>PVHT020004944.1:22531245-22624392 GCA_004024745.2 Catagonus wagneri
CCAGCAACAGACAGAAATCTAGTGGGTCAAAGGAGTTCTCTTGTGCAGTGGGTTTAGGATGCAGCATGGTCACTGCAGCGGCTTGGGTCATTGCTGTGGCACGGGTTGGATCCCTGGTGGGGAAACTTCCACATGCTGTGGGCGAAGCCAAAGGCGGGGCGGGGGGGAACAGAGGACAGAGATGAAAAACATCTTTGGAGATGCAGTTAGAGGTTAGGCTGACACCTGTGTGAGTGGCTGAGCGCCTATTTCTAATTTCATGGCCACAGCACGACCAGGGGAGACAGAGAAACAATGGCCATCCTTCTGCTGTAGCTGCCAAGGCTGCATCTTTGTATCCACTTCTTTCATGAGCTCCGGGTGCTTCCGTGTGACTGATCACCACGTGTTTCCTTCAACAGCCTTTCCAAATTCAACACGCCCAAAAAGAAACCCGCCGTCTTCCCTGGCCCTTTTTCCCTTCCGGCCTTTCTCATCTCAGGAAACCACCCCGCCGTTTCCACAAATGCCAAAGCTAGAGAGCCAGGAGGCAGGCTTGATTCTTCACTCTCCTTACCTTCCGTGCAGAGTCGGTCAGCAGTTCCTGTTTGTTTGCTTCTTCTCCAATTAAATGTCTCACAGGTCCCTTTGCATCTCTCTCCACTGCCAGGACCGTTATTGCCATCCCTGCCATCACCCCATCGCTCAACTGGGTACCTGCTAGAGTCTCACATCTGACCTCTTTGCCCCCAACCTCTCCCCTCACTTCCCTGCAGGTCATACAACAGTGCTCAGTAAACCTGCAACTCTGATGACGCCACTCTCCTCTTCGCACTCTCAGCAACACCCTATGACGGTTGTATCTGTCAGCGGCAGAGCCACTTACCATGATGATGTGTGTTTGCTCATTCACTCTCCTCCATCTCTCCCGCCGGGCTCTAAACTAGGGGAGTGAGGCCTGCGTCTTGCATCCCCAGCACTGAACACCACGTCTGGCTCTATAAATCCTGGTTAAAAGAGCGATGCTTCGGAGATGAAAGGATTTTGCAAATGCCTCATCATTTCTGGGCATAGGGAAGAGGCTAAAGGTGTGCCGGGGAGGATTAAACAAGCCAACGTGGAAAACTAGAGGAAAAAAATATTCTGAGGCTGCAGGGTGGAATCAAAATGAGCGGGGGGCATCCATGAGTGGGAGAGAGGGGACTGTCCCCATGAACCGTAAAGCTAAGGTCTTTCAGAAGAGCAGGGAACAGAGGCACTGAGAGCGAACTCAGGGCTTCAGAAGAAACCACAAGGTACGAACCAAGAAACAGCTCAGATGCTTGTGAGAGTGAAGAAATCATTTACTGGCTCCAGGTCAAACCTCGACAGGGCACGTGACACTATCTAGTAAACAGCGCTTCCACGGCTAACAGGGAGCGGTGATGCCTTTTCCGAACATGGATTTGAAATACAACAAATGGCAAGCTGAGAAATGCTGGGTAAAAGACATACATCAACTTAAAAGTCCGTGGCAGCTAAGGAGAGATGGTTGACGTTAGTAAAGAAAATCGCAAAAGGTTTAAAGCCAAGCAACGTATAATCTCGTGGCCAGAGAATATCCAGCAAATATTACCAGTCTCCAGGCAGGTCTGGGCACGCAACTTAAAACCTGGGGACTCAGCTGCTGCTTTCCAGCCCTCCCAGTTGGTGATTATAACTTGGGAGAAGCAGCCAGGGTCTATAGACAGGGAGCTGCTGGTCACACAGACGGTGCCAGAGCCCAGGATTTGACATTCGGCTGATGACACTGGGGCCGGGGGTGGGAGGGGGCTCCTGAAACATGTACGGTAGGAAACAGGGAAGAAGCTTTCCGGCAAGACCAGACCACGGGAAAATTATTTGGAAGCTTGAGATTAGGGAGTGACACTGTTTGGCAAAAATACCAGCAAACAAGAGTTCCCGTCGTGGCTCAGCGGGTAACGAACCTGACTGGCATCCATGGGGACGCAGGTTTGATCCCTGGCCTTGCTCAGTGGGTTAAGGATCCTGTGCTGCCACGAGCTGTGGTGTAGGTCACAGATGCAGCTCGGATCCCGCGTTGCTGTGGCGTAGGCCAGTGGCTGTAGCTGCGATTGGACCTCTAGCCCGGGAACCTTCATATGCCGCGGGTGCGGCCCTAAAAAGAGAGAAAGACAAAACAAAACAAAACAAACAAACAAAATACAGCAGCAAACAAACAAAACTCAACTAGATCACAGGGAGGATGTCCTACGTGGCAAAGCAAGATGGATGGTCGTGGCAAAGGAGCTTCCCACGTGACGGGAAAAGTCCAGTTTTGACGGTTATAGTGCAGTGTTTCATGAGATGCTTAAAGACATATTTTTTAAATAGATTATCTATTTAATAATCACATATTTGTAGGTGCTTGATATATTTTTACAATGGTAGCTTGTATCCATATCTTTATTTTTTTTCCTTTTTTTTGCCGCCTTGGGGCATATGGAGTTCTGGGGCCAGGGATCAGATCTGAGCTGTAGTTGTGACCTATACCTCAGCTGCGGCAATGCCAGATCCTTAATCCACTGCGCCAGGCCAGGGATCAAACCTGCATCCTAGCACTCCAGGGACACCACCGATCCTGTTGTGCGACAGCGGGTACTCCGCTAAAAGACATTTCCTCAAGGCTAAGTGATGTTGGGGACTGGAGACACCGCTCTTTCAAACTGCACAGGGTACATTAGCAGAGTGACGGCTCCGAGGAAACCCACAAAGGAAGCAACCTACCTGTGTTAAACTCAGAATCACTGGGAACTCGGTCAAGCCACTTATGAGGGAGCATGATAACGTAAGAACAAGGAATGTACACATGTATGTGTGACCGGGTCACCTTGCTGTACAGCGTACAACTGACAGAACGCTGTAAACCAGCTATAATGGAAAAAATAAAAGTCATTATCGGTTGTTAGGCTGCGTAAATATTTACACGCCATCTACCCTGACAACAGGGGGACACTGATGTTCAACAGGCCAGTTTAGAAAACCTGGCTCTATACCAGTGCCCAGAGTACTGATAATAAGAATACGTCGACAACAACAGAAATTTTAAAATGCCACAAAACTAAAAGTTTGGGGAATAAAATAAACATACCATTCCGTAAGGTGGTGAACACCATCTCATAGACGAACGAAGACTCAGAGTAGCATGGTATATATTTCAGATAAAAGCAGCAACTTTGATGTGATGATCTCCAGGGGCGCCTCATTTGAAGAAGGTCAACAGGGGGAAACATGAAAGCAGGAACAGGATTTCCTGGGAAATCCTTCTGATAAAAGTAGAAGATATGGAAAATGTGTGCCTTGCTTGGCCGATCATTTTCATCTCTCAATAAACAGGAAAAAAAAAAAAGCAGTAAGGAATGGGGTTTAGTGTCCATTTCATTTTAACAAACAGGGAAAGAGTAGAGGGTCACTTAGAAAGATCAGAAACTTTGAGAGGAAGCCAAGCGCTTGTCAAATCCAGCCTCTCCCTAATCCCGTCCGAGACATTTTGGAAGAGATTTCTTGGAAGGAAGGTTACACTAAATTATCTTTAAGTCCCTTCTGAGACATTAAAGGCTGCCTCAAACGTGCTACAGTCACACTGAAGAATTCCAGAGGCGCCAGTACAAAAACTGAGGGAGAAGCAACCTTCTGTGGCTCTGTGACTACAGCGAAAAGAAACAAATAACACCACACATCAGGTACAGGAACAAGATACTTCATATAAATATACTATGGAGCAGTAAGAATTGAAACAATGTGATGTGGGAATAAAAAGAGATCGGGAGCACAGAATAGATGCTCCCCAAAGAGACTGAAATACACCTGAAGGCTGAATCTCTGATAAAAGAAGCAAATCCATGGAGGCATGGAAAACGAGGACTATACAGCAACCACAGAGAGGGGGCAAAACCTTTCTGTATTTAGAAATGGAATACTCATAAAGGATGCATAAAGAAAATGTTAAACTTTTTCTTTTTTTCGGAATAACATTAAAGAGGCAAATATTTCGAGAAAATATCAACCCCAAGAATAATATGCTTAAAAGTGAAGTAGTGACAAAACACAAGCTGACAAAAAAAAAAAAATTGCCATAACTCTATCTGATAAATGGATAGAGGATGAAAGTAATCTATTAACAAAAGAGGAAATATAAATAAAAAATAGAGGGAAATGACAATTTAAAAAGAGTAGTTGTATAAGATAATGGGCTGCCATGTTACATATCAAGTTAGTAAATATTAAATACATATGTAAATTTTGGAAATTAATTGCTCCTAGTACTTAACAAGAAACTTTAAAATATTTATTTGTTTTGACCTATAAAGTCTATGTGGAGAAGTCTGTCTGAGAGAAATAACTCTAATTGCTGAAAAGCTCTATGCATAAAAAAGGTTCACTCTAATATTATTTGTTGAAACAAATCAAAAGGAAGAAAAAAAGGAATAAGAGTTAATATTTAATGAATGCTTACCATGTACAGATAACTTATAATAATGCCTATTATAAGTTATCATACTACAGTCTTACACCAGTCCCACGCTATAGATATATTGCCAAAATTTTACAAAAAAGGTAAAATGCTTTTACTATTTGAAGATATTAAGTTCTCCAGAGAAACCTGACTAGTAAGAATTAAAAAAAAAATAAATGTAAATAGTAGAAAATGGGAAGATTTAGTCAATGAATTTTTTTTTTGTCTTTTTAGGGCCATACTTGTGGCATATGGAAGTTCCCAGGCTGGGGTCAAATCAGAGCTACAGCTCCCGGCCGACACCACAGCCACAGCAACATGGGAACATAGTGTAGCAGCATCTTCGCCCTACACTATAGCTCATGGCAAAACCAGATGAGCAAGGCCAGGGATCGAACCTGCACCCTCTTGGATACTAGTCAGATTCGTTTCCCCTGAGCCACGACAGGTACTCCCTCAATGGATTATTTTTAAATGTTTAATATAAAACTATACAATGGGAAATAATTTAGGATAAGATGCTTATAAAAATACACAATAGAAAATATCATATTTAATAGGACTTGAATATCGGCATGGAAAAAAGACTGGAAGAGAATACATAAACATCAACCCAATAGCATAGAACTTGACCCTGAGAGAGTGTCAACAAAGGGAGTCCAGTGGTAGTGCCAAGAACAAAGCAGCCCGTAGTTCAATTGGTGGAGGTGGAGCAGGATGACGGGGGCACACTCAGGAAGACCCCTGAAAGGCCCAGACACAGTTTAAGCAGTTTGGCTAACACAGGAGATAGAGAATGTAATTCAGGGCAGATACGGTAAATCTTCTATAACGAGTAGGGCTGTAATTCTTTTCATGGTAAGTTGCTGGGAAAATCATAAATTGGTCATGGTTAAAATGTCAGAAAGCTCAAAATCATAAGAAAAAATAATGAATTACTAAGGTTGTGGCTTACTCTGGAAGTCACACAACATTTTCTGAGACGAGTGGGAGGTGGAGACAAGAGTAAAGTAATTTCTGCTGTATGAATATTTCAATTAGGCAGCTGAGAAAATTTGGGCAGAAACATATAAATCTTTACTCTCAAGGTATTAGAAGGAAGTATCTGTCTAGATTAGCTTTAGGGGAAAGGGGTCTGGATAAACACATGTTCAAACCGTAGAAAATGTCATTTATGTACATACACACACATCCCATGGCAGATTAATCTTCAATGCTATGAATGTATAACATTTGGCAGAAGTTTATCAATACCCAAAGAATAACGTTTTATAACTAAGGATTTGACCTTCCTTATTCTGTTTTCCCCATTCCTCTGTGTCCTGTCCTCTCTTCTCAGGATCTTTGTTATATTAAAAAAGATATATACATATATTTATAGTTTTGTGTATCTATGCATGTGTGTGTACATATGTTTGTATAGATGTGTACATGTGCACATATATATAATTTTTTACAACTGGTATAGGCTTTCAGATGTATGGCCTCTATTGATGAAAAACAAAAACAAAAACAAACAAAAGCGAAAAACCAAATGTTTGGTCAACTCAGCTCAAAGGACACAGGTCTGTGGGTGTGAAACTTTGTAACTCTTCAAAGACAGCTGCTTTCTCTTTAGTGCATCCTGCATCCTGTCTACCCTCATCTTTTTTTTTTTTTTTTGTCTTTTTGCCTTTTCCAGGGCCACGTGTGGCATATGGAGGTTCCCAGGCTAGGGGTCTAACAGGAGCTATAGCCACCGGCCTACATCACAGCCACAGCAACGCGGGATCCAAGCCATATCTGCGACCTACACCACAGCTCACGGCAACGCAGGATCCTTAACCCACTGAGGGAGGCCAGGGATCGAACCCACAACCTGATGGTTCCTAGTCGGATTCATTAACCACTGAGCCATGACGGGAACTCCTACTCTCATCTAACTTGATGGGCAGAAGTGAATTGTTCTTCTGACATATAACAATGACCACAGTATGTAACAGTTGCTTCTCCATTGCAAATATTGGAAGAGCAGAAACCATGTCTGTTTTGTTGACTGCTCGAGCCCCTGGACCAGGACAGTGTCTCAAAAAAACGTGGTAAATGAGTCGATGAGTGAGAAAAGTGAAAAATGAAGTCCTATGTATCTTTCCAGATAGCTTTAGCTCTCACCCCCCCCAATAACATCTTCCCTCAGAGCCCCAGTCATCGATCCTTCTGGAAATTACTTTACTAGTTTGAACCATCTCATAGCACCTGATTCTATACATTATTTTTATTGCTGCTGTCTTTTTGGTTGCTGTGTTTTTCTTTTTTTTTTTTTGTCTTTTTGCCTTTTATCTAGAGCCGCACCTGTGGCATATGGAGGTTCCCAGGCTAGGGGTCTAACAGGAGCTGTAGCTGCCGGCCTTTGCCACAGCCACAGCCACGCGGGATCCGAGCCGCATCTGCAACCTACACCACAGCTCACGGCAACGCCGGATCCTTAACCCACTGAGCGATGCCAGGGATTGAACCCGCAACCTCATGGTTCTTAGTCGGATTTGTTAACCACTGAACCACGAAGGGAACTCCTGCTGTGTTTTTCGATTTGGGGAGACCTGCTTCCTCAACCCTCAAGTACACTTATATACTTTACAAATTTGTTCTATTATGGAAAATCTGCACTAAACATGTTTTGAATTAAATGATGAACTCTTTCAAATGACCTTCTCCATTGGGACATTTCCAAACCTTTTCTCTACTGAATGCATTCTCGTGTTACGATTGCAAAGAGTGTCAGAAAGCAAACAGGGGATGCGGTGGCAATTGAGTTGGGTGTCCAAGCTCTGCCGCTTCGATGCCGCAAAAATCATTTCGACTCTGGTCTCTCCTCTTTCCCTGCTTTTGAGACAGGAACACGAACAAGAGCCACGACCACCATGAACATCTACACGTCTCAAAGAGTGGACTGTGGAACTTGATGGCATAAGGTACGTGGGAAAGTTTTGCAAACTGGAAAGCAGATATTAGTTCTTCTACTTACCCGTTGACAATGTGAACCTGATACCGCAATGCCTGCGGGTGAGAGCTACCGCGGGTGGCTTTTTCTGCAAACAGCAATTAGGCAGTAGGGCAAGGTGGTGATCAAAAGAATGTCAAGCCCACAGCCTGCCAGACATGCCCCGGTCACAAAATCCCAGGCCAGGCTCAACACTTGTCTGTGCAGAGATTACAAGGCGCCTGTCACCCACACCCTTTGGCGTGGCTGCAAGCATCTTTTCAACCTGGGGGAGAGCTTACCCGATACAAGCTGCTGTCCAGGCAACCCCACGGGAACCATGCCCAAGTTATTCATGGCGGTGGCCCAGGCGGTGGGGTCTGTCACGGACATGCTGAGCTGGGTCGTGTCTATCGCTAAACTTCCCAAACCGTCAGCAGCTGTGGAGGGAGAGAAAAACAAACTGACTTAGAACCCACAGGCCAAGGGTGTTGGATGGGAAGAAATCGCGTTTCTAGAGATGTGAGGCTTCATGTAAGCGCATTCCCCAAACCACCAAAAAAAAAAAAAAAAAAAAAAATACAGCCCTGGAACTGACAGCAATGTTTTCTCTAGTCATAAACATAAAAGAGTTTCTGCATACATTCTGGGAGGAAACTTAATGACATGCAGCTCATGTTATACACGGCGTGCCTTTAAGGAGGGCCCCTGGAAACAACAATCACTTCTTTCTCCCAGTGAAACGTTTGTTCAGTTCCCAGACTGAGAGGCAAAAAAAGCCAGAGGCCGCCCTGGGTAAAACAAGTCAACTGGCTTAGCAGACTAAGAATAAATTCATCTGCTCCCGAGTGTAATTCTGAAGCAGGCACACCCTCGAACCAGTTAATCAAATCTCTAAAATGACTCATCCAGCAGTCAAGCTGGTCCTAAATGAATTTATAAAGGGTTTTTTTGTAGCATAGCCATACTTTTACGAACTCTGTACACCTTTCCATTAAGGCAATGCAGGTATCTGCCTCGAGTGACTCTTCCAAGTATTTCTTCTAAGCACAGACTTTTACCAAAACAAAGAAATCAATACTGAAAACAGCAAAGAGCTTGAAAAAAAAAAAGTCAGCCAAATATGTCAAATTTGCCTTAATGCTCTTTGATGCTCGTCAGTTCCACAGCTCGGCTTCTTTCCAGGGAGCCTAGGCTCCCAGTTCAATATATGTTTTCACGGCTGGGGAGGCTTTCCGCGAAGACACACGACGCCTTGTGTGTGTTCCGTGCTGGCCACCGACATTTACCTGCGGCCATCATCTGAAGAAGCGGCTGGGGATACTGGGTGATGCTTTCAATGGCACCTGCATCGACTACGGAATTACGAGCCTCCTGAGGGCCGGGAGCGCTTGGATGGCTGAGTGCAGGGTCCCCGCAGAGATCATCGGATTCTGCAAGAGGGGGAGAGGAAGGTGGTGAGAGAACATAATCATTAACCGGGGGACCCTCCAAGGGCAACACTGCTATCTATTCAAAACCAACAAACAGCAACAATGAACAAACAAGAAAGCAACTTTCAGTTGCAGGCACAGAAGTGAAGCAGTTTCTTCCCTGGGTCTCAGCGGCTGCCTCCTGGCTCGGTTTCCAAGCCTGGGAGATGCCAGGGTCAACTGTCAACCACCCTAGAAGGCGGCAGGCTGAATAAACAGCCCCTGAGGGCGGAGTGGCAGGTGCCCTGCCTCCTGCCGCAGAGGCTTCACAAAGGGGGCTTATCAGACCCCGCACAGCCTCTTCCACGCAGGCCCATCCATGGAGAGGGCAGACTCGGGGCGAAGTATGATTTATTTTAAGTTCAAAAATTAATTGATGTTGTTATGCTTGAAGACGGCCATCTGTGAAATGTATTTGGAGAGGGAGAAAACGTGGGAAAGAGGGAGAAAAAAAGCAAGAGGCTACTCAACGTGAGACCGGCCAAGGAGGGCACCCCATTCTAGTCTTCACGAAATGCAAGAGGGCACGGCGTGAGTGTTCCTGCTGCCCCTCAAAGCAGGTAGAGCACCACAGGGAAAGCATTTGTTTTTTCAGTTCTGAGAAAAGATCAATTTCACTGGTGATTTGTTTGCTCTCAGTTCTCCCCAGAATTGCAACGCTTATATGGAAATGTGTTTTTAAGAAGACTGTTCAAAACCACCTTTCTAACAAAGACCAATCACAAAGTTACTTAGAGTTGCGAAGGGCCCCTCTATATTGCGCTATTTATCAAATGCTATGCTTTCTCTCCGTAGTTAAAATGCAAACACGGAGCATTCCTGCGTACGTATTTTAAAAGCACTTTCACCAGTCCAAGACTAGAAGATAAAACACATCACTTGGATCGGTGATCTGAGACACTGGGATTTTAAGGAGATTTGAGAGAACAGCTGAATTTAAATGTCTGTTTTTATTAGGTACAAATTTATAATTTTTTCTAAACCGTGTTTCTGTTAATAGGCATATTAGAATGAGTGTTATGGTCTGTTTGTCAGTGTTTCTAGTTAAAGTTGGGCCCTTTAATGGTGTGCTCTTTTATTTCCTCGATGCTTAGGTGCAAGAATCAGTGATCCCTTTGAACACTGTATTCTAAAAAAAAAAAGCACACTGCCAGGCGATTACAGGTTTTTAATCCAAATTCCAACGAAAGGTCAGGTTTCAGTATCTCAAGGATGAGTGGATATTGAGCAAATTATTTCTATGTTCTCCACAAATCTCTAGCCCTCAACCAGAGGGACATATGAGATGATGGAGAACTGTTTCCAAGAGTCCATCAGGAAGACGAAAACATCACGAAGCAGTGACTATTTCCAACTTTGGGAGCAGATTGTAGACAGGACAAAAGTTTTATACCTGATAATTAGGCTACTACCCACATGAATTCAGAACTTGTTTATATAGTATAGGCATCAATTATAATCATATTATTATAATTATATTATTATATTATCTTAGCCAATAGAGGACAGCAGAGAGTCTCACCCAATAACATTAATACGGAGCCAAACAAAACGCCTGCCCTTCAGCTATCCACACACCAGCAACATTTCTTTTGTTTGTTTGCCTTTCTTTTTCTTTTTAGGGTCACGTCTGCAGCATACACAACTTCCCAAGCTAGGGGTTGAATCGGAGCTACAGTTGCCAGCCTATGTCACAGCCAGAGCAACGCTGAATCCGAGCTGCATCTGTAAGCTCTCCACAGCATGCAGCAACGCAGGATCCTTAACCCACTGAGGGAGGCCAGGGATCGAACCCCCATCCTCCGTATTAGCTCCTTAGCCTGCTGAGCCACAACAGGAACTCCCAAGCAACAGTTTTATGAGGGAATCTCAAAGCATTTTCCACTCCTCACCCCCAACCATTTCAGAACAGCAAAGCAGAGTCAGGCTAGAATGTGTTTATTCTTTGGCTCAAATGCCCAGTAGTGGAGGCGTTTCAGATCATCGCAAGGTCACTGTTTGTCTTACTTATCTCCCCAGTGAAGTTCAGTTGACTGGCTTTTTTTTTTTTTCCCCTAGCTCAAGTTCTCTTCAAATGAGTATAAATCACAACTTTTTTTTTCTGTCCAATGAGTCTGCAGTTCTAGAAGAGTGCATCCCAGACTATTTCTTTACTCTGTAGGCATTAGGCCTGGTGCCTGACTGGCAGTGTTTCGCTTTGCCTTTTTTGCTACAGTGTTTTAGGGGTGGTGTTAGCTCTGCTCGTCTTTATGACTGTCTGGTCCAGTGTTCGATTTCACGTTAGTGATTACGGCCTTCCATAGGGGCGTCAAGTGTCGTGGAGGCCCAAAGCTTCTACCCACACTTTTCAGCCCCATCTTCACAAACGGATACCATTTCATTAAGGACAGCAACCAACTGCTGCTCTTTCATCCGGAAAAAAAAAGAGTATAGCTTCCTTGGCAAGCTGTGGTTTGTAAACCTTAATTTATCATCAGTGAGACAGTGATATCCAATGTATCACTTCTCTCCAGTCCCCCAGTCCAACTGAATGACATACAGCGTCATGTGGCTGCCGTGTATCGAGGATGGTGACTCTGAAGGAAGTTCCGTCATGTCTTAGGCATTTCCAAGAGTCTCAAGGATGCTTTGCAATTCTTTGAAACATTTTAGGAGCTCCCCTTGTAGCTCAGCAGTTAATGAACCCGATTAGCATACATGAAGATGCAGGTTTGATCCAGGGCCTCCTTCATCAGTGGGTTAAGGATCCAGCATTGCCGTGAGCTGTGGTGTAGGTTGCAGATGTGGCTCGGATCCCACGTTGGTGTGGCTGTGGTGTAGACCAGCAGCTGCAGCTCTGATTGGACCCCTAGCCTGGGAACCTCCATATGCTGCAGGTGCGGCCCTAAAAACACACACACACACACACACACACACACAAAGGCAACATTTTAAATTGATTTGATTCACTCAGCCCCAGAGAAAGGAGGTATTTTAAATCAATCCCTAGCCAGTAACTTATGAAGAGTTGCAAGTGTGATTTTTATACTCTAAGAACACGTTCTTGTTCCTATTGCGTCCCTGCTTCTTTAAATGATTCAAAGCCCTGATGCCTAATTCATCATTGAAATCAATTTCTCTGCATTAGTTTTCTTATTTCTAAACTATAGAAAAGATTAATATTCTTAATGATGTTTATTTACACACAGAGATGTGGGGAGTTAAAAATGATAGCTAGTAAAAGCACTTAGAATATAGTAGGTACTAATTATTATTTTCTTTGGAAGTGCAGTGTTTCCATTAAGGTACCCTGGGATCTCTGTGTTCTGCTGGATAATTATGTAATTAATTTTAAAACAGTGAGTAACATTTGATATTTCTAAAAGTAAGTATTGCCTTAGTTTTCTGTGTCACACTTAAATTGTACCAGAATATGTCTTCATTTTCCGCCGCTCCTTTAGAAAGTAATATAATCTAATTTAAAATACAAATTTTTCTCTGTAGGTTTTTTTTCTACCTACACAATTTCAAAAAGCTTTCAAGAGATTCATGACTAATTATGAAACTGACAGCTTCTATTTGTACCTTTTAGTGAGGTCCCATCATCCCAAAACAATCAGATGTAAAAAATGCCAAGGATAACAGTACAGTTTTGTCTGGGGTTCAAGTGAAATCTAACCTGTTCTTCATTAAGGTACATTCAAGTACAAAACCTCAAACCCAGTTTCATAACTGTTCAACCAGATATATTTATGCTCAGAATTTCATTAAGCTGTATCAGTGGGGCAAATAATTTTTGAAACTCATTAAGTCTAAGAAAATACCATTTGGCTTTTAAAAAATTACACAGGCTTCTCCTGCTCTTAATAACACAAGTCCTTCTACCTGTCCTTTTTTTTTTTTTTTTGTCTTTTTAGGGCTGCACCCGAGGCATACGGAGGTTCCCAGGCTAGGGGTCGAACTGGAGCTATATTCGCTGGATGATACCACAGCCACAGCAATGTCAGATCCGAGCCGTGTCTGAGACCTACACCACAGCAATGCTGGATCCTTAACCCACTGAGTGAGGCCAGGGATCAAACCTGCATCCTCCTTGATCCTAGTCAGATTCGTTTCTGCTGAGCCATGATGGGAGCTCCTTTTTATTTCCTTCTTCTTTTTTTTTTGACTACCTGTCCAACTTTCGCAGGTTCTAAGGATGCAAGCACATGCGCGCGCGCACACGCACACACACACACAGTAGGTAACAAAATTCGTCTGTAACTATCCACAAAGCACAGATTCCTATTAAATGGTGGTGGAGATGAGTTAAGAATTGAAAGGTTTTCTTTTTCTATTTAAAAGAATTATTTTGTTTGACCTAAGTCCTTAGGTTCAAGCCTACTTCAGCAGAATAAGTATCGGGAGAAAATCAGATTTATTAATGTCTTGTTGAGAGCTGATTCCAAAGGACACTTATTTCATATGACATGAAACTTTCTTATCCTACAGAAATTATTCACCAGCATTATCATGGTTTATAGTTACAGTCAAAAGCGTAATACATTCCCACCAAAGTTCTACTTTCTGCTTCAATCACTAAGAAAACACCCTGCTCTGACCTCCATGTAATCAGCAGGATACTCTCTTAATGTCATGAAAATGCCTGTAGTTAAAAACAGTATCGAATTGGAGTTCCCGTCGTGGCTCAGTGGTTAACAAATCTGACTAGGAACCACGAGGTTGAGGGTTCGATCCTTGGCCTCGCTCAGTGGGTTAAGGATCCAGCGTTGCCGTGAGCTGTGGTGAAGGTTGTAGACGCGGCTCGGATCCCGCATTGCTGTGGCTGTGGCGAAGGCCGGCGGCTACAGCTCCTGTTAGACCCCTAGCCTGGGAACCTCCATATGCCGCGGGTGCGGTCCTAGATAAGGCAAAAAAAAAAAAAAACCCAAAAAACAGTATTGAATATTGTTAAATAGATGTTGCCTATATTCTAACTCAGGATGCTTAAGCAACTGTCTATGAATAAGGGTGACGTCTGTTTTCTCTACGGTAATAAACCAAGTAATTCAGACAAATTCTCTCAATGAGGAACAACCAGAAAGGCCTAATGTCTTGAATCGCTTTAACAAAATTCTCACTGTTACCTGTTCAGATACAAAAGGACCATAAAGAGATGCTTTAATTACCATAGAGGATGACTAAACAGGCTTCTAAGGAGAACAGGTCCTTTTACATACTGAGTTTTCTTTTTGACTGACCTAGGAGATGGGTGGAATCTCCAAGTCACGAGGCAGAGAGGAATCGCTCTGCAAAACATGGTACAAAAGGACACCAAGGCCAAGTGCTTTGAAGGAAAAGAAAGAAGCGTTTTTCGTTTGTTTGTTTGTTTGTTTTTTGGTGGCCACCGGTGGGAAACAGGGACTTCAGACAAATGACTAAAGCAGACTCTCAGGTGGTTCCTCGGGAAATATAAATGTAATTCTTTCCCCTGCCCCCTCTCTGCAGAAATGCTAGTAAAGTCTACTTTCATGCTTCTTAATGCTTAGTTAGAAGCCATTTTTTGGATGACGGTTTTCTTTAAAGGCGAGAGCTTGAAGACAATAACAAGGAAGCAGCTGACAACAGAGATTACCAAAGGTATTACATGATGAAGCATGATAAAATTTTCAGGTCTGTTAAATATACAGGATGAAGGTTGTTAATGATCGGTGTCTCCTGATTAATGGGAAATAAAAGGATTAAGATTTTGAAGAAGAGATTTACTTTAGATTAGAGTTGATGAGAAATTAGACTTTGTGGGGGAACTTCTGAGGAGAGAATCATAAAGTAGGGATATTACAGCAAATATCGCTAAAGAGATCCTTCTTGGTAATGGCGATTTCGCTTTCCACATCTTGAAAATGATATGGGCAGAGGATGGAACTGGGCCAAGATCAATTCAGGCAGGGCTGAACCCTGAAGTACTTTCTATCAAAGCTGTGAAATCGAAAGGTCTTCTTTAATATCTCAGCTATTTCTCATAGAATTCGAAAATCACTGAACTCTTTTCACAAGGTCATGATGTGACAGATGTCACAGCATGGCGCACCTGAAAAGAGATGCCATTCCTGTTCTAAGTCATTTTTAGTTTGTCCTTTAAGGCAAAAAGACAAAGGAGCTATGTATTCCTGCCTCCGTATTCCCACAGCGCTCTGAACCTTTCTCTATACTGGCACCTGTAACTTCGTATTCTAATTAGGTGTTTATATCTATGACCCCAGTAAACAATATGCTTAGAGTCATCATGGGAACTAGCCATTTTTGCATCTCCTGCAGTGAGAAGGTGCCATACCTGGAATGTGGGGGATGATCAGCATAACTTACAATGTATTTTATAAATTCAAGTTTATAAGATACATTTGTATTACAAAATATATTTATGTGTAAATATATTTTACGTACATACTGACATCTAAAATTATATACACAGATATATGTATACAGACACACACAGATATTTTTCAAATGAATTCAGGCATAGAAAGAAGGAAAGAAAAGAAAAAGGAAAATATAAAAGGCAACAAGGGGAATAATGTAATAAAGGAACAAGGGGACAAAATCTGTTCCAGGGTCCAATCTACAAGGTTGGAGGGCTGAAAACTAAAAAGCACGAAAAAGGAAACTGCTGGGGGAAAATGGAACACAGGTGAACTTCTAAGTATCAAAGAAAGACACATTTTTAAAATGTTAGATCTTTCCAGATACATTCTTGGTGCCCTTAACATGTCAGTCTCCGTGATCTAAGATCCTACGCCTCCCTGGTAACCAATGCAGGGTCCTCAGCAGGTTACAGCGATGTTTCTCCTTTTGTGAAACTTCTCCCAGCTGCTCTTTGGAGGAGCCGGAATCTATAAATAACAGCATCTCTAGATCCATTAAGCAGTGCATCAGTGTAACAAAGGCATATACAGACAGGGCTAAAGCAGTGAAATCAGGGGAAGAAAGGAAAAGTTTCACTTTGGTGTGCACCTTACAAGGGAAAAAGCAGGTCTGGCCATTTCTCAAGCACAAAATGCCATTAAGGGTCTGTGATTGCATCCTCCATTTGTCTACTTTAGTAGCCAATTTTAAAGTAGAAATCACGGTCCTTCCATCTTAGGGAGGAAACGGTTTCCATCACTTAAGGGATGACAAGGTTTTGCTCATGACATGTCTGTCTTTGAAGAACTTGGTGTTGGCGAGAGGGAGAGAGCAAGAGAGTAAGAGAGGGAAGAGAGAGAATGACTATGAATATATGAGAGAGAAATGGAAGGTCTCCCTCTGAAATCATGCCATCAAACAAAATAACCAAATTTGCCAAAGAGACAACTCAACCAGCATGGGCAGGGTAGAAGCTAAAGCCAATTACCTTTTGACACAAAGAAAAATGCTGTTTGGCATTATACATATATAAGTATAGAGCAATCACAGAGGTACGGTTATTTTGTCTTCAGGAAATCTTTGCTTTTAAAAAGATTACACTTGATATTTCCAAACTGAACAAAATAATAAAAGAGAAAGCTTGAGAACACAGGGATAAAGTACTTCTCTTTCCATTAAAAACAGGAAAGAACAAAGGACTAGATGCTACCAGGCTATTACATTCTCTCGAAGTCTCAGTATGGACACGTTTTAAAAAAACTGGACTTGCCATACTTAGAATATTTCAGATTTTCTGAGGGCAATGTTATACCTGAGGACTGTTTATGAAACATGCAATGGAGTCAACAAATTTCTCTCATTAATGGATATCTATCAATCAGGACAAACACACCCAAGTTCACAGAACATATCACAGTTTGAACCCTGAGAGTTCATCACTTTTAACCTTTCCCAGTTTCAGAAGTTCCTCCAAATGTTTTGGACAGGCAATTGTTTCAAAACAGACTTAACAGTCCATAAATTCTCCCTTCAGTGGAGCCCTTATCTGGAAAACAAGGTATCTGAGCACCTGCCTTTGATCCTACTTCCACAGGTCTGTGTGGCCTTGGGAAAGTGACTTTTTCAGTCCCTCGTTAGGGATATTGAGGCATAACTGCCAAATAAGTTAAGTTACAGACAAGTTTATATAGAAAGTAAATGAGAACATATCAGAGAATTCTTTCTTTTTTCTTTTTAGGGCGGCACAAGCAGCATATGGAAGTTCCCAAGCTGGGGGTTGAACTGGAGCTGCAGCTGCTGGTCTATGCCACAGCCACAACAATGCTGGATCCTTAACCCACTGAGCCAGGCCAGGAATCAAATCCGCATCCTCATGGATACTAGCTGGATTCATTTCCATTGTGCCACAATAGGAACTCCCTATCAGAGAGTTCTTGCTTCCCCTCAACCAACAAGGTTTTTATTTTATTTTATTTTATTTTATTTATTTATTTATTTCCCTGTTGGTACCCTCTCTGTTCTCGTCACTTCCCATTCAAAACATTCTAAAGAACAGACAACACAAGCGTTCTCTCATGGAGCAGCAGGTTAAAGATCCAGCGCTGTCACTGCAGCAACTTGGCTCGCTCTCGTGGCACAGGTTCCAACCCTGGACTGGGAACTTCCACATGTCATGGGCACAGACAATAGAAACAAAAAAAAACCAAAAACCAAAAACCCCAAAACAGGACCATATAAACAGAATGCTGGGAGAACACAAAAGCTTCACTTGAAATGGCAAAACTATGGGGTGCCAATAAAGAGAGAGAGAAGAGAGGAAGAGGCCTTCCAAGAAAGGGGTTAACACTCTGTAATAGACTTCAGGTGGATTCTGGCTTCAAAGACACAGCCATCAAGAGAGGCAACGTCTGTAAATCACAGACGTCCCCACAAATCAAACAAGTTTTTTTTTTTGTTTTTTAGGGCCGCATCTGCGGCATGTGGAGGTTCCCAGGTCTAACAGGAGCTAAAGCCACTGGCCTACACCACAGCCACAGCAATGCCAGATCCAAGCCACGTCTGAAACCTACACCACAGCTCACGGCAACGCCGGATTGTTAACCCACTGAGCAAGGCCAGGGATCGAACCCAACCCCATGGTTCCTAGTTGGATTAGTTAACCACTGCACCACGATGGGAACTCCAGTTTTTCTTTCTTTTTAATGTATGCATACTATAGAAAGGCATATCGGTTACATACTGGTCTCTTTGGCCACATTTACACACAGAAGGGGATTTCTGTAAACATTATTATCCTCTTATGGGAGGGGAGGCAGACTATATTTAATTCTATAATTTGTCCTGTTTTGTACTCGTTTTTTCCATTACACACTCATTTTACACCTTGACCCAAACCACAGAAAACATTAAGCTACAAAGTGGAACGCTTTAATTGTAGTGGGGGAATAACTACCCCTTTAAATGGCTGCAAACTGGAGTCAGTGAGTTATCTGCTTTCCAAAAAGCCCTGATTAGAGCTCTCTAATCTATGGAAATCCACCTGCAATAAAATCCGGATCAGACCGTGACCGGCCGGAGCTGGTTGCTCATCCTGTTTAATATTTCTCCTCGGAGGGTCACCAAGAACATGTTAGTTACTCTTTAAACTAATGTGCTCTTAATGATGCCATTGCAACACGATGAATAAAGCATTAGCCTCGCGGCGGGGACCAACCTAGGGCTTTCAGAAGGGGCAGCGCACCTCACCTCTAGTGCACAACTGGAGGCAGAGACCTTATTTCCTCATCTCTAAATGAGCACCCTCAGCCCTTGCCGATGTTCCGAAACTAGTGGGCAGGAGAGCGGGGGCCTTCGGTTCTCTGGGATGGCCCTTTTCGCTCTCCAAGGAGTCACAGATGGTGACATAGGGTTGGGCTAGTTGGCGGAGGTTCTCCTGAGACGGGGTTGCTCAATGCGAATGCATGTGTGGCAAGAGAGCCAAGTGGAAAGTTCTAGGCTGGCAGGGAGCATCCTGAGGAATTGGGTCAAACCTCTGCTGCTATCGGTGGGGTCTGGCAAGATTCAGAGAGAGGGGGTGGGATAAAGGCTGATGGCAAGGTTCCCACATCGAAAACACAGTTGAAGGTCAGTGTAAAAGGTTGATGCTGGAGTTCCTGCTGTGGTGCAACGGGACTGGTGGTGTCTCTGGAGCACTGGACACGGGTTCAATCCCCGGCCTGGCACACCGGGTTAGAGGATCTCACAATGCTGCAGCCGCAGCACAGGACACAACTGCAGCTCAGATCTGATTCCTGGCCCAGGAACTCCATATACAAAGAAAAAAAAAAGGTTGCTACTGCTATGACTGTAACTTCTCTTCCGTTCCCTTTCCTCCTCCCTCCTCTCATTCAGACTCCCTGTCAGTGCCAGCAGAAGATGTTATTTGCCTCTTCAGCATGTCATATAGAAATCCTTCCTTCCGTACCAGAGGATGGCCTTTGGAGGACTAAGCTCCTCAAATGGAATCGCTTTCTCTACTCCTGTCTTCCAGATTAAGCACTCTTTCGGACCTAGGAAAGTAGCTTACTTTTCCTTTTTTTATGTCATTATAGGGCTGCACCCACAGTATATGGTTCCCTGTAGGCATACGGGGAACCTCCATATGCCTATGTCATAGGCACAGAAATGCCAGATCTGAGCTGTGTCTGAGACCTACACCACAGCTCACGGCAACGCCAGATCCTTAACCCGCTGAGCGGGGCCAAGGATCCAACCTGCACCCTCACGGACACTAGTCAGGTTCATTACCGCTGAGCCACGAAGGGACCTCCGCAGAGCCTATTTTTCTAACTACAGCTGTGTTTCTGACGAGGCACTAAAGGTGCCGAGGTCTACGACAGCGTTGAACTGCAGATGTTTTGCATCAGCCCGTAAGGGAGCATGAGTGATCAAAGGCAAAGAGTTATTTCACTCTATGCATTCTGTATTAGGACAACTTCTCTAGTGAGAAGATTTAGTATTATTATAGGCATCATTACTGTTCAAAATCATTTGTAAGAGGGGTTTTCTCACATTGCAAAAAAATCCCTGAGCCAGCACGGTTACGGAGACATTGGAGCAGGTTTGAAGTGAAAGGAGTTAACTTGCGGACAAATGGTTTCAAATGCTGGGTTATTAAAAACCCTGTCCCGCAGTCCTACAGATAAAATTATATTGAATGTCACAGGTACGTGTGCGTTTGGTATGTCTGATGTCTGATATGAGGTCGGAGTGAGGGCTCCAGAAGAAAGCGCTGGTGCCTGGAGCCTACGAAGTTTTAAGCGGCTGTTTTGAGGGCCCCATCTGGCCTCTTCCTGCCTACTGCATGTGAGATCAACAAGCTCTGTTTCTCCTCAAATTCGCTAAATCAAATGCTACCCACAATTATTTATTCACAGATTACTCACATATTATTGTGGGGGGGTTGCGGGAAGAAAGCAAAAGCTGACCCTAAAGAACACAGATATGAGAGGAAAACATCTGGCTCCTGGTGCTGAATGTAATTTCACGTTAGTTCACAGTAATCATATTTATTTATGGTTTATTATTTATTAAAAAAAGAAATTATGCTGAATGTGCTTTGTGGGAATTACAGTATACTGTTATTGCTACCGTGGTTTATTATTTTCATAGCTTGATGGCTTAAACCCAACCTAAGCAAATATTTTAAAAGAATTCCCACAAACATGATCACATTTTTTCCTTTCTAGTCTTAATGGAAAAGCCTGTCCGCTCTTCGAGAAGTCTGATATTCTTGCGCATTCCTAAATTTTATGGTGTACTATGAGATAATGTTTATCATGAGATGACGACTAAGAAAATAACCAGCAACTGGAACCAGTTAAGCAGTGCAGGGTGTGGAGGGACGGTATTTGAGAGCTGCATGCCTGTCAGCTCCACACATTCACTGGGGCCTCGGCCCATTAATGCAACGAGGATAATGATTTTATTACTTGCACAATGAAGCTGACACGTGTTCAGGTACTTATCCAGTGTATCCACCTGACACAATCTCCACAACACAAAGAGTTGTATTAATTATTAACGAGCTAAAAGTAAGGGCACTCTAACCGGGAGACACATCATCAACGTGAAACTAAACAGTGCATTATTTCCAGACTTCCCACTGTAAAATCGCCTCATACTAAGTCCTTACTTTAATAGGAGACACCATCTTCAAACACGCTCCCCAAGCTTTTGCTACCTTGCCTACCTATCAGCTAAAATGCCATCCCCCTTTTTTTTGAGTGGTGAAATTCACATGGAAGTGCAGTGACGCAGTTCTTTTCAATCTGAGAATAAACATCAATATACCCTTAGGTATGTAGAAACTAATAATCTTATAAGGACATTTTTATGTCAAAAGCATTTTTACTAATACTAATACTTGTAATGAGTTAAAAAAACAAAAACAAACTGTGAAGTCTATAATATGAAAGGAGAAATGTCATTCCCACAGCCCTCCCCCAGAGGCATCCAGTGGAAAACAGCTTCCTATAGAACAGCCTCACATTTTCGATTTCATGAAAACTCACAACCATCTATGAGGTAGATGTCATAGCACTTTTTTTTTTTTTTTTTTTTTTTGCAAAGAAAAGCCAAGGGTCAGAAGATTAAAACTGGCTCACTTACCCGGGTCACAGAGCTAAAGACTGGCAGCGCCCGGGTTCAGTCTGTCTTAGCCTGACCCTTGGTTGTTACAGATTTGGGGAAATTTTCTCCAACAGAGAGCCAGACCAGGAGGTCCTTCTTGGTTTGACGGGTTCTGAAGACGGAGGAGTCTGGGGCACAGGGTTAGTTCCATCCCCTATGGATGCATTCCCTCGACAGATCTTTATTAAACACTTACTGTATGCCTGTCACTGTGCTTGAGATCAGAAACAGTGTTGAGCAAGACCCAGACCTCATCTTCAAGAAGTCCCCAAATTAAGAAGCACTAGCAGATGAACAAATGTAACAAAACAGAAAAAGACTCTGCAGATGCAGAGAACAAACTAGTGGTCACCAGTGGGGAGCGGGAAGGTGACTGAGAGGTACAAACTACTGGGTGTGAAATAAATAAGATTCACGGATGTGATGTACATCACAGGGAATACGGCCAATACTGTGTAAGAACTTTATATGTTGTACACCTGAAACTAATATAATATGGTGAGTCCACTATAGATCAATTGAAAAAAAATTAGCAAACTTGAGCTTGTCGCAGTGCAGCAAACTAGATACTGTTCAGAGCCTGTTTATTATAAGTACATAACAACAGCTAGATTCTGGATATAACTACCTGTTACTGTATTGCTAGTTTTGCTGGAGGAAAGAAAAGTAACTAAGATTCTTTCCTCCCCACCCCTATCCCACTCTAAATGCTCCACCAAAAGAGAGAGAGAGGGAGAGAGAAACAAGCAGGCTGAAACCAGGAGTTGCTGGAGCAGGAGCAAACATGAAGCCAGAGTTGCTTGGAGGGAAAATGCTGGCATTGAAATTGTGCCAGCACATGCACCTGCCACGGCGAGGTAGAGGATCCCATGGTCACCGGGACCTGGAAGCTCTGTCGTATCTTTATACAGCCCTCACCCCAGCCCCCAGTCAGCCACCTTGACCCTTCTACTGCAGTTATAAAAGTAGGAAAGAGCAAGAATTTGAGCAAATCAGCAGAGATCACTGCTGGAAAACAACTCGAGACCTACCTATACTTTATGGAGAAGCACATTTTTCTTAAAGTCAGAATATTCATTGTGCATCAGAGAAAGGGAGACGGGGAACAAACGCGTTAAGATGTCTACTGATGGGCAATCTGAGGGTTTTAATGGGTTAGGTTTTACCAGAAAGTCTCACGGACGCCTTAGCCCACACTTGGTCCAAATGCATTTACTGATGGTAACTCTGTAGTGTGAGCTGAAAACTTGGTGCAAGTAGTATCACCATCAAAGCTTGCCCAGAACTGTTATCCCAGTGTAGAGAGCTTCTATTTGTAACCTCCAATTCACCAACATCCCTCACCACACTTCTACTACGATAGTGACAGACAAGGCTGGCAAGATGGAAAGGCTGGTCCGGGCGATCTAAAGGGGACGGCGGGGAGGTAAAGTCATCTTACTATTCCTCTTTTCCTCACCCTTATTTTTTGTACTAGCATCCCTGCCTATTTCTCTGACTTCACAAGCTATCACATTATGCTGGCAGCTGGCTACCAGGCTGGCCAGGAGTTCAAGTCTCCTCTCTGCCTTCCACCATGAAGGAGAGGCACAGGAAGGAGGAAGTGGTCCCTTGGGAAAAACCAGAGGCAGAGTGAACCAGAGGTACCACTTTAACCCCTATTCTAAGGGATCGCTGCAGGTGCTGGGGGCACAGGGTCTGTACTATTGTGTGATGTACACTTGAAGCCAAGTCCCAATGCCTGCCTACCGGGATCATTACCACTGTGGCAGATACTTTTTCATTCCCAGGGAAGATAACCATGAACCCCTGAGAGCTGATCTGGGGACGTCTCCCCCCTTTCTGCCTCTCCCAGAAAAACCTGCACAGCAGTTTGGCAGCAAAATTTGCATATCCTAAGAGAGTGCCCATCACAAGCCTCGGGGGGCCTGTTCCCTGAGCTTTTCCACTTTTAAACCTTCAATCCTCATCTCACAAGTTATTTGAGGGGCTCATTCGTAATACCTTTTGGAGGAACACAAAAGAAACGAAGCATTACTGGCAATGCTGTGTGACATTTTGATAGTCAAAATCCAGATCCCTTTAGATAGGTTCTCATAAGAGAATTCTTTTTGCTGACAAAACAACAGAAAACGTCCACTAAGGGCAATTTCATGAGCACTTCGTCTCACCAACGATAACACCCTTGAAAAGTACATATTCTGGTCTCTCTGGTTTATCTACCAGTATTGCAGCTCCATTCACTGTTGGTTCACCTGCCACCAGAATAATAAGCTAGGTGGTTTGAGGCTGTTTCTGGCAGGGTTTGGCAGTAGCATCACTGCTTTGGACTGCAAACGCCTGTCGCCCAGGAGATCAAACGCAGGCAAGGTTCCTAGGGTCACCTTGATGACTTAATCCATCAAACGAAATTCAGAAAAATGGCCAAGAGTGGCAGGGATCTTTTGGATACGTTCTCTGCCCTTGGATCACACACTTGGGAACTGAGGAGATGAGCAGGCCATTTTAGGAAAGGCAGCAGATTAAAGAGAAGATGCGAGTTAATACTGAAAAGTGATGCAGAATAAAACAGAGCTTATCGTCCGATCCTTCCAATCAGAGTTGTACTGAGCTCAAATTGCTTCTGAATTTGCAAGCTCCTTGCTGAGTGAAATTGAGAAAGTAAGTTTCTAGGAGGGGAAAGAGGCGATTTCTGAAATATACTAGATGTAATACAGTGGTTATTACAATGGCTAACATTTATAAATGAGATCCAGAAAAGTGTTTTCCCCCCGTGATCGCGGTTTTGTTATACGAAGTTACGTAGCCTTATATTCTCCACGAGTTCTCCTGTCTGTGCATATTCTTGTCCCAAATCACTCAAAGTACGCGAAGTACACACAACAGGGGCTCCCCACGGAGATGAACCAGAACACCGATCTGCAGACCATCGCCCGTCTGGTGCACCGCAGCCAACGGCATGACGGTACTAGTAAGGGGTACGGGACAGGTCTCGCTAACGTGGGTGGAGAGGCTTTAGAACCGGAACAGAGAACCGGCTAAGCCAACACCCTTCTCTTCAGTTTCCTCCCTTGACCAAAACCACAACAACCAAATAACCGATGAGCTATTTGCTGATGTCGCATTTCAAGTCTGCTGAGAGGAAGAGCTTCATGGCCAGTAATAAGATGCCGAGGCTCACAGAAAGACACTGGGTCCCCTTCCATTTACCCACATTTTACTGCAACTAAATCAGGAACCTGCAGCACGTTGGGTTAGGAGGTCTTTCTGGTCATAGGCATCGTTTCTTTTCTTTCTCTCCCCTCTGCACCCTCCCCTTTAACTTCCTTTTTGGCCTCCCCGCTTCAGCATATGGAATTCCCAAGCCAGGGATCGGATCTGAGCCGTAGTTGCCACCTATACCACACCCGCAGTCGGATCTTCAACCCACTGTGCAGGGCCGGGGATCGAACCTGCATCCTGGTGCTGCAGAGACATCACGGATCCTGAGGCACCAAAGTGGGAACTCTCCCCTCCCCCTTCCGCTCTTCAGAGACCACCTTTCTAGACAGTGGGGGCTTTAAAATCCTGATCAGAACTGGCAGTGGGAAAAGAGCTGGGGAAAAAATGGAGACTCCGGCAGTTATGTGACACGTTTATAAACCCTATGAATTTTTAACAAAGGAACAATATCACAATTAGATGAGAAATGAGGTTTCCTTTGTGGGAGCTCTTATGGTAAGTGGAGTGTGAGTGGATTTTACTTTACATTCAGTAAACGATACCAAGTGCAAAAAACATGACCATTTAACAGAAAATAAAAGCAAACTGTTGATCGTTCCCAGATATTTTTCCTTCTTCTAGATTTTCAGAAATGTGGTCGTTTTGGAATTGCATTTATTTAAATGCCACTCATTTGCCAAGGAACTCAATGGTACAGAAAGTCATTTTCTAACACTTCCGACCTATAACCGTCCTTTTATATCATATGGAGAAGGTTTTGTTTGTTTTCAACTGCGAAAACATTTCCCAATGTATAACTTTGAAGAGAAAGACAGTAAGCTTTCTCATTTGCAAACTAAGCTATATAAACAGATACTGAAAAATCTGAATCGTGTAGAAGACAAAAAATAGAGTGAGGTGATAGCTTTTGTTTCTTTGTCTTTTTAGGGTCGCATCCATGGCATATGGAAGTTCCCAGGGTAGGGGTCGAATTGGAGCTGCAGCTTCCAGCCTACACCACAGCCACAGGAACGCAGGATCCTTAACCCACTGAGTGAGGCCAGGAATGGAACTCACATCCTCATGGGTACTAATAGGACTCATTATCACTGAGGCATGATGGGAACACCGACAGCTCTTTAACTTGCATTTTGAGACCCAAGTGTAACTCTTGTTTTCACATGGCTTGCGTTCCAGCATCACAGAAGCACACAGGCTTCCCGTCGCTCTTGGATGCCGTGCAAGGTCCTTCTGACTCTGCCTTCGGTCACCTCTGCCACCTCATCTCCCACAGCACCCCCTTCTCCCAGAGTCCCCAGGACACAGGCTGCTGACTGTTCCCCAAGCCTGTCAAGCCAGCCCCTCATTTGGTTCCTCGGCACCTGTGGTTCCTCCAGACACTTGCACAACCGCCCCGTTCTTGTCCTTCAGTCCTTCCTCTGCTGAAATATCACCCTCTGCAGAGAGGCTGTCCCCTGACCTGTCAGAAAGAACAGCTTCAGTTCCCCTCTGTCCCTCTATCAGCTGTATTTTTCTCCACGGCATTTCTCAGTGTCTGAGGTTATAATACATAACTGCTTCTTTGCTAGGTCGTTTTTTCATTTTTTTTGGTTTTTCCTGCTATACTGTCATCAACCAAAACAGTGTCTGATATGTAAGATACTGAGCTCTGAAAGTAAGGAGGCCACGTTTCTACAAGTGAGCACTCGGTGAGTTTTCTGCAGCACAGGAGACTCTAATTGTTCTCTTTTCATTCCAAGATTATGTGGTCCCATCCCCCCAAAGCAACCACACTGAATTAACGCCCTAAGGGTATTTGTCTGTATGTGTCTATATATATATAGACATTCATTGTGCATTTGAAAATTTTTACACTGCATTCACTGCGTTTTTAAAATTTTTTTTGTATTTCCTGATGCTTTAACATCTGGGACCTTCCTGATGACAAAGACTGCCCTTCCCAAGGCGAGCCAGTTCCTAAAGACAGCAAACAATGGGAGCCCGCTGTTCAAATGCAAACCAGGCAATCCAGAGTTGAAACTCCTCAATCATTTCCTTTGTGGGGCTCACACTCCAAGCCATTATCTCTCCTCCATCGCCCCCCTGCCCTAATCACCCCAGAGCAGCTACCAGAGAGCTACAGACAGACCTGTATCTCAATGAAATAATTCAAACTAGCCAATCTGAAACCAGCTTACCCAGCCTCACCTGTTCTTTCTCTCAGAATCTATAATGAAGCTTCTGGCCCACTTTTTCCCTTGCTCCTTCTGCATCCTGATCCACCCTGGTGCCTCCCATGTTTCCCTCCACCTCCCCAGGCAGCGGGCTCTATCTCCCCAGGGACTGAAACATATGATCTCTGCAACAGTGGTTTTGTCCTTATCTCCTGAGTAATACTAAAATCCACATTATTTTTCTTCTTTTTATAGTCATACCTGCGGCACATGGAAGTTCCCAGACTAGGGATCAAATCAGAGCTGCAACTGGCAACACCGGATCTGAGTCGCATCTTCGCAAATGTCACAGCTCGCGGCAACGCTGGATCCTTAACCCACTGAGCAAGGCCAGGGATTGAACTTGCATCCTCACAGATGCTAGTCGGATTCTTAACCTGCTGAGCCACAACAGGAACTCCCTAAAAAATCTACATTTTCAAATGCACACATACAAATTTGCTGAATGATTCAAACAAGTGAAGTTCACTATATCTTATAAGGAAAACGGCATTTCTCAGTATCTGAGGCTATATGACATAACTGCTTCTTTGATAGGTCATTTTTTCAACCACCAGGAGTTACACTGTCCTTGGACTCAGAATAAACATAATAACTGTAACGTTTTTGAGATGTGGAGGTAATTTGGCTTTCATCTTGGCTCTGAGACTAACTGATGGGTTGATTGGTTTTGTGGTTTCTATTGTTGGTGTCTATTTGACACCAACATTAAGGCGTGGGAGCAGCCCAGCCTTATTCCTCCCCCACAGACACAAATGACTGACTGACATTAGACACGGAACACGCATAAATTGTCAATAAAACACATACAAGCTTCTTTTCTTTAAATGTAAGGAAATCATAAGCCCTACCCATAATTTTCTAAGTTACAGTGAGCTCTGAAAGTAACGAGGCCGTGTTTCTACAGCTGAAGCACTCGGTGATTTTTTTTGCAACACAGGAGAACACAGTTCTTCTCTTTTCATTCCAAGAAAATGTAGTTCAAGTTGTTCCATGGCCTGCTGGTCAGATGCCCCGGCGTTCTCTGCTGGAACACACCTCAGGCAGGGCAAAGCCTGGGCCCGACAGGCAGGGCAGCCGTGGAAACTGATCTTGGGAAACTGACCTTGGACTGACCCCTCACAGTAAGCTCCGAGGAATGTGTTGGGTGTTCCCCGTTACTCGCACCTGCTAAGGAGGAACGCCCGAGGCTGGAGTCTTCAGTGTAGCGGGGCTGACCCAGAAAGACAGACGTCACGGGAAGGGCTGAGGGAGCTTCTGGAATGAAACTGGAGGGAGCCCTGAGCCTGTCAGTTGCTATCTTTGGTAGGAGAGCCCTTGCCGGGAGTTGACAGCCTGGGAAGCTTGACTCTCAAATGGGGTGGGGGGGGGACAAGCGGGGAGCCTCCCACTCTGTGCAACTGCGCAAATTCTCGCCTCCTGGGCTTGCGTTACAACAGCTCTTTCCAACCCTGGTCACACTGCAGACAGACAACCACATACCCCCTAAGAGAAGTGCTCCCCGACTCTGCTTACCATATTAGTCATAATAACAGAGTAACTTTCAGAAAACTCCAGAAGGGCGGTCAAACTGGGCTCATGTGGTCGGAAAACATGCTTTTCACATAAACACGAGGATGAGGAACGTGCGTCAGAGCAGTCAGGAGCGCTCTCTGGTCCACTGGGCTTCCTTTCCCACTGGGGGTGTGCACGGCCCTCCTACCTGACTCATCCTTGCAGACGGCTGCTCCCTGCCCCTCTTCTCTGGGTATCCTTCCTTCCGGCTCACGTCTAAGCCCACCTCCTTGGTGAAACCTTACAAGATCAACTCTTTATGACCGTTTGTTGCTTCCAACTCTGGAGTTCCTCCAGGGTGGTATGCCCGGGGATTTAATGTGAGTCGTGAAAACAGCATTTTAACTGTTAATAGTGATGTTTACGTTAAGCCATGTGAAATTGGTGTTTTCACAGGTTAAAAAAAAAAAAAGAAAAGTCAGGAGTTCCCGTTGTGGCTCAGTGGTAAGAACCCGACTAGTATCCAAGAGGATGTGGGTTTGATCCCTGGCCCCACTCGGTAGGTTAAGGATCTGGGGTTGCCATGAGCTATGGTGTAGGTCTCAGACACAGCTCAGATCTGGCGTTGCTGTGGATGTGGTATAGGCGGGCAGCTATAGCTCCAATTCGACCCCAGCCTGGGAACTTCCATATGCTGCAGGTGTGGCCCTAAAAAGAAAAAAAAAAAGAAGTCAAATATTGATAGTTTCATATAGTTCAACCTAACATGTGTCAGAAAAGCAATGTGTTAGTAGAAAACAGTATGACTTCGGAGCTATCACTGCCTAAGAAGAGGCTTACATACTTTCTTGAGTCGTGTATAAACAAATAAGTAAATAAATGTTCTGATGGTACAGACCCGGCAAAAGCTGTCAAGCTGGTAGCCACCATCAAACTGGGGAACAAATGCATTTTGAAAACAATTGCTTCATATGGCTTCTTGGCCATTTAACATGCTTGGTTTTGGGTGTGTGTGTGTGTGTTTATTTCCTTTGCGTAACTGTGTTTGTGTTTTCTCTCCAACCAGTTTCCCAGACATCTGAAAGCCGAGAGCAACTGGAATGATCAACCTCTTAGCACAGTACCTTATACAAAACAGACAGACCTATGAGCAGAATCTGTCTGGTCGTTTATGATGATGATATCTCAGCAGGAAACACCATTTGTTTTCCTTCTTATTATTCTAAAGCTAGAAGCTGATGAGCCATGCTGTTCTGGCCAGGAAGCCACGGACTTGGAGCAATTTACAACTCAGGACTCTTGGTAGCACTATGTGTTAGAAGCTGCCAAGGAGTGTTAAGAGGCAGTGTGGTCTGTTGGACAGAGCACGGGTTGACCATCTGGACTCCTTCGCTTTAGGAGTGTAATATGCATGGTCTCCTCTGCTGCCCAGTCCCAACAGCTAAGGCCATAAGCAGGTGGGGGAGGGGAGGCTGTGGGAAGCCAGCTCCTCCCGTGACATCCTTCTGGCGCCCGACCTCTCTGTCCAGCCACTGACCACTGCAACCAGCATCAGGCTCAGTTAAATACTGACCTTTAAAAAAATGACACCTGGATCTTTTGAAATGTGTGGGGATAATTATGACTCACACGCTTCAGAACATTAAACTCATGTCACTAGTACAGCCTCTCTTGTGAAGGTCTCTTTTAAACCCATGTAAAATACGACATGTAGTTGGTATTTTGAAAGCTCTTATAACTTATGCTTTTATATTAATTCCACTGTTGAAAAAAATTATGCCTACTACCTAGTCTTTATAGCTTTGCATTGCTTAAGATGACGTCTCCACAGTGCCTCGGAGGTCACTAGATGTCACAATCAATAATATTAAAGAAAAAATTTATTGTAGAAAGCTGTGGTGAGGAGACAGAAAAGATATTATTTTTTTTCCCAAGGTGTCAGGGAAGCACCACAGAGAAGAAAAATATGGGCTGGGTTTTGAAAGATACAAAATAACTCAATAGCAAGAATTAAAAAAAAAAGACTTACATCTTTTAATGGCCTAAACAAAGAAACACCAAACAACAACGAAGAAAAGAAAAAGAAACCATAAAAACAAAAATCAAATGAACTAAAAACCTCAAAAGGAGAGTTCCCGTTATGGCTCAGTGGAAATGAACTTCACTTATCCATGAGGATGTGGGTTCGATCCCTAGCCTCGCTCAGTGGGTTTAGGATCCAGTGCTGCCATGAGCTGCAGGGTAGGTCGAGGATGCAGCATGGATCTGGTGTTGCTGTGGCTGTAGCTCCAATTTGATCCCTAGCCTGGGAACTTCCATATGCCATGGGTGCGGCCCTAAAAAGCAAAACAAACAAACAAACAAATGCTCAATAGGAAAAGAGAAGGAAAGCAAGCAAGCACTTCAGGAAGGGCATGATGAACCCTAAAATACAGAGGGGGAGAGGCCACCGAAAGGACAGTGCTGCCTCTCTCTTTACTACTTTACATTTAAGTAAAGTTATTCAGATGATATTGGTCTCTGTATCTATATAATGACAGGGGTAGTTTTTATTCTCTAAAATGTTGCTTTGAGGAAAATGTCAAGGGATATAAATGCATGCTTTTTGAGTAAAACATTTTCCTACATCAGGATCCTAGTTTATCTACTGGAAAACTGAAGTGAGCTTGCTTTTTTTTTTTTTTTTTAATAAAGACTGAAAAGATTAGGAAAGTCTTGAAAATATAAACATGTATTTACTCATCAACTCATGCAATGCTAAAACTAGAGTTTTATTGCTCAAAAGCATAAAAGAGATCATTTTAGTAGAAAAAAATAATGTACATTTTTACAGCAGAGTAATCTCAGAATTCATTAACTAAGAGACCAAAACAAGTCATGGCAAGGAGAATTACAGTGGTTTAATTAAACTAGGTTAGGAATGGCAGGAGTCTGATCCCAAACTTTGAGGAAAGGGAAGCACTATATAACAGCCTTAACACCGACTAGCTACAGAAAGAATAAAAACAACAACAACAACAAAAAAAAAAACCAGTCAATAACAACATGAAGATGCCTGGACTCTTGGAATAAAGTTACCATACCAGGCTGTAGTTCATAATAGCCAGGACAGAGAACATTAATTCTAATCAGACTCACACCATTGACTTAGGAAAAAAAATTATAACATCAGCAAAAAGATAAGTATGATACGAACATAGAGCCATCAGCTTCAATATAAAAGATATTCGGAAAAATAAAAATTTGATCATATAACTACATAGTCATAATCCCAGTAAAAGAAAAAAAAATTCACCATGTCTTTACAAGAATTTCTCTGGTGAATTCTGATTCTACAAGGATGAAAAATAATGGAAATAATGACACAAAGTCAAGGCAACCACAAAGGTGTTGGAAGAATTATTAGGAGCACATTGGAGAGACCTAAATCCAAAAGCACTGGGATTGCACATTTTGAAAAAAATCCAAGGGTTGTAACTGGAATATGTTTTAAAATATCTGAAGAGGGAGAAGGAGGAAAAATGGACATATTTAGGTGAGAAGGTCATTAACCATAAAGAATAAAGACTAGAATTGTTCAATTCCCCTTTTGTAAGTTTCCATCTGCAAGTAAAATAATCCATGCATGCAAGCAAAACAATTCATAAACTGGGAAGGTATGATGAATAACGCAAGCACAGGATGTCAGCCTGAACTGGTGGGAGTGGGGAGCGGGAAAACATTAGGGTGAGCATCAGATACTCTCAAAACAAGAAGCAAGTGTATGACTCAATCCGGGGAGCAGAGTACCCAAGATGGCAGAGTAGGAAGACTCTGAGCTCACTTCCTCTCATAGACACACCAGAGTTTCAACTATTTACCTAGCAATTATTGATGAGAAAGATCAGAAGACTGGCAGAAGATCATCTACAACTCAAGATATAAAGAAGGAACCTCAACACAGCTAGGGGAACAGAAATACAGCACAGTCAAGACCCACATCCCCCAGTGGGCTGCCCACAAACTGCAGAATAACTGTAGAGGTTCAACCAAGGAGCAAGGGTCTTAGCCCCACACTGGGTTCCCCAGCCCAGGGATCCTGCATCTGGAAGACAAGCCCCCGGAATGTTTGGTTTATTTCTGCGAGAGCCAGAGGTTCGTGGGAAATAGAGACTCCACTCTAAAAGAAGTGCACACAAAACCTCACAAGCTCCAGGATCCAGGACAGATGCTGTAATTAGATAGGAGCCTGGGTCAGACCCACCTGCTGATCTTGGACAGCCTCCCAGAGAAGCAGAAGGCAATCGGAGCTCATCCTGGGGTTATAGATGCTATGATAGCCATTTTGGGGAGCTTGTTCTACCACGAGGTCACTGGTGCTGGCAAATGCCATTTTGGAATCCTCCCTCTAGGTTATTAGCCCCCAGGACCCAGCCCTGCCTCTGCCTAATAGCCTGCGGCAACAATCCTGGGATGTCTCAGGACAATCAGAAACTGGGATGGGACACAGTCCTACTCTCCAGCAGGCGGGCTGCCTAAAGACCCCCTGAGCCCAAAGCGCCCCAGAACCCAACCCTATCTGCCAGAGGGCTCAGGACCTGCCCCTGCCCATCAGTGCATCAGCCCCAGGTACACTAGGGTCCTGCAGCCAAAGACCCTGAGAACTGCTCTACACGCCAGGGGCCAGAAACAGTGCAGGCATAAGCCCCAGGAATCTCTGGGCCTTGGCCCCACCCACCAGCAGGCCAACATCAATTTTGAGACACCTTGGACCCTTCAGCCAGCCATCCCATGATTGAGCCCCACTCACCAGGAGACTAACACCTACTTTGAAACACCCCCAGACTCTTCAACCAGCCGTGTCAGACTTCCCACCCACCAGCCTGCAGATACTAGATCTGGACCCTCTGTCTCAGAGCCATGTAGCCCAGAACCTGGCTCTGCCCACTTGCAGCCTCCACACAAGTCAGGGCTTGACAACCAATAGGAATAGGAGTCAGCCAACCAGACTGCCACCAATTGTCAGCCCACCACAACAGAAGGGCCAATGAAGCCCACATAGGCGGGCACCCCTAAAGCATATCCATAGCTCTGGTCAACAGTGGGAACTGCGATGACAGGACACATAAGACCTCTCCTACAAAAGGCCACTTCTCTAAGGTCGGGAAACAGAACCAACCTACCAAATATATGGAAATAAAACCAGTAAATTACGTAAAATGAGGTGACAGAGGAATATGTTCCAAACAAAAGAACAAGATTAAACCCCAAAAAACTAAATCAAGTGGATATAAGCAAACTAACCAATAAAGAGTTCAAGGTAATAACTGTTAAGATGTTCAAAGATGTTCAGGAGGGGGCTGGACGGACAGAGTGAGAAATTAGAAGCTTCTAACAGGAGTTAAAAAATATAAAGAAGAATGAAACAGAGATGAAGAATACAATAACTGAAATGAAAAATACATTAGCAGCAATCACCAGTAGTTGAGCAGATACAAAGGAATGGATTAGTAAGCAGGGAGACAGACTGCTGGAAATCACTGATGCCAAAGAGAAAAAAAGAAAAAAAAAAAGGCTGGTTTAAGAGGCTTCTTGGACAACGTAAAGCATACTAAGAGTCCAAGAAGAGAGAGAGAGGATATAATTGAAAGTTAATATCTAAAAAGTTTCCTAACCTGGGAATCCAGGTCCAGGAATCACAGACAGTCCCAAACAGTATCAACCCAAAGAGAACCAAGACACATTGCAACTAAAATGGCAAAAATTAAAGCTAAAGAGAGACTATTAAAAGCAGCAAGGGAAAGCAACAAATTATATACAAGGCAACTTGCATAATGGTATGAGCTGACTTTTTAGCAGAAATCTTGCAGGCCAGAAGGGATTGGCATGATATATTTAAAACAAAGAAAGGGAAAAAAGTACAACCCAAAATACTCTACCTGGCAAGGTTTTCATTCAGATCTGAGGGAGAGATCAATAGTTTTAGACAAAACAATACCTTATAATGGCTTATAATGGAAAAGATTCTGAAAAAGATTAGATATACATATGACTGAATCACTTTGCTGTACACCTGAAACTAACACAGTGTTGTGGATCAACCATACTTCAATTTAAAAAAACTGCAGGTACGTAATAGCTGAAAGAAGTCAGTACCACCAAACTAGCTTTAAAAAAATGTTAAAGCAACTTCTCTAAGTGAAAGAAAAGGCCACGACTAGAAATATTAAAATTACAAAAGGAAAATTCTCATTGGTAAAGGTAAATGGTGAAAGTAATAAATAAAACCATACGTAAAGCTGGTAGAAGGGTTAAAAGACAAAAGCAGTAAAATCACCTATGTCTCCAATAAGTAGCTAAAGGATACACAAAAAGATAAATATGTCAAAACCAGTAAAGAAGAGGGGAGTAAAAATGCAGGATTGTTAATATGCATTTGAACTTATGAGATGAGCAGCTCAATCCTGAAACTAATGCGACATGATACTAGGTTAAATGCACCCACTTTACTTTCTTGCAAATCTGAGTAAGTAGCAAGTCCATCAGGATTAGAGCACTTGACCTTGAGAATTAGTGTAACTTTGAAACTACCCATAATGACTACTGGAATTTCAAAGCTGGTGTCAGTTTTCAAAGGACAACTTACTAGCTTCATGACTAGGAGAAAAAGACAGAAGATGAGAGTAATCTTCACATATTAGAAGGAGAGCAGACATAGAAGATGGACAAGGTTAGTTAAGTGATGCACCAAAGGATGGAATTAGGACCAATGGGAAGGGATACAGCAAATCAGCTTCAGGTTCATTCATTCTTTTCCCATTCAGTGCATATTTAGTTAACTTCCACTTTGTGTAGCACCATTTTAAGTCCTAGGCAAACAAAAACTCCTTCCCAGAAGCCTGGCCCAGATAAATAGCTCAGTACATAGGTATACATGTAGACAAATGGGTACATTAATTAAAACACAGGTTGATAAAAAGAACAGAGAGGAAGACGCAATCAACTCTGTCGGCGGAAGAGATTTTAGATCATCATAAAAATGAAAATTGGAGTGGTAGTAAAAATGCATGACAAGTGTTTTGAAACAAACAAACAAACAAAAAACCAAGGAGTTCCTTTTGTAGCTCAATGGGTTAAGAACCTGAATGGCATCCATGAGCATGCGGGGTTGATCCCTGGCCGTGTTCAGTGGGTTAAGGACCCAGCATTGCCACAAACTGTGGTGTAGGCCACAGATGCAGCTCGGATCTGGTGCTGCCATGGCTGTGGTGTGGGCTGGCAGCTGCAGCTCTCATTCGACCCCTAGCCTGGGAACTTCCCTTTGCTGCAGGTATGACCATAAAAAACACAACAACAACAGAAAACAAAACAAGTGTCTCACACATTGACAACACTATGAACAAAGACACTGAGGTAGAAAGTGCATGGCACAGTACGGAAATGAATATTTTTGTTTGCCTGGCGCTTATGGGGCAAATGGTGGGGAATGACACTGAAAAGATACATTGCTAATTATTAGAGAAATGCAAATCAAAACTACATTGAGGTACCATCTCACACCAGTCATAATGACCATCATTAACAGGTCAACAAATAACAAATTCTGAAGAGGGCATGGAGAAAAGGAATCCTCCTTCACTGTTGGTGGGAATGTTGATTGGTACAACCACTATGGAAAACAGCATGGAGGTTCCCCAGAAAATTAAATACAGAACTATCTATGATCCAGTAATCCCACTCCTGGGCATATATCTGGATAAAGCATTCATTCAAAAAATACATGCACCCCTATGTTTGCTGCAGCACTATTCACAATAGCCAAGGCATGGAAACTACCTAAATGTCCATCGATAGATGAATGAATTAAGAAGAAGTAGAACATATATACAATGTAATACTACTCAGCCATACAAGGACAAAATAATGCCATCTGCAGCAACATGGATGCAATTCTACGTTCTCATACTAAGTGAAGTAAGACAGAAAGAGAAAGACAAATACCATATGATATCACTCATATGTGGGATCTAAAATGAGGCACAAACGATCCTATCTACGAAACAGAAACAGATTGCAGACATGGAGAGCAGACTTGTGGTTGCCAAGGGGGAGTGGGAATGAGTGGGATGGACTAGGAGTTTGGGCCTGGGAGATGCAAACTATTCCATTTAGAATGGATAAGCAATGAGGTCCTACCGTACAGCACAGGGAACTATATCCAATCTCTCGGGATAGAAGATTATGAAAGATAGTATGAGAAAAAGAATGTATATACATGTATGACTGGGTCACTATGCTGTACAGCAGAAATTGACATAACCCTGTAAATCAACTACATAACACTATAAACCAATTATACTCTAATCAACTATATATATATATATCCATCCAAACTAAGGAGTATGATCTCCAGAGGCCATGGGGACCAAACAGAGTGTTTTAAATTGGGAGTGATGGGATCAAATTCATAATTTACAATCCTTCTTGGGAGGAAGTAAGGGCCAGCTCACAGGGTAAGAAGCATGAGGGGGGTAACTCCAAAGTAATCACTAGAGAACCAGGCAAGACAGAGCCATGGCAGTGGGGATGGAGATGGGGGATAGATTTGAGAGAGATTTCTGGAGATACAAAGACAGGACTTGGGGGGAAACTGGAATATCTAGGTGACGGTGCAAGAAGGTCATGTTCAAAAATGATTCCCAGGTTTCTGGCTCAGGGCATTGGTGGATGAAAGGAGGGGATTTCCAAGGCACCAGAATAGGTAAAGCATTAAGTCTGGTTCCCAAGGAGGGATGTGTGAGTTTTCTATAAAGTAATCAAATGCTGCTGTTACTAAACTTATGTAAGAAACAAAGCTGTGTTTGTCCTCACTCTTGCAGCCACTGGCACACCGTGGTTCTCAGCCCTTGAGGGACACGGGAATCACTTGAGAAGGTTTTTACGTATGCACCTACGGGTCTCCACCCTCAGATTTTTAAACCCTCACTGGATCTGATGTGAGGTTCAGGTCTTTTCATAAATGGCTCCAAAAGAGATTCTGATGTGCATTGAAATTTGACATCCACTGGAGCCTATCGTCATTGACTAGCAGATGGATTCATCAAGAGGAGAAAGGGATGAAGAGAAGACTTCCTGAAGTTTCTGCAGCAGTGGCTGGTTGATCTTCTACACTCAGTAAAATTGTGGTAGCTGGTAAGTCTGCAAAATGACCTTGCCGATCTTAAGGGTTCGTGAACATGATGTTAGGGAATCCCCGGCTTTGACTCTTGCAGAGAGAGAGCACTGGCTGAGACTGTTGGCCTGACCCACAGAATCTTTTCTTACGTCTCTTCCATTATTAATGACCCTCCTCTCCTACAGCAACGGGTTTTTTAACACCGTGACATTTCATACATTTGTAAGTACGTAATTTTCTCCATTTGCTTTTCTCTCAATGCCTGTCTCTTCTGCTAAAGTTCTGTACAGGCAGGCATTCTGTTTCTTTTGCTCACGATTGTGCATCTAGCACCTACCTAGCAAACTGCAGGTGCTCCGTGAATCAATGAGCAATGAGCCAAATTGTTCTCGTGAAAGTGTTTAAGCCACATCGCATCACTTTCAGTATGCCTGCAGATCTGTCCAGGAGGGTATGATAGACTCAGAAAACAGCTTCAGAAGTAATAAAAACACATACAGCTACAGAAGATATTTTTAGATTTTTTTTTCCTTGAGAAAAAAAAAAAAAAAACAACTTTTATTCACCAATCCTATGAGCCAGAAACCTGGAATAATTTTTGAATATGACCTTCTTGCACTTCGATGTCTGTAAGGTAGCTCCTTACATAAAATACATCCAATTTTAAAATAGGAAGTAAATGTCGAAAAGGGTGAGACAGGCTCAGGTGTTTACCTGAGAAATATCATTTAAGCCCTGGTCCCGTTTTTATCTAGATCTAAGAAGTTGCAGACTCTATGTCTGATAAAGCTGGAGTTTTTGTATGATTTATATGTTAATAATCAGGTTTTACAATTAGGTACAAAAAAGAAATGAATGAAAGAATGAACTAATGAGAAGCCCAAAGTTCATATCGGCAGAGCAATTAAGGACATATAACAGGTGGTTAACAGAGCCTGGAATGTTAAAAACCTCTATACTAATTGTGAACAACGTGTTTCTGTATGTTTGAACAGTTAAACATTTGCTGACAGCTCTTACTATGATACTTAACTAGCTCACAACATTTTTAAATACTCTACTGCCTTGAGAGGGAATTTTTTTTTAAAAAGGGTGTTTTTAGCCAAAAATGATCAACATCAGATTTCTACTTTACCTAAACCTTGTCAGGCACCTACTATATGCTACCATTTTTCACATTTATCATCTCATTTGATTATAGATCAGGAAACAAAAAAATCAGAGCAAGCTCAGATGTGTGCCTAAAATTAGGATATGTCAAGAAGTGTCGGAGTTCCCTTCATGGCTCAGTGGTTAACGAATCTGACTAAGAACCATGAGGTTGCAGGTTCGATCCCTGGCCTTGCTCAGTGGGTTAAGGATCCAGCGTTGCCGTGAGCTGTGGTATAGGCTGTAGACACGGCTCGGATCCCGCGTTGCTGTGGCTGTGGCGAAGGCCGGCAGCTACAGCTCCTGTTAGACCCCTAGCCTGGGAACCTCCATATGCCGCAGGTGCGGCTCTACATAAAAGGCAAAAAGACAAAAAAAAAAAAGTGTTAATTACAATAGTCACTAAAGCTGGACACTAATCTAGGTGAAAATGTATATTATATTTATAATAGCATATTTTTATTAAAATAGTAGATATAAACTTCAATCATCAGAATGATAGAAGAATATTCTAATTAATGATCCAATCTGCTTTACTAAGGAGAAAATAATACTGTTTTCAACTGATGTTATCAAAAAGATGTTAAGACCAGTGATAAAATATATTGACACTGGAGTTCCCATTGTTGTCTCAGTGTGTTAAGAAACTGACAGTGTCTGTGAGGACGTGGGTTCGATCCCTGGCCTCACTCAGTGGGTTAAGGATCCAGCGTTGCCACAAGCTACAGCGTAGGTCACAGATGTAGCTTGGATCCCGTGTTGCTTGGGCTGTGGCACAGGCGGGCAGCTGCAGCTCCAATCTGACCCTTAGCCTGGAAACTTCCACATAACTCTTACCACCTCTGCAGTATTCTTGCCATTATTGTATAAACTCAATTTAGTCATGAGAGAACATCAGACAAAGCCAAATCAAAGACCATTAACTAGTACCTTCAAAAATGTCATGATTATGAAAGACCAAAAACACAGAACTGTTCTACTCATTTTTGATATTTCTTCTTTTTTTTTTTTTCTTTTTAGGGCCTCACCCACACATATGGAGGTTCCCAGGCTAGGGGCTGAATTGGAGCTACAGCTGCCATCCTGCACCACAGTCACAGCAAAGCCAGATCCGAGTCACATCTGCAACCTATACCATCGCTCACGGCAACGCCGGATCCTTAACCCATTGAGCGAGGCCAGGGATTGAACCCGCATCCTCATGGATCCTAGTTAGGATCATTAACTGCTGAGCCACGAAGGGAACTCTCAATAAAAACGTTTTTAAAGTGGAGTTGGGTGGAGGATATCTATGTTTGAAATAAAATTCTGATAAAGATCAGCTTTACTAGTCAATTAAAATTGGGTGGAGGCATCTTTGTTGGTCCAAATGTGACGCTCACGAGATAAATGCCAGATGGAGAAAGATCTCCCAGGAAATCAAAATGCCTAGCTGTCAGGAAGAACTGGACAGAGCAGGACCAGACCTTCCACACAAGGAGTTAAAATAAGCAGAGATGAGCCGAGTATGACAGAGTCCCAAGCTCTTCACAGACCAAAGATCAGCTGGGGCACCTACAGTCAACTAATCTATGACAAAGGAGGTAAGAATATACATTGGAGAAAAGACAGCTTGTTCAAAAAGTGGTGCTGGGAAAACTGGACAGCCACATGTAAAAAAATGAAATTAGAACACTTCCTAACACCACGCACAAAAATAAACTCAAAATGGATTAAAGATCTAGATATAAGACCAGATACTATAAAACTCTTAGAGGAAAACATAGGCCAAACACTCTCTGACATAAATGACAACAACATCTTCTCAGATCCACCTGTTAGAGTAATGACAATAAAAAGAAAAATACATAAATGGGACTTAATTAAAAGTTTCTGCACAGCAAAGGAAACCCTAAACAAAATGAAAAGACAACCCACAGAATGGAAGAAAATATTTGCAAATGAATTGACTGACAAGAGATTAACCTCCAAAATTTACAAACATCTCCTACAGCTCAATACCAAAAAACCAAACAACCCCATCAAAAAATGGGCGGAAGATCTAAACAGACAATTCTCCAAAGAAGACATACATATGGCAAAAAAACACATGAAAAGATGCTCAACATCACTCGTTATTACAGAAATGCAAATCAAAAACACTACGAGGTACCACCTTACATCAGTCAGAATGGTCATCATCAAAAAGTCTACAGACAATAAGTGCTGGAGAGGGTGTGGAGAAAAAGGAACCCTATTACACTGTTGGTGGGTATGCAAATTGGTGCAAACACTGTGAAAAACAGTATGGAGATTTCTTAGAAAACTAAAAATAGAGTTACCATTTGATCCAGCAATCCCACTCCTGGGCATCTATCCAGAGAAAACCATGACTCAAAAAGACACATGTACTCCAGTGTTCATTGCAGCACTCTATGCAATAGCCAAGTCATGGAAACAACCTAAATGCCCATCGACAGAAGAGTGCATAGGGAAGATCTGGTACACATGCACAATGGAATATTACTCAGCCATTAAAAAGTATGAAATAACATTTACAGCAATATGTATGGATCTAAAAATTACCATGTGAAGTGAAACCAGTCAGACAATGAGACACCAACATCAAATGCTACCACTTACATGTGGAAACTAAAAAAAGGACATAATGAACTTCTTTGCAGAACAGATACTGACTCACAGACTTTGGAAAATCTATGGTTTCCACATGAGACAAGCTGGGTGGTGGGGGGATGCACTGAGGGTTTGAGATGGAAATGCTGTAAGATTTGGTTGTGATGATTTTTGTACACCTATAGTTGTAAGAAAATTCATTAAGTAATGGGAAAAAAAAAAAAGATCAGCTGGGTATTAGCCCAGGCAGGTCTCAGCTGTCCATGAAAAACGAGAGCACATTTTAGGAGCTGCATTTTTATTTTAAAGTTACTCAACTTTTTTTTTTCCCAGTGCTGTCTACTGTAAAAGGCCAACACCCAAGCATGTTACTGATACAGAACCTCAGTCTAAAAGCACCACACTGCGGTGTAGGTGCAGACATGGCTCAGATCCCGCATTGCTGTGGCTGTGGCATAGGCTGGCAGCTGTAGCTCTGATTGTACCCCTAGCCTGGGAACCTCCATGTGCCGCGGGTGTGGCCCTAAAAAGACAAAAAAAAAAGCAACAACAGAAAATAAAAATTTTAGGAATGAGTCCAGTGTTTTAAATAGTCTATGGAAAAGCATGAAATTCATGCCAAGTGAATTCTGAATACAGGAGAGCTTTTATCATTCTAGGAAAAATACTTCACTATATAAGGTGAATTCTCTGAAAGTTCCGGAAATTATCTTTTTTACTTGGAAAATTATCTCATTTCACTTGAAAAAATGTTTTCTTTAAGCTTCTCCCTTAATGCATAATTTGATTTATAGAAATTAGACTTACACACAAATTTTCTAGTAGATATCTTTTGCATAAACCAAAGTGAATTTGTGACAACATTTTCTAAGCTGTTAAGATGGTGGAAGCAAATAAATGGCCAGGACTCCCCCCCCATCTTATTATATGCCTAGTTTTATGGTAATACTTTCTTCTTAAAAATAATACTGTAGAAGTCCCCGTAGTAGCTCAGAGTGTTACAAACCTGACTAGTATCCATAAAGATGAGGGTTCGATCCCTGGCCTCACTCAGTGGGTTAAGGATCTGGCATTGCTGTAAGCTGTGGTGTAGGTTGCAGATGCAGCTCGGATCCCACATTGCTGTGGCTGTGGCGTAGGCTGGCATCTGTAGCTCCGATTTGACCCTTAGCCTGGGAACTTCCATAAGCTTCAGGTGTGGCCCAAAACAAAAGAAAACAAAAGTCTATAAAATACTTTGTTCAGAAAATTTCAGCAGAAATTTTTTAAGGTTTTTAAATTATACCTTTACATGATATACTTCCCCAAACCTCAGAACCCTTATATTAAAAGAGCTGGTACAGACATACTTTGGGTCGACCCCATAAATATGTACAGAATGCCTAACATACCTAGTCTCTTATGCTCTGAGCAGCTGACACAAAATGAGTCAGGCACGGTCTACTGGTCCTGCCTTCCAGAAGCCCGCAGCTGGACTGGCAGGACAGACACACGTGTAACTGCTCGTAAGATACTAGGATTATATTCTAGTGGTATGAATTGAACGCTCTGGCAGCACGGAAGAAAAGAGTGAGGACTCTGGAAGGGGACACAGGAATAAGAGCGTTAGGAGCTGGGTCAGAAAGGAAGAAGAAGACCTGACCACACAGGGGAGAGTTAGGGACCTGTTTGGTCAGATCATCCATGCCAAGTGTTTATAATCAGGCTCTTAAAAATGTTTTCCTTCAGGAGTTCCCGTCGTGGCTCAGTGGTTAACGAATCCAACTAGGAACCATGAGGTTGTGGGTTCGATCCCTGGCCTTGCTCAGTGGGTTAAGGATCCGGCGTTGCCGTGAGCTGTGGTGTAGGTTGCAGACGCGGCTCGGATCCCGCGTTGCTGTGGCTGTGGCGAAGGCCGGCAGCTATAGCTCCGACTGGACCCCTAGCCTGGGAACCTCCATATGCCGCGGGTGCGGCCCTAGATAAGGCAAAAAGACAAAAGGACAAAAAAAAAGGAAGTGTCTTCCTTCAAAGAGATTTAAGTTCTCAAAGTCTAACGTGAAGTAAAAATCACAAACTGGAGTTCCCCGGCAGCCTAGTGGTCAAGGATCCGGTGCTGGCATTGCTGTGGCGAGGTGAAATCCCTGGGCTGAGGACTTCCGCAAGCTGCCAGCATGGCTAAAAAAACAAACAAACAAACAAACAAACAAAAAAATCACAAACTGGATGGTTTCTTTTTCACTAGCCTGCCTTTCTTGGGAGAGAAGAAGGGGGCCCCAGATGTTAAAGAAACACATGTAACAAGAAGGAGAGGCTTTAAAATATCTTGATAGAAACAGAGAAGGCGAGACTTTGTCCATAACTGAAGTCACGGAAAGAATTTACACTGTAGGCCTGTGAGTGAGAAGGGCTACCACTGAAATTAGGAATAAAACATACCACCATAATGATGCCTTTTTGGTCTATTTAAAATGCAAGTGTCTTTAAGAAAGAGGGTCATCTCAAACACCATATGATATCACTTATATGTGGAATCTAAAATAGGGCACAAATGAACCTGTCTACAAAACAGAAACAGATGCATACACTTAGAGAACAGACAGACTTGTGGTTGCCAAGCGGGCGGGGGAAGGAAGTGGGATGGACGGGGAGCTTGGGGTTGGTAGATGCAAACCATTACATTTAGAATGGATAAGCACGACAAATAAGGGCTCCTGTTGTGGCTCAGGAAATCCTTAGTATCCATGAGGATGCAGGTTTGATCCCCGGCCTTGCTCAGTGGGTTAAAGACTCCGGCTGTGGTGTAGGTCGAAGGCACAGCTCAGATCTGGTCTTGCTGTGGCTACGGTGCAGGCCGGCATCTGCACTCCGATTGGACCCCTAGGCTGGGAACTTCCATATGCCACAGGTGCAGCCCAAAAAAAAAAGCAAAAAAAAAAGCAAAGGGAACTCTGTCCAATCTCTTGGGATAGGATGTGATGGAAGTTAATATAAGAAAGGGATTGTGTATATAGGTATGGGTCAATTTGCTGTACAAAAGAAATTGGTAAAACATTGTAAATCAACTCTAATAAAAAAGGACAAATTAAAAAAAAAAAAAGAAAGAGGGTCTTCTAAGAATAAAGTATGCCAACTACTAGCAGCTACAGGGAGTGTAAGAGCTGTGCTGTGTGCTGCATTCTATTAGTCAGGAGGGATGAGAGGAGAGACTGGTCATTTTCTTCCAGTCATTTAATCGTGCTGGTCTCTGGAATGGAGATGAAGGTAGGGCTGCAGACTTCATGTTCTGTTCTGTGTCCTTCTGCTACAGGGGTACAGGAAGGGGGGAAACTGGGTGCCCTGGGTAGACCTGGATATAGGAAGCGTTAGGTTGTAATGCTCAATCAAAGCTGCTGCTAAGAGGCTGAGTCCAAGGAGAGGACAGACTGATGGTTTCCACGGGGCCCAGAAGCCGATGCAACTGAATTTAAAAACCTAAAGGAAATTTAGCTGGACCCTAAATACAACAGATAACATTTTGCTTATTCACACTGAAAAAAAAAATTTTTTTAATTTTATGGCCACATGTGTGGCACATGGAAGTTCCTGGGCCAGGGGTTGAATCCGAGCCACACCTGCAGCAGCAATTCTGGATCCTAAACCCACTGCACTGGGCTAGGATCAAACCCACAGCTCTGCAACAAAGCTGCTGCAGTGGGAATTTTTTTTTTTTTTTTAGGACTGTATCCACGCATATAGAAGCTTCCAGGCTAGGGGTCAAATCAGAGCTGCAGCTGTTGGCCTACACCACAGCCATAGCAAAGCGGGATCTGAGACTCATCTGTGACCTACACCAGAGCTCACGGCAATACCAGCTCCTTAGCCCACTAAACAAGACGAGGGATCGAACCAGCATCCTCATGGCTACTAGTCGGATTCATTTCCACGGCGCCACAATGGGAACTCCTACAGTCGGATTCTTAACCCACTGAGCCACAGCAGGAGCTCCATGCTTATTCACATTTTATAAAATGAATTCATTCATATTGGGCAAAGAGGTGTGCAAGCATGTGTAAGAGTGTGTGTGCGCTTGTGTAAGAGAGAGACGTTAAAAAGACAAACCAAGTGTCTGGATCGTGTTCACTGTTTTCTCTGAGCCCTTGACAAGCACAGCCAAGCAAGAAGAATGGATTTAGGAAGTCACGCCTTGGAGACTGAAGCTTCTCATTATTTCCCCATGTAGAAGGTGGCAGCTTTGGAGAGGGGAATACCCTTGATCCACGCCTCAACCGCCACCCGCCTTGGGCAGGTGTAGGGGCTGCCTGGAGACTCAGGTTCTGGCTTCCAGATCTCCACCTGTTTTCACTACGTAAACTTGGGCTGGTCACAGTTTTCTCGGGTGGGAAAGAAAAGCCAGGGTTTGCATTACATACTTTGCATGGTTTTCCTCTCTCCAACATGCCCCGATTCAGTTGCACAATAAGATGTTCTTTTTTTTTTTTTGTCTTTTTGCCTTTTCAGGCTGCACCAGCGGCATATGGAGGTTCCCAAGCTAGGGGTCTAAACGGAACTGTAGCCACTGGCTGATGCCACAGCCACAGCAACATGGGATCCGAGGCGCATTTGTGACCTACACCACAGCTCACAGCAACGCCTTAACCTTAACCCACTGAGCGATGCCAGGGATCGAACCCGTAACCTCATGGTTCCTAGTGGGATTTGTTAACCACTGAGCCACTACGGGAACTCCTCACAATAAGATGTCCTAAAGAAATGGTTTCATCCTTCCTGGTTTTACATACTCCCATTTCAGAGCCACTGTAATAATAACAATGCCCCATCTAGTGTCAAGCCACTGAATATTGGTTCAGGAGTGAAGAGTGAGGAATAGCTTTTTGGCCCTTCAGGGCTTTGGGGCTCAGAATGTCAGTGGGCATAAATGCTGCCCAGGGCGGGCGGAGGGGTGTCTTTGCCATGTCCCATCTGCCCAACTGGGTGACATTGGACATTTCATTTATTTTTGTGTTTTTAGGGCCACACCCACAGCATTATGGAGGTTCCCAGGCTAGGGTCCGAAACTGAGCTGCAGCTGCCAGCCTACACCACAGCCACAGCGACACGGGATCCAAGCCACATTTTCGACCTACACCACAGCTCACAACATTGCAGATCCTTAACCCACTGAGTGAGTTCAGGAATTGAACCAGTCGGATTCATTACCACTGAGCCACGATGCGAACTCCAGACATAGGGCATTTTAAAAGAGACTGTGTTTTACAGCTTCCGTGTATGATATACGACACTAGCACGAGAGCACTTTTATTAAGGTCGTGCGCGCTATAATCATTCCTACTCTTTTTACTTGGCAGCACCTCCATCAACATAAAACAGCCTCTGGGGGATGGAGACAGCAGGCAGCACCTTCCCAAGGGAAGATCAGAAGAGATTCTGAGGGTGTTGCAAGCAAGTCACCCAATTCTGACATCAGACTTAAACCTCGGAGTTCCGCAGGGTTTTTTCATCCTTCAGTTTTCCCTTTTCATTCCTTTCCTTCCAAATGCTCCCATGAGGAAAGCATCCTCGACCTGGTAACAGCGAATCACACATGCTCTTCCAAATTCTCAGGATCCCTACGGCTCTGTCCTCTCCTGGCTAAATGCCACCCCACAGGACAGAAACCAAGGGAGGGAACAATGTAAGTCCAGAGACGATGCACGTATTGTTTAGACAAACGACTCTCCTCCTCCTGTGTTTGACTCTCCTGAGCTTTTTTTCTCTCCATTAAGTGCCAGGGCAATCAAGTTCGCTAAATTTTATACCGCCATGTAAAAACCCCTTCCTTTCGGAAACTGCCGCCCTCTCCGAATGCAGGTCAGTTCGGCAGAACAGTGTCTACTGCATGCCAGACACTGTCTTAATGATGTCTGAGAGAACAGAATGAGCCCAGACTCAGAAGTTCTCTGTCACGCTGCCCAGCTTGCTCTCAGCCTGTGACCTAGGTGGCTGGAAGTACGTCTGACTTCCTGTGACCAAGTTCATTGGAGGAAATGCTCCCCCGGTTTAATCACCCTGACTTAAGCCTCATTTTCCTACGGCGGAGGTTCTGATGCCTTGCCTGCTCTGAGCTCTGCTAGCTGGCCGCCTCTGCTCGTCTGCCTTCTGTCCGAACCTTCTGGTCAGTCCCTTGGAATTCCACCTTTACTAGTTCACCGTGACTTCCATCCAGCCCTCAGCCCTGGCTCTCCATTTCCATGTGCCTGTTCCGGAATCCACGTTCCAAAATTAGCTTGATTCTAAGTCAGCCAAATTGTCCTCAGCTCCATCATCACCCAGCCCCACATTCCTGCTCCGTGCTCTTCACGCGCAGCCTGAGGGCACCGCATCCTTTGACTGAGGTCTAGGCTCGGTTCCACCGACCTCCATCCAGACCTGACAGCCAAGTACTCCTGAGTACAGCCACTACCCGGTAACCAGCAACCGAGGTCGCTTCTACAGAAAACCCACAGATGAGGTCTGCCTTTGAGGGCCACCAGAACACGGTCTCTGATAACGACCAAAGCAAGAAAATCTCTAGCCATATTTACCGATTACCTAGAACAGTGCCTGGCATACCGTGGGGACTCAAATTTCTGGCCAACTATGTACAGATATCTTTCAAATAACAAAGGGCAACTTTTGAGAGCTATGCTTGGATATTGTAAGCTCCCTCAAGACAGAGATCTGTCTGGGTTTCTATGTGCAGCCTCAGGCACCTAACAGAATTGATAAATATTTGGTGAATGAAAATGACTTTGTTGAGAAAAGTACATTGAAGGCGCTTCTGAGAGATATCTAATCTCTCAGGATGGTGGGTGAGGCAGAAGTTTTGAAGATGCCCAACATAAAACCGTCAGATTGGCTGGAGCCCTGACTCTTCCTGTTAGGCTATTTTTGAGGCATTAGAGTCTGTGAGTCCATCTGGGGAGTAGAGACTACAACAGGACGAGACTGGGGGCTCTGCGGGACAGTCTGTGACCTAACATACATTCCCCTCCTGCTGGGATCCTCGGCCCCTTCATGTTTGACCCGGGATGTGTGGATGTTCTTCTCAGCAACTACTTACTCATTAGCAAAAACAGGAATCTGGATTTGGACCAACAGCTCCGATGTCTGAGACACGTCTGAGTATGAAATAGCCAGCTATAGGCCTTCTAATGGAGCCCAACAGAGCAGCCAAAACAGTTGGATGGCAAGGAACTAAGAATGTCATGCGTTTTCTTTTTTTTTCTTTCTATCTTTTGCCCTTTAGAGCTGCATCCGCGGCATATGGAGGTTCCCAGGCTAGAGGTCTAATCGGAGCTATAGCTGCCGGCCTACGCCAGAGCTACAGCAATGCGGGATCCGAGCCGCATCTGCAACCTACACCACAGCTCATGGCAATGCCGAATCCTTAACCCACTGAGCGAGGCCAGTGATCAAACCCGCAACCTCATGGTTCCTAGTCGGATTCGTTTCCTCTGTGCCACAACGGGAACTCCAAGAATGTCATGCTTTTAGCAAATGGCAGAAGGCTAGTAGTTTAGAGCATCTATGTATTTACTTTTCTAGCTTAAGCTCTCCATAAACGTATGGAACCCTATACTCAGGTCAACCAAGGGTGCATGATTTTCAAAGTACACTAAAATGCGTTAGTGCTCATTTCACACAAAATAGGCAGCATCCATTTTTAAAATGCTCACAGCAATCAAGGCTTTTAATTGAGCAGAAAAGCATACACTGATGTAGAACTATTTAGTCCTAGTTGGGGCTCCTCACAGTCATCTTCAGAAATACATTTTCACAAGGGGTGTTTCCATTTAAGACAGGAGCGTTTACTGCAAAGTGAACCATAAATGTATTTAGGCGCTTGAAACATTACTGAAAAGAGTAATTTCTACTGCAGCCGGTGCACTGCATTTTAGCCCTGCTTCGATTTTATCAGCATTTGTCAATTAATCAACGTGAGCCTTGTAAAACATGTTCTCTTATTAGTGGAAACAAGCAAGTGCTCACAGACTTTGAAGGAAAGGTCACCTAATAATTTGCTAATTGTGCAAAGATAGATTTAATTTTTTTTTTTTAAAGGCAGACTCTCATTACTACTCTGCATAGACAGAACTTTATTTAAGCTTAAACTTGCTAACTGAAATACGGTCAATGGTTGAGCGTTTTTCTTTTTGGATTAAGTAGGTGAGAAAGATTAAGATGGAAAGGAATTAATCTAGCTTCAGGTTTTTGAAATTTATTTTAAGAAGCTTTTTGTTGTCACCTCTGACATTTCAGAGCTGCCAACCTTGAGGCTATGGTTATAAACAAATCAACTATATTTTCTTGGCAGACAAGTGAAGAGAAAAAAGACAAAGCAACAGAAATGGGAAGCAGAGCAGCACAAAACAACCATGCAGGGGCTGCGTTCTGTTTCTTTGCTTTTCTTTCTTTGCCTCAATTCATCCTTCATTGCCCTGGATGAGACGTCAGCTCCCTCCTGACTGCTGGTTGATTTGAAGTTCAGTAAGTGAGACAGAAGCTGAGCTCCAGCTCTCCCCTGGGGGAAGCCAGGAATGCTCGCCACCTCTCCTGGCCACCAAGGAAGCGCTTTCGCTGCACTGCAAGTCTTACCCCCACCCAGAGCTCCGCAGTCACTGACCGGAGGAAGTTTAAAATGGGTAACATACCTTGGAGAGCAGTTTCTACATTGGGGTCTGCAGGGCTGAAACGAGAAATCCGCACCATCTTAGAAGCGTAAGTGAAACTTAAGACGAGAGAGCACGCCTCGAGGCGTATGTCAGAGTAAGAGTTTTGCAGAGAGTTTACAGGGATGACGTTCCTTGAATGGAGATGGCTCTTGGCAGACAGGCTGGGCAAACTGCTTTGCTGCAGGGCTCCTTTTATAAGAGTTACCAGGCCCTGGTTGCTCTCTGCCTGCTCAAACTAGCTTATCAATCCATTCCATTCCATTCTGTTACTTGGTTCTAAATAAGTCATTATTTCAGGCACATTTCCCTAAGTAGATGCAAACACTCTTTCCCTGTGTGAGACTCCCCTGGGCAAAATTGGGTTTCTTGGAAAAAGGTCAAGGAACAATCAAACAAAACACCTACTGAGGAACAAGCCTGTGGTTTTAGGGAACACTTACTTGCACAGGCCACAAGTCAAATTTTGGACAGTACTTGGGCAGTCAGGTTGAATCTGATAGAGCCAGGGATGGGAAGCAAAATCCTGGTATCTGCAGCCAAAGTTTCCTTTTGTGATCACAGAGAGTTTTTTTTTTTTTCTCCCAGCTTTATCAAAGTGTAATTGACAAAGTTATATAATGTGTGTCTATACATGATTTGATATACCTATGATGAAGTAAAAATCCGTCTGGTAAGGCAAGACAAGAAAAATTTAAACAAAACATTTTTGCTCTGCCCACTTGGGCTTCCTCCCTTCCCTTGAGAGTCCACTGTGCATCTGCTTTATGCATTCATCAGACACCCCCACCGCCCTCAACGGAAGAATGCCTGCTCAACTCTAAACGTCAATTTCTCTTCCTCTGGCACCAGTCATGTAACTCCTTAGAAGATAACCTTCCTTTCTCAATCCTGTAAGGGGTCAGCTGACCCCCCCCCCCACTTGCCCAGTCCATGCAGACATCTCTGGTGAACTTTATGCACAATACCAAAATCTTTCTCTTAAAGATATCAACCGGTACAGAACAGGCTGGTCTGATGATTGCGGAGATCTGGGCTGCACCCAATGGACGTTCTCATATTCTCTTCAATACTCATAACCTTACAAACTTTCCTAGCTATGTTGCTTGTACTCTTGTATTACTTATGCTGTATTACTTGTATGCTACCTGAATCATAAATCATTTTACATGACTTCTATTTCTTGTCTTACCAAATGTGTGGCTGAGCCTTTGATACAAAATAATGACTAGATGACTTGAAACAACTGAGGGACTACACATTTCTGGAAGATCAGGGATGGTAACAATGTAACTCCAGACGTGGGCAGAAATAAGAAGGAACATTTCCTGGGCCATAAAAGAGTCTCAGTCCTCTTATCCATCAGATTCAGCTTTGGGTTACCGTTAACAGGGCCTAGTCCAGTAACAATACATCAAGTGGCCTATCCACGAAACCCTTGCTTCACCTGGGAAAGGGGGAGTGGGACAAAACTGGTCACGGTATGCTTCTAAAACCTCAGTCAAAATTTAGACTGAGGAGTTCCTGTCATGGCTCAGTGGTTAACGAATCTGACTAGGAACGATGAGGTTGCAGGTTCGATCCCTGGCCTTACTCAGTGGGTCAACGATCCGGCATTGCCGTGAGCTGTGGCGTAGGTTGCAGACGCGGCTCAGATCCCGCATTGCTGTGGCTGTGGCCTAGGCCGGCGGCTACAGCTCTGATTAGATCCCTAGCCTGGGAATCTCCATATGCCGCGAGTGCAGCCCTAGAAACGGCAAAAAGACAAAACAAAAACAAAAACAAAATTTAGACTGAAAAGGAGGGGATTGTTGTTCACCATCCAGTTCTACAAGACTTAAGTCATTAACTACTGCAGTCACCGACCTATAGCACACACTGAAAGGAATTCGGGGCCAGGATCAGGATGAAGTACTTTGTGCTTGAGGAAAACTGGCATAACTGACCCTTAGATTCCTGAGTACGTCCAGGAGAAAGTTTTACCAACTCAGTTTCTTGCATCTTCCCGTACTTAGAAAAGCACTAAAACCACTAACCATATTGGTTCTTCGCAAATAAAAGCAACCTTCTACTAAAATGTGTACTTGGTTGCATGCAACCCCTTCTCCAAAATCACACATATACTGACTGCCCCCCTTACCTCTTCAGAACAGTTCTCATAGCTTTCTGTCTCCTGGGCTGTAATCCTCAGGTTGGCTTGAGTAAAATCTCCATTTCTTTCTTGGATTGATTAATCTTTTTCATCTCTCTCTCTCTCTCTCTCTCTCTCTCTCTCTCTCTCTCTCTCTATATATATATATATAGTGAAACGAGTATTACAATAAAGTTAACATATCCATCACCTTACATTTCTGTGTGGGTGTGTATGCACGTGCATGTGGTCAGAGGGTTTATTTTTTTTATGGAAGCAAAACTGAAAGTCAAAAAATAAAAGTTACTAGAAAGTTACTATTCTCATCTTATCTAAAAAATGTGGAATATTTTTTTTGCCTTTTTTTTAGGGCTGCACCACGGCATATGGAGATTCCCAGGCTAGGTGTCTAATCGGAGCTGTAGCTGCCAGCCTACACCACAGCCATAGCAACTCAGGATCCAAGCCGCATCTGCGACCTACACCACAGCTCACGGCAATGCCCGATCCTTAACCCACTGAGCGAGGCCAGGGCTCAAAACCGCAACCTCACAGTTCCTAGTCAAACTCATTTCCACTGTGCCACAACGGGAACTCCACAAATGTGGAATATTTTTGAAATAGAGAGTCCTTATTGTATTTTTTTTCTTTGAGTCATAGGGAGAAAACTTCCTTTTATGTTCATTTAATATTTGCTCTTGTTGACTTTGGCTTCAGTTGCCTCACTTCTATGTATCAAGATTCTTCTCAAAACAGAAAAGACAAGAGGGAAATACAAATGTGGGCAAGGAAGCTGCTTGGTAAAGGAGCAGCCGCTCCCTGGCAGGAGTTATTTCTACCTAAAACATATAGACCATAGTAAGAAGCCACGGGGGTGGGGGGAAATGAATGGACGGGATGGCACATTTTCATTTGTTTCCTTGACATCTCAATACTGTAAATAAGTTTGTGTGTTCCAATTCAAACAGTTCCATTATCTTGGAGGTCTTAATCATTTCTAATAGCAGTATCTGGAGCGTTCAAAGCTTGTGCTTAAGGAGCGCTACTGGCGTTCAATGTAGTCATACTGCATTAAAGCAGATTTACGAGCTTGTTCATGGTTATCCTTGATCATCCTTATTTAAAAGGGAGTCCGTTCTGAGGAGGTGGCTTAAGCATCCTCCTATGTTTCAGCCTGTTAGTCATGCTTCACCAGCACATTTGGCTCTGCTGGTGCAGCCTCGCGCTTCTTCAAATGAAATCGGAGCTGGTGAGGAGAACGGGAAGGAGTGGCAGGTGGCATTTAACCAGGGGAAAAGGTTTAAAAGGGCAGCCTTGTTTTAAAATGGATCCAGGGTTTTCGTTTCATTCGGGTATGATAGGGCCAACAGATGAGGAGATGTATGCCACTGAGAAGACAGTTTGTTACATACACATCCCAAAAGGAAGGGGTGTGCAAAAGCCAACATCAGGGCGCAGGGCCACATGAGGAGGCACAAGCGTTGGTCAGGAGCAGAGGAAATAAGGGGAAAAGTGTGGGCGAGAGCCTTTTCTGTGGTTTCTGCAGGGCCAGAAGGTTTAGGATCCAATAGTTTAAATAGTGTCCGTGGGTTCTGGGGTTTAGGGATGACTCCTAAATGTCCAGTCCCTGGCTCGGCAGTGACTGAGAGCAGGACAGTGTTCCAGACTGTAGGAGCCCCGATAAAAGGCGACAGACAGGTGGGGGCACGGCCTCAGGATTGGCTGACTTGCACATCAAAAGCATGCTCCCAGGCAAGCTGTCTGCAAATCTCTGGGGCTTAAGTAACCCTCAGAAGGGCAGTGCCTCTCTGGCATCTGCAGGACTCTAAGATGTCAAAATACATCCCATAAAACGCAGAAGATAAAAACATAATTAATATAAGCCTATTCGAAACACTGCTGCAGGAATCATAAAAACAGAGCTTCTTAAACTTTAACATGTACAGGAATCATCTGGGTATTGTGGTAATCTGCAGATTCGCATTCATTAGATCAGGTGGGGCTTGTGGTTTTGCATTTCTTATAAAGTCCCTGATGATGTTGGGACCATGCAGTGAGTAGGTAGAGATTAAGGATGTCCTTGAGTCACCTTGCTATTTATTAAACTCTGCTTTGAACTGCTAGGCCCTGAATATCCAGACTTCAGCTTGTCTTGCTTGGACAATACCCACTGCTCATAGGAAAAATGATCCCAATGTTACAGGTAAAGGAACTGAGACTCAGGGGGGTTAAGTAACCCGCCTCTGGTCACTTAGCTAAAAGTCAGATGATATAAATGTATCTGACCTACAAACCCAATTTTTCCCCACCACAACATAAGTACAGATGGTTCCACTCTGATGGAAAATAAAAAGACTCTGTTGGTAAAGACCTCATAAAATATAAAGTCCGTGGACTTGAATCATGGCCCATTTACAACATGACTGTAGAAAGAAGAGAAATTCTGAATGGTGTTCACCATCACAGGACCAGAAATAATATTCATTATAGCCATTCAAGAAACATTTTAACTGGGATTCCCTACCGCCCTAGTGTTTTTATTTTTAAAAAGTGACGCATGTATATGGTAAGGACACACTAAAGGTCTGCCTTCCTCCCCCACGCCCCCATTTCTACTGCACAGAGATAACTCCTGAAAGGTTTGCGTAGCCTTCTAGAAATTCTAGGCAAAGAGTAACTTTCTATGCAAATAATCAACTTTTTCACACAAACCCATTGATCCAGTCGTGCATATTTCCAGGGGGAAAAGCAGTAAATAAAACACATCAAGCCTGCACCCGACATTCCAGTAGGGGAGCTAGATCATAAACAAACACGTGAAATAGACATGATGTCAAATAGGGATAAATGGTAGCGAAGAAACTACTGCTGCTGGTGGGAGGGGGCGCTTATAGTTATAAATGCAGTGCTGGAGAGTTCCCACTGTAGCACAGTGGGTTAAGAATCTGACTGCAGGGAGTTCCCTTCATGGCTCAGTGGTTAATGAATCCGACTACGATCCATGAGGTTGCAGGTTCAATCCCTGGCCTTGCTCAGTGGGTCAAGGATCTGGCGTTGCCGTGAGCTGTAGTGTAGGTCACAGACGTGGCTCGGATCCCATGTTGCTGTGGCTGTGGTGTAGGTTAGCAGCTGTAGCTCTGATTAGACCCCTAGCCTGGAAACTTCCATATGCCTCAGGCATGACCCTAAAAAGCAAAAAGAAAAAAAAATAAAGAAAAAGAAACTGACCGCAGCTGTTTGGGTCACTGCAGAGGCATGGGTTCAATCCCCGGCCAGGAGCAGCGGGTTAAAGGACTGGTGTCGGTCGCAGCTGAGGCTTAGATTCAATCCTTAGCGTGGGAGCTTCCATACGTGGCCATAATATAAATGGATGGATGGATGGATGGATGGATGGATGGATGAATGAATGAATGCGGTGGTGAAGGAAGGTCTCATTGAAAAGATGGCATCTGAGCAGAGACAAAGGAGGTCATTCTATTCCTCATTTACTCTTTTCCTTCAGCAATACATCTTAAAGCCCTTGGCATATAAGAACTTAAAGATCCTCCTCATTCTTGCAATGAGTCCACAGCCCTCCACTGTTTGCATCTACCATAACGCTGGTGGGCATTTTGACATTTCCATGAAGGGCATGCTTTAGATTAATCTCGTTATGTGATTTGTTAGGTGATCCTGTGAGTGGTTATAAAGAGATCTGGGGAGTGTAAAGCCCTGCGAAGTAAAAAGGGACTTCAATTAGGCGTGAGACGCTGTGGTTGGGAGCCCTAGAGGGTCACTGGACCAGGTGACCGCATCATCGCTGACTGTTTACTGAACATTTGCTTCCTATGAGCAGTTTCCCTTTTCCTGCCACGTCTTAGGCTGGGCTACGTCTACCAGGCACAGGAAGGATGTCCAGGAGCTTCTCTATCTGGAGGCTGAGGTGACATCCTACTGGCCTCAATGCCAGGCTACACGTAACCCCGCAGAGTCAAACACACCCTTCAGGTGACAAGTTTTTCACATTCTGCACAACAGAAGCACAAGCAACAATTTCAGGGATTAGTTAACCCTCTAGGCTCTGAGTACAATCTTCCCCCTTTAGGAAAAAGCATAGAAGCTTCCTTAAAATAAAGATGAACAACAACTCCCTACCTCCCAGTAATACTTATTTACATGGCTACAGATGTTTAGCATCAGGCCATATGACACAACAGATTTCACATGTAATGAAAGATTCATTTATTCATTTCATTATCATCTGAGGCGGTACCTGGATTATGTCAGCATGCTGCCAGGCTCTGTATGAGGAGTAAATTATCAGTGCAGTATGGTTCCTACCCTTGTCACCTGCTAGCTCTTAACAAAGACGAACAAGGGAAACAAAGACTGTGATTCAAAGTAGTGTGTGGTAAGTGGTGCCAAGGTCAAAGCAACAGGCATTAAAGACAAGGGGAGGATGCTATGACCCGGAGGAGATATAAACAAGTAGGCTGAAATGTAACAGGGTACTGGCTGAGATGCAAACAGGTAGGGATGGAGGTGGAACCAGGGGATTTGGGGGTGGGGTGTGTATGTGCGTGTTGGGAACACGTATGAATGGCGAGTGAATGTACCTGCACTACAAGCAAAGGCTCAGGTGAGTGGGAAACGCAGGTGTTATGAAGGGAACATGAAATGGCCTGGCAGAGCTTAAACACAGAACTTGGAGGCTGGCTGCAGGTGACAGGACATGTCAGTTTGGAGTAAGACTGACAAAAGGCTTCTGAGGTCCCTACCTTGTCATTAGACATGAGACAAATAAATGAGTTTTGAAAGATATCTAGCAAAGCACTATCAACCTCGTCTTCTTTTTCTGTTTTTGTTTTTTTGGGGGGTGGGGTGGGGGAGAAGGTATTGTGCACTTTGGTTTCACAAGCTCTGATTCCAGTAATTTTTAAAAGCAGCTTAATATTTATCAAAGTAATACACGTCTCCAGCTTAAAAAGGCAAGTGGTATTATAAAGTCTATAATCACAACCAGCCAACCCCCATGGCACCTGTCCCCCCCAACCATTCTCCCGCTCCCCACTTTTTTTTGTGGTTTGCTTTTATTATGAAAGATGATGATTTGCCAGAGTGAACAGCCTCTTACTCAGGTAAGATGCTTGCCCCAACTAGTTGCTCTCAGGTTGGTTAATCTCTGGGCTGGCCCTGGGTGGAAAGACAGGCCAGTAAATCTAACGCAGCCATCCCCCTCGAGGCGGCCAAATCCCTTTCACGACAAAAGACATCATGTTCATCTTGCAATTCTGATATTTGATTCCATGTATTTAAGATATGAGTGTATACGGAGATCTGAGAGTTCTTTTTCTTTTTTTCTCTTCTTTTTAGGGCTGCACCTGCAGCAAATGGAAGTTCCTGGGCTAGGGGTCAAATTGGCAGGTTCCAGCTGCCAGCCTACCCCACGGCCAAGGCAACAACGGATCAAAGACACGTCTGTGCCCTACATGTCAGCTTTCGGCAATACTGGATCCTTAATTCACTGAGTGAGGTTAGGGATGGAACCCACATCCTCGCGGACACTATGTTGGGTTCTTAACCCACGGAGCCACGACGGGAACTCAGAGATTTCTTAAACGATCATTTTTTTAGAGGTGATCTTACTACTATGCAAAAGGAGGAAAACTGGACTCCCTTACACCATTACCACCTTCCAGCCAGCGTTTCACCCCCATTTTTCAGGGAGATCAAATAACTTGGGGTAAGTCGCTTTTCTGTATTTACATTGTTTGCCATGTAATTCTGCTTACCCCTGAGTAACACAGTCTAGCGTGTTCAATTTGGTTTTTCCCGGTGTTGCCTTTTTCTTCTCTTTCGCGTGTACCTATTACTAAGCGCTCTTAAAGTTTTCAAGGGAACGATAAAAGCCCTATTAAAACCCCTTTTTTTAACGTGATCTGTTTTTCCCGCCAGGAGCCTCCCATTGAGTCCATCTGGTCTCCAGGGTTCCCAGGCTGGCTGCCCACCTGTTGTCCTGGGGCTTCTTTTTAACACCATCTTGCGAAATCCCTGTGCCTCGCGCCTGTGCTGGGTGCCCCGCTTCCTGGATCCCATGGTTTCCTCTTTCTTGGTTTACATCCTCATTTTTGTGCGGCTCATTCTCTAGTTGCTTCCTGAGAAAAGGTACATGGGAGGTAAATTTGTTGAGACCTTTCCGGCGCGGCTGAAAAGCGTCTTCATTCCTCTCCCGCATGCCTGCTAGTCAGGTTTGTCCTTTAGCAAACACCTGTTGCCCTCACAGTTTTGAAGCCTTAACTTCATCGTCTCCCAGTTTCCAGTGCTGCCATCGAGAAGTCGGAGGCCACTGGTACACCTGAGCTTTTATCTGTGACCTGTTACATTTCTCTGGAGCTTTTATCTGTGACCTGTTGTGTTTCTCTGTATTTCTTCTTTTTACTCCCTGGTGTTCTGAAATCTTATAGTCAAGAATCTTAATCCACTATTCTGGGTGCTTTCTTGTCCCTTTTAAAATTGGAAATTCCTAGTGTGCTGACTTGATATTTTTCTTGGTTTTTTTTTTTTTTTTTTGGATACTTGTCTCCTCACTATTTTTTCTTTTTGTTTTCTTTTTAGGGGTGCACATTCAGCATATGGAAGTTCCCAAGCCAGGGGTCAAATCACAGCTATAGTTGCTGGCCTATACCACATCCACAGCAATACCGGATCTGAGCTGCGTCTGTGACCTGCGCCACAGCCTGCAGCAACGCTGGATCCTCAACCCACTGAGCAAGGCCAGGGATCGAACCCCCATTCTCATGGACACTATGTTGGGTTCTTAACCTGCTGAGCCACAAGGGAACTCCTCCTCACCACTTTTTTTCTTTTTCTATCTTCTCTTTTTGGAACACCCATGGTAAAAGGCTGAACCGTGTGGACTGAGCCACTGTACTTTTTTATCTTCTTCCCCCCACTTCTGTATCCATCTTTGCCTGTTAATCTGCTTTCTACAAAGTTTGCTCAACTTTATCATTTACACTTCTACCATTTCTTTTACACTGAGTTTAATTTCCACAATCTCTTTCATATTTTGTTTTACTTTTTATTTCATGGGTATAACACTCTCTCCCATCTTTCTGAGGGTAGTAACAGTTTTTAAAAGCTCTTTTGCCTTCTTCTTCTTTTTTTTGTCTTTTGTCATCTTTTAGGGCTGCGCCTGTGGTATATGGAGGTTCCCAGGCTAGGGGTCTAATCGGAGCTACAGCTGCTGGCCTACACCACAGCCACAGCAATGCAGGATCCAAGTCACGTCTGCAACCTACACCACAGCTCACGGCAATGCCAGATCCTTAACCCACTAAGTGAGGCCAGGTATCAAACCTGCAACTTCATGGTTACTAGTCAGATTTGTTTCCGCTGAGCAACGATGGGAACTCCTCTTTTGCTTCTTGAACTATCTGCATCTTCTCCAAACTCCCCACGCCCTCAACCTGTTTCTCTCTCTGTTTTGGTCTCTATATTTTATTCTTTTTTTTTTTTTTTTGGCTTTTTTAGGGCCGCACCTGTGGCACAGGGGTCGAATCAGGGCTACAGCTGCCAGCCTCTGCCACAGCCACAGCAACACAGGATCCAAGCCATGTCTGTGACCTGCATCACAGTCCACCGCAATGCCGGATCCTGAACTCACCGAGCAAGGCCAGGGGTCAAACCCGCATCCTCACGGATACTAGTCAGATTCGTTTCCACTGAGCCACAACGGGAACTCCCTATTCTATTTTTTATGTTGGCGGCTATACTCAAATATCTGGTGACCCTCTCACTACTTATTTACACTTAAGACATTCACACATAAATGTGACATTTATCATATATATCATAGATAAAGAGAATATAGGATTAATTTATTTTTAACCGCATACGACTGACTGGAAACCCTGAGAAGAGGAAGCCCTCTCTGTGAGGCAACTGGTTGGGAATCCAGCAGTTTCAACAGAGACTCCATATGCTAATCAGGTCATTTCTTTGAAGTATTAAGTGTCTCTAGATAAGAATACTCTAAAACTCCCTTCTAAGGAGCCTGTCCCTGGCTACAGGTGCTCTGGGAGCTATGCTGCAGAACAGTCCAGGGGGGTCTCACCTGTTCACTCTTTGGAGCTTCGCTTAACTGTTCTCACGGCTCTATCCTGAGCCCTGTTTCCCTGAGTCCTGAGTATCTCTAAATTGACTGAGCCTTGAGTCGCCAGCAGGTAGCAGCAGCGTGAGGCTGGAAGAGGAACAGGGCCGAGCTATGCCACGCACTCTGTTCCACTAAGTGCTGCTAACTACTTTGCAAAACTACTGTTAACCAGACCCCCTTTCTTAGGCTCACCTCTTCCTAAGCCCCCTGGCCGGGGGGTCCCTTAAAAGGACTCCGCAGGCTTCTCACAGTAGCCCTCAGCCGCTCCCCCTCCATCGCTGCGCCGCCTTCCCAAAGTTTGCTGACATCTCTTATTTTAGTACCACTTCTGCCTCTGTTTGCCCTCCTCTCACTCTCTGTATCTCTTTATAATATTTTGATCCCTTGCTGTGACTTTAGGGAGGTTTTTGGAATAAGATATAAATGCCTGAGTTTCATGGGACAGAACCACAAGTTCTAGGTCTTATAAATCTTACTTTGTACTAACGTACTTGTGCACTTCCCTCTAGCCTAGTTACTTTATCCGGGGAACTTTAGCTGTTACCCCAAATCAGCTACTAACTACCTAACAGCTACTTTCAGGCATACGTGAAAGGATAATGCCAAAATCACTTTAACTCCCTGTGAGTTTCTAGGGAGCACCAGGCCAAGTGAGTTGAACTCCTCCATACATTTCTTCTTCTTTTTTTTTTTTGCTCTTTAGGGCCACACCTGTGACATATGGAGGTTTCCAGGCTGGAGGTTGAATCGAAGCTGCAGCTGCTGGCCTACACCACAGCCACAGCAACGCAGGATCTGAGCCACATCTGCAACCTACACCGCAGGTCCCGGCAACGTCAGATCCTCAACCCACTGAGCGAGGCCAGGGATCGAACCTGTGACCTCATGGTTCCTAGTTGGATTCATTTCTGCTGTGCTGCCATGGGAACTCCCTCCATACATTTCTTTATAGCATCTTGTTATTGTCTTGGCTCTAGAAATTTGGACCAATAGTCAATTTGAGGCAGATGTCACATCAATTTTTAAATGATAGGAAGAGAGGGAGGGAGGAAAGGAAGGAGGGAGAGATGGAGGGATGAGGGAAGAAAAAAAGGAAAGAAACATACATCAAGAAAATGATTTAAAAAAAGGATACTAAGAGGATTGGTCCAAATAAATAACTACTTTAAGAAAGGCTATGAAAGTTTATTAAATAAGAAGAGAATGAAGGAGTTCCTGTCATGGCTCAGTGGTTAACGAACCCAACTAGCATCCATGATGTCGTGGGTTCGATCCTTGCCCTTGTTCAGGGGGTTAAGGATCCAGCGTTGCTGTGAATTGTGGTGTAGGTCACTGATGCGGCTTGGATCTGGCATTGCTGTGGCTGTGGTGTAGGCTGGCAGCTGCAGTTCCTATTCGACCCCTAGCCTGGGAACCTCCACATGCCACGAGTGTGGCCCTAAAAAGACAAAAAGAAAAAAAAAAGATGAAACAGAAGAAAATCTGACATTAAGATAACTAAACAATGATTACTCATTCACTTGGAAGGCAGCTGAGTAATTTCTACCACTGAACACTTGAAATATATATATATATATATATATATATATATATATATAGCTGGTTATTCTTTTAATATATTACTTGAACATATCTTTACTTTACTTTCCTGAGTACATTTATTATAAATTTGTCCACCAAAAATTATGTGATTTTCTCTACCCTGTGCCATATTCAATCATGGGCCAATACGTTTTTAAAGAATTAACAACATTGTCACCAAGAATGCTTCTAACATAGCTACAATCACATCTTTGAGCTTGATAAGATGAAAAACTTTCATCTTGTCAGACTGACCTTGTTTTGAATCCAAACTCTTCCAATGACTGAATATATGACCCCCCAGGGAGCTAATAATCCCCCTAATAGGAAAACGAACATACTGTTATCTATTTTGCAGGTTGGTCTATGGATTAAATCATATAATGCATATGAAGAAGCTGACATATTGTTGGTGCTTCATCAGAGCACGAGAAGATACTGAAACTTGAAATCTCTAAAAATACATTCTTGCTAAAGTGAATAGTTTTCACCTCTGTTTTTAGGCAACCTATCACTGGTCTGCTGGTCAACTGGAAGAAACAGAAAAGCAAGGAGGAAGGGCTTACAGGCAACTTAGGGAAAGCGATATGAAAGCGGGGGGCCGAGTGGAGGGGGTGGGAGGAGGAGGCCTGGAAAAAAAATTAAAGCAAGTATTTGACTTTGGACCGGTTCCTTGACCTTTTTGCAGTTTATTTAACTAGAAAATTAGCCCCTCCAGACGTTCACAAGGAAGAGTTTTGCGGTTGGGACATTTTGGAATATGACTCTCCAACTCGTGCTCACCCATTCAAGGCAGCAGTTTGACTTAGTTCTGCCTGGAGTATTACAAATTTATCTGCCTACAAATCCTCCCCACTTTTTTTTTTTTTTCCCCAGGTACTATGCGTGGACATATTTTGGCAAAGGGTGAACGCACTGATCTGCAATTTCCCATCCATGATATATTTCTCTGGGTTTTACTACTTCACCTAAATGTTTGGTTATGGTGGGGGGGAGGATCAACAGGATATTTCAGGAGTTTCATTTATCGATGCTTCCTCCTACAGCAGCATAGACCTTTTAGAGCGGGGGAAAATCTGTCATGATGCCCATGAAAGCAGGTTATTTATAAGTATAGTTTAACATTTCATCTAGATGGTACCATCGGCGTCTTGGACAGCTCATCACCAAAGCATTGGGCGAACTGCTGCCAAGTCAGTGGGTGTGATTTGGTTATGAAGATGGACGTATTCCTGGGACACATCTGGCAATTTTGGCAACCAGTGAATGAAATGAATCAACCATGCAGTGATCAGACTGGCTGCTCATGGCTCAGCATGACCTGAATGGAAAATAACCCATGGGATAAATTAATCCCTGGGCTGCAGGACTGTACCATGATACCAGAATAAAACTCAAATGGGCGTTCACGATGAATTATGTTTTTCTACTAAAATTACAAATTACACTGTTAATGCTAATGGTCAAATACTTTCCCTTTCTATCACTCTACCAACATCTGCTTTTATCTGAAAGGAAAAGACTTTTCTAAGCGTTGCTGAGAATGAAAGGATGTAGCAGGCAAGAGACCAACAAACTGAACAGAAAAACATCGAGGGGCCAGATGATCGGTCAGTAATTTTCCATGTAGCCTACTTTTCTTACTTTTACAAATGACCAGCCTTAAGTAGCTTATAATTTAGTTGATTCAACCTATGAATTTGGGATTTCCACTTAATGCCCTTTTTATGTTAACAAAATCATTCTCAATTTATCTGCACAGCAGAGATAAAAGGGAATGACTATTTTGATGTTCTTTAATCAACTACATGCAATGAAGCCCCCATTCCCTCTTAATTGCAAGAAATCTATGAGAACCTGTTGCAGTGTTTTTCCTATTTACTCTTGATATGTCTCTTGCCCCCCAAGGCAGCTAAGGTTTTTAAGTGTCCTAATTATTTCCATACTTTCCTTAAATCTTCTACTCCCACCCCTGAAAAATAATTTTCCTTCTTCTTGAGAGGAAGCTTATACAGAAACAATTCTGTAGAACCCAAAGAATGAGGGTTTTGGTAGTAGAGTGACCTACTGAGGGGTTTCTCATGGGGCAGGATTTTCTGTGCCAAAACTAGCCCACTTCTCTTACTAACTAAGTATCATACTCAGTGAAGTAAACCAGAAAGATAAAGACAAATACCCTATGATATCACTTATTTGTGAGATCTCAAATATGGAACGGATGATAGGATGATCCTATCTGAAAATAACGAACAAACAAAAAGCAGAAACAGCGCATGGCCAAGATGGGCAGACTTGGGGTTCTAGGGTCAGGGGAAAGGGGAGAGAGAAGGAGGGATGGGTATTTGGGGGGTTTCTGGGGATGTAAACTGTTATATCTGGAGGCAATAGGCAATAGGATCCTACTGTACAGCACAGGGAGATGTGTCTGATTGGGTCACTTTGTTATACAACACAACTTGATGAAAGATTATAAATCAACTATACTTTAATAATAATAATAACAACAGTAATGAAATAAAACAGTCCAAGACCTGATGAATAAAGAGGGTCACTTTGGTCGGCAGCTTCAGAGAAGGACTGGACATGGCAGTAGATGGCATCAGAAAGATGCCATTACAACCCTCCTATTAGAACTCTTCTTTCATTGCTAACTAGCTGTAGAAAACCATAAAACACCAAATGGATTAATGTATTTAATGACTTTCCTTTATACCAGTGGGTCTCAATTCGGGCTCCTTACCAAAATCATCCATTTAGCTTTTTAGAAATGGTAACTATGCCTCGATTTAACAGGTCTGAAGGTACGCCCCAGTCATCAGAACAAGTGTCTAAAATTCTCAAGCTTATTCCAGTGTTACCCAGGGGTAAGAAACACTGCTTTACCTACATTTGGAGATTCAAACTACAGGTGTAGCCTGAGCAATTCAAAGCAAGGACAAATCTACTTTATTATTTCTGACTTTTTCAATATTGCATGCAAGTTTCCACTTCACACTGAAAACCCACATATTGACTTTAAATGTGTTCACCTAGGGTTCATGGTATGTTTCTCCTTTGTCATGTTTCCGTTCCGATTATCAAGCCCCACCATCAACTGACATCATTTTTTGCAGGAGAAACTCCATTATTAGGTAGACAATGTGGCAACACAAAGGTTTAAAACTCAAAGTCTCTGCCTTCAGGGAGCTCACTGTAAACCACAGAAAAGGTGACTCAACGATCAAGCAAATGACCTCAAGAGGAGCTCAAAGAGGAAATGCCTATGGCCTGAGCCAGTTGGGAAATATGCACAGAGCAGAGGATTTATAGAAGACCTTTGAAGACTGGGTAGAATTTTAGCTAGAATCTGGGCCAGAAAAGGCCTTCCAAGGAGGAATGGGTAAGAAGGCATCAGACTACCAGATTCACATATGTACACAAGTTCTGAAGTTCACGTTCAACAATGCAAACTATATGAGCCCAGTTGCTGGGCAAGGAGACATAAGTAACCCAATAGTTTTTTGTTTTTTTGGTTTTTTTTTTTTGTGGTGGTAACGACTTCTGACACCGGAAAGAATTCAACTGGCAGATGAAACAGCTGGTTCGGCAGAAGCATAAAGACAAGCTTGGTCTACAAGGTCTGTAACTCAGAGAAAGAGCCACAACACAGCAGCGACACAGTTAAGTCCCTGTCCTCTCTCATGCTGGGCTCACCGAAGAGAACTCATTACCCAGGCATCAAGGCCAAAGCTGCCTAGATCATTGCCAAACCCCCAAGGTTCCTACTCTATCTGACCAAATGATTATTTAATGTTGAAGGAATATATTTAGAACAAAAATGACACAAGAATTAGGTATTATCAATTTCATTATCAATCACTGATTTTCAGTTACTTTTACAACACAACAGCCTTCTTTCTGGATTTCAGAATTAAGGCACTTCTGTGCCATTTATCTTTGCCTCTTAAAATAGTTAACTTTCATATTTATTCCCACATCTGGTTTTTGTGCAGGATATTAACTAAATGCCAAAGAATGATCTGAGTACGCATCATCTCGGCAAGTGGGTTGGCAACATGAACAGTCAGAAGTAGGCACCACTAGTTATTTCACACATTATTAACTTATATTACAATTCAAATAAGCTTACAGCTGGCAAAAAAAAAAAAAAAAACAACTCTTCTGTAAAGTGATCCCAAACATAATAGGCTTAATCAGAGATAAATTAAATTAGGCAGCCATGCATACTATGGCATATTAATTCTGAGTAGTTATTAAATACATTTTCTCTTATCAGTGGTATGAACAGCATTACATGCAAACAAATTCTTCAAGAGGATAGCAAATAAAGTTTATGTTTGGGATGCTGTGTGCCTGACATTTTCCCATGCCTTCTTATAATGTCAAATAATCTTTTCTGCTAATAATGGCAGTAGGTTGTCTCCATAAATGAGTCGAGTTCACTCCCAGGCAATTAAGCAAAAGAATGGCAGATGGAACTGCCAGTGTGGTTTTGGAGTTTTCCAAAGGGAACTTTTCTACCTATCTATGGCAATTTTGAAAAGAAGGCGTCAGTGAGTCATAGGTGAAGCATAACTGTACAAAATAAAAGCTAATGGATATTCATTATGTCAAACATGATGACTCTCATTCTGTGTTCTGGGTAACTCATGTTGCTGGAGAATAAGAAGGAAACTATTAAAGCTGGATGCTATTTTGTAAATAACATCCTACCATTCTCTTTCTCTTCTTATGTGGTAGTAATCTAAGCCATCGAGCTAGCACTGAGATTCCAAAAACGAGCAAATGATGCTTATGTGAAGAAAAAAAAAAGACATCTAAGGAATAAAAAGATGTATCGAGGCAAGTAAGGTACATATACATACACACATGGTACCTTTCTGGATGTACTTTTGGCATATTATCTTCTTCTTCTATTAATCCATCAGACCCTTTCATTTCTATATCCACAAGCAATTCAAATGACTAAGCATGACCCCCCCCCCATTCCCACCAACAAGTCTGAAATAAACCTGTGACATCCTTTGCTCTTTGCACATTTAAAACTCAATGTAAGGTGACAAGAACATTAAGCTGCCCAGTGAGCAAAATGTGAAACTAATCACTATCTGTTCGTAGCCGTGGGTACAGTAATCGGCAAATTAAAGTGCCTGAGAATGGCTGGGCCACCTGCATCAGAAAGCATCACCTTGGAATAACTAATGAAGACAAATGTACGCAGCCAGTTTTTACTGAGGACTCCTTCAAACACAGGCAGTCTGAAAAGGCAACATCACAGTACCTATTTCCTGTAAAGTAAGCACCATGTGGAATTTCTGTTATTTAAAGGAATAAAACATAACCACCCTCAATATTGTGTCTGTACATATTGGTTGAATTAAGGCAGTTATTTACTCCTGAAAACCCAATGTTTCTCTTTTAGAACTGGCAAACTGGGATCAACTTGCTTATTGAAACAACTTGATTCAAATAAATACAAATGCATCAAAAAAAAAAAAGAAAATAACCTACTTTTAAAAAACTTCCTACTGTCCATCCATCCATCCATCCCATCCATTTATTCAACATTTACTGAACACCTACTATGTGCTGGGCACTTCTTGATAGAAGGCAGAGAGAGATACAAGGCATCTCCTTAAGGAGTCTGTCAGCTATGGGGGGAAAGTTGCATTGCACACAGCCAACTGGGGTGGGGGGGGCGGCACGTGTCGCTGAGGAGATTTCCAGAGCACCCCTCCCTCTCGGAGACTTCAGAGAGAAGACCCTCGAGCTGCCTTCCAGGACAACACAAGGAAGGCACAAAATGAAGAATTTCTGAGGCTGAACAAGCTTGAGAAAAGTCTTCCAAGCTGAGAGAGCAGCTTGTGCACAGAATCAGCAAAAAAAAGGTCACAGTCTGAATGAGGAAAAGAAATCGCCTTCCAAGGAGATGAAGGAAATAAATATGAGAGGCCAACAAGTCAACAGATGATGAAGGGGAAGGCTGGGCAAGGGTAAGAAGACATGTCCAGGACTTAGGATTTAATTCAATGGGGCGGTAGTTTGCAAAACATACGCCAGAGGACACTTGGGTCCTAGGAAAGGAGGGAGACAAACTGGGAAGGAGCCACAGTAGCTTTGTCAATGTCTGTTTTCTATTGTCCTTTCTCACTTTTAGAGAGAATTTAATATTTGGAATAATTTTAGGTTTACAGAAAAGTTGCAAAGAGAGTTCCCATGAACACCTCACCCTGTCTGCCCTAATATTAACCTCTTTATGTTACCATGGCACAACCAAGAAAGCAATGATGGTATTTTGCTAGTAACTAAACCCTGTACAACGTCCTTATTTCACTGATATTTCCATTTATGTACCTTCTCTATTCTAGAATCCAACCAAGACACTGCATTCCACTGAGTCATCATGCCTCTTATTTCTCTTCTGAGGTCTGACAGTTTCTCAGTGTTTCCTTATTACTCATGATCTTGCCAGCCTTCAGGAATGTGTTCACCAGGTATTTTACCCTCGTTTCGGGTCTAATGTTTTCCTCATGACTAGCCTAGGGTTATAGGTTTGGGGAAGAATACCACAGGGGTGAGGTACACTTGCCATCACGTCCTATCAGGGGGCACATATCATCAAGAGGACTTGGCACTTGCAATGCTAACCTTGACCGCTTGGTTAAGGCAGTGTTTACTGGGTTTCTCCACGGTAAAGTTACTATCTTTCCTCTTCAACTACTCTCATATTTGGAAGTCAGTCAATAAGCCCAGATCACACTGAAGGACGAGGGTAAGCTTCACTTCCTGGAGGGGGCTGTATCTATCTAGATTATTTGGAATTCGTCTACAATGAAGAATTGTCCCTTCAATTATTTGTTTGTTCAATCATTTATTTATATTAGGATGGACTCATGCATATTTATTTTAAATTTTAGATTATAATCCAATACCATGTCGTTTATTTTGTTGCTCAAATTGTTCCGGCTTTGGCCACTGGCAACCTTTTTGTGTTGGCTCTTATATTCCCTGGATATGCCTTCATCCTTTTATTCTTTGAATGCTTTATTATTTTAGGGCATACCAGGTAATCTAGTCTTATATTGCCCCAGCCCTAAATCCAGATCTCCAAAGATCCCTAGCTCCTTTTACTGGAGGATGCTATTTAGAAACTAATGTGTGGGCACAGGGGTGCTAGATGTTTTTGGGGTATCGCTACTCCTAGGCTCTCTCAGCAGAAAGAGTAAGGAAATACAGAAATATATTCAAGCCCAGGTGTGTGTGTGTGTGTGTGTGTGTGTGTGTGTACACAGAGCTGTAACTGTTTCTGTGCACATCCATCTCTATATATATTACACTAAGTATGAGTTCATACTAGTATGTCCAACTCTAATCCAGTACTAAATGGTCCATTCTGGCTTTCCCTCCATGCTTATCTGCAAAGGCCATCACAGGGAAAAACCTGGCTCTCACCACCCATTTATTTCTTGGTTTGAGTCCAGTATTTGAAACTTCTTTTGAAAACAAAATTCTATTACTTTAAAATCACAGAAAAAAAAGCTTGCAAATAAACATCATAAGAGAAGTTCATTAAATTAATGTAGAAAACTGACATCATTAAATTTATCATCTTTTTTTTTTTTGGTCTTTTGGGGCCACACCTGTGGCAGATGGAAGTTTCTGGGGTAAGGGTTGAATCACAGCTGCAGCTGCTGTCCTACACCACAGCCAAAGCCACAGCAGCACCAGATCTGAGCTGCGTTTCCAGCCTACACTGCAGCTCACCACAACGCCAGATCCTTAACCCACTGAGTGAGGCTAGGGATTGAATCTGTGTCCTCACGGATGCTAAGTCAGGTTCATTACCACTGAGCCACAACGGGAACTCCTATATTTATATTTTTTAAGACATTATTCTGAGACTGAGTGAGGTATAAACTGAAGGAGGCTAAGACTTGAGGTTGAGGACAAATGTTATTAGCAAGGATGCTGTGTACTTCCCTGAGGATATTAAGGACCTGACATAAAACAGAACCTACGGAAACATAGAAGAAGGAATCAATCTGAGGGCTATTTTATAACGTTAATGCATGGAACTTAAGTGACTGGATGTGGAAAGCAAGAGACAGAAGTTAGAAATGAACACAGATTAAGTAATATGGTAAACGGTGTCTTTTTTTACCTCAGTTAGGAAACGCACTGGCAGGAAATGATTTGGGAAGAAAATAATTGAGTCCAGGGCATTTAAAATGGAATACCCATGTGGACATGCTTCAAAAACCTCCTGAAATGTGGTTCTGGATGTCAAGAGAGTCGTCTAAACTGTAAAAGTGAATTTCAGAGTCTTAAGCCTAAAAGGAAAATGGAAGTAAAAACGTCAGGAATATGGGACAAATAAAAAATACGAGATCAGGAAGCCTATACAACAATAATATTGAGAAACATAGGCTGAATTCTAATACAAAGCATATAAGATTAAAAGGTGTTTTAATCAGTTTAGTGTTACATAAACATAGCATGGCATTATTTTGTATCGATTATCATCTCTGCAACTGTTTCATTTTCACCAAATCATTTTTGCATCTTTTGAACATATAGAAGACTATAATTCCCACTATTCCTTGCACTTAGGTGTAAACACGTAATCAGTTCTAGCCAGAGAGACGTGAATTGCACATGAAACCCTAACTCTTAAAATCTCCCAGGGGTCTTCACTGCAATGTCCATTTGATCATTTCCTTAATATAGGGTATAAGATAAAGTGGAAAATTACAAGCATAGTAAAGAAAATCTATATGATGGGTTCAAAAGATAAAGAAAAAACATGAAAAAAATTAAAAATCCATTCAGGATAAAACACTAATCAAATAGGAATGGAAGAAAGCATTCCCAATCTGATAGCCTACCGCTAAAATATTGATTTTTAATACAATAAACGATCCCTCATAAAATCTGGAGTGAGACAAGGATGCCTAGTCTCACCACTTTTACACAACATGGTACGGGAGGTGTGAGCCACTGCAATAAAGTAAGGAAAAGAAATAAGGCATAAAAATTGGACAGAAGCAAAACGCTATGCATGTTTTATATTAAAAAAATCCTATGAAACCTGCTAAACAATATTAGAATTAGTAAGTGAATTTACAAACTGTGCAATGATTACCCTGATCTAATTCCAGAATATTTTCATTACTCAACAAGAAAGACTGTACCTATTAGCAGTTACTCTCCAATCCTGAAAACCATCAGTCTACTTTCTGTCTCCCTGAAGTTGTCTATTCTGGACATTTCATATAAATGGACTTATATAACATGGGGTCTTTTTTTGTCTAGCTTCTTTCAATTAGCATAATACCTATAAAGTTCACCCACATTATAGCATGTATCTATGTTTCATTCCCCCTTTTTGGAATGAAAAAAGTATATATCACTTTTTGTTTATCCATTCATCAGCTGGTTAATATCTGGATGTTTTAATACTTTTAGCTATACTGCTACAAATATTTGTGTATAAGTTTTTGAATAAACATTTATTTCAATCCTTTTGGGTCCACACCTAGGAGTAGAAATGTGAGGTCAAACAGTAACTCTATGATTCACTTTTTTAGGAAATGCCAAATTGTTATCCAAAGTTACAACAGTAATTTATATTTCCACCAAATAATATGAGGGTTCCACATTCTTCATATCCTTGCCAACACATTATTTTTATTATAGTAATCCAAGTGAGTATGATATGGTATGTCATTGTGGTTTTCACTGGCATTTTCCTGATGTCCAATGAGGTCTAGCATCTTTTCATGCTGTTTGCATATCTTCTTTGAGAAATTTCCATACAGATCTTTTCCCCATTTTTTTTTTTTTTTTGGTCTTTTGTCATTTTAGGGCTGCACCTGTGGCAAGTGGAGGTTCCCGGGCTAGGGGTCTAATCTGAGCTATAGCCGCCGGCCTACGCCACAGCCACAGCAACGCGGGATCCGAGCCGTGTCTGCAACATACACCACAGCTCACGGCAACGCCAGATCCTTAACCCACTGAGCAAGGCCAGGGATCGAACCTGCAACCTCATGGCTCCAAGTCGGATTCGTTTCCACTGCGCCACGACGGGAACTCATTTTCCCCATTTTTTTAAATTGGGTTATCTGTTTTTTTATTGTTGAGTTGTAAGCATCCTTTATATATTCTAGATATAATTTGTAAATATTTTTTTCCAACCTTGTAGGTTTTCTTTCTTTTCACTTTTTTTTTTTTTTTTTTGGCTTTTTAGGGCAGCACCTGCAGCATATTACACTACAGACACAGCAACATGGGATCTGACCTGCCTCTGCTGATCTACACCACAGCTCATAGCAACGCCAGATCCTTAACCCACTGAGTGAGGCCAGGGATAAAAGCCGTGTCCTCACAGATACTAGCTGAGCTTGTTACTGCTTTTCACTTTCTTGATGGTGTTCTCTGAAGGACAAAAGTTCTAATTTTGATGAAGTCCAATTTATATATTTTTTCCTTTGGTTGCTTCTGATTTAGATGCTACCTAAGAAACTACTGCCTAATCCAAAGTAATGAAGATTTATACTTCAGTTTCCTTATAAAATTTTTATAATTTTAGCCCTTATATTTAAGCCTTGAATTAATTTTTGTATGTACTGTGAATAGAGGTCCAAATTCATTGTTTTGCATGTGGAAACCTAGTTGTCCTAGCACTGTTTGTTAAAATAACTATTCCTCCTCCATTGAATTTTCTAGGCACCATGCCTACCAATCAGTTGATCACAGATGTATGAGTTAAGTTCTGGACTCAGTTCCACTCCATTGATCTTCCTGTTTATCCTCATACCAGTACCACGCAGTCTTGATTACTGTAGTTTTGCAGTAAACCTTGAAATCTGGAGTGAGTCCTCCAACACTGTGCTTCTGCAAGACTGCTTTGGCTATTCTGGGTTTCTTGTATTCCACATGAAGTTTAGGATCATCTTGTAAATTTGTTTCAAAAAGCCAGCTGAGCTTTTTACAGGGATTGCACACTGGATCTGTAAATACGTTTGGGGAATATTGCCATATTAACAACATTAAGCCTTCCATGAATATGTGGTGTGTTGTCTCCACCTATTTAGGTCGTATTTATTCCTAAATGTTTTCTTATTTTTGATGCGGAATTCAATTTATTCCTAAGTATCTTCTTATTTTTTAAATGGAATTCCCTTCCTAATTTCATTTTAGATTGTTGACTGCCGGAGTACAGAAATATAACTGGTTTTATACACTGATCTTCTATTCTGCAACCTTGCTGAACATATTCGTTAGCTCTACAGTTCTTTTGTGAATTCCTTAGGATTTTCTATATATATGACTGAGTCATCTAGAGAGAGTTTGTTTTATTTGTTCCTTTCCAATCCAGGTGCCATTTATTTATTTTTCTTGCCTAATTGCTTGGTTAGAACCTCCAGTATATTATTGAATCAAAGTGGCAAGAACAGACATTTGTGTTTTATTCCTAATCTTAGGTGGGAAATTTTCAGTCTTTCACCAATAAGCATGATGGTATCTGGGTTTTTATTTTTCACAAATAATCCTTTTTCAGGTTGAAAAAGTTTCTTTGTATTCCTAGTTCGTTGAGTTTTATCATAAAAGGTATTTTGTGAAATGTTCTTTCTGCATCTGTTGAGATGATCATATGTTTTTGTCCTTTATTCTACTATTATGGTGTCTTATATTGATCAATTTTTGAATATTATACTAACTGTACTCCTGAGATAAATCCCACTTGGACATGGTGTATTATCCTCCCTACATGTTGCTGTATTTGATCTTGCTAGTAGTTTGTTGATTTTTGAGTCTACATTCCTAAAGAATATTGGCCTGTAGTTTTCTTACAATCTGCTTATTTGACTTTGATATTAGGATGATACTATAATTGTAGTTTTATGTACTCTTAGGAAATGACTGGAAGATAAAAAATTTAAGTTCTACCTAGATTATTAAAAATATACAAAATTCTTAGTAATAGATGAAGCAGAGGCATGCAATAATTACACACTAAAAACTATAAAATATTGCTGAGAAATAAGTAAAGAAGATCTACATAAATGAAGATAGAATGTATGTTGATGGATTGAAAGGCTCAATACTGATGTCAGTTCTTCCCAAATTGAGCTTTAGATCCAACATACTCTCAATTACAATCTCGCCAACATGATTATTTTTAGAAACTGGTAAGCTAGTTCTAAAATCTATACATGTTTTCAGAAGACCTTGCTTACCTAAACCAGTTGTATAGAAAAAGAATAAAGGTGGAAGACTGATGCCATCTGACTTGAGACTTACTATAATGCTATATAATAATCAGTGCAGTATGGTACCAGCATAAGGAGCAATAAAAATCAATGGAACACAACAGAGAGCTCAAAAAGAGGTGAATACTCAAGGGGCCATTTGATTTTTTGACATCAGCACTAAACGTTCCAATAAAGTAAGGAAAGGCCTTTCAAAAATAGTTTTAGAAGAGTTAAATGTCCTGTATAGAAAATAATAAACTCTACCATGACATCACATCATATATAAAAGTTAATTCAATATGGGCTGTAAATATAAACATAAAAGATAAAACTATAAAACTTTTCAAAGAAACCGTATACATATTTTTTACTTGAGGGTAAAGATAATGTAGAATCAAAAAAAACATTATTTATGAAAGAAAAAAAACAATAAATTACACACCCCCAAATTAAAACTGCTTCTCATCAAAAAACATCACTAAGAGAAGGAAGAGGCAAACCACAAATTGGAATTGGAAAGAATCAGTTGCAATGTATACATCTAACAAAATACAGAGACTTACATATCTTATACCTCAAAAATAAAAATAATACAAATAACCCAATATAAAAATAGGCAATCCATTTAATGGACACTTAACAAAGGAAGCTACATAAAAGGCCAGTACGCACATGAAGAAGATGTCACCATATTGGTCATCAAGAAAAATCCATATTAGAGCTTACCAGAATGGCTTAAAGAGACTAAGAAGAACGCTAGAGTATGTATAACAACCAAAACTATCACACATTGTTGGTGGGGATGTAAAAGGGTGCAACTAAACTACTTTAGACAAATACTTGGTAATTTCTTTTAACACTGAAAATACACCTACCTATGACTAAAATTCCGCTCTCAGATGCTGACCTAATAGAAATGAAAGCCTAGGTTCACAAAAGACTTGTTCCAGAATGTTCACGGCAACTTCATTCATAATAGTCAGAGCCTGAAAAGAACACAGGAGTTCCACACACAGAGGAATGGATAAATGAACTGTGTGGTATATTCATACAATTGGATATCTTTAAGCAGATGACAGACATGAACTACTGGTAGACCCAGTAGTCAATCTCAAAAATACACTACGTAAAAGAAACCTGACACAAAAGAGTATGCAGTCTATGAGTCAAATTACACGAAGTTCTAGAACTAGAATTGATTTACTCTGGGAAGGGAGGTGGACACATGCTGGGAAGGTGTATGAAGGAATTTTGGGGGTGATACATACTTGGGGTGTATATATTTGTTCGAACCTACAGAAATGTGCACTTAAGATCTTTCAGTGTTATGTAAATACATATGTAAATTTTACTTAAAAATAAGTATTATTACAAAAATCATAAGCCGTGAGTGCAGTTTACCATTACTAAATGGTACACCTGCCAAAGTATTTGGGGGAATGGCAGTGATGTCTCTACTTACGCAGAAATGTTTCCAAAAATACAGTGGATTCATGGATGAACAGAGGGAGAGAAAGAGGTAAGCATGTGAGTGGTCACTGTAAAGTTCTTTCAATGATTCTGTACGGTTAAACATTTTCATGATAAAGTGTTGCAAAAGAAAAAAAACACTTAAAAATTGTCTTTCACAATAAATAAATAAAATGAAAAAGTTGAAAAAAAAAAGAAAGCAACCCGAACTTCACGTGAACTTGGTAACGTCTTTAAATAAATAGCTCAAGTCTAAATTTCCTTATTTGCAAAATATAAGTGATAAATAATACTTTCTATACAGGATCCTTAAAGGACTATACTTGCTAATTACAACAAGCACAGTTCCTGATATGACTAAGCACTGAGTAAATGTTTTTAGCTGCTATTTTTAGGGAGCATGGAGTGTCTGGGGCCATAAACCCACAAAAATAAAATGCCTCAAAAACAAGAGGAGGAGGATGTTTGCACGCTTTGTTAAGGCCACTGTTATGTTTGTTGCCTAAACAGATTCACTAGGACTTTTTTCCTGTGCCTGAGTGTCATTTATTAGGACCCCTAAGTGAATGAGCTAGTAGAAAGGAAATACAGTATTTTTAAAAACCCATAAAGCCTATTTTTAGAAATGGTATTTCCTGACTTTCATTCCAGGAAAATGCGAACAGAGGGCATGGCATGGAGCATGCTGGGCCCAGAAAAGAGAGCCTGCCAGACGCCACAGCAATAAATATAGTGGAGCTTCGGGGAAGAAATGGAAAATGGGAACATACAACGTTATGGCTCTGATACTCTTACAGTCTGGTATTTAGCCCGCTCAAATTATGGGGTTTTGGGAAATTCACCTTTGTGGGCCACCTTTAATTAATTTTCTTATGTATTTGTTTAGCAAACACTTAAATCACAGCCTACTATGGGCAAAGGTCTAGGCATGCCCTCTGACACCTAAGCAATGAGGTGGTGACATAATATTTAGACAAAAAAAAAGGTTCTAATTATAATGAGAGGTTAGTCCTATTTATGCCTGCCACTTCCTTTTTCAGTCTTCATTTAAAAAATACAGCTTTAGCATTTTCGATCAATAAAGTCGCCATATATTTTCCCAAATGACAGGAGTTCTCAGGAAAAAACCAAAAACATAGCAGAATATGCTTTGTGGGTTAGGTCTCACTTTGCTGAGAAATGCATAAATATAAGTACATTTTTATAAACTGTATTTTCTATAGTGCTTATTATCATTTTTATAAATATTTTAAATGCCCGTGGAACCTCTTAAAGTGCCACCTTTTACTTTCAATTTAGTAATGTTTCTGAGAAGCAAACTCAACTCTAGACTGATGGAAATTGTTTCATCCTATTATGACTGCTGTCCTCTGGGTTTTCAAATATATATATATATATATATATATTTTTTTTTCTGTGAAAATTCTAAGAAATTGTGATTGATGGGTTTTTACCCAGAATTTTAAAGCAACAAAAACAATGTTCTTTTAAATTAGAGGAAAAGTACATTCCATTCCCTTAACTCATCTTTATTTGGGGATTATATGATCTCCGCTAAAATTTAGGATGGAATTTTCAACAGTGATGGCATTGTTGGGTAAACAGTAGTCCCTTGTGTGTGTGAAAATTTCCCAGTGAATGGAAATGGTCTTAGACATTTTATCTGGAAAACTTCTGCCTATAGTATTTATTCAAATTCATATTTCCAGGAGAGAATTCAGAAAAATGCCTTTCTCATAAAAATGTCATTTCATTGTGTCTATTTAAAAAGAAGCTCCAGCACACAACACACAAACCCTGTGCTATAAACAGAAGAGAAAGATAAAATTAAAGAAACACAGACTGCATGCCAAAACCTGGATAATAGGAAGAGAAAGCTGGTTGGCAGTCACCATTTCAAGCCCTTATCTTTCCCTCCCACGTATCTCTGAGGATGTTCAGACTTTATGACCTCTTTCTTGAGTGGAGACACATGCTGTGAGGCCATTGCCCTGCCCTTTAAGGTCTTCTTCATCAGCTTGAATGAAACCTTACTGTTAAGGGGAAATAAAATGCTCTATGCAAATGAAAACAGTCACGTGGGTTTCAGTTTCGGCATTTTCGACTTCAGCACTTTCTCAGTTTTGGCACCAATACACCTGTGATCTTAAAACATCCTTTCAGGAGTTCCCATCGTGGCACATCAGAAACGAATTGGGTAGGAACCATGAGGTTGCAGGTTCGATCTTTGGCCTCACTCAGTGGGTCAAGGATTCAGCATTGCCGTGAGCTGTGGTGTAGGTTGCAGACGCGGCTCGGATCTGGCGTTGCTGTGGCGAAGGCCGGCAGCAATAGCTCTGATTTGACCCCTAGCCTGGGAACCTCCATATGCTGCAGGTGAGGCCCTAAAAGGACAAAAGACAAAAAAAGAAAAAAAAATTATTTCAGTGTAAATAGCAATGGCTTTGTGACAGAAGTATATTAGGAGACCTTTATTCAAATAAAGTTGACTACTGACTTTTGGTGAATTCACTGTTTTCTAAATCAATACAAGTTGCTGAAGATGATAAAAGGCCCAACTTCTGTAATCTCTCTTCCAGTGAGGATCACCTTAGAGTAAAATTTCTAGGGAGAAAGGTAGGGATTCATAAAGAGGGTTTTTTTGTGGTGGTTATTGTTGAGATTTTGATTAGCCACAAGCTTATACTACTGTATTTACTTGAGAGTGTATAACTGCCTTGAAATGAAACATCACAGAATTCCAACAAGTGTGCTGCTAGCTCCAGTTCACCCAAATTAGAGAGAATTCCCCATATTAATTTTGTCTCTTTCACAAGCATCCTTGAAATTCTTTGTCCTTAATTATTTAGGTCTATGTTTCAAGTCTCAAGAGCACACTTGAAATTCAGAATTTTTCTCAGTTTCCAATACTTATTAGCTTTGTTTTCTGCTTAGACCTGTTAACCTAATTTTGTTTTCAATGCTTTAGGGAATATGCATTGCTGATCTTTAAAGTCTGCATAGCTGTTTCCATATTAAAGAATCCAAATTCAGGTTTCAATTTACTCAGTATGAATTTACTGATCCTCCAATCTGAATTAAAAACCACACTTATTTTTTCATTCTTCCCCTTGACATTTCAAATTTTAACTGATACTTTCTCAAAATTACCTTTGAAAATTTATAATCCAACATCATGATCAATCTTCCTTCTGACAAACATCGAGGGCCTAATTCTTTCTTTCTCTTTACTTTTTTTTTAAGTTCAGTAAACCTTGATTTAAAATACAAGGTAAAGAAAATTCAGAAGGATGACAGTAGGCCTACTACTGGAGACATTTCCTCATTCTCCCCTGCAGCTTCATCTTCTTGGACCATATCAGAACCCAGGGCCTCCACCCCAGCTCCTAAGAGAAGGGCCTGCAGAAGAAAGGAGAGGAAGGCAAGGAAGGCTGAAGAGCTGGTGATAACTGAGCAGAGTCCCGATGCCATAACTTGGGGGGGAAAAAGATGGACAGAGCAGCTTTTTGATTTTCTCAAGTGAAATCCACCAGAAATTAAGAGTCTACAATTTGTGGGAATTCTGGCACACTTATTAACAAATATGCCAAATGAGAACACAAGCCATCCACATTATGGAAAAAAAAAAAACAAAAAACATACACTTACTGTTAGAAAATAGCACTAATAATCTCCTACTGGTGATACTGCTACTACCAGAACAAATTCTACTTGAGAACATATGAGTTAAGACTGAAAACCAGTGGAGTTACCCTTGTGGCTCAGTGGGTTAAGAAACTGACTAGTACCCATGAGGATGTGGGTGTGATCCCTAGCCTTGCTCAGCGAGTTAAGGATCTGCTGTTGTTGCAAGCTCTGGTGTAGACCACAGATGAAGCTCGGATCCTGCACTGCAGTGGTGTAGGCTGGCAGCTGCAGCTCAATTTGACCCCTAACCTGGGAACATTCATATGCTGCAGGTGGAATCTTTAGAGAGAGAAAAAAAAGAAAAGATTGAAAAGCATTTCCCTGCAGATTTCAGACATACATGCAGGCCTAAATAGTATGGTGATGCTCAGCAGAGCATACAGGTAATGGGTGCAAGAATTTCTGACTGACAGAAACCCCATTTCCTTAAGCCTTACACTCAGTTACAAAAGTCCACTGAAAATTAAAGCTCTTGGCACAAACCTTAGCTCCAAGAACTCCATCAAAGACAAAAAAATAAAAATAAAGATTAAGGATGGAAAAAAAACCCCTACAAATTTAACTTTCAGAAAAGACCACAGCACTGTTTCAAAGGGAAACCAAAGAAGTTCTCAATATTTACTAATCTTTGTATATCAAAAATTACATTTGGCAAGCGCTAAGATCAATTACAGCCTAATAATTTTCAGTATCTTGAAAGGAATAATTTAAAAGACTGAGGGTTGAACTCCGGAAAGGATCTGTCAGGTCAAGAAATAATTGCTTTTACTCTTCAGTTTTTCAGAGTTTCATTTTTTTAGAGGTGTCAACTGGCTCAGACCACAGTCATGTATAAAAATATAATGGGCTGAAAAATCTTTAATTTTTTAGAATAACAAAACAGAACAGAATTTGAGAATAAACTCTGAGGTACACAGCTCAAAGTTTTAAGACACTTGTTTTAGAGTCCTAAATAATCTGGGAACCCTAATGGGAGATTTTAATCTTAATAACTTTTGGGAATTGGTGCTTTCAGTAAACTCTGCCTTTCATTTGTTTTTAGACCTCTGTTTTCAATCACAGGAGATCCAAAAATTGAAGCTAAGTGTTCCAGTAGATGAAAGATGATTACTAAGAATGCTAAAATACCTCCAAGTCAAATAATCATGGAACCTCTACAAATTTATTCAACCATTCAAAAGTATTTATTTAGCACAGGCTAGGCAAAGCACAAAATAACCCTAAAATTTACTAAAAAGTACAAATATATATCCATTTGAGAATTTCTGAAAGTTCCTATTTTGTGAGGCACCAATATCTAAACAAATATTTGAATTAAAGCAGATCTTGAAGTAAACACTACACCTAACTTTCAAAGAATGATGCACATTTTTCTTTTTTTTTTTTTTTTTGTCTTTTTATGTAGAGCCGCACCCGCGGCATATGGAGGTTCCCAGGCTAGGAGTCTAACAGGAGCTGTAGCTGCCGGCCTTCGCCACAGCCACAGCAACATGGGTTCCGAGCCGCGTCTGCAACCTACACCACAGCTCACAGCAACGCCGGATCCTTAACCCACTGAGCAAGGCCAGGGATCAAACCCGCAACCTCATGGTTCTTAGTCGGATTCATTAATCACTGAGCCACGGAGGGAACTCCCCACATTTTTCTAAAGTTATTATGAAACTAAGAGACACAAGAAATATTTGATTGGTTCAATGGAAGAGAAAAGCCTCCCAAATTAGTTGACCTCTTGAGATGAAAGAGTGTAAAAAACTGAGCAAGCGTACTTTAAAAAACATTTCTCAGGAATACCAGTTGAATCTCAGTGGTGAAATATTAGAAGTAATCTCTTCTTACTCCTTTCATTCTCTCTTGTTTGTCTTTGCTCTATTTCTTTTGTCTTTCCTCATTGTTTAGACACAATTATACTTGATTCAGATGGAACTGGTAAAGCCACATTAGAAATTGCTCAAGAAAAAAATCAGTAGAAAAGGAGAGAGGCACATCTAACAGTAACAACAAAATAGAAAACTTTGTTGACAAGAAGGGAAAAAAAAAGGATTTTCTCGTATAATTAAATAATAAATATTTCCCCAATCCCTATTCAGTAGCAGGAGGGGTGCAGTACTACCACACATAAATCCACGTCTACATGTCTACTGTGAATAAAGACATGGATATAAGAAGACGGTTGTCCAGGGGGAAAAAAGACTGGTAATATTCTATTATGAGATGGTAGATCTATTTTATCAGGAAGACTATACTACAATTAACTTCTATGAATGAGTCAAATGTCCTTATATTAACATATAATGCTGGAGTTCCCATCGTGGTGCAGAGGAAACAAATCTGACTAGGAACCATGAGGTTGTGGGTTCAATCCCTGGCCTTGCTCAGTGGGTTAAGGATCTGGCATTGCTGTGAGCTGTGGTGTAGGTCGCAGATGCAGCTCAGAGCTGGCGTTGCTGTGGCTCTGGTGTAGGCCGGCAGCAATAACTCCAATTAGACCCCTAGCCTGGGACCCTCCATATCCTGCAAGTGCATTCCTAAAAAGACAAAAGCCAAAAAAAAAACACACAACAAAAAACCCCAGCATATATTGCTAAAGAAGCTGTTGAGAAAAAAGAAATTGAAAGGTATAAATTCAGTAAGATCTCATCTATGGAAACTTAAAATAATATTCCATATATAGACACAGACACAACCGGATATGAAAATATAAGGTAACAGAATTGGAATAAAACACAAAATCTTATAAGTTATAATACTGTGGAGATATTATTAATGGAGATGAATAAGTAAGAAGCATGGTGATTTTTTTTCCCTTTAAAAAATAGACATCAAGAGTTCTGGCTATGGCATAGGGGGCTGAGACTCCAAAGGCAATGGTTTGGATCACTGCAAAGGTGTGGGTTCAATATCTGGCCTAACAGTGGGTTAAAGCATTTGGCATTGCTGCAGCTGTGGTATAGGCTGCAGCAGCAGCTCGGATTCAGTTCCTCGCCCAAGAACTTCCATGTGCCCTGGGTGTAGCCATTAAAAACAAACAAAAAAGGATATCCTAAGCAATTTTGGTGGTATTAACATTTTAAAATATGACAGTGGCCAAGCTGGCAGAGTAGGAAGACACTGAGCTCACAGGCAAACTAAAATTACAACTATTTACAGGGCAACTCTCGATGAGAATGATCTGAAAATAGCAGAAAAGATCTTCTACAACTAAACATATAAAAAAGGAACCACAACAAGATGTGTAAAAGGGGTGGAGATGCCATATAGTCAAGACCCACAACACAGGTAGGTGACCCACAAATAGGATAATCCCAATTGAAGATATTTCCCCTGTGATGCAAGGAGTCTGAGCCCCACACTGGGCTCCCAAGCCCCAGGGGTCCTACACCAGGTAGTTGAGCCCACAGAATTTCTGGCTTTGAAGGCCATCTGAGCTTGCATTCAGGAGAAATGAAAGGCTACAGGAAACAGAGACTCTGTGTTTAAAGGGCATATGCGAAATCTCATATACTCAAAGATTTAGCACAGAAGCAATAATTGGAAAGAAGCCTGATTCAGGCACACTTGCTGACCTTGGAGAACCTCCCAGAGAGGCAAGAGGCAACTGAAAATTTGCAGAAGAGCTACATGAAATGGAGATAAGCAATCTACCTAACAAAGAGTTCAAAGTAATGATCAAAAAGATACTTGAACTTGGGAGAAAAATGTATGAACACAGTAAGAAGTTTAACAAAGACTTAGAAAATATAAACAAGAAACAAACAGAGCTGAAGAATACAATGACTGAAATAAAAAGGAAGGGATCAACAATAGATTACATGAGACAGAGGAAAAGATCAGCAAACCGAAAGAGCAGTGAAGATCACTCAAGTCAGACAGAAAAAGAAAAACAAAAGGATTTAATAAAATGAAGACATGTTAAGAGACCTCTGATACAACATCAAGTGAACTAATACCCACATTATGGGGGTCTCAAAAAAAGAGAAGAGAGAAAGAAAGGGGGTAGATAACTTATTTGAATATATAATATCTGAAAATGTCCCTAACCTGGGAAAGTAAATAGTAGGTCCAAGAAACTCAGAGTGTAGCAAACAAGATGAACTTTAAAAGGTCGACACCAAGATACAGCAGAATTAAAATAGCAAAATTTAAAGATGAAAAGAGAATATTAAAAGCAGCAAGAGAAAAGCAATTAGTTACATACAAGGGAACTCACGTAAGGTTATCAGCTGACATTGCAGCAGAAATTCTACAAGTCAGAATGGAGTGGCACAATATATTCAAAGTAATGAAGGGGAAAACCCCATAACTAATACTTCACTCAGCAAGGTTATAATTAATATTTGAAGGAGAGATAAGGAGTTTTATAGATAATCAAAAGCTGAAGGTGTCTAGGACCTTAACTGGCTTTACAAGAGACACTATAGGAATTTCTCAAAGCAAAAAAAGAATATATATGAAATCAGAAAATTATAAAAGGAAAAATCTCACAGGTAAAACAAACATATAGTAAGTTGGAGCTATCAGGTTCCCTGGTTTCAACTATACTACAAAGCTACAATCATTGAAACAGTATGGTACTGGCACAAAAACATACACATAGATAAATGGAACAGACTAGAGAGCCTAGAAATGAACCCATACTTATACAGACAAATAGTTGATGACAGAGGGGGCAAAACATATACAATGGGGACTGATCAGCCTCTTCAATAAATGGACACCTATATGCAAAAGAATCAAACTGGTCTACTTTCTCATACCACATACAAAAATAAACTAAGAATGAATTAAAAACTTAAATGATGTGACATCATAAAGCTCCTAGATACAAACACAGGCAGTATACTCTCTGACATTGATCCTAGCAATAACTTTCTGGATGTGTCTCCTCAGGCAAGGGAAACAAAGGCAAACATTAAAAAACAGAACTGTATCAAGCTAAAACGCTTTTGCACAAAGAAGGAAACTATCAAATATATGAAGAGGCCACCTACTGAATGGGAGAACATATTTGCAAGTGATATATCTGATAAGAGGTTAATATCTAAAATATGTAAAACTCATATAACATCAAAAATAAATAAAACAATTCATTGAAAAATGGGCAGAAGACTTGACCATTTTTTCCGAAGAAGACAGGTAGCAATAGACACATGAAAACTATGCTCAACATTAGCAGTCATCAGGGAAATACAAATTAAAATCACAATGAGATATCACTTCACACCTGTTAGAATGGTTATGATCAAAAAGGCAATAAAGAACAAGTGATAGTGAAGATGTGGAGAAAAAGGAAACCTAATATGCTATTGGTAAGAAAATAAATTGGTGCAGCCACTATGTATTTTCGAAAATAGCATGGTGGCTCCTCAAAAAAAATTAAAAATAGAACTGCCATTATGATCCAGTAATTTCACTTCTGGGTATTATTCTGATGAAATCAAAAACAGTGATTTAAAAAGGTATATGCAAATCTATGTTCACTGCAGCATTATTTACAACAGACGAGACATGGAAGCAAACTAAGTGTCCAGCAATAGATGAATGGATAAAAATGTGATTTACATACTCAATGGAATATTACTCAGTCATAAAAAAGAACAAAATCTTTCCATTTGTGACAACACGGATGGACCTAGAAGGTATCATGTTCAGCAAAATAAGTCAGACAAGCGAAACCCAAATACTGTATGATTTCAGTTACATGTGGAATCTAAAAAAGGAAAAAAATGAACAAACATAAAGGAACAGACTCCTAGAATGAGAACAATCAGGTGGTTACCAGAAGGAAGGAAGTTTGGGGCATGAGTGAAATAGCTGAGGGAGATTAAGAGGTGCAAACTTCCAGTCACAATAAAAAAAAAAAGGAATCTCAGGGATGAAATGTACAGTGTGGGGAAGTTAGTTATACTGCAATATCTTTATATGGTGACAGCATGTAACTAGACATATAGTGATCATTTCGTAACATATAGATGTAATCAAGAACTATCTTATGTACCTTGAACTAACACAGTGATATGGGTCACTTATACGTCACTTAAAAAATTTGTAGGAGTTCCTGTCATGGTTCAGTGGTTAATGAACACCACTAGCATACATGAGGATGCAGGTTTGATCCCTGGCCTCACTCAGTGGGTTAGGGATCTGGCATTGCCGTGAGCTGTGATGTAGGTCACAGACGTGACTCAGATCTGGCATTGCTGTGGCTATGGCTGTGGCTGTGCCGTAGGCCAGTGGCTACTGCTCCGATTTGACTCCTAGCCTGGGAACCTCCACATGCCATGGCTGTGGCCCTAAAAAGACAAAAAAAAATTTTTTTTGGAAATATCAGGATGAAATGCATAAAAATACTAATAATGAAGGTTATCTCGGAAGATGGGTATTATGGGTGATATTTAATTTTTCCTTTAAGCTTTTATGTATTTCTAGTTATCTACAATGAACATGTATTGCTTGTAAAATATGAAAGAAACAATAATGGTCCTTAAAAGTGAAAATGATAAAGCAGGCAGTAGTTATAGAGACTTTAATATTTTCAGTAGATTTAAATTACTTCATAATAAAAATTAATATACCTAAAAATGTTTAAAAGAAGAAAGCTGTAGAAATTTAGGCAATTAGAAGGAGCTACTCCAGTAAGTCTAATTTTCTTAATTTTGAGCTTGGAATATACAAGGCTGAATATTTTCCATCTTTAGCAAGAGGAACAATGGAGAGTTAATGTGGAAGGAAAAAATAACTGTCCTTTAATATGGTAAATCACTGGCACATCTGGCAAATGGATGGTCATTTCCAGAGGGATGTGACTTATCTGAACATAATTATATTGAATCCTTTAGCTTTAAGAGTGTTTCAACTCATACACTATCTGTATGTCAGTCTTTTTCCTCTTGCTTTTTTCTTTTTCTTTTCTTTTTTTATTTTTTTGTCTTTTTAGGGCCACACCCCACGGCATAGTGGAGGTTCCCAGGCTAGGGGTAGAACCAGAGCTGTAGGCGCTGGCCTACACCAAGGCAGGATCCTAGCCGTGTCTGCAACCCTACACTACAGCTCATGGCAACGCCAGATCCCTAACCCAGTAAGTGAGGCTAGGGATCAAACCTACGTCCCCATGGATACTAGTCAGACTCATTTCCGCTGAGCCACGACAGGAACTCCTCTTTTTCTTCTCTATGGGGTATGAATGTGGTTTAAGGGGCACAGTCAACGGATGCTACATTTTTGAGGGTTTTTTGATTTGGGGCTTTTTTTATCATTTTATTGGAATACAGTTGATTTTCAATGTTGTGTTAGTTTCAGGCATACAGCAAAGCGATTCAGTTACACAGATGCAACATTTTCATGGCTGCTAAAAATGTCTATAGAGTCTGGATTTTAAAATAACACTTGGCACACTTAACGTACTGATGAGCTGTGCAAGACCACAACTGACTTTTTATGTTTAAACCCCTCACAAAACTTCCTTCCCATTCAAAATTGCCATGAAACATTTTTTAACCCAACTCCAAGGAGCTCATTGGATGCTGGGGGAATCTGGCAAGACAGGAAGCCACAAACATTTTAACTTTGGATCATACGTAATTGTTAGAATAAATGGCAAGAGCTGGAGGGTTTCGCTGTTTGTTTGCTTTTAAATCACAGTGGTAAATAAGTTTGAAGCATTTCACTAGTGAGGCAAGAGTCACTTGAGATATATAGTCAAATATGAGGAGTTAAAATATATCACAGACACAAGTGGTATTACACAGCACACATTTTTCTGAAAACACAGTCTCTGCGCATGAGGTTTAAATATATACCCACAATAAGAAGGCATACTGACCTATAATTTTCAATATTACATCCTTGTTTTTTTTATTATATGCTATTTTTCAACTAGTAGAGGAACATGGTCTCATAAAGCTAATATTTATTCTTCCCTGTTTATGGAACTAGACGTGCAGTTCAGGAAATGGGAAACTGTGAGGAGTCAAATATAACGTGGTGTCCTGTCCACCAAAGAAGAGAGGGCAAGAAAACCGCCGTGTTTAAAAAATCAGGCTCTGGAATGCAATTATAAAGTTTCAAATAATTAAACAATGAAATGGAAGGGAAGCCTTTGATGTTGTTATTGCTCTCTCCATAAATGCATCCTTTTCATAGATGATAATTCTTATAATGCAGGAGTCTTCATTTTAGAAGAAAACAAAGAAAAAGAGCCCCTTAGTCCAGGTTGCATTTGCAAGTCTGTACCTACCATGTGCATTTTGCACAAGCTATGGCAGAGCATAAGAGTAATCCATTCAAACAACCAAAACACCTCCACTAAAAATACTATCTTTAAATCATGAACTCGTCTCATTTTGCTTTTACGTAACCTCTGTACTGGGGAACTCCATGATTCCTTATGTTAAATCCAAAGAAAATAGTATAGTGTATGAGAATTTGTTTTTCTACGGAATGGTTGTGCCTGTGTTACGGTAAAAGTCTCGAGAGATCAGAGCCTTTCACAAAGCCCTTCTGGGAAAAATTTCCCAGAGTTCATTGTTTCTACATCCTTTCCTTTTCATGTATAGCCTTACTGGAGACTTTGGAAGAATCTAGAGAAATAAAAGGTATCAAGTCACTTCCCCATGCTCCGCAGGCATGAAGAATGAAGAGGCGGGGGCCACTGCCAAAAGGTACCTGAGGAACAAGACAGAAAAGTGAATGGAGTGGCAGTGAGGCAAGGGATACTGGAGCTTATGGGAGAGAGAGCTCTCCACAATCCAGTCCCTGAACTCCTGGGGAAGGCTTGGACATGGAGCGGAAGAGCTGAGACTGGAACACATGGCACAAAGCTAAGGGCAAAACTACTCCTTGTTGCTACTCACCTTTTTCAGTCTTCCCTCAGATTTCAGATGCTCCACCCCTTCCTCTCTCGGTGACTGAGCTGATACCTTTGGGACAGCAGCCCCGCTACTTCCTCTGGGGTCCCGGCCCTGGCTTTTCTGTAAGTCCTCAGAACTGGCCCCTCTCTTCTGTTTTCCTGCACTGAGCACTGATGTTACCTTTTCCATATCTACGTTCCCATATCAAACAACAGTGATCTCCTCTACACCCCAAACCAGAAATTCTGGTTCTCCCAAAGAGCATCCATATATACACGTTGGTGTGTTGCTAGATGGCTGAAAAATAAACGGAAGCCCAGAGTAGAATGACAGAGTGGGAAGAGAATGGCACCCAGGGTGAAAAACTGGGGGTCCAAGCCCAGCCCCACCATTCACTCAGCTCTCGCCGAGGACTCTATGGTCTGGGCGGCCCTGGTCCTCCTTTGCAAGGGACATGTGAGGAGGTGTGAATCTGGTTATCACATCCTCTGGGGTCTGGGGTTGTTGCTACTCTTTAGGTCCTGGAAGCCGGGCTTCTAACCTTTCTAAAGTCCATGGGATGATCTTGCATCATAAAGAAGTAAATACAGATCTACCATATGATGCAGAATTCCCACTCCTGGGCATATATCAGGACAAAACTGTAATTCAGAAAGCTAAACGCACCTCTGTGTTCACTGCAGCACTATTCACAATAGCCAAGACATGGAAACAACCTAAATGTCCATCAAAAGATGAGTGGATTAGGAAGATGTGGTACATATATACCATGGAATACTACTCAGCCATACAAAAAGAATGAAATAATGCCATTTGCAGCAACATAATATTACTAGAGAATATCATACAAAGTGAAGTAAGTCAGAAAGAAAAACAAGTGTTATATAATAACACTTGTATGTGGAACCTAAAAATATGGCACAAATGAACCTATATACAAAACAGAAACATACTCACAGATATAGAGAACAGACTTGTGACTGCCGAGGCGGAGGGGGAGGGAGTGGGATGGATTGGGAGTTTGGGGTTGGTAGATGCAAACTATTACATTTAGAATGGATAAGCAATGAGGTCCTGCTGTATAGTACAGGGAACTATATCCAGTTTCTTGGGCTAGAATATGGTGGAAAATAGTATGAGAACAAGAATGTATGTATATGTATGACTGGGTCACTGTGCTGTACAGCAGAAATTGACACAACACTGTAAATAAACCATACTTCAACAGAAAAAAGAAGTACCCCCCTCAAAATGTCAACAGTGGCCCCACAGAAACATTGAGATGATTTTTTAATGCTCCCGCAACCGATCTGTATTCTCAATCTTAACGTGGGATGTAGAGAACTTAGGAGACTCAGAACAAAACTGGGAGGATAAATAAACGTGTGGGTTGTACAACTGCACAGGAAACATTCAGAAAATTGGGTTCCTCTCTCCTGAAGAGAGGGAGGATGACCTGACACTTGAGTCCGTGATGATACAGGAAGACCCCGACCATCACATTCTGTCTCAGTGACAGAAGAAATAAATCGTCATGACAGGAGGTCAGTAATTACTTAGGCTCCCCTGACAACAAGATTTCCAAGAAAGGAGAATCTATATTAGCTTTCAGATGGAAAGTGGATACCTAGGTGGGAAGGGCTGAAACGAAGAGATTCTCCTTGGTTTCAGACAATTCAAGTGGGATCTTGCCTTCGGACTAGGGAGGAACATTTTGGTAACTTCTCAAGTCCTTTCCAGACACTCCTTTTTTTTTTCTATGGCTACAAGTGTTACGTCTCTGCCCATCACAACATCTTACCAAACTGAGGGCCTGGGGGGTTAAAGACGGAGGCATGATTTCCCACCCACTCTCTGTAGCACACAGCACAGGTTTCAGCCTGCAAGGTAAGTCAGTCATAGGACCCAGCAATGAAGGCTGCAGGGGGAAAACTGGAACCTAGCCCAGTACTGCAGTGAAATCGACTTTTGATTTCTTAGTAGGAAGAAAAGGAAAAAAAAAGGAAAGCAACAACCTACAGTAGAGGGCTATTAGGAGAAAAGACATTTGTCACCGTGGCCAGAGTAAAAGTCCCACCAAATGAAATAAACGCCTGTGTAAAAAGACGTGTCATTCTAGGGAGAGTTCTATGTTCCTTCTCCCTTGCTCTTCATTTAGTTTTTGTCCCCTCAATGTACCAAGCTTTACCTGCTCTCCTGTTCATTTTTCCATCTATGAAAGATGCATGGATTAATTTCAGTCCCAAGGCAGGTCTTTGTCAGAAAGTCCTTGAGAAATAAAAGTGGTCTACTTGGTACTTTCCCAACAGCAGAACATGCAGTTCCAAAATAAAACACTCTAGCAAGCTTTTCCTTAAGTAAGCAACAACACTGTTAGTGATTTCTTGAGCTGTTAACCCACACACATTAAACAACAAGTACCACTAACTTGTTCTTCATAGTAAATCGCAGGTTGAGCACCACTTGGTAGAACTACATGAAAATATTCTGCCCACTGAGATTTTGTAATTTGAAAAATGTCATAAAGATAACACTAGTTGATACCGACAAATTCAGTTTTGATTTTCAGTGTTTCCAAATGCAGTTCATCCACAAGGTCTTAGCTAACTGAAAGTACTTAACAAAATCTGATATATGGAGACAGTAAATATAAATTTATTGAATCTATTTAGTTACAATTTATGAACATGGAAGTAAAATTTGTTTTAAGCCAACGTGGAGGATCTTTTATTTCTAAGATCCTTGTAACATCCCACAGAGTACATAATAATAAGCATGAGAAGAAGCAGATCAAATTTCCTCTCATTTACCGCCATCACCCAGTGAAATCAAAGGATTAAAATCTATGCATAATCTACTTTCAGAGTTCTTACTGTAATAAGGTATGACTATTACCCATTTAAAAAGTACCCCCCCAAATTAATAATAGCATTAGTGAGAAAATGGAAAACATTAACACAAACCTTAAGACCTCCAGCAGATCAGAAGACAAATGTGTTCTTTGGGAACTTGAGTGAAACAACGTATTCACAAAAGTCTTTTAAATGGAAGCTGTTCACAAAAGAAAAGTCCCATGGAAGACAGCACAGCTCCAACATGCCCGATGCTTCTGGAAGGAGAAAAAAGCACATCATGAGGACATGTCCAAAGTACCATCATCCAGTACCAGCCACTGTGGTCAGAAAGTGATGCGGTAGCACCCAATCTATTACTAAAATAACAGTATTAATTGCTATTAATTTTGGGCCCCCAGATCTTCTTACTCACAAAGGGCTAAATGGGATGGTAACTTTTCAGCACTGTGTTTAGAAACTTCTAAAGGTCAGGAATATTTTATAACTAAGTGGACTCTGCTTTCCCCTTATCGAAGCAGATGAGGGTCGGGCCGTATTCAGGGTATGAGCGTGAGGGCAGCAACACTACTTTTTACTAGGAGTCTACCAGTCATAAGGCTCTGGGCACAGGCTCTTTAATCTCAATGATGGCCCTACAATTAGAGGATACCGGCCCCATTTTCCAGATAAGAAAACTAAGGCACAGATTCAGTTTTACAACCCAGGGCATCAAAGCCCTAAAGGCCTCAGGGCTGGTTCTTTCCCTCATTTCACTCTATGGTCTGTGTGATTCAGAAAAATATTTCACTTGGTGCAGCCACTATGGAGAACAGTATGGAGGTTTCTCAAAAAACTAAAACTAGAACTACCATATGATCCAGCAATCCCACTCCCAGGCATATATGCAGAGAAAACCATAATTGGAAAAGATACACACACCCCAATGTTCACTGAAGCACTATCTACAACAGCCAAGACGTGGAAGCAACCTAAGTGTCCGTGGACAGATGAATGGATAAAGAAGTGGTACATATATACAATGGAATATTACTCAGCCATAAAAAAGTAATGAAATAATGTCATGTGCAGCAACATGGATGGACATAGAGATTATCATATTAAGTGAAGAAGTCAAACAGTGAAAGACAAACATCATGTGATATCACTTATATGTGGAATCTAAAAGAAATGATACCTATGGACTTATTTATAAAACATAATAAAACATAAATAGACTCACAGACATAGAAAACAAATTTGTGGTTACCAAAGGAGAAAGTGCTGGGAGTCAAGATCAATTAGGAGTTTGGGATTAACCAATGCACACTAGTATATATAAAATAGATAATCAACAAAACCTACTAGATAGCACTGGGAACTATATTCAATACCTTGTAATAATCTATAATGGAAAATAATCTGAAAAAGAATATATTCATAAATTCTTATATATATGTATGAGACTGAGTCACTTAGCTGTATATCAGAAACTAACACAACATTGTAACTTAACAATACTTCAATTAAAAAAAAAAAGATTTTCACCAACAGAACGGATGAAAGAACAGGTAACACTGTGATAGACTAAATTAATTCACACTTTACTAAATCAATCAAGAAAATTTCCCTCCTAATTTGCTTTGGTTCTGTATCAGACATTGCCTTCTTGAGTCAGGCCCCACAGAAACACAGAGGCCCAGCGTTAAGCTGTGCACTTCCTCTCCCACCTTCTTCCTTATGCAAAGAGAGAGAGCTCTTTGGAAACTCAGTGGTCCCCTTGTGCTGTGGGGCCGGTTTGTGGGTTGTGTAACATCAAGGAGACAGTGACAGAAGCACCTCCTCTTCCTCTGGTCCCTCCAAGTCACCCACAGTTCCCTCATTGTTCCGGTGAAAGAAAACATCGCTTTTTCCCCAAGGGCTTTTCTGATGGAATCAGGAAAGGCACCGGCATCTTTTGTGAGCATCTCTGAGTGATGTGACTGTATCTCCTCATGGCCATGGCCATCATCACAGCTGAGGGGTGACTGACAGGTCTCCCGGGCCTCCACCTAGGTTTCTATTCCTATTTTTAGCCTAATATCTACATGTTTGAGGTCGTTCCAGTGCCAATGGCTACTCCTTCACCAGCTGTCCTAGCACCAGTGTTTCAGGGGCACTGATCACCAGTTAATTACTTCAAAACTTCCCTCCAAGTTTCAGCTTTTACTGCCATAGCCTTCTCTGTATGAGCCTTTTGGATCTTTTTTTTTTTTTTTTTTTT
>PVHT020004944.1:22637659-22654075 GCA_004024745.2 Catagonus wagneri
AGTGGGTTAACGATCCGGCGTTGCCGTGAGCTGTGGTGTAGGTTGCAGACGCGGCTCGGATCCTGCGTTGCTGTGGCTGCGGCGCAGGCCAGTGGCCACAGCTCCGATTAGACCCCTAGCCTGGGAACCTCCACATGCCGCGGGTGCGGCCATAAACCCGCGGCCATAAAATGACAAAAGGCAAAAAAATAAAAAATAATAAAAAATAAAAATTGAGGGGGATAAAAGGCAAAAATCAGATTTCTTATCAGCAATACTAGTTCCTAAAAAATAAGGCAATGCATGTCAAGTTCCCAAGAAAAATTATTTTTAACCTATAATTCTCAATCTAGCCAAAACATTAATTGAATCATTTTCAGATATGCAGAAATTCTGATTATTTACCTTTTACATACCCTGTTTAGGAAGATCCCAGGAGTATGCTTCAGCAGTACATGGGATTAAAGTGAGAAAGATAAAGGCAGGATGCAAGGAAGATCATACAAAACAAGATGCCTAGACAGCAGTTGCTCCAGCAGGAAGTATCTAGGGAAGGGGCAGTTGCAAAGATTTCATTCTACCTCCTAAGAAGTTGAAAGTACTTAAGAATGTCATAGAACAGATTAGGCAAAGAAAAATAAAAACTATTAGAAACTCTAGGAAAAACAAAAGACTACAGAAAATAAGGCAATGTAATGATAGTATACGACTTCAATTAGCAATGAGTAATGCTTACTCAATACTCATACTCATATTTTTATTGAGTTTTTTTTTTTAATTTTAACAACAGTGTGTAGTGGCTTGATATGGGATCTCAGTTCCCAGACCAAAAATTGAACCCAGGCCACAGTAGTGAAAGCACCACGTCCTAACCACTAGACCACCAGGGAACTCCTTTTATTGAGTTTTTTAACCCTTAGCAGTGTTTTGTTTAGCAGACATAATGCAGACAAAACACTAAAGTCTTAATATGGTTAAAACTACAGTATAAATGATGTCAACCTTAATAATGTAAAATCAAAAGCACAAGTGAGAAAAACTAGAAGGTATTAAAGGGAAAGGAAGTTATGGAAAAGATAGTAATCTCATCTTAGAAAGTAAGAAGTCATTAGATACTGCTTATAGTAATTACACAGAAATACAGGACTACATATATTATTTAAAAATATATAGGTAGCATGAAAAGAACTATAAATGGTAGTATATTCGTAATGGAACAGTAGTAGTACAACAAATAAGCTCTCATAGAGTAAGTCAACATATTAATAATACCTAAATTTCACAAATCAAGAAATGGTAATTATACACACACACGTACGTGCATGCCTAACTCAGCCAGTATCATAAATTTATTTAGTGCCACTAAGGCAAAAGTATAATACAGAAACATACAAAAGAATTATATGCTTTCCTCTGTACAGTAAGACGGGGGGGTGAGGTCCAGGACTACAGCTTTTCATTATAAGCCTACTGTATTTTTCAATTAAAAAATATATACATACATATATATGCATTTTATTGATAAAAATAGTTTTAAAATACTTAATATTTTGAATGTGAAATATTTATTAGCATTAAAAAAATCTACCTGGAAATCATCCCACTAGACTATGCTTCAGAGTGTAGCCCTCAGCATTAAAATAAGGTCTTGCTGGTATTTCAAAAATTAAAATAATACATTTTAAGGTCTAAAACATAAATATCTTCTACAAATCCTGTGACAGGCCATATCATAGAAACGTTTTAAAAGACATGACGAAAATAGCCAACTTCATGAATGTTGGCTGTTGATGGAACAAACAACGTGGTTAAAATATCTATGAAAAATACGCAGTGAGAAATGCCTGTGCTTCATGACTCTCCATGATGGCATTTGACACATTATCAGAGAAGGGGGCACACTTGTCCCCAGCTCAATGGAAGAATACGTAAATTGGAGCCATCTGGAAATATCCTGAGTCATCATTTATTCCCACTGTGATTGCCAATAAGCGAGATAACAAACTGTCCATCAATGTCAGGGTCTGGGAGCCACGTCCCCAACTTTCATTTCTAGGTGACAATACCACCACCATCAAACATGATAAAGCTCAAATGACTTTAGGCACGGTAGGACACCACAGAATTTATGTCACTTGAAATCTGAGAGACATCTGATGTGGCATGAATTTGAATTTTCCAGATATAATAAACTACTCTGTGATATGGATACGGAAAAAGTAAAAAATGAAGTGGAAAACCTTAAAAAGAGACAAATGTCAAAATAAGAAAGATTGTAGAGTCTGTGGATGGTATTCTCATCCATCTTCAAATTTCCTCTGCTCCATATTTAAACACTTCAAGTAAAGAGTTTTTCCAATGTCATTTGATCTAGGCAAACATCTGAAATTCAACAGCAGACTTTAAATACTTCCCATCTTGTAGGAGCTTTAAAAATGAATGCTGGCTTGCTTTCCCTAAAGAAAAAAAAAACCCTGTAAGCTTCCCCCCCACTTCCTGAATGAGAATTTTCCAGCTGCTTCTAAGTTTCCAGACATATGTTCTCAGGGTTGGAGAATCCTACAGGCAAATATCCCCTTTTAGCAAAAATCAGGGCTTGGGAAAGTTGACAAGTAGTAACAGACCTCAGATCACTGTTGGAAGTCCTTATGGAAAGTGTGTGTGTGTGTGTGTGTGTACACATATCTATATCTATTATCTATCTAGTATAAGGAAGTCGCAATGGAGTAACAACCAAAAAAGTAAACAATCTCTAGATATTATAGGATCCCCTTCCTATGAATGAAATCAGCACTTAAAGAGTCTCTAGATCATGGACTGTGAATTTCACAAGACTTCTAGAACCAGGAAAGAACGGGATGTTGTCACCCTGCCTGTCTGCACTGCCACTTCTGAGGCATTCACATGTGGCAATGGTTGTTGCTAACATCATAATTACTGTGCAGTCTTTCTAAGTAGCTTTCCCTGAGAGTGAGTTCCATGTCTCATTGACCACTGTATCCCATCTTCTGGAAGAGAGTCTGACATATACTAAGTAGTTTACAAATTCTGTACATGAACAACATTAGAATTTTACTGTACAGTGCAAAGCAACAAACCAAGGAAAAAGTACGTCGCAGATCCTCAAACACTGAGATGCCAGCAATGGCTACTGTTATTCCACACAATATCCTGTCCCCTTCTCCTCCTTGGGACAGTGCCTAAGGGCTCTGACAAAGCTCTTCCGCGCATTGTGAACTCTAACACTGGACTAGACAATTGGATGCACCTATAGAAGTGACAGGCAGAACAGTACAGTTGTTCAGAGTATGAACTCTGGAACCAGTCTGCCTGGGTTCAAATTCTGCATCTGCAACAGACCTACTGGCTGTATGACTCTGAACAAGTTACTTAACCTCCTTTGAACCTGGGTTCAAATTCTGTATCTGCAACAGACTTACTGACTGTATGAGCTTGAGCAAGTTACTTAACCGCTTAGCTGGCTTATTTGTAAACTGAGAAATAATAGTGCCTTACATGCTTACTGGGTTATTGTGAGAAGTAAATGCATTACTATAGAACACATTAAAAAAGGGACACAGGAGTTCCCGTTATGGCGCAGTGGAAAGGAATCCGACTAGGAACCATGAGGTTGCAGGTTTGATCCCTGGCATCACTCAGTGGATTAATGATCTGGCTTTGCTGTGAGCTGTGGGGTAGGCCGGCAGCAATGGCTCCGCTTCAGCCCCTAGCCTGGGAACCTCCACACGCCACAGGTGCAGCCCTAAAAAGCCAAAAAAAAAAAAAAAAAAAAAGGACACAGAAAACATTAAATAGCATTGCTAGTGCTGATGCTATTACTCCTATTCCTTCAGGGAGGCAAAAAAATATGAGGACATTCAGTCATGTCCACACTGTGATTTAAAAAAAATTATTAATGTCATGCAAGTTTAAGGATAGAGTTTATATTCCTGAATATTCAACTTGATGCACTATTATGTCACATATTTAGCTCCCTAAAGAGCCCAGTGGAACTATAGCTTAGTAAGTTATATGTTTTGGATAAAACATGAATTATAGCTGAGGCATTTACTTGCGGAGGGCATTTCAGGTTCTCTCTCCACTGTGTGCATGATTTTCAAAGTAGGTTCCTGAATGTGTTTTCTCTTTCGCGAAGGCCTTTTCAAATGACGTGGATACGACCAGCTTCTCTAAACGTAAACCAATTTTAATTTTTATTGAGATCTGCTTTAGCAATGCTCTTAGTGTTTGGTAAGCTGACACATTTTCCGACAGCAATTTCATTCAGAAGAGCTTAGTTTATGATTATTGTACACATGATGGAGCTTGTGCAGTTGTATTTGTATTGACTCTTCTCTCCATTAGGATTGAAATCCAGGTATTAGTTTACTTCAACACAAACATATCAGATTGACCTGAATTTTTCCGGGGACTTACAAGGAAAAAAAATCTCAAAGAAAACAACACACCAATTCTGAACCACACTCTGTATGGTGAGAGAGAACTTTCAGTTAGAACTTACTAAATTAGGTCAAGGGTTTCTCAGGGGTGTGGGGGGGAGTAGTTTGCTAAAAAAATTCTAAAATTTCCAAAATAAAGCATAAAGCAATATACCATTTCGCTGCTTCTTGTTTATTATTTTATAGGGATTTGGGAAATGTCAGATCATTGGTCTGCATCATTTCATCTCCTTTTAGGGGAAAAAAACTGTCACCAGCAGCTGCTGCTTCAAACTATTCTAATCTTGCAGGTTTGTTCTAAGAGATCTAAGAGATACCCAGAAATTTCATTCTCAGGGGTGACTATGCCAACAGCCTAGTGTAAAGCTTAGATGTGCATGCATGTGTGTGTATGTGTATATGTATGTGTGTGTGTGTGATTTATTGACTTATTGCTCTATACTTTTATAAGATCAGTTTAAGCTTTTCTATTACTAGGAGGTCTAAAGATGGCTATTCAGATTTAAACCAATTCAAACAGTTACACAGAAATCCTTCTAGAATGTAAGAGCCCAGAGAGTGAATTCTAACTTGTTTTCTCTATGACTGGACTATACCCTTGTAATTATACACACTGTTTGAGGCATTCATACCATTTTGCATATTTTCATCCCCAAATTCAAACCTATTCCATCCCGAGAACAAAAGCTGGCAAAAAGCGCTCAAGTGATGAGTGAACCAAATGCAACAGAAAAGCAACATACTGACATGGAAATGTCATGTGAGTTGCTGAATGGCATACAGCTCCCAAGTTTACCACAATATTTTGGGAGGCTCTGCCAATGAGCATATAATTGACTGAAAGGCTTGCCAGCACTGTTCTAGAGATGTTTAACATACTACATCATAGAGAAAACCATTTACAAAAAACTTAAATGTTAAAAATACATTTTGTAGAGAGCTTCCAACACCAACGTGTTCCCCACCCCCCCATTTTTGGCCCAGGAAATAACTGATGTTATCAACTTTCATATTTCGATGTTCATACTTCCTTGCTGCCTATCACTTGCTTTTTTGCATGACAGTCAAATAAACCAGTCAATCAACCTAAGAATCTAAGAACCTAAGAGGTCTAAATTTCCCGGCTCAAACTGCCATGAGTAAGAGCCTGACTCACGAGTTGCCATCTACATTTTTCTTCCGAGCATTATATTCTTCCATTCATCCATCCACCCACCCATTCATCCATCTAGTCATCCGGCCATCTATCCATTCTTCTAACAAACATGAGCCAAGTATCTAAGATGTGTCAAGCACTGTGCTGGTTTGCCAGAGATGTAATGACGAACAGGATACAGTTCCTGCCATCATGGAATGTACAGTATAGCTGGGAAGACACGGTGGAAGGAAGGGTAATTATCATTTGTGCTAAGTGCTAGGACAAAGAAAGAAGAACATGCTAGACTGGGAATAGAGGAAAAGGTCATAAAGGATTTCTCAAAGAAACAACTTTTTTCCTGAGGCCTTAAGACTAAGTAGTACTGGGTCAGAAAAAAAATGAATGGGTAGGGGCCACAGGGAACAGCACAATGGAGGGTGTGAGACATGGCAAACACTCAAGAAAGGAAGGGCTGGTGTGTACAGAACAAGGAGAGAATTGGCAAGAACTAGGAGTGGCGAGATGGGCACAGGTTGGGACTATCTCCATTCTTCTAAGACTCACCCTTTGCCCGTCTCTGATTTTTACTGCTAGAATCAGTACTGACAGGGTAACTCTAACAATACATCCTGAAGTAATAATAAATAATATAAATAATATTCCATTATTATTTTTTCTTTTTTGGCTACCCCAAAGCATATGGAGTTCCTGGGCCAGGGATCAAATCTGATCTGGAGTTGTGACCTACACCACAGCTGCGGCAATGCTGGGTCCTTAACCCACTATGCCAGGCTGGGGATTGCAGAGACACTGTGGATCCCACTGTGCACAGCAAGAACTCCATGTATTATTCCATTACTCTTTTTATTTTTTCTTTCTTTCATTTTTATGGCTGCACCTGCAGCATATGGAAGTTCCCAGGCTAGGGGTCGAATCAGAGCTAAAGCTGCCTGCTGGCCTAGGCCACAGCCACAGCCACAGTGGATCCGAGCCGCATCTGCGACCCATGCTGCAAGTTGTGGCAACGCCTCATCCTTAACCCACTGAGTGAGCCCAGTGATCGAACCCACATCCTCATGGACACTATGTCAGGTTCTTAACCAAATGAGTCACAATGGGAACTCCAATTCCATTATTCTTAACACAAACCTCCATGTGCAACCAGTGAGCTGTCTCTAACTAAACACAAGCAACTATCCATCTACTCCCCAAGGAAATTTGGAGGTTCACTTCAAAGATAGGTCAAGTATCATGACTGCATCTCCAATTGTGACACACATTTCTCTTGGGAGACTTGTGTGTGTGTGTCTTTCTAGGACCACACCCGCAGCATACCCAAGTTCCCAGGCTAGGGGTCGAATGAGAGCTGTAGCTACGGGCCTGAACCACAGCCACAGCAATGCAGGATCTGAGCCGTGTCTGCAACCTACACCACAGCTCACAGCAACACCAGAGCCTTAACCCACTGAGTGAGGCCATGCGTCCTCATGGATACTAGTCAGATTCAATTCTACTGAGTCACAATGGGAACTGTCAGGCTTATTTTAATGAGGAAAAATAACACCCAAGTAATGAATACATCTACTATCAATCAATAAAAAAGGAGAAATTCACAAGTACTTCTTTAGCATCAAGCAAAGGTTCTCCCTTAGCTGTTGATCACATAGTTTGAAAAACAATAGATCTCGAGAAAAAAATAAGGTTCCCAACATAATTTTTTGTTAATTTACTAATATAAACAATGGCTTTCTTGGAAGACATCAAAATTTTTAACCATGAAACACATATATTAATGCATCGCTTCTTTATATTTGGACACATTTATGTACACATTTGTATGCGTATCTATTTCTCTCTTAGCAGACAGGGAGTGAAGCAGGAATAATTAGCTTTTCTGTTCAGGGGTTAAGTAGAGCAGTAATATCTATTTCATATTCACCTCTAGAGAGAGAGGCAATTTTGGATTTCAGCTCTTTTTCTTCTTGGATTCTATTAAAATTAAAGTGGAATAAAATAAAATCCAAACCAGGTTTGTAATGTCCTAAATTTCCAATTGAGAGAATTGTTTTGTTTTTTCAGTCCTATTTTATTCCATCCCAGTAAGCGCCTATGGGTAGCTGCTAAATTCCTAAACCAGAAACAATATTTCAGAAGCAATGATATTTTAGGCACATGCTTCCAGCTAACACCAAATGTTTTTATCTCAATAAATTTAAATAGTATCTCTCCTATCCTTTATTTATTTATTTATTTTTACCCCCAGTTCTCTCTGCTCTCTTCACTTTGGCTTGTGAACTTGTGGCTGCAGCCAAACGCAGGGTTGAGAGGGAGTGTTAACTTAAACAGCTGGGAGGGAACAATAAACAGCATTGGGCGCCCAACCCTCCCCTCTGCTCTCCCCACCCAAGTCCTGGGTTCTGGCCCCACTCAATTCAGACAGTCTGTTCTAATTAACCCTTTCACATGCAGCTGCCTACACTGATAGGCTGAAATCTACTGGTAGACCCACTTTGGCTTAATCTGTAGAACTGTGTCACAACTGGAGCTCTCTAATCAGAGGGCTGTTTGCCTTATCAAAGGGTAACTCCCTTTATCTACCCCTGCTGAGCACTGGAATATCAGCTGGATAATCAATGGAGATGCTACAGAAGAGACAGGTGGAATTCCTAGAAAAATGTGGCTGGAGGTCCAGCTCTGATCACCCTCATGGTCCCCAGTCCTAAAAGAACCTTGTCATCAGGGTTGAGGCTTCCTGCTGGCCCTTCGGTGGGCTGAGGACCCTTTGTTTCCAATAACGAGACCTGTTCACAGTGGTCCGTTCACTGATGCCTCCCAGATACACACCTCCTCTTGTCCTCGCAGCACAGGGCAGAGCTATTCCCAGACAAACGCATGGATGTTCACAGGGTTCATGGACTTGTCCGAGGTCACACAACCAGGAAGTGGCAGAGATGGGACCAGGACACAGGTCATCTGAGCCTCTACGGGTCACGTGCTTCAAAAGGTCAAAGGACCATCTGCATGAGACTCACTGATCACTGCGGTTGCATGAGACTCACTGATCACTGCGGTTGTTTTTCAGTTTGTTTTATTTTTTGTTTTTTTTTTTTGTTTTCTTGCTGTACCTCTAGCATGTGGAAGTTCCCGGGTAAGGGACTGAACCCACGCCACAGCAGCAACCTAAGCCACTGCAGTGACAATGCCAGATCCCTAAGCCACTGTGCCACCAAGGAACTCCCAGGTGAGTTTTTATTTTTATTTTATTTTATATTTATTTATTTATTTATTTATTCATTCATTCATTCATTTTGCTTTTTAGGGTCCCACTCGTGGCATATGGAGGGTTTCCAGGCTAGGAGTTGAATCATCAGAGCTACAGCTGCCAGCCTACGCCACAGCCCATGGCAACGTTGGATCCTTAACCCACTGAGCGAGGCCAGGGATCAAACTCGCAACCTCATGGTTCCTAGTAGGATTCCTTTTCTCTGTGCCACAATGGGAACTCCCTGGGTGAATTTTTAAATGCGTATTTCTGGATCTCACCCATGAGCTACAACTTCGATTCTCTGGAGGGTGGACCCAAGAGTCTGCATTTTAATAAGCTGGCTAAATCCTACCGTGGGTTTGGAGGACTGATGCTCTAAGTCTTTTCTTCCAGGTCTAAACTTTGTAGAGCTAGTCAGCTTGTCCTTAGGAACATTTCTGCAATTTTTTAAACTCATTGTTGGAATGCCTTTAACGAACAAGTCACTGCCCAGACCCTCTGAGGCTTCCTATTCTTACTGTATAAGTCTTTAACAAGTACTCATCTAGTATTTACAGCATGCTAGGGCCTGTTACTTGATTAAATTCTCACCACATTACGTGGTAGATGATATTATTATTAAACCCATGTTGCAGAGGAGGAAACTATGCAAGGAGAGGCTAAAGGGACTTGCCTCAAAACACACTCAAGACGTGAGCCCAGGCTGTCTGGCTTCAGTCCAGGCGTCAGCCACGGCATGAGGCTAGACCTGCAGCTTCAAACCAAGATTTGTAGAGTTCCCTTGTGGTGCAGTGGGTTAAGGACCCGGCATTGTCACTGTAGTGCCTTGGGTCACTGCTGTGGCACAGGTTCCATGGGAACCTCCGCATGCTGCAGACACAGCCAAAACAAAAACCAAAACCCAAGATTTGTACTCGCCCTGAGAAGCAATGGGGGAAAACACGACCTGCACGTTCCCATCCGCTTCTGCACAAGGCTAATGTCTTCTCAGTGGACGAATCTGGCCACCATACCTGGATGTCCAGGAGGAGTTCCCCTCTTCTTGGCTGCCAGGGCGCAGCACACACCGGCCTCAAGACACTGATCACCCTGAACTACACCCAGAGATCTGCTCCCATCTGCCACAGGGGACTGTCAACCCCCGCAGGGCAGACATGGGAACTTATTAACTTTCTGCCCCAGGTCTCTTGCGGTGAGCAGGAGCTGCAAAGATGCTCGGGGCATAGGCGTGTCGTTTCATACAAAGTAAGGGATGGTTATTCACTTTATAATAGGATTTACCAAATGTTTCTAAACCCCTGTCCTCATTTACATATCATGAATTTCTGGACAGAAAGCCTGGAGAACAGAAAGTCAAAGCCACTGCCAACTGGACATCTGTCCAAATTTCCGCTAAAATATCTCTGAAATTATAATTCTAGTCAGTGGGGAATCTTCTATAAACCTATGAAAATGTGAATTGAACACTGGTTTTCAGGGACACTCCTGTACACATTAGCGCACGTTGGCTTCGGTGCTATAAATGTGTAAGCAGATGGCTGAAGTGAAGCTTGGCTTGTGAATTCTTTCCTTCTCTCTCCAGCTGGCAAAAGCAAGAAACGTTGAGAGCTCTGCTCTCTTGGCTACCGAAGGATCAAGTTTCCCTGCTCCGCAATGACCACTGAAGCCATCTGGGGAAAACAAAATTCTTCAGCACAAGAAGAACAAAGAGAACGATGGGGCGGAATCGGTTCTTTGGCTCCTGCTTCTAGAAAAGTCTAGTTGGTCTTGTATCTAACTTGTTTCTCAGTGGCCTGGTAAATCAAATGGGATAGTCGCAGAACATTCTACGGTCTTAGGGAAAGAACATCTTACATGCCTAGAAAGCCACCCGAGTGTTAATTAAATTCCTCCAACAAGCAAAGCAGCCCCAAACACAGAATATTAATGTCCCCGTCTTGCGCAGCTTACTAAATTCTTGGGATTGCATACCTGCTCCACAGACACGCTGACATTTTTCTCCCTTTAAAGGAGATTTAGTCTTTTCCCTCACATCAAAGAGAGTATATCAAAGAAATACAAAATGGAATTTCTGATTAGCAGAAACAGACCGTATTAATTTTTCCTTCTAAACAATACCCTAAGAACGAAAACAGGTTGAAGTCATTATGCTAATTCAGTGATGGAGAGCTCAGATTGCCACACGAATAAACAGCGTATATACGATAAAACAGACCATCCACTGTACCTTGCAATTGTATTTTGTGGTGGAAAATACATTTATGAAGCTTTTGGCCTGGTGATTTAAGGGAAATACTCTCAAGCCTGCAGGTCCCTCAAAGTTTCAGGTGAAACATACACTGTTTTCTGAAATAGAGCCCAGTCAACGTCTCTGAACAAAAACTTACAGGAGTTAGTGCTTCCATCTTGGTTGTAGGCTTGATGGACTCTGGCATGGGCCAATTATCTCTCCTTTGCACTGTGGTCCAAGAATGTACTATGATTTCCCCTTGACATGGATCCTATGGGACGAGTCAGGGAGCACCGATGCCCAATCAAAAGGAGTGGCCCCCAAAGAAAACCAGTCTAAAGAATGCATCCCTTCCTAAGAAGAACCCATCAACCACATCAAGAAGATTTCTTCTTTTTTTATTTTATGGTTTGCTTTTTTCTTAAGGGTCGCACCCATGGCATATGGAAGTTCCCAGGCCAGGGGTCAAATTGGAGCTGTAGCTACCAAGCTACACCACAACTCATGGCAATGCCGGATCCTTAACCCACTGAGCGAGGCCAAGAACTGAACCCACATCCTCATGGATACTAACTGGATTCGTTTCTGCTGAGCCGTGATGGGAATGCCCTCTTTTTTTTTTTAATTATAGTTGATTTGCCATACAGCATAGTGACCCAGTCATACACACACACACACACACACACACACACACACACACACACTCTTTTTCTCATACTATCTTCCATCATGTTCTATCCCAAGAGATTGGATAGAGTTCCCTGTGCCCTCTGCTGGATAAGGACCTCACTCCTTATCCATTCTAAATGTAATAGTTCTTCTTTCAGTTCATTCCCAGGAGGTGCATAGTGAGAACTGATCCAAGCCAACTGGTTCATTCTTAGATATTAGACTTCTTTTGATAGGTGACACTAGAGGGCTCCTCTCTCACAACCTTGCTAACAAATTCTGCCACATATGCAAACATCTCTCTGCCAATAGGCACAAAAATTGTTATGTAATCAGTTCCATGAGAGGTCCCTCTCTCTGTTTTCTTTAGGGTGCCAGCATCATTTTGCATCAAAAGTTCAGTGCAGGCAGATTTCATGATATTCGAATACCACATTCAGCTAACTCTTTTAGTTACTTCAGAACAGTCTTGCATACAAGATGTCCAGAGCTATGAACCTTTGGTCATTGTTCAAAAGGCAACTGGCTTTCCCATAGTTGGCCCACTAGACTCTTACGTCTTGCTCATCCACTAATCTTGAGCCCCTTCATTTTATCACGGGGGGAAAAATTCTAAATCCTCTTTGTTGATCAGATACCAAGATCACTAAAACATTTATGGCAACCATCTCATGGATCTTTCAAATATTAGCAAAACACCCTGAAATGAATATTCTCAATTAGGAACTTCAGGTAAGAGTTTTCCATCGGGATGTAGATTTTTAACTCACATATAATACATACTCCCCACCATGTCTACAATGAAGAATTTAAAAGTAACTATGGAAAACATAACCAAGTGGACTCTCCATTCATTTCAACAGTCATTAAATTTAAGACTGAAATTAGGAGTTCCCATAGTGGCACAATGGAAACAAATCCAACTAGGAACCATGAGGTTGCGGGTTCAAGCCCTGGCCTTGCTCAGAGGGTTGAGGATTCGGCATTGCTTGGGATCAATGTGATGAGCCAGATCACTCCGCCAGCAGAGCAGTCCCCCAGAAGACACTGGCACATTGCTCAACTAGAGTTCATTTATTAATTCAATGACTTGATGAATGTTTTAAGAAGCATTTTCCATGGGTCGAGCACTCTACTGGGTTCTGGAACACTAAGATGAAGGAGGCCCAGGCTCACTTAACTCACAGGCCAGTGGAGGTAGACACATTCCCGGACACCTTTAAGTAGTGTAGGAGTTCCCGTTGTGGCTCAGTGTGTCCATGAGGACACAGGATTGATCCCTGGCCTCACTCAGTTGCCAGGAGCTGTGTTGTAGGTCGCAGATGTGACTCAGATCCCAACGTTGCTGTGGCTGTGGTGTAAGCCAGCAGTTGTAGCTCCAATTCAACCCCTAGCCTGGGAACTTCCATATGTCTTGGGTGTGGCCCTAAAAAGCAAAAAAAAAAAAAAAAGTAGTGGATATGTTCAGGGATGGAAACATTATATGTGACATTTGGGGGTCTAGCAAGGACAGTGAACCCACTGGAAGTCTGGAGCCATTTTCTTAGTCTAAGTCAAGGACACAGAGAGCAGAGATGAGGCATTGATCATGAATCTAGAACCGTGGAGAGGGTGGGTTACACTGCAAGTCAGAGAAGATCACGTGGGATGCAGATCATGTTCGGCCTCCCCTTGCTGACCAAGCCGCTTCTCCCCCAGACCTGCTCCTGGGGTCTGCTCTGGGGCCTGGGGTCTCCTGGTCCTGGCTCTCCCAGCCCCAGTTTGTCAGGCCGCCAGCCAAGTGCTTAGTATAGACTTTCTGCCAGGTGCTCTGGGCAGGCTGAGACGAACTTACACAATCCCAGAGCTAAGCAGAGGTAGGTCCTGAGGAGTGTGTGTAAAGGTATTTCAGGTGCAGCTCAAACTCTCCAATATCACTGTAATGGTCTAAATGTCTGTGTGGTCCTCCCTAAATGCGTATGCTGACTAACGCCCCACGTGATGGGGGCCTTTGGGGTGTTGTTAGGTCATGAAAGTAAAACCCTCAAGGTGGACTGGTGTCCTTATAAAAGAGCCTTGAGAAAGGGAATTTTTCAAGATGGTGGAGTAGGAGCTTGAGCTCATCTCCTCTGATGAGCACAACACCCAAATCACAACTAACTGCTGAACAAACATTGATTCAAAAAAAAAAAAAAAAAAGGCTACTAAAGGAAGCTTGAGAAAGATCCACTGCCTCTTCTGTGCTGTGAGGTTACAATGACAAGACACCAGGAAATGGTCTCTCACTGGAAATGGAAGCCACTGTCACCTTGATCTTGAATTTTGAAGCCTCCAGAACCCTTAGAAATCAATTTCTGTGGTCTCCAAGACACTTGACTTATGGTATTTTTGTTACAGCAGCCTGATTAGACTAAGGTAATTACTACTAAATACTAACTCATCTCCTGCTATGTACAAGAAAACTAGGCTAGCTAGTGGGGTGCAGAAAATGATAAGCCATCATCTTTCTTCTCACTGGGCCTTTCATCTTAATGGGAAGACATGAGCCACACCCAGGAAGAAAACCATTATCAAATGAGCTACACAGATGTGAGACTGGAGGGCTTTATCGTAGTGACCACAGGCCAGGTGCAGTGGACAGCATTTGAAGAGAAGGTGGCCTGAGATGGAAGCATAACATGAGCACTTAAGGGACAAGGAAGTGACAACAAGCACATCTAGATCCCAGGATGCTTTGCAACCACCCCTGGCAGTAGTCAGAAGAGACAAGGGTCAGTCTCGATGGAAAAACAATGAGGCGGGCTCTGCAGCAGGAACCACACAATCAGGGCAGCAGGCTCCCTCTGAGCCCTGATCATCGCTCTTTAAAAGCAATCCTTTCATGAACTTTCTCTTCCTTGGCAGACATCAGGATTAAAAAAAAAAAAATTACTCAACTAAGGCAACTAATAAATAACCTAAGTTGCCGAAAACTTGTCAGTGTGGCATATTTGTACTGGATTAAAAAAAGAAAAAAGTGAAAGGGCAAAAGCAGGGCTGCTGAAAGCACCAGAGATGGGTGCCAAGTGGGCAACTGCATAAGCAAACACCACGGAAGACGTACAATTAAATGGACCACATTAAGAGGTGAATAAAACATGGTAGGGCTTTAAGCTTCTGCAAAGTTAATCTCTAACTGCACTTAACCCATAAAACCAACAGATTTTTTTTTTTTTTTTTTGCCACAACCTGCAGTGGCTCAATGTGGGATCACAGTTCCCAGACCAGGGATCTAACTCAGGCCGCAGCAGTGAAACCTCTGAGTCCTTCCCGCTAGACCACCAAGGAACTCCCAACAGCCCCATTCTTTAGAAGTTTAGTTTTAAAGATCGAGCATAAGAATTCTAGACTACTATATTCCTTTTCAAAGACACACTGTAAGATATTAGCACAGTACCACAAAATTAAATCAAATCGAGACTAAAGTAACTTTCTCCAAGGTGGAAACCTAGACTTCTTTTTCCATTACCTGCAGAGAGTGTGGCATCACCTCTGTAAGTTCAACAGGCGCACTCCAGAAAAATGCGGTATGACTTCAGAGAGCTGAAATATCAGGATGGTGCCTACTAATCACACTACAGAAAGACGCTAAGTCATTCCCATTCCTTCACATATAAACATACCAGCTGAGAGAAAGGGCGGGAAAACCAATGCTTACTGGTTACCTGATTTAACTTCAACAACCCCGTAAGGCAGGTTTGGTTATCTTCATTTTAATAGATGCTGAAGTGAGATGAGAAGAATAATCTGCCCAAGGCCACGAGGCTAATAAGGGGTGGACTTGGGGCTCAAACCCTGACTTGAAGCCCAAATCTGTTGCGTTCTTCTGCACCAGAGAACAGGCTACGTTCAGTGAATGCTGGAGGAGGGTAGGCCACGGAGGGGTGCAGGGTGTAAAGCGCTTGCTCCATCCTTGGCCCCAGCACTGGGCAGTGGGAACTGAGATACTAACACCTGTGATGACCGAGTAGGACCAGGAGAGGCGAAATGAGCCTCAGACGAACGGGGTGGAGGGGAAGAGATGTCGGAAAGACATCTTGAGTCCAATGAACCAAAAAGGAGTGATTACCTAGAGGCTCTAATTAAGCCTATGAGAAGCTACGTAAAAATAGAATTTGACGTCAAATGTCTCACTATAAAAAACAAAAAAACTTAACTAAACTTTAAAGTTTCTGCACAGCAAAGGAAACCGTAAACAAAACGAAAAGACAACTCATAGAATGGGAGAGGATATCTGCAAATCAATCGACTGATGAGGGATCAATCTCCAAAATTTACAAACACCTTCTACAGCTCAATACCAAAAAAGCAAACCACTCTATCAAAAACTGGGCAGAGGATGTAGGCAGACAATTCTCCACAGAAGTCATACAGATGGCCAAAAAACACACGAAAACATGTTCAACATCACTCGTTATTAGAGAAATGCAAGTCAAAAGCACTATGAGATACCACCTTACACCGGCCAGAATGGCCATCATCAAAAAGTCTACAGGAGTTCCCGTCGTGGCGCAGTGGTTAACGAATCCGACTAGGAACCATGAGGTTGCGGGTTCGATCCCTGCCCTTGCTCAGTGGGTTAACGATCCGGCGTTGCCGTGAGCTGTGGTGTAGGTTGCAGACGCGGCTCGGATCCTGCGTTGCTGTGGCTGCGGCG
>PVHT020004944.1:22655075-22668026 GCA_004024745.2 Catagonus wagneri
AAAAAAGGAAAAAAAAAAAAAAAAAAAAAGTCTACAGACAATAAGTGCCGGAGAGGGTGTGGAGAAAAAGGATACTTATTACACTGCTGGTGGGAATGCAAATTGGTGCAACCACTGTGGAAAACAGTATGGAGATTCCTCAGAAAACTCAAAATAGAATTACCATTTGATCCAGCAATCCCACTCCTGGGTATCTATCCAGAAAAAAATATGACTCAAAAAGACACATGTACTCCAGTGTTCATTGCAGCACTCTATACAATAGCCAAGTCATGGAAACAACCTAAATGCCCATCAACAGAGGAGTGCATAGGGAAGATGTGGTACATATACACAATGGAATATTACTCAGCCATTAAGAGGAATGAAATAACAACATTTATAGCAACATGAATGGACCTAGAAATTATCATGCGAAGTGAAACCAGTCAGACAATGAGACACCAATATCAACTGCTACCACTTACATGTGGAAACTAAAAAAAGGACACAGTGAACTTCTTTGCAGAACAGATACTGACTCACAGACTTTGGAAAACCTATGGTTTCCAAATGAGACAAGCTGCGGGGTGGGAGGGATGCACGGAGGGTTTGGGATGGAAATGCTATAGAAATTGAGTTGTGATGATTTTTGTACACCTATAATTGTAATAAAATTCATTAAGTAATGGGAAAAAAACAGAAAACAAAACAATACAAAAAAAACCAAAACAACAGCGAAACACGTAACTATCTAGATGATTTGGCTATCTGAAATCACCCTGGGCTGACAAAGGAGGAGAAGGGGTGGGTCTCCATCAGAAGACCCCACTCCTTCAAGTGTGACCCCACTCACTGATCCCCAACTATGGGAACAATACTAACCTGATTAGTGCGGGAGACATACTTAGGTAAGATCTCATCTTAAGGAACCATAATCCTGTGGAGAAAGATTGACAAACAACAGACATTTGAATGCAGGGTCAAGTGCAAAATGCACACGATCCATAATAACTACCCTCTAAGTAGAGAGAAAGGAGGGACATGACTTCCCAGGACCCCAGGTCCCTCCCAGCCCCTTCACTGCCACCACCCCCAAGCCAGGTAAACACTGAAAGGAACCAACTAGTAGGGCCATGTTTTAATCCACGTGCAAACACTATGACTCCCTCTAGTCGAGCTAAAGGGAGGAGGCAAGGAGAGAGGGAGGGGAGGAAAGGACAGAAGAAGGAAAACTCTCATGCAGTAATTTCTAGGAATTCGCCAGAACTTTGTATGACACACACTTTGCATCTATACTTTACCAGAAACAGTCTTCCCTAACACGGGGATGCCTAGGAACACATCACTGTTTTCCAAACAAAGGCAGTGCAACAGTGGCCCACACTCTCACTTGGAACTGTGTGAAAAAGTCAATCTAATTTGCATAAGGTGTCCAGACCCTGTGCATGAGGTACACTGACCTCTTGTATCTACAAACAGGTTTTTCTCTTTCCCTGTGAGAGCACAATTAAATTCTATATTTTATGGAGTTCCCATCGTGGCTCAGCAGTTGACGAACCCAACTAGCATCCATGAAGATGCGGGTTCGATCCCTGGCCCCATTCAACGGGTTGAGGAACCGGCGCTGGCGTGAGCCGTGGTGTAGGTGGCGGACACAGCTCACATCTGGCATTGCTGTGGCTGTGGTGTAGGCCAGCAGCTGCAGCTCCAACTCTAGCCCTAGCCTGGGAACCTCCGTGTGCCGCCAGTGCAGCCCTTAAAAAAAAAAAGACTAAATAAATAAATTCTCTTTTTTATAGGTACATTATGAAAGGCACAAATTGATACATTCCAGTGTCTTACTGACATGACGACTGAATAACAGAACACTTAGCATCAATTTGAGAATAATAGGATATCCAGCCTTAGAAGACATGTTCAGATACAGCTCGCTGTGAGGCTACTCTCGTGTCCTTCCTCGTATAAAGGAAGGACAGCAGAGGAGGGAAGGCCTGGACGGCCACTGCATGTTATCAAGGTGGGCTAAGTACACCTATGACCTCCCCACCTAAAGTCCAGCCTACACCAAAAGATACTCGGCCCCACAAGGCCAATACTTGGGACAAACAAGGATAGAAGTTCAGGTGTAAAGACTGAAAATATAAATTGTCCAACGCTGCCTTTATACCGTATTTTAATCATGTATTTGTAAAACCAACTCCTCTACCAGACGAAGGGGTCCCTGAAGTCAGGGCCTATGCTCTCAAGGTTTAGTTCAGTTCAGCAGATGAGTGAGCTCATTACGGGCTTGCCGAATACATGAAAAACTTAGTGCTACAAGGTAAGAGTTGGCCCCAAATGAAATGTGAACTTTAAAGCTGATGTGGCACTTAAGTATTTATAAGACACCGTGGAGATGGGTTAGTACAGAGTCATGGATGGAATCGAAGCCCAAGTATCTGACGGTTTAGGTGGGGATCAGAGCATTTGTGCGGGACCATCGTTATCCAGGTGGGTCTGCCTTCTGCTAAGTTAGAGGCTGCTGCTCACTGGCTTATCTATCAGAGTTCTGGAACTGGGAAGTAAAACTCTATTTAAAAATAGCGAAACTGAAAAAAATGAGTCTGGGCATTAACGAGATTCATATAATTCAATATTTTACTACTAAACCACAGAGATCTAGATTACTAGGGAATAGCAATTGCTTTGAATTAAATACCACGCTGGGTAAGCCAGTGTTGGCTTAATGCGCTTTCTGTGTCCTGGGCTTAATAAAAAACTGTATTAATTGTTTCATACAAATATGGTAGAGCTGATGAATCACTCATAATGAAGAAAAATAACCACTAATCCGTCTTAATAATTCCCTTATTTTAAAATATAGGAATATGTCCCTAAGCACATAGAAATGAAGATACAGGCCCAGTTAAATGAAGTGATCTGCTGAAGGCACAGAGCTAATTAATGATGGAGATAAGATTATAATCAAAGTCTCACGACTCCTTGTCTGGTGCACTTTCCACCACTCAGTGGTTCTCAGTGTTTTGTGGAACCCTCCAGGTACCCCTGGGGGCACAGGGAGGCCCAGAGGGCAGAGCTCCACTGCTTGCCTAGTGCTTTCTTTTCAGGTGGACCCATTGGGATTTTAGTATTTTGGTATCCAGATTCTTGGATTTATGCCACTAAAAAAAAAAAAAATGTAGGATTACAATCGAGCCATGAAAGAAGGGATATTTTGTTACTAAAAATATTTAGTAACTTTGCTGTACAGAAGAAATCCACAGAACACTGTTAATCAACTCTAACAAAAACTATTTTATTATTATTATTATTATTTGGCTTTTTAGGGCCGTTCTGTGCCATATGGAGGTTCCCAGGCTGGGGGTCGAATCGGAGCTACAGCTGCTGGCCTACACCACAGCCACAGCAATGCCAGATCTGAGCCGTGTCTGCAACCTATACCACAGCTCACGGCAACACCGGATCCTTAACCCACTGAGCGAGGCCAGGGATCGAACCCAAAACCTCACGGTTCCTGGCCAGATTTGTTTCCACTGTGCCACAACGGGAACTCCTAAAAACTTTTTTTTAAAAAGGACACAGAAACCAGTTTGTACAGCCTCCCTCTGGGCAAGTCTGAGACAATTTGAGCATAAAAATAAATAATAACAGCAATGGATTATGACTCACTGAATAAAACAGGAAACTGTGAGTCCTAAACAAACAAACACGCTTCAAGCTTGTTTGATTAGAAGTGGGATATGTACAGTTTCAAATTACCTCCCATGAAATGCTTCTTAAATAGAAATGAGAAAGGCAAAATGTTACAGTGAAGATTTCTGGCAGCCACCACCTTAATCAAAAAGATCAAAGTGAATAGGACCAGTAATTGGACAAATTAAAATTCTGTACCACCTGATACGATGCCATAATGACACAGTATCAACTACAGTGAGGTTCCCGCTGATGACACACGCTGAACCTCATCATGAGGAAAATCAGAGAAAGTGAAATTGAGGGACATTCTATAAAATGACTGGCTGCGGTATTCCCTGCTGTGGTACAGCGGAAAGGAACCTGACTAGCATCCTTGAGAATGCGGGTTTGATCCCTGGCCTTGCTCAGTGGGTCTGGGTATAGGTCACAGACGTGGCTCAGATCCCATGTTGTTATGGCAGCGGCATAGACCAGCAGCTGTAGCCCTGAATTGATCCCTAGCCTGGGAACTTCTATATGCTGTGGGTGCAGCCCTAAAAAGCAAAAAATAAATAAATAAATAAATAAATAACATAAATTAAATTGAAGTAAATAACTGGCTAATAATCTTCAAAAATGTCAAAACCATAAACATTAAGAAAAGTTAAGAAACTGTCCCAGACTGAAGGAGAATAAAGACACATGGCAAATAAAGACATCATGTGATTCTAAAAAAGAACATTTAGTATTAAAGAATCTCAAGAGTTCCCCTGGGGCATGGCGAGTTAAGGACCTAGCGCTGTTGCTGCAGTGGCTTGGGTCACTGCTATGGGCTTGGGTTCAATCCCTGACCCAGGAGCTTCCACATGTTATGGGCGTGGCCATTAACAAATAACCAACCAAAAAAAAAAAAGTCAATTCTGTAAAAAGGAAAAGAAACTCAATAGAGATTCGTTGATAATCAAAAAACTCAACACTGTCCTACATTTTCATAGTGAAACTATGCCTCGTAGGAAAAAAACCAACAAGGAAAGGCACTGTTCTGTAGACCTACATTTGAGAAGCAATGGTTTTGTGGAAAGAACATACAACTTGGGTGCCAACCACAGGAGCAGGGCATCCTTGACAGAGTCAACTTGCTCTCCACGTTTGATCCGTCAAGTTCAATAATAATTCCCGACCCACAAAGTGAGCAATTGTCCCTTCACAAAACAAAACAAAAAAAATCCGAGTCTGGTTATTCTCAAAATGTGGCCTCAGGACTACCTACAAAAGTAGTATCAGAAATGCACATTAAAAGCCAAGTTCCTTGGCTCTCCCCTGGGTGAGGTTCTCAGAGAATGAGATGTAGTTCTAAGAGCTACGGGTTAGAAGGCGGGAAACCAGGGTCCACATTTTTTTTTTTTTGGTCTTTTTAGGGCCACACCTGCAGCATGTGGAGGTTCCCAGCATGTGGAATCAGAGTTTTGCCGCCTGCCACAGCCACAGCAACGCCAGAATCTGAGCTGCGTCTGTGACCTACAGCACAGCTCACGGCAACGCTGGATCCTTAACCCATCGAGCGAAGCCAGAGATTGAACCCGCGTCCTTATGGATACTAGTCAGATTCATTTCCGCTGAGCCACGGCGGGAACTCCCTGGGTCCTCATTTTTCAAATGATGATTTTCTATATCTGCTCCAATCCATGCAGAGGCTCATGGTAAGAGTCCAAGGATGAAACTCCTTTGAAAATCTGCACTGACTAGAAAATTGGGGGAAAAGGGAGAGCAGGAAAAGGAGAACATCACCTATTTGCACAGTCGCTATTTTTTTATCAGACCAAGACTGATGGGTTCAGTGACTTTTTAACCTCCTGCTTCGCAGTTAAGCTATTTTCAAGCAGAATCTTTCAAGGAAACACAATTTTTTGACAGATGCAGAGCTGCTCTGGTAGACCGGGGACCCCATCTGCTGAGATGCCTTTTAGATATCCTCTACCCTCCAGGAAGCCCTCTGAGGCCCCCTAGGCTGGAAGGCAACAGAACTTCCCCATCTGCCAGGTGTCATTCTAGCTCCTTAGAAAGTAAGTCTAAGCATCAAGCACCAATCAGCAACTGATGCCATTGGTTGGGCCATAGTTAGCACAGGACGACAATGCAGCCACTCAGTCACCAGCTTCTCCTTGTTGACAAGGGTTTCACATGCCGGTGAAGTGGCTAGCGTGGTACAACCAGGAACACAATCAATGAGAAGATGCTACCCTGAACTTTTTTTAATCCACTATTCTTCATTTATCCATTTGTTTGTTTTTTGGTTTTGGCCATGCCTGTGGTATGCGGAAATTCTCGGACCAGGGATTGAACCTAAGCCACAGCAGTGACAACGCTGAGTCCTTAATGGCTAGGCCATTGGAAAATTCCTAATCACTCTTCTTCATTGAGCACAGAGGTTCTAACCCAGTATGTTGCCTCCTTACTTTCTTCACAGTACCTGTGGATTCTGTCTCTTCCCTTCTATCCTCCATGGCTACAGCCACAGGAGAGGCTTCTAGAAACTACCTGAGCCATCCAACTGCCTTTCTCACATTGCCTTTTCCCCTTGCTTCTGTTCTTGTTTGTTTTTTTCTGTTTGTTTGTTTTGTTTTGTTTTGTTTCTTTTTAGGGCTACAGCCACAGCACATGGAGGTTCCCAGGCTAAGGGTCCAATCAGAGCTGTAGCCACCGGTCTACACCACAGCCACTGCAACGCTGGATGCGACCTACACCACAGCTCACAGCAACGCGGGATCCTAACCCACTGACTGAGGCCAGGGATCAGACCCAAATCCTCATGGATACTAGTCAGTTTCATTTCCACTAAGACACAATGGTAACTCCCTGTTTTTCATTTTTTTTTAATAGCAGCCATTCTGATGGGTGTGAGGAGATAGCTCATTACGGTTTTCATCTGCATTTCCCTAATGATTAGGAATGCTGAGCATCTGATGTACTCACCCATTTGTATGTGTTCCTCGGAAAAATATCTATTCAAGCCCTCGGTCTACGTTTCAGATTGGGTTGTTTGCTGCTGTTATTATCTTTGAGTTGTAGGAGCTCTTTATATATTCTGGATATTAAGCCCTTAGATGTATGATTTGCAAGTATTTTCTCTCATGCAGTAGGTTGCTGAACAATATATATTTTTAATTCCTTGGATTGACTGGTGTCCTTTTAACCTGTCTGTAATTTATTTTGGATGGTTTACTCCTAGAGAAGAGAGATGGGCCTGTTAGTTTGATCCACGCATTCTTAGCAAACAATGCTTTCTACAGGCTTGATGACTACAGTTTGTAAAAGATGATTATGAAACAATTGTAGGATGCTATTTGGTATCACTTTTCTTTCAATAGTGGCCGACAAATGGAAGTACAACTGTTAATTAAAAGCCCATAATGTTGCCTGATTATGAATAAAATGCCCCAGCTCGCTGGAGCATAATTCCTACAGCATTAGTGGAGAATTAACTAGCTTTATTAAAGACTTGGAGGACTAGTCACTTTTTCATCATCCTTTAATTACAACCTCCACATCTTGCACTTGAAAGCCTTTGTTTCTTACCCATTATTTTCATTCTTTCTTGTGGCCTTGAAAAAAAAAAGGATGAAAAATTTTAAAAAACCCCACAAAAGTTTCTAAATGAGCTTTTCATGCTCTGTGATAACAGAAAGGCACAGTTTTCTAAAATACTGGGGGGAAAACTGATCTAATGTTCACTGAACTAGAAGGTGAAGGAGAAGAAAAGAAAAGCAGTGGCTAATGGATCAGTTTGGATTTAAGGTTCTTTTTTCGACTAAAATAAATTTACGTCCATATACAATTTCTCTTGACCTCCCTACTTACATTAACTGAAAGGTACTATAGGTCAGGGGTGTCAGTTCAAAGTCCTAAAGCAGAAAATCACCCAGTAATAGTTCAGCTTACTTTACTTTCTCCCCCCCCCCCTTTTTTTTAGGGCTGCACCTGAGGTATATGGAGGTTCCCAGGCTAGGGGTCTAATCAGAGTTACAGCTGCAGCCACAGCAAAGCCAGATCCGAGCTGCGTCTGCGACCTACACCACAGCTCACAGCAACGCTGGATCCTTAACCCACTGAGCAAGGCCAGGGATCGAACCCACAACTTCATGGTTCCTAGTCGGATTCGTTTCCACTGCACCACGACAGGAACTCCTACTTTACTTTCTTAACTTGACATTTGTTCTAAAATAAGTGGCAGAAGAAGACATAACCTTCCTCACTCTTGGGTCTCTTCCCCTCCAAAGATCCACATATAAGTGCCTTGCACAATACCTGACACGTAGCAGACACTCAATAAAAGTCTGCTCAGTAAATTAACAATTTAAATATATTAGCTAGGGTTTGTGAAGTATGATGTGCCAGGCCTTGTGCCATGTGCTCCATAGCTGTAATGTCACCACTCCAGGGACAGCTGCTGTCATTTCACAACCACTAGACTACACCACACTCAGTTCTGTATTTTGCCCCCTTAACTGCAGTTACGCACTTTCTCTTCTTTAAAAATTCTGCTGTATACTCTACACTAACTGAAGGAAAGGAGAACTGACTTGGTATTTTTTTTTTAATACTGATTTTGGGAACCCAATTTCTCAATCCTTTTATTTATTCATTCATTCATTCATTTATTTTTAGGACCGCACCTGCGGCATATGGAAGTTCCCAGGCTAGGGGTTGAATCAAAACTATAGCTGTCAGTCTACACAGGCATAGCAACATGGGATCCAAGCCGCATGTGCAATCTATCCGGAGCTTGGGCAACACTGGATCCTTAACCCACTGAGCGAGGCCAGGAGTCGAACCTGCATCCTCATGGATACTAGTCAGATTCTTAACCAGCTGAGTTACAACGGGAACTCTTCTCAATCCTTTTATACAAGTAGAGTTTATTAAGTTGGTTTCAGCGCAGCTGCAAAGAAATCTAGAAACAACATATTCTTTGGTTTCATTCTCTTTAACTTAATTTAGTATGATGAATCTTGCAAGAAGAAAAATCAGATATAATGTATGTGATAAAGAATCTGAGTGATAGAGAGCCCGAAGTTTCTACCCCAGAATTATTATCCATGTGATTAAAATATAAAGACACCTGAATTTATCTTTTCTGTTTATGCTGTTGGAGTCTCATTAAGCCTATGTTTCTGCTTTCTTCTAAATATTGTTTTCCATATTTCTAACATCTAATTAAGCCAACACAATGTAAAGTGAGATGATATACTGTCTGGAAAACCATAAAATTATAGAGTAGATAGACTTCCATTATAATCCAATTTTCACTTTGTCATAATTTTCCCGAAGGGTTTCCCTTGGGTTGAAACTTTCTAAGCTTTGTTTCAGCTCAAAACGAAATGTTTCAATTCATGTGAATTTGGAGAAGATTCGACTCCACCTTTTCTATGCTGATCGTATGAGTTGTTTCCTATAAAATAGATCAGGCTCCGTCTCCTTTTTATTTATATAGCCTCTGACAGACCTGAGAACCTCTCTCTTACTGAAGTCTTGGGCATGTAATTACTTAAGTCATATAAATGTCACAGAAGGTGACTGAGATGACATTCTTTGCCCAATGTCCCAGTTCTACACATTGGACACCATACCCCCTAGTATATAAACTTCCTAAATATAGGACTGTTGTCTTACCACAGACACTGAGAACTGTTGGATCAAATGAAATGCATATCCTAAATACTAATATATGCTGCCACAGTATCTTCCAAAACGAGTGTATTGAATTATTTTAAATTCACCTGAAGTACATATATCAGAGTACCTATTTCCCACATCCACCAACACTGAATACTATCGACCTAGTGGATAAAAGTTTCTTATAATTTTAATATAAAATTCCTCCACTGTTATAAGTTTGAATATTTTGTTGTCCATTTTTAAAAATCCAAGCACTTGTTTTGCTTTTCATTTTGTTGTGGCAGATCTGTAAGGTTTCTTTTATAGCAGGTTTTGCACTTCTAAAAATATCTTTATTGTACCTTCATGCTTGAGATTGCTGGGTTCAAAATAATTTTCCATGACAATTTAAAAGTTTTATACTTCACTGTATTGCAGAAACCAGGGTGGCCCAAAGAAGTCTGCTAACATAATACTCCTTCTTAGGTACCTTTCTTTCTCATCTTTGGGAAGAGAATTTTTTCTTTATCCTATCCTAAGAGTTCTGAAATTTCATCAAGATGCTCCTAGGTGTATAGGTTGTTTTTCTTTCATTTTGCTGGAAATTGGCCAAACCATTTAATCTCAAGGCACAGTCTACCTTCAACTTAAAGGAATTATCTCCTGCTATACCTCTGATAATTTCTTTGATTATTTTCTTATCTATTTTCTCTGCTCTCTTCTAGAACTCCCAGTCAATAAATGTTTGACCTCTTGGATTGATTTTCCATGCCCTGCATTTCACTCATGCTTTCATTTTCTGTCTCATTTCTTCATATTTTGAGAGATTTCCCAGATCACCACTGTGGAATTCAGCATTTTCATTCCATTATTCGGCCATTCCACTGATTTTTTTTTTTCCTTTTGAATTTGAGACTTTACATGTTTGCCAGTATCTCGTTTGGGTTCTCTGACTCTCCCATTTCCATTTTATTTTTAAGTCTAAGCAATATCATATTCTCTTACACTTGAAATAGACTTTAGTGAGGTTAGAGTCTACTAAACTTCACTCCTCCCAAGTTACGTGTATTCTGGCTGCATAATGCAGAAATCTGGGGACACTGCTTAACTTTATTGTGTGATTACTTAAATAATTCCAGTACTACTAATAATAGCTAATATATATATGAAAAATGTCCTGCTTGTTTTAAGCATTGTGTATGTATTAGCTCATTTAATCCTCATAGAAATCCTGTTATTCCCATTTTACAGAAACAGACCTTGACAGAAAGTGGTTAATTACTAGCAGTAATTATTATTACTAGTAATTACTAGTCATACCAAGTACTACTGCTAGTGTTATTGTTATTACTACTACTAATTACTAGTAATGCCAAATAACACTAGTAGCATTATTGTTCTTTTTACTAGTAAAACCAAATACTAATACTAGAAATAGGAGAACAGGGTTTGATTCCAGAATATCTTTAGCACTCACTCAATTAAAAAAGCCAATATTCTAACAATTGTTTGCACAACTATTAAAAACAGTAAACAGGCGTTTCCTAGTGGGCTAGCAGTTAAGGCTTTGGCATTGTCAGTGCTATGGCTCGGGTTCAGTTCCCAGTTTGGGAACTTCCATATGCTGCAGCTGCAGTCAAAAAGTAAAAAAAAAAATAAAAAAATAAAAACAACAAACAATTAATGCAGCTGTCACACTAAGCTGTTTAACCTGGAGTAGTGTCAGTTTAGATGCCAAGGATGCCTCTGACTGGGGACCCCTCTGAATCAGCTACTGAAGCTAGGATGACTCTCCTGGGTATATGTTGCATTTTAATATTCGTCTACTGTTTCATGTGGCAGGTGAGCGAAGGCTACTTCAGAGTAGACAGGAAATCACTAAACAAAGCATCCTATGTTCATGGTATTTCAAACAATACCCATCAGCTTTCATAAATCACCTGCTTCCGTGGAAGTAACCAGCTTGACATAGATATTGTTAAGAACTGAAGTATATAATCAGAGTAGACAAGACGTTTGGGGGATCTGCTTTGTGATAGACAGAAAGAGCAAAATTTCTCCAAACGAATCAAAGCTCTACAAAGGAAAGGTGCTGCCATTCAATTATTTCTTACTTATCACTTCCGATAGGGGGCCACCTGGGAGTGACCCTGCAGAGTCTGCCTCTGCTAAAATGCCCTCAGCTAGATAGGGCTCATCATACAAGTGACGCTAAGAAACGAAAATTCCATGGCTTAGCAAAGGACTGTAGCTGAATGCCAACCAGCAGAAATCTCTCCCAAGCATACACAATACATCATCAGAATTTGAAAGTAGTTATCTTTCCACATTAGCCCTAAGTGGTCTGTGGAATCAACCAGGTTGAGAATGATTAAAAGTTAAAGGAGTGTGGTTATAGTGACAATAACATGAAAGAAAACTGCCTAAATGCAAGTACCGCTGGCTATTTTTAAATCTTTAAGAACAAACAGGAATTTGCTAACTCATTAAAATCAAATTAGCATAATTTAGGATCTAAAATTATTAGAGTGTTAATGTAATGATTACATTCCTTTAAACTCAGCTAATGAAAAATCACTGTTACTTCTTGTCAGGAAGAAATTGCATTAACTAATATCATTGAGTATCATTTACATTAGCTAATTTATCTCCATAGAAGCCAAAATGTGTACCTGGAGTGCCAATATTTTATATATAACTAGGATGAAAGCTCTTGGCCATATACAATAATAAGTACAAAAGTGAATTTTCTACTACTCTATGGAAAATAGTATTCAACGGGAGTTCTGTCGTGGCTCAGTGGTCAATGAATCCAACTAAGAACCATGAGGTTGGGGTTTGATCCCTGGCCTTGCTCAGTGGGTTAAGGATCCAGCGTTGCCGTGAGCTGTGGTGTAGGTTGCAGACGCGGCTCGGATCCCGCGTTGCTGTGGCTGTGGCAAAGGCCGGCGGCTGCAATTCCGATTCCACCCCTAGCCTGGGAACCTCCATATGCCGCGGGTGCGGCCCTAGAAAAGGCAAAAAGACAAAAAAAAAAGAAAGAAAGAAAGAAAATAGTATTCAAAATATATATACAAATGAATAAAAACTAAAGTGAATGGGAAGTAAAAACAATTAAGTTCCAGCGATCCGTTGTATAACACTGTGCCTACAGTTAACAATACCGTATCAGACACTGAAAAAATTAAGATGTTTTGTTGTGTTCTCATACCACACTAAAAAAAATTGGAGCAAAACACAGACTTATCAGGGTAATGAGACTATAGGAGGTTTTGCACTTCGCGTAAAATTTCAAAATATTTAATTTCTAACATGTTAAAGACTGAATCAATAACTGCGTTAAGATATTTTCTGTAGGAAATTCTATAAAATAAACCAAAAGAATAGAAAATGAGCCCTAATTCTTCTATCCTGAGATACAATCACTGCTTAACAGTTGGATATACATTTCCAGGTTTTCTCTTTACTACAAATATTTTTACTTAAAAAAATAGGACAATTTTTGGTGCTCCTTTATCATGAACACACTATGGACTTTTCCTCACATTTTAAAGTGTTATTCTATAACAGCAGTTCTCAAAGTACGGGCCACATACTCCTAAGTGTCCTTGACATTATTTCTTTTTTCTTCTTCTTCTT
>PVHT020004944.1:22669026-22705765 GCA_004024745.2 Catagonus wagneri
TTTTTTTTTTTTTTTGGTCTTTGTCTTTTTAAGGTGGTAGCTGCAGCATATGGAGATTCCCAGGCTAGGGGTTGAATCGGAGCTGTAGCTGCCAGCCTACACCACAGCCACAGCAACGCCAGATCCGAGTCACATCTGTGACCTACACCACAGCTCACGGCAACGCTGGATCCTTAACCCACTGAGCAAGGCCAGGGATTGAACCCTCGTCCTCATAGATACTAGTTGGGTTCGTTAACCACTGAGCTATGATGGGAACGCCTCTTTTGTTCTTTTTTAATGCCTGCATCCATGGCATACAGAAGTTCTCTGGCCAGGGGTCAAATCTGAGCTGCATCTGCGACCTTCACCACAGCCATGGCCAAGAACTGACCTTTAAGCCACTGAGAGAGGCCAGGGATTGAACCTGCATCCTCAAAGAGAGAAGGTCAGGTCTTTAACCTGCTGATCCACAGGGGAACTCCCTGACATCCTTGCTTTGGATTTGCAAAGTCAAGTCTATTTTCATAATAATACTAAAATGTCATTTGCCTTTTTCACTGTGTTGACCTTTGCACTCACAAGGCAAAGGTCCTGTAGGTAAAACTGTTAAAGAGTCAAGGTGAGGTGTTCCCATCACAGTGCAGCAGAAACTAGGAACCATGAGGTTGCGGGTTTGATCCCTGGCCTTGATCAGTGGATTAAGCATCTGGTGTCGCCCTGAGATGTGGTGTAGGTCGCAGACATAGCTTAGATCCAGCATGGCTGTGGCTGTGGCTGTGGCTGTGGCCAGCAGCTACAGCTCTGATTTGACCCCTAGCCTGGAAACTTGCATATGCCATGGCTGTGGCCCTAAAAAGACAAAAAAAAAAAAAAAAAATGAGCCAAGGTGAAACGTGAGGAAACTAAAATATGGCACAAACTATCCTATCCACAAAACAGAAACAGACCATGGGCAAGGAGAACAGACTTGTGGTTGCCGAGGGGGAGGAGGGAGGAAATGGGATGGACTGGGATTTGGGGTTGGACTATTACATTTTAGAATGGATAAGCAATGGGGTCCTACTGTACAGCAGAGGAAACTGTGTCCCATCTCTTGGAGTAGAACATGATGGAAGATGTTATAAGAATGAATATATATGGATGAATGACTGGGTCACTACACTGTACACAAGAAATTGACACAACACTGTAAATGAACTAAACTCTAATAAATAAATTAAAAAAAAAGAATCAAGGTAGTTTTTGTGTGTGGTACAGCACCAAAGAACAATATCCACAGTTATTTGAACAGGCTATTGAAATACTCCTCCCACTCTTTGTGAAGTGGATTTTTTTTATATTCTTCAACCAAAACATCATGGACACATTGCCTAGTGAAGCAGACAAGAGCAACCAGATGTCTGAGCCAGTCCGATAAGATATTAAAGAGATTTGCAAAAATTGAAAAGAACATGTACGATTTCTCCCCAGTATTTTAGCATTGAAAAATGTATTTTCCAAAAAGTGTGTGAATTATGTTAATAGGTAATATATTTCATGTTGTTTTTAATGCATAAAAAATATATTAATTTGTTCTATTTAAATCTGAATGCAATAAATATTGGGAGATACAAAACACATGAACAGAAGTTCTTTGTCATTTTTAATGGTGTAGAGAAGCCCTGAGACCAAACAGTTTAGGAAAGAACTTTTATCAAAAGCATAGTGGTCTTGCAATGGGCCTGCCTTAATTTATTTCATCTGAGATTTCCTTTTTTTTTTTTTTTTGGTCTTTTTGTCTTTTTAGGGCGGCACCCGCAGCATATGGAGGTTCCCAGGCTAGAGGTCTAATCAGAGTTCTAGCTGCCGGCCTCGCCACAGCCACAGCAATGGCAATGCCAGATCTGAGCCGTGACTTCAACCTACACTACAACTCACAGCAATCCTGGATCCTTAACCCACTGAGCGAGGCTAGGGATCGAACCAGCAACCTCATGGTTCCCAGTTCGATTCGTTTCTGCTGCGCTATGACAGGCATTCCTCATCTAACATTTCTGGTGCCTTTTTTAAATTTCTGATCCAACTCAATAAGACTGAATCCTCAGTATTTGAGTTTTGTCACTTACCTCCCTTCCCATCTTCATAGCCTCTCGGTCAAATACTAGAGACCTGAATGACCCTTAATGAATTAGAACTATTATTTTAAATAGCCTTTAAAAAAACAAATTTAAAAAATATACTTATCGTACTAAGAACGCATGGCCCAGTTTAATCTATTTTGTAAATAATAGATTTTCTTAAGTCATAATTAGCTACACTAATTGACATTTTCATTAATTGAGCATTTTTTACAAGTCTGCCCAGAGTCCTAAAGCATAAAAATTCCATAAAACGCTAGTCTCTCATCCATTAATATTAATTTTAATGAATTAAATATATACAGAGCTGGCCTCATTAATCTCAAATGGTCTCTGGGGAGCTTACCTAAGTAACTTTAAACCTAGCTACACACCCTAAAATGTATTCTGCAGTTCTTGGGAATTTTAACTGTTATAGAGGCACTTCGGTTTTAAATAGTCTGGGTACCCAGGCCGTAAGACTAAAGCGAGTAGAACTGAAGGACAGTACAGCCACATGAAGTTCTAAAGCTAAAGCTGTGAACACTGGAGCTGAGATCCTTATTTTAATGCAGAATGAGTATGGGAATCCTTTTTCTTTTTTTTTTTTTTTGGCTTTTTAGGGCCGTACCCACGGCATATGGAAGTTTCCACGCTAGGGGTCGAATTGGAGCTGCACCTGCCTGCATATGCCACAGCCACCAGCAATGTGGGATCTAAGCTATGACTGCAACCTACACAAGTCTGAGCATCTTTATCAGTGATTTTCAAAATGTGAAAGCTGAATTTCCCCTCCAGCAAGGTACACTGGCTCTTCCTATTTTAAATCAAACCACAGTCCTCTGTCCAATACATTCTTTCCACTTTACAAGTCAGTCACGGATGGACTTTGGGTCCTCAACAAACAGATATTCTCAAGAAACCTTAGAGTGGAGAGATGGAACATTCTTCCCGGGTCCTCTTCCCAAATGCCTTGGAGCCCGGGAAACTTGCCTTTGGCCTCACGTTCTCAAGATTCAGCCCACTGTCACTGCGACCAATGAATTAATCTCTAACAATAGCCCTTCCCCACGGCCCTTCTCCTAAATGTCTCCCCTTTTCCTCTCCCAGGATAAGAAAGTGATTTTTTTGGTGACAGGTTCTTGTCATTTTCCAGGGATGTTTTTGCCCTCTCTCTCTCCTGTAATAGAAGAAGGGGACACGGAAAAAAGAGGGAAAAGCTAAATGTTATTCCCTACGTAGTCCCCTAAACCCCAGAGGGTGGAGAGAGTAACGCCATCACAGAGGAAGGAAAATGCAGCCAAGCTCGCTCTTCTAGTGGCTGCAGAGAGTGACGTGTTGGTTTTCTGGAAAGTAAAGTACTCCCAGGTGAGTGCAGTAGGAATCTGTGCTTCTGAAAGCGGCTTTCTCACTCCAGGACTTCGCAACTGGCAACGACTCTGCCCACTGGGGATGTTTTTGGTTGTCATCATTGGGAGAGTGGCAGTAAGAGGGCATGTGTGTCACTGCCGTCTAGTGGGTGGAAGACTGGCATGCTATTAAACATCCTATAATGCATGGGATAGTCCCCACCACACAGTACTACCTGGCACAAAATATCAAGGGGTTAGCAAACCCTGCTCTAGTCTAATGCAAATCATGCAGCTTCTAGGTCTATGGATATAAATGGAAACTCTGCTTGCATTACTCAACAGTTCATGCAACTGGTTGCAGCTTGTACTGTTTTTATTATCAGAGATCTGATCCCTGGCTCTAACACTTATTAGTTGTGGGACCTTGGACAAGGGACAGACTGAAACTACATGCCTCCTCAATGAATTAAAAAAAAAAAATGCCTTCAAGACAACTGTCATGAAGATTACATTGCATAATATATATAAAAAGTTCCGTGAGCCAATGTTACCTGCTGCTGCTGCTAAAGCCGTATCATCGCCATCATCATAACCATCACCAAATACTCAGTCACTACCAGATGTACATATTTAACTGTCTTTGGACCTGAAAATTACTAATGAATAAAGACTTGGAATCTGTCAGTAAGGAGCTCACAGAAACACTCAGCTAAGCAAAAATGCAATCAGAAGACACAGCCCAGGAGTTCCTGCTGTGGCTCAACAGGATCAAGCGCCTCTGGAGCACTGGGATACAGGTTTGATCCAGCCCAGTGTGTTAAGGATCCGGTGTTGCCACAGCTGCGGCATAGGTCACAACTGTGGCAAAGGATCTGATCCCTGGTCCAGGGACTCCATATGCTGCAGGGCAGCCAAAAAAAGTAAAATAAAAGAAAAATAAAGAAAGGAAGGAAGGAAGGGAGGAAAAAAGAAAGAAAGAAAAGAAGAACACATAGCGCAAAGTTCCAACATCCTAAAGTACTGTTCCCAACCAAGAGGGGCACCCGGGCGCCCCGTGATCACCCAGTAAGAGGCATCTTTTTCTTCTTCTCCAGCATCACAGGATATTTGCTGTCCTAACTAGGTCTTCTAACCTTTCAATTTCCTGCTCCCTCTCCCTCCCATCATAATCCTGGGTTCTTTGGTTTGGGAGCTCAGGCATTCTGTGGTGAAGAATTGCTCTCATAACAAAGAGAAAACAGCATGCAAATGGAATGACTTTCCCTGGGCCTTACAAAGAAGGAGGACTGAGAGTTCCCTTCATGGTGCAAAGTAACGAAACCAACTAGTATCCATGAGGACGAGGGTTTGATCCCTGGTCTCACTCAGTGGGTTAAGGATCCAGCATTGCCATGAGCTATGGTCTAGGTCGCAGATGCGGCTCGGATCTGGCGTTGCTGTGGCTGTGGTGTAAGCCAGTGGCTGCAGCTCCTATTCCACCCCTAGCCTGGGAACCTCCATATGCAGCAGCCGCAGCCCTAAAAAGACAAAGCAAACAAACAAAGGGGGAGGACTGACAATGTCACCATGTTCAAAATTCAGGGGTCAGTTTCAGTCCGGGAGAAGCATGTGGTCAGCATGTACCACCGGTCCACCTGTTTCCTGTGGCATTTTTGGTGTGCGTTGGCTAGAAACCCTTAATTTAGCAGAAACAAGCATCTTCCAAGGAAAAAAGTCCCCTAGTTAAAAAAATTCCTAATTTATTTATTACATCAAGTGACTTTTACTTATCCTTCTTATATCACCCGATACAGTTCTGCTCCATGCTCTGTGCAAGAAAGTTGTAATTTGCACATACACATTATAATTTCTAACTGCATGAATGACTGCAGTGTCACATTCACTAGAATAATGACCTGCAGCATAAATAAATAGGGGTTAGAAGGAAGGCATGTGCCTTATGAGAATATCCTTTAAGCTCCGCCGTTCAGAAATGAAGTTCTGCCTTGCATCATTCTACACATGCAGCAGCAGGAAAAATTACTTGAAAGGTAAAAGCTCCATTTAGACGGTGCATATTTTTTTTTGTGGATTTGGATTAAACCCAAAGGATTATTTTTAGGTTAATGTAGAAACACGGTGGGAAAATGAATCATGTTTTAATTGCCATAATGCTGTATCATTTACTTACACTAGGAATGATTGGTGAATCTGGTTTGGTGGTAAGTCCAAAACAAGCCAATTAGTACACAGATTAACCTCCATAATCACTCTCTAGCCAATTGCTTTCCATAATTTTTTCATAAAATTTGTTTGCACTCATGTTTCTTAATGAAGCAGGTAACTAGCCTTGCATTTCAGGAATTTGGGCCTCTAGCATAGGAAAGTTTACAGCATTTGCTTTGGAGAAATTTATTGCTGAATTACTTGCATGTAATACAAAAGTCCCCTATTTTACTGAAAGGTTTCAAACCATAAGAGGAGACAAATAATTAGTCTGGGGACTACTTATAACAGAGAGCTTCACTTAAAAAACAAACAAACAAACAAACACTCCATGGGTTCTCAACACTATAGGCTCTTCTTCAAGAAAAATACACATTCCAGACCAGAATGACAAAGGAGACCGAGAAGTGTCTTCAGGACAGGCTTCCTTCTTCAGAGTGTATCATCACCTTTGATAACATCTGTCTATTGTTCTGGGCACACAATCAGGTATGTTTGGGAAGTAATACTTTTAGGAGCTAATTGGGAAAGGCACTAAACCATTCCCCCGTTTCGGGGGCAGTCCTACGAGTATACTTATTTATGTCCCAAATCTGCACTGGAACCCCATGAGCCAAGAGTCAGGTTCACCTGGCGTCTGGAAGGCTGAGAGGCGGATTTCCGTGGACCGATTATGCAGACCCAGGAGGAACCAAGGAGCCTCCTAGGCTAGGGACGGAAGGAAAAGGAGACAAGGAAACACTTTTCTTCTAAGACCAAGGACGACTGAATGCTGAGAACAGCAAAATATCTGCTTTCCGAAGGTGGAGGGGTCATTCCAGCCAGCACATGGGGTAGAGAAATGAAAATAAACGTTGTGCCTGCAAAGAATTTATCTGAAACCTCAGTGGGGCACTGAGAATGCAAAAGTATTAGTACCACTTGCCCAGTGGCATCGATCGATTTGCAGGAGTTGACCCTCAGGGCGGCGCTTCAGTGCCCGCGATGTGAAGCTCCGCCCACTCCTGAAAGGGCATGCTTAGAAATCAAGAGATCTCCCAGTTACCCGTGCCCTGGGGAACACGTAGGGAGTCTCGGATCTTAGAAGGGGTGGGAGGGGAGTAAGCTTGTTGTGATTAGCAGTAATTAAGAGGGCTGGCTCACAGAATAACTGTGAGACCTTTACCGGAGACTTGCGAGCTACTTGGGAGGCTCTGAGGGAACCAGCTAGAGCCAAAGAGATGCTGTTTTTATGAATGTTACTGTGATGTGTTTTTTATCCCCAGGATGAAGTGACTTGGGAAATACAGGAAACGTGCCGAAGTAGTCATGATGTCTGCGTTGATAGCTACTTTATTTTCTGCGAAGTTCTTGGCATTGTTTTTGTGAATTAGGATGACCGTATCAAAATATTTCACTGGAAATTAATAAGCTCTCAAGTTAAATTAGAAAAGATCCCATGATGGGAGACAAACTATCCAAAAGTATTGAACCGTATGGAGGGAAAATCAATGTTTCTTCCATCTCCTCATGATGATAAGCCACAGCCAACAGTTTTCCTCGCTTATACACTGAAAAGTGGAAGATCTCATTTACCTGGAGTCTAAGGGTTATCTGGGGGCAACTCTGACACCCATTTATTACCCTAGGGTTAGGGTCCTTCTGGCCACAGTTAAACCCCACAAGGCAGAGTTCTTAGGGATAACTAGAAGCAGAGGTCATTCTATGGGGTGATACTTTCTGTTTTTGTTTTTGTTTTTTTTCTTTTTAGGGCTGCACCCCCAGGCTACGGGTTGAATTGGAGCTGCCGCAGGCCGACACCGTAGCCACAGCAATGCCAGATCAGAGCTGCATCTGCGACCTACACCATGGCTCATGACAACACCAGATCCTTAACCCACTGAGCAAGGCTAGGGATTGAACCTGCAACCTCATAGGTCCTAGCTGGATTCGTTTCCACTGCACTCTGCCAGGAACTCCTGATGTACTAAAAGTCATTACCGTAAACTAATGTTGAATTTCAAACAATACTTGTTATATAACGAGATAATCACACGGCTTTTCCCCTTTATAAAATTAGTGTGGAAAATTACGTTAAACTAGTCTTGTGCTCCACTATAAACTCAGCTGGCTCATGTGTTAACTTTTTATATATGAATTAACTTGCTAATATTTTCTTCAGAAATTTTATATTTTTTAAAGTTGTTGATTAATGTCTTATTATATTTTCAGTGTCTGCAAGGAATTTTAATATCTTTTTTCATTCCTAATACCTGGCTATTTTATTCTTTTTCCTTGTTCAACCTTGCCAATTTTAAAAGACTTTTCAAAGAAAATGGCCTTGATGATGTTCTCTGCTATGTATTTGTTTTAAAATGTTCATTATTTTCTGCCCTTCTATTTATTTTTTTTCCTTCTTTCTTCTTTCTTTCAGGGTATTTTTCCTTTCTTTTTGAGATGTATATTCAGTTCATTAATTTTCAGTGTTTATTCTAACTGATGAATTTAAGGCCATAAATTTCCCTCAAAGATCGTTTTAGTTGAATCGTTCAGGCAAAAATATTTTCTAATAGCCATTGTTATTTTCTCTTCTATCTATTTCATTAGTCAGGTAGAAGAATAATTCTTAATTTTTAAATACAGAAATACCCAAGATTTTACTGTTGTTTTCAAGATTATTATTACTGATATAGCTTAAAGGAATAGTGATCAAATTTTAATCCTTTGTAAGATTTTAATCTTTTCAAATATTTTGAGACTTGACTTTCAGTCTGGTCAAGTTTTGTATATGTATTGTGTATATCAGACAAAACGGTTTTCTGGATTTGTTGTGTGTTCACTGCTCTTCATATGTCCATAACAAAGTAAAGTTTGTTATCATAGTGTTCAAACTTTCTAAATCCTTACTTTTTATTTTCACAATTACTGAAAGATATATATCACAATTTCTTATGATTTGTTATTTTTTTCTCTAAGGTTTTTTTTTTTGGGGGGCCACACCACACCTGTGGCATGTGACAATTCCCAGGCCAGTGATCAAACCAGCACCACAGCACCAACCCACAGCCACTACAGTGACAGTGCCAGATCCTTAACTGGCCACAAGAGAACTCTAGTTCTGTCATTTTTTACTTTAATTAGCTCATATTCTTAACTGCTTAAAATTTAGGATTATTATAATTTCTGGGTGAATTAAAACTTTTATCATTGTAAAATCTCCTCTTTATATCTGGTAATGTTTTTTGCTTTAAAATCATCTTAGTATGAATACAGCTGCCTTTTGGGGGCGGTGGGTAGAGGAATGACAAAGGTATTTGCATTTTGTTTCCCTCCCCTTTTTTTTTTACTCCCGACCTTATATTTTAGATATATTTAAAATTGCCTTATCCAAATCTGACAATTTTTGTCCTTTAATTACAGAATTATGTCTATTTACAGAATTATGTCTATTCATAATGCAACTTCTGATATTGAAGTCTAACCACCTTACCATCTACTTAGCTTTCTGAACATCAGCAGCAACTTCAAACACGGGTCTTATGAGAATTTAAAAAAAAAAATTTAATAAGAAGATTTGTATTGGTGTTTTGAAAACTATAATATCCTAAATTAAACTTTGTTTTTGTAAATATTATTCCACTGAAGATTTAAAAACAAAACCAAAAAATCCTGCAATGCAGGCTCCTGAATGCAGTTTCAGAGATGCTTTAAAATTATATGAAGTAATGGCAGCGTAGCAAGAATATACATATAGTCTCCTGAGATGATTCTTCTGAAAGCTCATGGTGCTTGGAGTGAGAAGGTATGCAGAAAAGCTCTGAGAAGGAAAGGGACTTGGCGAGTTTAAGGAATAGAAAGTAAGTGTGACAAGAAGTAGTGAGATCCATGAGATGGGCATAAGCTAGATCCTGTAGAGCTTTATGGGATGGCAGGCGGTATTAGAAATGCACTCCCCAGTATATAGGGCAATGTCATGGTTTGATCTGTGTTTTTAATAGTTCATTCAGGCAGCTTTAGTAAAAGCTCATTAGAGGAAGCAAGAATGGAAGCAGGTGCATGATAAGGCAGCCGCTATGCTCTCCTGAAGACATCTCCCCCCAAAAGACGTGTCTTTCACTTGAGGAACAGAGCAGGTGGATTTGAGGCATCTCTCAGGGTAGAATTAATAGGACGTAATTAATAATGGCTCACATGGGAAATAAGAAAGAGGTGGTGTTAACGACAGGGTCATGATTCTGGCTCAAGCAACACATTGATGGGAAGTGTCTGTAGTGAATTTTTATCTACAATGAAGTCTAATAATTAGAGACCATTTAGCAAGTCTACTGATTATTATCATTATCTCATTTTCATTATTTCATAAAATTTCAAAATCGCCAGCTTATGAAAACCACTCCCTGGTTCCACAATCGAATTCCAATCTCTCTTTAACATTTTTCCTTTGCAGTTTTTGTGCAAAAACTGATTTCAAATAAAACTGATCCATGTACCACATACTATCCCACATTATCTTTCTCATGAAGGGGGTTCAGGGGTTCAGACCAGGTTAAGGCTGACTCTAAAAAAACTAAAACACCAAACTTTTACTCTATTGCACTTTTCACAAGAAAACAAAATTGAAATAGACAATCCTGGTGAAAGACCATTTGTTTTTCCCTTCCACAAAACTTCAGTACCACTACTTTCAAAAGTAGCCTTTTTATTCTAAATGCCGTCACCTCTGTAATTGAAGTGACAACCTTCAAAACATTTATTGGGTCTGTTTTTCACTGAGGTTTTCAAGTTTTGACCTCTCTCTCTAAAATAAAGAGATGAAAGTTCCGAATGAAACTGTAAGACTGCTGAGTAACAATGTTTTTCTTCTCTTTTTCCATTTAGAAAAGTTACATCGAAAAGAATGTTTTCCCAGCATGAGAGACGCTTCCTTGAAGGGGTGGGGGGACCCTCAACATCACAACTGCAAGAGCACCAAGAACAAACAATACACATCTTCCATCTGCAACAACTAAGTGGTACGGATGCCAGGGGTCCCTGGAATTTACTGCACGGGTATGTGTGGGCGGGTCAGAGCAGGGAGGCGTGTGTGTCCTACGTGACAAGGAGGAAGCAGGTGAAGCAAAGGGAAGGTTGTTAGTGCTTCTGTTGTTTGCTGCAGAGATGTTTCTCCCTGCGTTCAGCAGTTAGGAATAAAGAGAGGAGAAGAAAAAAACTGATGGATTAGATAGAGCCTTGTTTTTCCAGCACCGTGTCGTGAGCCATTAGCGAGTGGATCATGACCAAACTTTGTTTTCTCACCTAGAACAGAAGATATCAGAGTACATCATACGGAACAGAGGTTGTTTCATGAAACGTTTGGCGCACCTATATATGAATGTATTTTGTGGAAATATGTAAATGAGTATTACTGATATGTAAATGAGTATTACTGATCATATAAAATGCTTTAAATTGTACTGTTTGTTGTAAAAAGTGAGTCCCTGAGTTACAGTATGTAAGCTTCCTGCCCCCTTCTCCTAACAAAAAAGGACCTTATGTTAAAGATCTATTGTTCTTTTTTTGGGGGGGGCGGGAGGGGTGCGAGCCCAGAGCATGCAGAAATTCCCAGTCAGAGATGGAACCTGAACCACTGCAGTGACAGCACCAAATTCTTGACCCCTAGGCTACCAGCGAACTGTATGGTGTTCATTTCCTACTTGGGCTTTACTCTTTTTCAAACTAAACCATGCCACTTTCACTTGATTCCTATATCCAGGCATGGAACAGAGAAGAAAACCTTGCTTTCAACGTTTCAGAAATGATCCCTTCTTTGTCTCATTCTGTGTCACATGCTGATTCTCTGCTAAGCAGTCCTCAAATCCTTCAGCCACACTAGATCACTGGGCTTTGGAAGATTATGATGGTCCTTGCGCTCCTTGGGGTATCTCTTTTGCTAGACGGTCTTAAAAACTGGCCTATGAGCTGGCTTTACTTAAACACACATTCCTATCTAAATTACTGTCCCTCCGGGGAAAAGAAAAAAATGTAGTGAATCAGAATTGCTTTCTTGCTGTATAAACTTGGAAAGTGATTTATCCTCTCTGAGCCTTCGTTTCTTTACTGTGAATTAAAGTTAATACTATCACCTTAGCCAGATTGGTGCAAGGAACCAAGATGACTCGTGTGAAGTGCCTGACAAAAGTTAGGCACTCGATAAATGGCTATTTTGAATTATAATAACATGAGAACCTGGAGCGCACAACTGTTTCTTATCCTTCTCACGTATAAGCTGGTGTCTTGTTTTTTTGATCCTCACAATGAGCTCTTTTTATTTTTCATCCCTGGGGTGCAACCCGGGGCCTGACATACACTAGATGCTTGATAAAAGTTGACAAAATTGGGAGTTCCCGTCATGGCTCAGAGGTTAAGGAACCCAACTAGTATCCATGACGTTGTGGGTTCAATCCCTGGCCTCGTTCAGTGGGTTAAGGACCCGGTGTTGCCGTGAGCTGTGGTGTAGGTCTCAGACGTGGTTCGGATCCTGCGTTGCTGTGGCTGTGGTGTAGGCCGGCAGCTACAGCTCTGATTCGACCCCTAGCCTGGAAACTTCCACGTGCTGCAGGTGTGGCCCTAAAAAGACAAAAAAAAAAAAAAAATTGAAAATAAAAAAGGTTGACAGAATTGAACTTAAAAAAAGGTGCTGCTGTGTTTACTTGATAAGAGTGTCCTGATTGCCAGAACAATCATCAGAGCCAGTCTGAATGCCCATGTCAGCTCCCTGTTTTCTTTTGTTGTTGTTGATGTTGCTTTCTGTTGTTGTTGTTTTGTATTTTTGGGGGGGGGACTCAACAGGAAACCCCCACCTCCCACCTGGTCCTCCTACAAAGGGAACAGAAAGTCGGGTTCCATCAGGTAAGCCTCCTGACACGAAGTTTATGCGTCTCCCTGCTCTGGGAAGAAGCCAGTAATTGAAAGGACCTGGGGGGTCAAGGCGAGCCTCGCACTTAGCTGGGGAGGAGAGTGGTATTTTTGCTTATCTTCAAAAGCTAAGAACCGGCTGATAAGAGAGAACAGTTGTTTGGCTCTGAAATGAGCCTAGGACGAACCGTACCGAATAGAGGCCGGTTCTTACTTTGTTTGCACGACTTCTTTCTGCTCCCATCCCTACAGACACCTCACACCCTTAGATCTCTGCTCCCAATCCCTGGCCCCTGGAGCTGACAGGCCATCCCTGAGCCCCTGTCCCAACTGGCCTCGCCCGCAGCACCCTCCCCTTCACTGGTGACCACAGAGCTGTGTCTGAGGGCAGAGGGGGCGGCCGAGGTTTGATGATGTTTCTCCGCCATCGCAGAGGACGGCCAGGTATCATTAAAGCAAAATGCCTGTGCCTCCAAATAAAAGGGGCGCTACACGTCTCAGTAAAGAGTAAACCTTGGGGTCGTCACCAAAGGACCCCTAGGTGTACGAAGGTATGGAGTTTTCTCCACCTGCCGCCTTCAAAGTGACAATGAAAATACAAGACGTAAGACATCCAGCCTTGCCAGGGGACCCGAGGGTGGCATTTGTTTTCGATGCGGCCATTGAATGGCCTCACAAGAATAATCTTTTTTGGCAGGTTTCCTTCCTGTGTCGTCTCTCACAGACATAAATAAGAGGTCCCAGGGGAGGAGGGACTGTGAGGGTAGGGAAGGACGAAAGGCAATCCTGCAGGTGGCATCTATCCATCAGTGGCCTGGTCTGTGGGCACAGGCTCAGTGAAAGGTGGGTGGCAACTTGCTGAGCTTTCCCAGAGCCCGCTTCTCACCCTGCCTTTTGGCCAGGCAACAGGGTTACACGTCTCAGGAAGCAAAGCCAAAGGGCACAGGTAGAAAAATGTGGCAGGAAACTCGCAGGGACTTGTGGATTTCTGAAAGCTGACATCCATGCTGTGTAACAGTGTGCCCGTCCCTGGGGGCGAAGCGGTAGTTTGCTGTTTGTGCCAGAAGGATGCTTCGGAGGAAGGTGTTCTCCAAGCAGACAATCCATGTCTGAATGTTGGCATCTCTTGGTCTCTCTCTTTGGTCCAATCAAACCGGTTGGCCACCTTGTGTGTACCACAGGGACCTCTGACAGGTGTGGGGTGGGACGTGGTGGTGGTGGGGGGTGTCCTGTGTCATCTGGTTGAAGTTTTACCCCGCAGTGGCCAGGGGCTGGGGGGGGGTAATTGAACTATTTGTTTCTGTTCGATACATATGTAAGAGTGGATCAGCATTTGCACGGGTCTAGAAAATCCAAATGTTCATCCTTAACTGAACCCCTATACTGCGCCAGATGATATTTAAGTGCCTGGAAGACAGTGGAGAGTAAGGTCCCCACGCTCAAGGAACATGTATTCTCGTAGAAAGAGACAGAAAATAGACAAACTAAAAAAAAAAAAAAAAAAAAATTCGAAATAGTGATAACTGCCAGGAAGGAAGGAACACGCGGTTACTGGAGTGACCGGATATGGAGTGGGAGGAGATTCCAAGCTGACAGTTGAAGGGTCGGAAGAAGCTGCCGAGCTCTGGTTCTGGTCAAGGGCAGCCCAGGGAGCAGATGCAAATGCCCTGTGGTGACCTTGGAGGGGAAGCTCAGCCTGTCGACCTGGAGTCTGCTAAACAATGGGCAAGTGGCATGAGAAGGGGTCATAAAGGGCAGGGGGCAGAAGGAAGGCCACATCCCACAGGGCCTTGTGGACAGTGGGCAGGAGTTCTGATGTCACTCTCGCAGCAAAGGAAAACCACTGGAAGGGACCTCAATCAAAATAAATACCCTCTGCCACTTCATTGCTTGGCTCTAGCTCACTGCCTTCTAAGATCCATGCCTTCCAAGACTGCAGATTTTGACAGCACAGACACATGTGCCCTGCATCCCCAATTCCTGCTTTTTCATTATTTGTGAAAAATAGTCAATCGAATGGAAATGTGATGACAAACTGTTTACATCTAAATAAACCTATCATCAAAAAAAGACCTTTCAGGAGTTCCCACTGAGGCTCAGTGGGTTAAGAACCCAAATAGTACCCATGAGGATGCAAGTTTGATCCCTGGCCTCACTCAGTGGGTTAAGGATCTGGTGCTGCCATGAGCTGTGGTGTAGGTCGCAGACGTGACTTGGATCCTGCATTGCTGTGGCTGTGGTGTAGGCCAGCAGCTGCAGCTCTGACTTGACCCCAGCCTGGGAACTTCCATATGCTGTAATTGCAGCCTTAACAAGAAAAAAAGGAAAAAGACCTCTTACCTACCACCACAGTCTCACTTAACATTCCTAAGTACTTCAGCAAGTACAATGGCTTTAACAGCAAGAAACAGGAACCAGAAAATAGAAGAGTACAGATTAATCAAAATTATCCTTCTCCCAACATCCCTGGAGTTTACTTGCCAAGTCCCTGGGACTGAACTCTCTGGAAGTGAGTGCCTTCTGCAAAGTATCTCAGACACAGACAGTGCTGGCTGGACAAAGCTGCTTTCTTCCCATATGAGTTGTCAGCATCCCCCTCTGGACCAATTGAGAATGACTGTCTCAACAAGGCGGGCAAGCTGTTTGTTAGGCTGGCTGAGCCAACCATTAAATCTGAGAAGAAACGGACCTGGCCTGTCCTCTTGCCTCTGAACTGGATCACAGCTAACCCCTCCAAGAACCCCACCCTAGGTCCAAAGTCCAACAGGGGGAAGAATGAGGCTCTGTAGCAAGGTCTGAATTTCGTTTCCAGGAGGAAAGAGTTCCCTAATACATCAACTGCTTTTGGCAAGTTCATGTTCTTAAGTCTAGATCCGCTTCGGTTTCCTTAAATGAAAACAAACCAGAGACGAAAGTATGGAAATGAAATGGTTTAAGAGCCAGAGAGCCCCGAGAAGAACATATTAATTTAATCTATACCCCCGGATCAATGACAAGATATGTGTCTAAGGGAAGCAAACGTTTAAACTGTTCATTAATGATGTGGGAAGATGAAAGTTATCCTTGACTGAAAAGGTAACTGATAAAGACATCAAAGGGACACTCCTGAAAGTGCACTTGCTCAATAATCACCAGATGAGACAGACATAGGTGCGGCGTGGATTTGTTTTAGTCTTGTGAGTCCTAAGGGAATGCTTGCATTTTTGAAATATTGATGAGCAAACGACGTAGGAATCTTACTCTTTGAAATGACTAGTTTGAGTTAACAATGGATGATCAGATGTTAGAAAAACATGTTTTGCCTAAATGCATCTGCGTATCTCTGAAAAACCTGCAGGGACTAAACAAGAGATGATCACTTCACAGGCACCTCAGGAAAATGGGGATCTCTGGTGCTGAGATAGTTTTGCAAACTGCAAAAAAGACAGGGGTCTGAGAGCCCAAGTGCTGTCAGCTAGGGCATGTGCAGACCCGAAAATGGGCTACCTTCCCCATTGCCAGGGGGCATCCATGTCCAGAAACCTAAGTCCTCCACACCGGGAGGGTGGCCAGAGGATATATAAAACCGAAATAAAATTTTATGTAAAATTAATGACTTTCTAGGTCTAAAATTTGGTGGAAGTCTTCTCTTCTTTTGTGTATAATTGACAGAAAGTACTGTTCTGAAATAAGCCAACAGTTGAGAACTGAGCTTAAATTAAACACATTAAAAGAGGAAATAAGCTTCCTTTTACAGAAAACTTATTTGGAAATTGACAGCTTCTTTTTAAGTTCAAAAGCAAGAAAATTTCTCAAAAACAAACAAAAAAACCCAGCACACTTTATTAGAACTGTTCCAGTTCCAAGTGACAGAAACCCAGTTCAAAGCAGTTAAAGTAAAAAAGAGAATTTATTGGCACACTTAACTGAAAAGCCCAAGGGATAGTGGTTTCAGGTGTGGCTAGATCTAGGCGCTTAGATTATATTATCAGATGATTTCTCCTTAATTTTTCTACCCTCTACGCTGGCTTTGTTTTAAACAGGTTATGATTATAATAAAGGCAAAATGACTACCAGACGCCCAGCTTTATTCTATATTATATAATTGCCTAAGCTTAAAACAAAACTGCTTCCATGAGTTCAAAAACTATTTTAAGATTGTTTCATTAACCTGCTTTAGCTCCCATGCCATCTCTGCCGTCTGTATGCAGGGTGAAGGAGTAGGATCATGTCAGCACCACTCGAATTCCACAGGTTAATTGGGTTCCCAAAGCAAAACTTGAGGTGCTGTTACCAGGAAAGAAATGCATGTGGCCATGTAAAACCAACAGATATTTACCATATGATGTCTACGCGGTTGCCTCCATTCACCAGTTTCCTCTTCTTCTCATCAAAATCTGATCAAAACAGGTCTCTCCCCAGACTCTCACCCACTGGTTTGGGGTCCCTTTCTGGTCCTCTCACTGACTCTCACACTTCCCTCTGCCGCCAAATTTACTATTTTTTTGAAACTCTCTGTTTATGCGTTCGTCTTAAATATATCAAATTCCCCAAAGGCTGTTTATCCTGGCCACTTGGAAACATCCTTGGCACAAAATAGCAAATGGTTATGGAATTAGACTGTTGTTGACAGAGACAGTTCTTCTGTCCGTCGTATATCAATCAGTCCACTGTAAGATCAGTCACATTGAATTTATTCTGAAATAGCAATCAAACAGTCTCCAGAAGACCTTCCATCTTTAATGTCTCTGTCTGGTAAATGGAAATTTGAAAATGGTAACTGAGAAATGCATTTTCACCTAATCTCCAAAGCCTAAATCAGGCAAGAATAGCAAAACATTAACCGCTAAAGTATTTTAAGATAACTCATTAGGAAGTGCCAGCCCCTCTATTCAACCCACAACCTAGTAAAATGATTTTAATTCATCCCTAACTCCATTTATATTTTCAGTTTTTATTTTTGACTGCACAAAAATAGTTTTGTGTTTTGCTATGATCAAAGACACTTCGTATGAAAATAGCCCATGGAATAGCAATGGATGCCTTTTGAGATGATGTCACTTTAAACACTGCTTAAATTTATGATTACTTAAAATACTATCTGCACAAGTGGATGCTAGAGGAGACTGCTCTGCATCTTGTAAATGTACGTATGCTCTGAGCCTAACTCCCAAATGTCTCCTCCTCGGTGTCGGATAAAGATGAGGGCCATTTCATAATAACCCAGTTCCAGCATTTCAGTTTTCAGAACCATACACCTGAAGTTGACCTCTTGTGACCAAGGCCTTAAAGCTGTACTGAATCCCACATTCAGGTTTCACTGGTTCAGGAAGGACAGGTACCAAGGAGCTAGGAGCAAGGTGAAGGGAAACTCATGCTAACTGGAGAAGGTACGGTGCTGGGGACCTCACACCCACATGATGGGCATTCCACCATATGCAAGTTTTCATACAACATAGGGCCCTCCTCCAGGGCTCACCATCAGCTCCCTAATCTCAAGCTGGCGGAAAAGGGGCCATGCAGGACTTCCCAAGAGATGGTGCATATAGGCAGAGACCCTCGAAACTCAGGGCCCTCTAAAGAGAATTTTTACCTACATGTCTTTCTCATTTTGTACCTGACTGCAGGTAAGGTACTTCTATTCCTATTTGAAATATGCCTTTCCACTGCTTAGATAATCGACCACCACAAAAACTCTGAAAGTAAAGTATTACTGGCCTGGTTTATACATGAGAAAAAGAAGCCTCAGAGAGCTTAAGTAACTTCTCCCACAATATTGTGCTCAAAGCCCGCAATTCTCCTCTTCCCTCTAAAGATTCTAAGAGCTACCTTCATGATTCTGACTTACACACAACCAAAGATTTGCACTTTGTATTGGGTTAAAAAGAGAGTTAATCTCTGATGAACTTTTTGAGATATTACAATAATTTAAATGACCATTTTACAGAGTTCCCCTTGTGGCTCAGCAGTAATGAACCCAACTAGTATCCAAGAGGACGCGTGTTCGATCCCTGGCCCTGCTCAGTGGGTTAAGGATCCGGCACTGTCATGAGCTGCAGTGTAAATCTCAGATCCGATGATGCTGTGGCTGTAGCATATGCTGGAAGCCGAAGCTCTGATTCGACCCCCTAGCCTGGGACCTTCCATGTGCCGCAAGTGTGGCTCTAAAAAGCCAAAAAAAGAAAAACCAGTTCATGCTATCAAAGCAAGGGTTTTGTATCACAATGTATGTCTCTTAGCTGTTGAAAAGTTAAGACCACAATCAACCCATATTTAGAGACTAAAGCCCTAGTGTATTTGTGTTTTATCCCAGCAACATCTTTTCAATACTCCAACAGCTCAAGAGACTTTTTCTTTTGAGGAACTTCAGGTAACTCTAGGACACACGGGCCTAAATTTAATTTCACTCGGCTTTTTAAAATGAAATCACAATCGCGGATGCTGTCCCCTCAAGATGTGCTTTTTCAGATCCACCTCCAAGCCTGACACACCTAACAAAGAACGTAGCTGACATCGGTTCCCAGCAAGGCCTCAAAATGGGGCAATTAAATTATGTTTGGGGAATTGTTTTTCTTCAAAAAAATTACGTGGCATCTTTCTGCCTTGGGAAGCTACTGACCTTTTCAAGCTATAGAGCATTTTTATATAACTAAAACACTTTTTAATCTTAAAAGGTACATTATAATTAGTCAAATTTAAGAGTCCTAGGTTTAATAAGCTGAAACCATCACTGATTACATTTGACTGCAAAATAAAAGTGCATCTGCTACCTTCAATACCATTAACTAATTAATTAATTTATTTATTTTTTTTGCTTTTTAGGGCCGCACCCACGGCATAAGGAGGTTCCCAGGCTAGGGGTCTAATCAGAGCTGTAGCTGCCAGCCGACACCACAGTCACACCAACATGGGATCCGAGTCTGCGACCTATACCACAGCTCACGGCCATGCTGGATCCTTAATCCACTGAGCAAGGCCAGGGATTGAACCCACAACTTCACGGTTCACAGTCTGATTTGTTTCTGCTGCACCACAAAGGGAGCTCCCTAATTAATTACCTAAATTTTTATAAAAATAGTTGATTTATAGTATTGTGCCAATTTCTGCTATATAGCATAGTAACCCAGTCATACATATATATATACATTCTCTTTCTCATACCATCTTCCATCAAGTTCTATCCCAAGAGATTGGATACAGTTTTGTGTTCTATGCAGTAGGACTTCATTGCTTATCCATTCTAAGTGTAATGGTTTCCATCTACCAACCCCACACTCCCAGTTCATCCCACACTCCCTTCCCTCCCCCTTGGCAACCACAAGTCTGTTCTCCATGTCTGTAAGTCTGTTTCCATTTCTGTAGACAGGTTCACTTGTGCCATATTTTTGATTCCACAGATGAATGATATCACATGGTGTTTGTCTTTCTCGTCATGACTTACTTCGCCTATTAAACAGCACCTGGGGAGTTGCCATCATGGCTCAGTGGTTAACGAATCCGACCAGGAACCACGTGGTTGCGGGTTTGATCCCTGCCATTGCTCAGTGGGTCAAGGATGCGGCCTTGCCGTGAGCTGTGGTGTAAGTCACAGATGTGGCTTGGATCCAGCATTGCTGCGGCTGTGGTGTATGCAGGCCGGCGGCTACAGCTCCGATTAGACCCCTAGCCTGGGAACCTCCATATGCCACGGGTGTGGCCCTAAAAAGACAAAAAAAAAAAAAAAGCGTAAATCACAAATCACACCTAACATCAACTGCCCACAAAGCTTTTCTAAGCTCTTGGGGGCTTCCTTCCAGGGCCGCACGCAGCCTGGGCTGGAGATGGTGGGGCCTGGCGCAACTACGCATGCACGCGCCAACTCCGTCAAGATTGCGACCGTTTTGTCTCAACACGTTACACCGTGAGTGTGCTGTTCAAACCCTTTTCACAAACACTGAACTCCCCTCCACCCCACTTCTTCAGTTTAGAAAACTTCCTTTTATAAGGGGCCGCGCTTTGTTCTTAACCTGCCCTGGTCTCTAGCCGACGCCTCTGGGCCCGGGTCGTCTCCAGCCTCTGCCAGGTAAGGGCAGGGACCCTTGGTCCTGATACTCGGGAGAGTTTTTTGATCTCTTGCCGACCCTCTTTGAGGGTTCTGGTCTCGAAAAGAAAACGCTTAAGAAGAAAACGCTGAGCTATTTATTGATAGCCTCCACCTCCCTGTGGGAGGCATTCTCTGAGGTCACGGCAAGGGGCGTGCTAGGGAGGCCGGGCGCCCATTCATTTTGGAAGTTCCTAGAAGCCACAGAAAAGGGCTCTGCTCTGCTCTGGGAGGTAAACAGCACATCATAATGTATTTATTAACCTGGGGCTCTTGGCTAAAATATGTAGCTTTCGCGGTATTCGCAGAACCTTCCTCCTTCCCGTTTCATTCTTATTTCCTCCCCTGTTCTTTCTCATCTATGCAGAATGTTAGGGTCAGCGAGACTTTGATGGTTAAATCATTGGACTCCCTTGTCTGTACTCTCTCCTCCCTCTGCTTCTGCGGCAGCTCCACGCCCGCCCCAGCTTGCTTCCTCTCATCTCTGAACCAGGACTTCCTCTTCTCTTGCTCTTCCCTTCCGCTTCCTCCGCCCACCAGCTCTGACGTCACCGCTGACTCCAAGGGGGTCGAGCCCTCCTCGGTGGAACAGCAGAACCAAGACAAGCGTGATAGGGAGTTTGGCCTGCAGCATCATGTAAGATCCAGGGCCAACCCAACCCAAAAGGATCTACCAGACCCTGTGGTCCCCTTTATCTGTCTTAACATAGGACCAGCCCCTCTCTTATTTGATGAACTAACAAATGAATAAATGATTGTTTATCCAACAAAAAGCCTATCTGAAGATGATCCTTCTCCTTTAAAATGGAAATGCACCTTTAGAAGAATTAAGGGAGGAAGTTTACGGGTCACAGAGACCTTACTGTGAATTAGTTTAATCATTTCACTTTTTCCTAATTTAGCCAGCCAGGATTAGAGGGAAAACAAAAAATGGGAGTCCCTAGTGACACCAAGAGGAGAAGGTAATTTCGGAGCCTGCGCTATTCTGTGGGTGGGCAGGTAGAGGCTTGGGAGTGGGAGCAGGGAGGTCCTGAAGCCAAATGGGCACTTTGGGCAGGCGAAGACTACCCAAGGACACAGTGGGCATCTACAGGCGGGTGGGCGGGGCACCAGGAAATAGGGAAAGTACATAAAAAGGGAAGATGGCAACAACGTTGAACATAACATTACCAGTTGGTTTGGGATTATACAGCTGTAGTTACAACATCTGTGCACAGAACTGGAGAACCTGCACTGAGTGGCCATGAAGAAGTCATGACAGAAGTGAATGGTGAATACAGGACCATGACCATTCCTCAAGTATTCTAATTGTCCAAAATAAAACCAAACTAATGAGCAAGGAAAAAACAAAGCTGCCCCTAGAGAAAGACACAGCTTGGACCTTGGCCGCTCTGATGACAAAGTCTGAAGAGAAAGCTTCTACTTCCCTGGGATCTGCCTCCCTCCTCTATGATGCCATTTGTGTGATTCAGTTTCGCTCTGTTTTCTGGTTTTGCAAATTGTTAGTTCCTGCGTATAATGACAAGTGGGGGATTAAAGGAAGGGCAGGATAATAAACAAATCAAAAGCACAGCATAAATCGGGCACACGGTGATATTTACTTCAGGCAGATACATCAAAGTATTGGTTTGTTGTTGCTGTTTCCATTCCAGGTCTAGAATACCGTGAGAAAGCACACAGTTATCTTTCCCAGGGCACTAATGCTACTTGGGAAGATAAAAATAATTACAGGTGGGTCCTGGTTAATGAGACATTCCTTGTTATTCCAAGGAGATTCTAAAGAGATGTTCCGTCTGTTTCAAAATATGTGTAAGATGGAGCTCCCATTGTGGTGCAGTGGAAACGAAATCGACTAGTAACCATGAGCACGGGGGTTCGATCCCTGGCTTCGCTCAGTAGGTTAAGGATCTGGCATTGCCATGAGCTATGGTGTAGGTCACAGACATGACTCGGATCTGGCTTTGCTGTGGCTGTGGTGTAGGCCGGCCGCTGTAGCTCCGATTGGACCCTTAGCCTGGGAACCTCCATATGCCATGGGAGTGGCTCTAAAAAAAAGCAAAAAAAAATATGTATAAGATGCCAAAAGGCAGGTGTGTATCACGATGCATTTACACAGCAGAAGGAACAATGCAGGCCAAAATAGGAAAGCAACATTACTAACAGTAGTCTGCACTGCAATCCTATTTCTGCTTACATTTGTTTTCCCTGGACTGCATATGATGTAATTAATTTAAAAAAAAGTTATACCAAAAATTGTTAAAACTAATAAGCCAATTCAGTGAAGTTACAGGGTACAAAATCAATATATAAAAATTATTTGTGCTTCCATATACTAAAAATGAAATATCTGAAAAATATTATATCTGAAAAAGAAATAAAGAATATAATACCATATACTGTAGAATCCAAATATGCTTAGGAATAAAGTTAACCAAGGGAGTAAAATTTGCATATATTTTTAATATATTATTTTATAAGACAGTGATAAAAGAAATTGAAGACACAAATACATAGAAAGAGTTTTCTCTTTACATATTAAGTTTTCTAATCCAAAGTTCATGGATTAGAAAACTTAATATGTTAAAGATGTCAGTACTACCCAAAGTGGATCACAGATATAATGCAATCCCTAATGATGGCACTTGTTGCAGAAATGAAAAAAAAAAAAATCTATCCTAAAATTCATAAGGAACTCTGAATAGACAAAATAATCTTGAAGAAAATACAAAGTAAGAAGTTTCATACCTCTTTATTTCAAAACTTATTATAAAGCTACAGTAATCAAAGCAGTATGGTACTGGCATAAAGACAAATACATAGACCAATGGAATAGAGAGCTTTTCGAAATAAACCCTTGCACATATGCTCAAATAATTTTCAACAAGGTACCTAGACCATACACTTGGGAAAGGGAAGTCTCTTCAACAAATGGTGCTGGGAAAACAATATTCACATTCAAAACAATAAAACTGGGCCCCTATCTTACACCACTCACAAAAAAGTAACTCTAAAAAATTAAACACTTAAATGTAACACTGAAAACTATAAGACTACTAGATGAAAAAAAAAAATTAGGAACTAGCTCCTTGACACTGATCTTGGCAATGATTTTTTTTGGATATGACACCAAAAACACAACCAACAAAAACGAAAATAAACAAGTGGGATTATGTCGAACTAAAAAGCTTCTGCACAGTCAAAGAAACAATCAGCAAAATAAAAGGACAACCTACAGAATGGGAGAAAATATTTGCAATACAAGGGGTTGATATCCCAAATATATCTGAAACTCATAAAACTCAACAGCGAAAACAAAAACACCCAGTTCTGATTAAAAATATGGGCAGAGGATCTGAATAGATATTTTTCCAAAAAGACATACAGATGACCAACAGGACATGAAAAGATGCTCAACATCACTAAAGATTATAAGGAAAATGCAAACCAAAACCACAAGGGGTATGACATACTTCACACTTGTTAAAATTGCAGGTAACAAAAAGACAAGAAGTAATGAGTGCTGACAATGATACAGAGAAAAGGGAATCCTGGTATACTCTTCATGGGAATGTAAACTGGTACAGATGCTACGGAAAACAGTATGAAGGTTTCTCAAAAGGTTAAAAACAGAACTACCGGATGTTCTATCAATCCCCTTTCTGGATATATAGGCAAGGGAAATTAAATTTCTATCTCAAAGACTTATCTTTGCTCCATATTCACTGCAGCATTATTCACAATAATAAATGCAAGCAACTTATATGTCCACCAACAGAGGAATTGCTATAGAAGATGTGGTGCATATATATAATAGAATACTACTCAGCCATAAAAAGGAATGAAATAATGCCATTTGCAGCAGCATAGATGGACCTAGAGACTATCATACTATGTTAAGTAAGTCAGAGACAAATATCAACTGTCATTTATATGTGGATTCTAATAAGAAATGATACAAAATAACTTACAAAACAGAAACAGACTCACAGATTTTGAAATCGAATTTATGGTTATCAAAGGGGAAACACAGTGGGATGGAGGGATAAATTAGCAGGCTGGGATTAACACATATATGCTAAATTTAAAACAGATAACTAATAAGGACCTACTGTATATCACAGAGCAATCTATTCAATATTCTGTAATAACCTATATGGGAAAAGAATCTGAAAAAGAGTGGCTATATGTATAACTGATTCACTTGGCTGTACATGTGAGCTATGTATAAAACAATTATACTCCCATAAAATTTTTTTTTAAAAAGAGGTGGAAACAACCTAAGCATCTTTCACAGAATGAATGAACAAAGAAACATGGTATATATACACAATGGAACATTACACACCCACAGAACGATGGAAATTCATGACTTTTGTGACAACGCAGAAAGACCATGAGGATATTATGCTAGTGAAATAAATCAGGAAGAGAAAGAGAAATACGGTATGGTCTCACTTACATGTGAAACCTGAAAAAGTCAAAATCATAAAAATAGAAAGGAGAATGGTTGTTGCCAGGGGCTAAGTTACAGGAGAAATAGGGAGATGCTGGTCGAACGGTACAAACTTCTGGTGATAAGATGAGTAAGTTCTGAGGAGCTAATGTACAGCATGGCGACTACAGTTAAACACCCTGTATTATAGATTTAAAAACTGCTAAGAGAGTAGATCTTAAACATCACCACTAAAACAAATGCTAATTATGTGAGGGGGTGGAGATGTTAATATACTTCACAGGATATATGTGTATCGAATCTTACATATGTTATATGCCAATAGTATCTCAAAAAAGCTGGGGGAGAAGGAGAGAAAAGTGGTATATTTATAGTGCTGGACAATTTACAAAATAACTGAACATTCACCATCTCGTTTGATTTTTATAGTTTTTTTTTTTTTTTATCTCTGGTTCCAAAATGATGAAAATGGTACCCAAAGGACTTACGTGACACCACATGGGACACACGGTGACTAGCTACAAAACCAAGAACCAAATCTGGTCTTTCAGACCTATACACTTTCTGTTACACCAGTACATGTTCTTTATGTAAGTGTCTAGCATACGGCATAATTCAACATCTGTATACACTGTAACTGGTCACCACCACAAATCTATTTACCATCCATCATCACAGAATTTGCTTCCCTTTTACCAACTGCCCAACTGCCTTCCCCTCTGGTAATCACTAATCTGTTCTCTGTATCTATGAGTTTGTTTCTGTTTTATCTTGTGTATTCATTTGTTTTGATTTTTTAGATTACACATATGAATAAAATCATAAGTATTGGTTTTTCACCCCCTGACTTATTTCACTTAGCATAATACCTCCAAAGTCTATCCATGTTGCTGCAAATGGCAGGATTGAACTCTTGTTATGGCTTAGTATTCCATGGTGTATGGGTGTGTGCCTATATATGCAGCAAAGGATAAAAGAACACAGCACTGTAAACCAACTATACTTTTATGTTTTATTAAATTATGATATATATATTACTACATCTTATTTATCCATTCATCCATTAATGGTAACTTAGGTGGTTTCCATATCTTGGCTATTGTAAATAATGCTGCCATTAACATAGGGGTGCATATATGGTTTCAAATTGGTGTTTCTGTGTTCTTGTATCAATACACAGAAGTGGAATCGCTGGGTCATATGGTAGTTCCAATCTGAATTTTTGGAGGAATCTCCATACTGTTTTCCATAGTGGTTGCATTAACTTACAGTCCCACCAACAGTGTATGAGGGTTCCCTATTCTCCACATCTTTTCCAGCGTTATCTTGTGTTTTTTTATGATAGCCATTCTAATAGGTGTGAGGTGATATCATTATGACTGTGATTTCCATTTCCTTAATATTTAGTCATGTTGAACACCTTTTCATGTACCTGTTGGCCATCTAAATGTCTTCTTTGGAAAAATGCCTCTTCAGGTTCTCTGCTCATTTGTTAAGATCAGGCTGTTTGTTTATTTAGTTGTCGTTGTTGTTGAGTTGTATGGGTTCTTTATATATTTGGAATATAAACCCCTTATCAGATGTACGATTTACAAATATCTTCTCCAAATTTAGTGTGTTGCCTTTTCATTTTGGCAATGGTTTCCTTCGCTTTGAAGAAGCTTTTCAGTATGACAGAATCCCATTTGTTTACTTTCTAGCAATTTTTAAAAATTTAAATAATTGAGCTAATTATAACTTGGTAATAATTAATAAGATTTCTAAGACATTTTGAAAATACATAGCAGTTTTATCTATCACAAAATGATACTTGCATTTTTTAATGTGTCTCTCTACCCAAGAGCTCAAGTACTGAATGATAGATTCCTGCCCCTAGGGAAACTGAAATACTAAACTCTAAAAAATGAATCTATAATAAAATCAGAACCCACAAATATTGCAAATCTTTCAAAAGTAAAGAGAAGTTAGGAAATAAGGAGGAAAAACGGTATTATTGCATCACCTTAGCTATGTCCTAATAATCACACAAAAGACAAGTGCCATCAGTAGCTTGTGTGTCCTCAACCCTTACTTCTTTGCCTTGTACCCAACTTTGTTAATTGCACAGTACTGGACAATACTTCTACATATTATTTAAAGTATTCTATTTAGACATGCTAACTTCACTAATTAGTCTATAAATACTTGACTTTACTCCATTGCTTTGGTGAGATAATTGCAAAGGAAACGCCAAAGTATTTATGGTCCATCAGAGGACAGAAAAGGGAATACGGTCTTTCAGCTGAAGGAAATGTAAAACATTACATGGCAAGATAGAAGCTATTAGCAAGATCAATATTTCTCCTAGTACCTTAATAAATCATTATATCAAAGCCCCGACACAGGATGGAGAAAACCTCAGTCTACCTACACAGAAGCTTCCAAACTGGAAAATAAAATTCCATTTAAATTACAAAGACTTAATTGGCGCACAAAGGAAATGACAAGTTTACAAAGCCAGTCTCCACATTCTGAGCGTGTTAGGAGTTTTTAAATCATTAGTGCAGGAAAAAAAGCAGAAAGACAAAGAACACTGCTACTCTGTGGGCTGCACATTCATAATTTGCAACTGGTAAATATGCATGAATCTGCTCCACTGCAGCTTGGGATGACATACTGCTTCACAGAGATAGCACGAAGCAGCAGAATCAAGGGAGAGGAGGTGCAGTGGTTATAACCCACCTCCTCCCACACATAACAGTTTTCAGTCTTTCCCAATCTCCCCTTACTGAAAATACCCTCCTTTGGGAATAGTGTCTTAAAATGAAAAGTGCTTTGATGACAATGGGCGTTCAAAGCGCAGCAAAAAGTGTCCCATGGTGAGCACTAACTGTATCATGAGGCGTTAAGTGACACTATTTTTTTCCTAAACCCTTAACCTCCTCCATTCTCTTTGATGCTTCCAAGAAAACAAGCAAGCAATTAAAACTAGCTGTTAGGCTTAGCTGTCTAATGGTTTTAACAAGGGAACTAATTACTCTTCTTTTCTAATAAGTAGTAAATGACAAAAGAACACAGCATTGTAAATCAACTGTAATTTTGTATATTATTATATATACCATTTTATTGAAATATAATTGATTTACAATGTTGTGTTAGTTTCAGGTATGAGCAAAGTAATTCAGTTATACATATAAATATATAAATATATATTAAATTATATAAATGTATTAAAATATAAATATATATTTATATGTAATTTATATAAATACATTTATAATTATATAACTATATATTTAAATATATAAATATATAAACATACAAATATGTTTATAAAATATATTAAACATATATAAACGAATATATATATTCTTTTTCAGATTCTTTTCCTCTATAGGTTATTCCAAAATACTGAGTATAGTTCCCTGTGCTATACAGTAGGTCCTTGTTGGTTATCTATTTTATATATATCAGCATGTATATGTTAATCCCAAACTCCTAATTTATCCTCTCCTTCCCCATTGGTAACCATCAGTTTGTCTACATAGCCTGTGGGTCTATTTCTTTTTTGTATATAAGTTCATTTGTATCCCTTTTTTAAGATTCTACATATAAGCAATATTATATATTTATATTTCCTTGCTTACTTCATTAGTGAGATCATCTCTAGGTCATCTGTGTTGCTGCAAATGACATTCTTTCTTTTTCAGAGCTGAGTAATATTTCCTTGTGCATATTTCCTTGCCCCATCTTCTTTATCCATTCATCTGTTGATGGACATTTAGGTTACTTCCATGACTTGGCTACTGTAAATAGTGCTGCTTTTACTATATCACTGGGGTACATGTATCTTTTCAAATTATGGTTTTCTCTGGAGAGATGCTCAGGAGTGGGGTTGCAGGATCATGGTAGCTCTGTTTTTAGTTAATGAACCTCTATACTGTTCTCCATAGTGGCTGCACCAAGACAGAAGAAATATTTTGCTGTGATGGATACAAGGAACACTAGGCTTTTTCTTAAGGACACTTAACCTCCTTATTTAGAGACACGATGGTGAATACAGACTAGACACTACTTTGACTCCACTACAGCTTTTACTCTGTGCTCACAATGTTTAATTAAAAACAATTTTTTTTTTCTTACAGTACCAGTGACTGTTGCTCTCTCAAATCTCACAGCAAGTTAAAGCTGAGAATTAAGAGGTCATATCAGGAAATTTGTTTAGAAAAGGTCAAACCAAAAGAAGGCAAGGCTCCCTACCATCTTAAGATATGTATTCATGATTGATTAATTCTTTCCTTTCATTCCATAAACACTTCTCGGACACTTAAGTATTAGACACAGGTTTCAGGAGGATGACATCAAAACAAGCTCCCAGATGGTTCTACCCTCAAAGACCTTGACAACCTAAGTAGGTATGGAAAGCACGCAACACCAAAAAGCTTAAATGATAATACAAAATAAAAGTCAACTGTCACAAGCGCTGCATTTAATTATGTGCCAAAGAAGAGCAACAGAAAAACTAGAAGAAGAAATCTCTCCTGGCGGGAGTTGTCAAGAGAAGGATCAGGGGAAAAGGCAACAGAGGTGAGTGAGACAGGATCTGAGTAGGTAAGAAAGGAAACAACAAATATTCCAACCGGTAGGAAAAGCAAGGACAAGCCAGTGAAAGCACACAAGCCACGGGGAGGCTTACAAGGCAGATGTGCGCAGAAGTTAGAAAAGTTCCACCCAGGGAGTTCCCATTGTGGGGCAGTGAAACAAACCCAAATAGTATCTATGAGGATGCGGTTTTGATCCCTGGCCTCGCTCAGTAGGTTGGAGATCCGGTGCTGCTGTGAGCTGTGGTGTAGGTCGCAGATACGGCTCGGAACCTGTGTTGCTGTGGCTGTGGCATAGGCCTGCAGTTGTAGCTCTGATTCAACCTCTAGCCTGGGAACTTCCAAGTGCTGTGGGTGCAGCCCTCAAAAAAAAAAAAAAAAAGAAAAGTTTCACCCGAATAACCAGGAACGGCAGTGGCAGGACTGCCTGGAACTCAAGGTGAGCAAGTGTGTACTAAACTTGGAAGCTCACACCATCTCCAAGTTCAGGAGCGCTTGGGGGGGTTGGGGCATAGAAACTGCAAAAGAAGGGTACCGTCTCCACAGAAGAGGTAAGTTGCATTTGTGGCCAGAACTGTATAAGGATGTCTGAGCTTTCACAAGACCTGTGAGCCAGCCCCAGCTTCAGGAAAGGGACATGGGGGAAGATGATTCTCGCAGAAGAAACTCCCTGATGGGAGCTGAGTGCATGCGAGAGGACCCCCTGTCTGGATGGCTTCCGTGCTGAGAGGGACAGAGGTGGCAGAGGTGAGCAGCATGGTGGCTTTGACTGATTCGGTCCTGAATGGAATCAGTTGTCACTCAGGTTCAGGGCTTCACTTGGGACTAGAAAGAGGACCCTCCTCCGTCATCGCTGACAAAGATGACATACTAAGATGCTTTACAGTTAAACGTGTCAGGTTTCAACGGCTTAAGGAGCTGGGCTGAGAGCCCGAGATTCACTGCGTAGTTATAAGGAGAAAAACCAGGCATGGTGAGAAACAAGATGCAGGGAGACTGTTGGCTAGGAGGTCAGCCCTGCTGGGGCCTGTGGAACTTACTAGAACGGACAGTCTCTCACGATCGCACATCACCCCTGCTTTACGAAGCTGCAGCAAATCGAGGCCCAGCATCCCGCTGCGGGGCGTCACAACCAGGGAGCGTGGGAGGGAGTCTGGTCCTTGAGAGCCGTGCCCTGAGCCTATGCTACTTGGAAGGCTGCCTCTGCGGTACTTTCTGAGGGCTGGGAAACCCGCGTGGTTTTCGGGGGTCCATAAGGCGGCGACTGCTGCTTTGGGTCCCGCCCGGGAGAGCAGGAACCTCGTTGCTAGGCTGCGAGTCGGCAGCTGCCCCTTCCCGCCTCCCTAAGCAACTTCCTTGACTGTTGCCAGTGTTTCAGCAGAAAGGTCCACTGGCTGTTGGGTGATGCTGGCGCTTGACTGGTTTTATCGGCGGGTTGTTCAATCCCCTGAGGCCGAGCGAGGCTGGACGGGCTGGCTGGCTGGAGTAAGGGTCCCAGCATCACAGCCAAGGAGCCAGGAAGCTCCCAGGGAGGGGTCTGGCTTTGCGCTGGCACCAAGGGCAAGTCTAGTGTTTCCACTGCTGATCACGGTGAATTAGCCCCTGATTTGCCTTAGTCGCTCTGACAGGCTTTCATTTATTTATTTTTGCCTCTCTGACAAGGAGACACTTGCACCTTTCCACCTTAAAAAGGCTGGACATCTCATTACTTTGCAGTCTTGTCTTCGCTCCTTTTTTTTTTTTTTTCACTCTTCCAAGCAAAGGACAAAAAGGATCATTCTGGTGAGTTACAGGTGGGAAATCAACCAGAACCACATAGATCAAGGAGAATTTGATTTTTATAAGAAAATAATTGGATTTGTTTTTAAAAAAGTTTTCCATGGAAGAACTTCCTTTACCAGCTGGGGATTGAGATGTGTGTGTGTATGTGTGTGTGTATAGATAGATAGATAGATAGATAGATAGATAGATAGATAGATAGATAGATAGATATTTTGTGTGTGTGTGTGTGTGTGTGTGTATTTTTAGGGCCACACTCGCGGCATATGGAGGTTCCCAGGCTAGGGGTTGAGTCGGAGCTGTAGCTGCCAGCCTACACCACAGTCACAGCAACGCGGGATCCTTAACCCACTGAGCGAGGCTAGGCATCAAACCTGCATCCTCATGTAGACTACGTCTGCTGAGCCTCATGAGAAACAAGCCATCTTACTCCCTTAAAGAGAACAAAAGCAACCTGAGAAAGCACCTCTTGTTTTCAGCTTACCCCGCCCTTGCGTCTTTTCTCTGAACCATTTGGCTTCCCTGAACAAAAGGGTGCCACAAACAGCAAAAGTACGTTACAGGGACACTTCCTCAGTTCCCAGCACCACTCACTGAGCTAAACCCCCTGCACATCTGGCCCACTGGCACGTCCCCGTGGGATTCGGCTGTGCCTGTGCCGGGGCGCAGGGGGATGGCACTTAGGGGTACTGGCCTGCTGTTTCCTCAGATATGCACGGGTCACAGGCCACAAAAACACTTCCTCCAAACTCAGGCACCCTGCCTTGGTGTTTTTGTGGTTTTGTTCTCATTTGCAGTATTCAGTACTCTCCCTTAATAAAAACTGTTTTGGTCCTTTGGCTGTTTATAAGTTGCACAGGAAATCCAGCATTCTGTGAACAGGCTTACATTCTGCACGACACGGGAGAAAATATAGATTCAGGGAGATTTTAAGTCCATGGACCCCAAACACACTGAAGACAGCAGATTTATTTTTTATGTTTTTTTTTAGGCCCACATCCATAGCACATGGAAGTTCCTAGCCTAGGCGCTGAATGGGAGCTGCAGCTGCCAGCTTACACCACAGCCACAGCAATGCCAGATTTGAGCTGTGTCTGCGACCTACATCACAGCTGATGGCAACGCTCGACTTAGCAGGGCCAGGGACTGAACCCGCAACCTCATGGATACTAGTCAGGTTCGCTAACAATGAGCCACGATGGCAACACCCAGACTGCAAATTTAGATCTCGCCATCTTTCGGGTAGTTGAAACGGCATCTAAAAAGGGATATTTACTTCAGCAGGTTTCCTCTATTGTTCTTGAGGCACAAGAATCATCACAATCCATAAATACCCAAAAAGATGAAGAGAAAATGAATCATAACTGCAGCGAATACGTGGAGTTTCCTCCTTCCAGTCAGTAGCCAAAGATAAAACAGCAGGAAAGGAGCTGACCAGAACAGTGGCGGCAGAGTCACCCAGGCTAGCAAAACATGAGGACCATAATTTCTTTTTCTTTCTTTTTTTTAGGGCCACACCCGTGGCAAATGGAGGTTCCCAGGCTAGGGGTCGAATCAGAGCTGTGGCTGCCAGCCTACACCACAGCCACAGCAACGCGGGATCTGAGCCGCGTCTGCAACCTACACCACAGCTCATGGCAACGCTGGACCCTTAACCCACTGATCGAGGCCAGGGATCGAACCCGCAACCTCATGGCTCCTAGTCGGATTTGTTTCTGCTGCACCACAACGGGAACTCCTGAACCCTGTAATTTCTAACAGGAATTACAACATGCCCGGAAAATCGACCACAAGAAAAAACAGCTCATTCTTTAGGCGAAAGTAATTTTTTTAAATGCTGAAATGCATTCTCCTTTAATAAAGTGCTTTAAATATATTCTTACTGGGGGCTTCTCTCACAACTAAATACATGATTAAAGTACAAGTTTCGACAGGTTCAAAAGACTAGCCAAGAAATAAAAGGCGTCCCTACTACCAGAGGCCCAATTTCTAGAGATAACCGCGGTAACGGTTTGAATAGCTACACGAAATAGTTTCATGTACAGCCCGTGTAATATAAAAGCATATATATCTAATTTAGGCATTTTGTTTCAAAGAAAATCCAATTGTTACTTTTTTTAAAACATTTCAATAATAATAAAAAACACAGAATGTAAAAAAAAAGCATATATAGCTATATTTTACATGCATGTATATTTGCTAATATATACTTAAACTATGTGAACATTTGTTATCTTCTTCACATATTCTCAACTATATATAAAGTTCCTGCAGCACATGTCCATATTATTGGCATAGATTTTTTTTTTTGGCCAAACCGAAAACATGTGGAAGTTCCCAGTCCAGGGATCGAACCCTTGCCACAGCAGTGACCCAAGCTGCTGCAGTGACAGCACCAGATCCTTAACCCACTGTGCCACAAGAGAATTCCCACTGGCATAGACTGCCTCACTCTTTTTAACAGCTTTGTTACGTCTTCTTGAACAGGTCACCATAAATACCCACCCTCTCTTCGTGTACTTTCAGGTTACTTCCAAGGCTTAACTATTACAAAAGGACTTGCGGTTTGCTTTCCTGTGGTGGTAGCTGCGTATCTTGTACAGACAGACCTAAATCCCATCAAAAAAATGCTTCAGGGAGCTCCCCTCATGGCTCAGTGGTTAACAAACCCTACTAGGATGCATGAGGATGCGGGTTAGATCCCTGGCCTCGCTCAGTGGGTTAAGGATCTGGCATTGCTGTGAGCTGTGGTGTAGGTTGCAGACACGGCTCGGATCCTGCGTTGCTGTGGCTGAGGCACAGGCCGGCAGCTGGAGCTCCCATTCACACCCTAGCCTGGGAACCTCCACATGCTGCAGGTGCAACCCTAAAAAGCAAAACAAGGCTTTGCCAACCTACACTCCTTCCAACACACAGCTTCTCACCATCACTGGACAATATCACCTGTTTAAACTGTTTCCAGCTGCCAAGTGAAAAATACCTTCTTCTTTTTGTTTTTTTTTGTCTTTTTGCCTTTATGTAGAGCCACACCCGTGGCATATGGAGGTTCCCAGGCTAGGGGCCTAACAGGAGCTGTAGCTGCCAGCCTTCGCCACAGCAACGCGGGATCCAAGCCGCGTCTGTGACCTACACCACAGCTCATGGCAACGCAGGATCCTTAACCCACTGAGGAAAGCCAGGGATCGAACCCACAACTTCATGGTTCTTAGTCAGATTCGTTAACCACTGAACCACAAAGGGAACTCCGAAAAATACCTTATTTTAACTTTTTTTCCCTTTCATCATTAACGAGGCCATGTTTCTTGGCTATTGCATTTTTCTTTGAACTTACTGTCCATATTCTTCACTTATTTTCTTTTACTGGGCTGTTCCTGCTTATTGATGCATGTACATGAGCTCCTTGTTTAGGAACTCAGCCCATCATTAGTCATATGTATTACAAGTACTTTCCCTAATTGTTCATTTGTTTCTTGACTTTAGTTTTGTTTTGGAGCAGGAGGCAGTCTGCTAGAAAATTAGACATTTTACAGAATATATCAGCGGCTGTGTTGCACACACCATGCAGATCAGGACCTGCTCTATGTGGGAGCCGTGTTTATCTCAGGCAGCAAGGTCACCGGGACTAATTGGTGGAAACTCCCTGAGTGTCACACAATCACACGAGCCCATACAGTGGGCTCACCTTCACCTGGCAGTCTCTTGCCTTATCCTCAGACGGGATCCCGACCCCAAGGTACCTGCTTCTTTTTATCTAGAAGTCACTCAAAGACAGTAAACAACATTTCTTTACTTCTCTTATCTGGCCCCCCTCCTTCCCCAGCAACAATTCTGGGAAGAGTGGGGGAGAAAAGAAAAGAATTCACTTGATAAAGTAATTTCAGCAACTTCCTAGGATTCTTCCTCCACCTTCATAGTGATCAGCCCAGATCTTACATTCTGGGGTTTGGCATCCTCTCCCTCATCAGCACCACGGACATTCATCACTGAGTATGCGCTCCCTGGAGGGCATGGACCGGACTTGCCACAGGTATGCGGGAGTCCAGCTGACAGCAAGCTCACCTGGGGCGCTGGCAGCCAGCTCACTGTATTATCCACATCCAGTTAACCTCCATCGTCTCGGGTTCCTCCTTATCAATAAGATACAGATAAGTAGGGCATGTGAGAATAAGAAAAGCAGTTCCATCACAGGCATAAAGGAGTTTACACAGAGCAACACCCGGCACGCGACAAGTTTTAAATAAATGTAGCATGTTAACAATAGTAAGACCAGTGAGCAATATACGTTAGACTGTGATAAAGTCCAATAAGCCTTACGTCAGTGCTATGTGACAACACAGAGGGAACCCCTAAAGGACCACAGACCTAGAGATTAGCAGATGGACCTAGAGATTCTCATCCTAAGTGAAGTTAGACAGTGAAAGACAAACATCATATGATATCACTTATATGTGGAATCTGTAAAAAGGCTACCAATGGACTTATCTGCAGAACAGGAAACAGACTCACAGACTTTGAAAATTTTATGGTTACCAAAGGGGACAGGTGGGGGTGGGGAGGGATGAACTGGAGGTTGGGACTGGCATATGCACACTGACGTATACAGAATGACCGGTCAATAGGGACCTGCTGTATAGAACAGAGAACTTTAGCTAATATTACGTGATAATCTATGTGGGTAAAGAATCTGAAAGAGAATAGACGTGTGTGCATATAAAACCGAATCACTTTGTTGTACAGCAGAAATTATCACAACCCTATAAATCAACTATACTTCAGTAAAACTTTAAAAAATGGAAAGAAAAGAAATTCAGTAAAGGGAGTTTCCTAGTGGCACAGTGGGTTAAGGGTCTGGCATTTACACTGCTGTGGTGTGGGGTGGATCCCTGGCCTGGGAATTTCTGCATGCCACAGGTGAGAAAAGAAGGAAGGGAGGGAGGGAAGAAGGAAGGAGAAGGAAGGAAGGAAGGAAGAAAAAGAAAGAAAGGGAAAGAAAGAGAAAATAAAGAAAGAAAGAGAAAAAGAAAAGAAAGGGAAAGAGAAAGAGAGACGAGGGAGTTCTCATCATGGCTCAGTGTACATGAATCTGACTAGTATCCATGAGGGCACAGGTTCGATCCCTGGCCTCGCTCAAAGGATTAAGGATCCGGTGTTGCCGTGAGCTGTGGTGCAGGTCACAGAGGTGGCTCTGATCTGGCGTTGCTCTGGCTGTGGTGTAGGCTGGCAGCTGAAGCTCTGATTCGACCCCTAGCCTGGGAACCTGCATATGCCGTGGGTGGGGTCTCAAAAAGACAAAAAAAAAGAAAGAAAGGAGAGACAGAGAGAGGAAGGAAGAGAGGGAGGGAGAGAGAGAAAGAGAGAAA
>PVHT020004944.1:22705865-22735027 GCA_004024745.2 Catagonus wagneri
TTTTTTTTTTTTTTTTTGTCTTTTTGCCTTTTAGGGCCGCACCCGGGGCATGTGGAGGTTCCCAAGCTAGGGGTCTAATCAGGAGCTGTAGCAGCTGGCCTACGCCACAGCTCAGAGCAAAGCTCAGGGCAACGCCTGATCCTTAACCCGCTGAGCAAGGCCAGGGATTGAACCTGCAACCTCATGGTTCCTAGTCGGATTCGTTAATCACTGAGCCAGGACGGGAACTCCCAGTGCAAAGCTTTGAAGGGAGAAATGCCTGTCCCAGAAAAACCCTGCTGTAAGGAATGAATGAAGAATGGTCTGGCAGCCCCTGGCCATAAACGCTGTGCAGGCAAGGCTAGGAGACTACCGTCCATCTCATTCATTCATTCATTCATTCACGCATTCATTCACTCAGCACCTGATGACCACCTAGCCCCAGGGTCCAGGCTCTCCTAAGACAGTTGTGACCAAGAAGGGACAAGGTGTCCCCACTCGTGGGGCTCGTAGCTCCCTGTGGGGTAGGGGAGGAGAGAGGGCCGCAGAGGGTGAGTGTGGATGAAGGAGGCGCCATAGGACAGCGAAAAGTGCAGCACGGAAGGTAAAAGTGAGCACGGTCCTGGGGGTGGAAGGCCACCCTGAGGAAGTGACATCTGATGACTCAGATGACATCTGAGTGAGACGACAGAAGATTGGCAGCAGGAAGCTCCAGGTAAAGAGAATAATCAGAGCCAAGCTGCTGAGGCTGGGCAAGGCTCTGGGCATTCACAGCACATAAAGGTTGGGGAGGCTGGAGCTGAGTGAAGGGGAAGTACCAGGAATGATGCCTCCTAAACAAAACATGGCTTCCAGTGAGTTCTAGTTCTGGGCATCAAGCCCAGCTCTCCCCCCTTCCGCTGCGGCTGTGGTTTTGGTTGGCAGTACCTGCCAGGGGGTTGGCAGCTCTGCAGCTGCTGAAGCAGAAGGCACGAGGTTGGGACCTCAGAAGCTCCCTCAGCCCCTGGGTCTCACTCAGGGATCCAGGATGGGCTTCAGATCCCAAGCCTGATGCAAGGACAGTGAAAGGCTTGGGTGAGTGAAGGGTAACCACCTGCTCGCAGCTCAGGTACCCACAAAGGACACTCTGGGGAGCGAGGAAGTGGATTTCAACCCGTCTTTGGCAGGATTTTAGTCTGACTTATTTAGTTAAGGGAAGTAAGATACCAGCCTTTTTTTCCCCCTTATTTTGCCTGTGAACTTCCAAATTAGCACTTTGAATAAAATCAACTGGGAACAGCAGAAATTCCAAGGGTGACCTACATGCTAACCAAGGACTAGGAGAATGAATAGTGGCTGGTATATCACTAATCGCTTAAGATTTATGTACAAACAACCTCCACCCCCGCAAATGCCATCCTAGTAAATGTCCCTCAGGATCACTCTGAACAGCAAAACAAAACCACTGGTGGATGGAGATGAATCTCACTTAGGATGATGATATTTTTTTTTTTTTGTCTTTTTGCCTTTATGTAGAGCTGCACCCGCGGCATATGGAGGTTCCCAGGCTAGCGGTCTAACAGGAGCTGTAGCTGCTGGCCTACACCACAGCCAGGCAACGCGGGATTCGAGCCGTGTCTGCAACCTACACCACAGCTCACGGCAACGCCGGATCCTTAACCCATTGAGCAAGGCCAGGGATCGAACCCACAACCTCATGGTTCTTAGTCGGATCCGTTAACCACTGAGCCATGACGGGAACTCCAGGATGATGATTTTTAAAGAGAAATTTCTACATTACCTGTTGGCCTCTTTTTAATGCTTAATCTTTATAGTCATCATGAATACTATAGCATCAAAATAACTTGTGACTGGAGTTCCTGTCGTAGCTCAACGGTTAATGAGTCTGACTAGCATCTGTGGGGACGCGGGTTCAATCACTGGCTTTGCTCAGTGGGTTGAGGATCCTGCGCTGCCATGAGGTGTGGTGTGGATCGCGGATGCAGCTCAGAACCTGCGTTGCTGTGGCTGTGGTGTAGGCCATCAACTGTAGCTCTGGTTCAACCCCTATGCTGGGAACCTCCATATGCAGTGTGTGTGGCCCTAAAAAGCTAAATAAATAAATAAATAAATAAATAAACAAACAAACAAACAAACAAACAAACTTGTGACTGATGATAATTAAGAACAGGAAATTTAAGACATGCTTATTTTTCTAAGCCAAGTTTCAACTAAATATGTTTACTACTAAAAATCAATTTTTTTTTATGTAAATGTTGAATATAAGTTGCTTTGGAGACATTAAGGATTACATTTTTTCCCATTTGTTATTTATTAGCATGGATTATTAGTAGGCCAGTTTATATTTGACACTAGAATTTCTTTATTCTAAAAGACCAAATATTCCCATGAGGTCATCCTGCTTTCTCAAAAAGGATGCTTATTCCACAGCCATGTGGAATAAAGCTCAATGAAGTTGTTCACCAATTTCTGGCATTGGGAATATTTTGGGTATTGTTATTTTAGGGTAAACTATCAATGGCTCAAAGGACCTTATATTTATTATGTCACATGAATTCTATTCTGAGTATTATTTCTAAAGAAGATGTACACCCAAGGTAAATAAAGGTATTTTATCACTGGGTTCGGAAGACACAGATTGTTATTCTCAATGGCAATAGCAGATCCATCTTCGTTACAATGTGATTTTTTTTGTTCAGGCCTTTTTATGCACAGCAAGGCAGAAGGAACTTCGGTTATATGGGAATAAAGTATTATTTCTGAAAGACAAAGAGTTAAAGCTCGAAGATAAGAACTAAGAACTCAGTGTGGTCTGGACTGCTATCATAGGAGAATAATGAAAAGACGTGGTTTCCATTATCAGAAGGAAAGGTATAGGAATTCCTATCATGGTTCAGAGGTTAATGAATATGACTAGCATCCATGAGAATGCAGGTCTGATGTCCTTGCTCAGTGGGTTAAGGATACAGCATTGCTGTGGCTGTGATGTAGGCCAGGCCAGCAGCTACAGCTCTAATTCGACCCCTAGCCTGGGAAACTCCAAATGCTGTGGGTGCAGCCCTAAAACACACACACACACACACACACACACACACACACACACACAAAAGGTACAGATCTTTGAAATTTTGATAACGTACTGAACTATACTCATATTCTAAATAAGACAGTTTAAATATGTACGTGGTGTGAAACTATTTTGCAAATTATAGAAGTACTGTAAAATGGAAGGGCATGCCCTTATTATTACGCGAGTTATTTTATTGTGCCAATTACTATCAATCAACTACTGTGCATAATTATCGTTTCAGTGTCCAGGCTGAGACGATTTAAAATAAGAATGAGCAGAATGATCTGCTCTCCTCGAAGTAGAACCAGCTAAAGGAAAAAGTTATTCCACCTACATATGCAATGTGCTTATTCATAATCTAAACAAAATACCTCCATGACAATTCCTGACTGGTTTCTCCAGGCAACTTTATAGAACTGACCAGAACAGACAGAAGAGAAAAGATACAACTAAAACCTGACAGTGTAATTAGTGGCCTGGAAGCTTGGAATCAAAACCAGGTAATAACCAGATTCCTTAACAGGAAGGTCAATACCAGGGCATAGTCCTTACAATTAACTCTGAAGAGTTATCAAAGTAATGCATTTTGATAGAACATCAGCATCCAGGGTAAATTTTTCTCCATGTCAGCATTAATTTATACTATCTTAACCTCCACTATTGTTTTAAAAAGCTGGTGCTCTTCAGTCCAACCGTTCTATCACTTTTAGCTAACCTTTCTAAAAATAGTTTTTTTAAATGTTTAATATACTTTAAAATGGACAAAATTATATCCAATAGATAAACCACTCGCCAAGAAAAAAAAAAGTTAAAATTGCCTGAAATGATAAATATAACCCCCAAAGTTAATTTTACCCTTGTCCAAAAATGGCCCAAAAATTAATCTTCATATACTTATAAGAAGTGGAATGAGAACCAAAATATCCCTAATTTTGAAGAGAAAAAACACAGGTTCAAAGAGTTAAGTTTCTTATAGATAAGGGATCGGTACTTAATACATGGCCATTATGCTCCCTTCCCACAGTCAGAACTGCAAAGAAGAGAAACAGAATTTATAAAGCAGATTCATAAATCATGATAACATTGATCATGTAACTTCAAACATCTTTGAATTTAACAAGCCGGAAAGCCAGGGCTTGATATTTATTGAATCACTCACATGTCTTTCCTTGGGTTCTTGTTTACAATGAATTTACAATAAATATTTACAGGATATTTCAATTTGGGAATTCTAGCCAGTCGGCACTCTAATGAGACTACAGCCTGTTTGGGTTTTCAAGCTTTCTGACATTTGAAAGTGTTTACTTCGGGTCTCTGAAAACCACAGAAAACATTTCTCTACTCTAAAAATGCTCGTCGGTTATACTTTCAAAACAAAACATGAAAAACCCCTAGGTGATGGATTTTTCTTTGTGATAGAAGAACACTCTCCCCCCACCCCATTCTTTGACAACCGGCCCTATTATTTATAAACTTGGGTTAAATCAGATTTAGCTCCAGCCACAATATTTTGGTTTTTGTCTTTTGTTTCTTAATTACTTAATGAATTTTATTACATTTATAGGTGTACAACAATCATCACACCAAATTTTATAGCATTTCCATCCCAAACCCTCTGTGCATCCCCAACCCTCCAACTTGTCTCATTTGGAAACCGTAAGTTTTTCAAAGTCCGTGAGTCAGTATCTGTTCCTCAAAGAAGTTCATTGTGTAGTCATGATATTTTGATCAAAGGTGTCAGATAAATGCTTAGCCTCAAAAGGATAATCCAGAAACCACTTTCCCCCTTTCCTGATGTGCATGAAACCTTCTAGAATAGCCAGCACGTGGCACACTGTCCGTGGAGAATGAAGTCATTATGAATACCCAACGTCTGAATTAAAACTAGAGCTTTTGACAAGGAAGAGTGAACCTGTCAGGCTGCCTCTGGAAGGAAGTCAGAGACGCCTCTGGCCATTGCTGTCCCTAAGAAAGACGAAAATCACATTGTAACCAACCGCATCAGTGTGACAGCCTCCTCCTGGACACACGCTGTCAGATGTGCCCATCACCTGAGGCTGTAAAAGTCAAGTCAGATCACAGGTTGAGAGGCGAGAGGGCTGTTCAAACAAGAAAGAAGCAAGCTCCCAAAACAGTGCATCCAGACATGGTCGGTCACCAGTTCTAGCCTCGGCCACTCCTTCATCTGGAGTGGGCCTGAAAACTCCAGAATTGGGTTTTCCCGGGTCTGCCCAAGTTCAAGCTCCTACCCTAAAGTTGCTGATTTGGGTCCATTACTGTAATTATCATTTTCATCACCACAATCATGAAGCTTATAAGACTTTTTTTATTAATGAAATTAGACACAGGAAGGCCAACGGGATGACCAATTAAGTGAACTGGTTCATTTCTAAAACCAATATTGATCTCTTCGTGGTGGCTGCCCAGAGGTCTGCATTGAGTGGCATTCAGAGGCTGGGGACAGAGGGGACAGGCAACCTACTGATTTCACACTGTTCATGACAAGTGCAAGCCTGTCAAGTCCCCAGGGAGCACATGGAAGGTAATCAGTAAATATTTGCCATAATAATCATTTCATGCGATGTGGTTGAGGTCTCTTTGTAAAAAGAAGCTTAAAAAAAAAAATAGAGGTGACAGACAGTAAAGAATTGTCTGCCCTTAGGTACAAATGTGTACCTTTATTTATTCATCCACTCACTTAATCTTTTATCAGGAACACTTCCGCAGTTCCTTAAGAGGTCTCCTTACCTTCACCCTGACCCGTTTCCCAACTGCATCGCTATTAAAATTACCTTTTCTGTAACTGTGCTGGATTATGTCTGCCTTTGTAATCTGCTTCTTTTTGTTTGTTTTTAACAGCCACACCTGCTGCATATGGAAGTTCCCAGGCTAGGAATCGAACGGAGCTGCAGCTGCCAGCCTATGTCACAACCACAGCAAAGCAACGCCGGATCCTTAACTCACTGAGCAAGGCCAAGGATCAAACTTGCATCCTCATAGATGCTATGTCAGGTTCTTAACCCACTAAGCCACCCCAGGAACTCCCCATCCATGGTTTTTTTATTCTTATTGGGCTCATTTATGAAGCATGGCACACAAGCTTATAAAAACCAGCCGTGGCAGACAGATAAATAGCCTGGATGAATGGATGGATGGATGGATGACAGAAAGGTAGGAATGGCTGGCTGGCCAAATCGATGAACAGCTGGAAAGAAGGAAAGACAGAAAGATAGATATTCACCCAAAACCTCTTTGTTAATCAATTTACCAATTATTAATTCGAGAGTAATTTTTCTGTTCTCCAAAACCCCCTTTGCTTTGGCTCACAGGCCTTCTTGAAAGCTCTGACTTCACTGGAACCCAGAGGCTTGAGTAAAAGACACTCCTAGTGAGACTTGCAGCAGAGGAAGTGGCCTCTGGCATTCTTCACGGAAAGGCATATTGAGACAATGACTTTTCCTTTATTAAATTACTTTCCTTGGCCTAGCAATAACAAGCTCCTTAGTGGTACAGTCACCATCCTTCTCCATGTGGCCTCTGCTGCTCTCACTTAGCTTCATCTATACCCCTCTTTATTCCTCAAGAATAAGCCCTAATAGCTCCCTGACCACATCATATTTCTAATTCCCATGTCTTTTCGTGTGGTAGTTTTGTAGTTTTGGTCTGCTTGATCAACCCCCACTTTTTTTTTAATTTGATTTGCCTGTGCCAATTTCTGCTGTACATAAGAGTGACCCAGTCATATACATACATAATTATCATACTATCCTCTGTCATGTTCTATCCCAAGAGACTAGATACCCAGTTTATGAATTATCCCAATCAACACCCTGGGAAAAGCTGGCTAGTCCCTTGTCTGGGTTAGCTCTGTACCTCTCCCATAAGTATGTCTAGAGTGACACCAATCACATGCTTTCTTAATGAGTTTATATTAATATCTATGGAGTGCTGGAGAGCAGGAACTCTGTCGTACTTTGTCTCTGCTTTCTTAGCACTCAGGACAGTCTGTCTGGTCACACTGACTATCACTGGGGACACCAGTAGAGGTTGTCAGTTTAGGAGGCAAAGTGAATACTGATGATATTGACTAAGAGAGGGGATAAGGAATAAGGGCAGACTGTCTGGGGAGATGTAGTTTGTTTCATTGGGAGATGCTCAAATTTCAAAGTCCCAGTAAGACATGCCCCCAAAGGAAACCAAAAAGTTGGAATCTGAGCCTAGAGCCAAGGGAAGGGGTTAGGGCTGAAGATAGTCATCTGGGAGATGTCTGTATGTAGGGAGCAGTAGCAGCCATGGATGGATAAAGAGGCCCTAATAAAAGACAAGGAAAGCAGGTAAGAAAAGAAGGCTGTAGGAAAGCTTTGGGGAAGAATAACATATCAAAAAACCAAGAGGACTTAGGAAGCCAAAGGCATTAAGGCGTGAAAATAAGGAGTATCAACCACGTTTGTGCCTCAAAATGCTGGTTATCAGGATGGAAGTTAAACAGGATGAGGAGTTTTACAACTTGGGGAGATAGGACGTGAGAAAAGTAGGACACGCTGGCAGCAAATTCAGTGGAGGGAAAAACTGACTGTAGCTGGTTAGAGTGAATGAGGGTCTGTCATACAGACTCACTGCTGAGACTGTGTGTGTGGATGAAAGATGGCTTTAACAGGAAGACTTCAGCAGCCACCCAGGTGAGGAGTGGAGGAGAGTGATGGAGAGGGGCGATGAGAAGGAATTAGCGAATGCGCAGAGCGGGAAGGAGTCTACTCTTCCTGTGGCAACATTCTGCTTTCTATCTGGGGCCACGTATTCTTAGAAAAATGGTTCCACAATTCCTCTGAGTGATGAATGCTTCTCCACATCCCGGCCCCTGTTCCTCACGTGTCCGAAAAGGTGAGGGAACATCAGCTTCATAAGAAGATACAGTCTCTGCCTTCCCATCTACTTACTTCTCCTTGAAAAGGAGTAATTTATCTGATTTTGTGTGTGTGCGTTGGGGAAAAGTTCTTAAGCTTGTCCAGCTCATCGTCTTGCTCCTTTAAAATCACAGGAGAGGAATTCCTGTCATGGCTCAGTTGTTAACGAACCTGATTAGCATCCGTGAGGACGTGGGTTCGATCCCCGGCCTCACTCAGTGGGTTAAGGATCTGGTATTGCCGTGAGCTATGGCGTAGGTCGCAGATGCAATTCAGATCCCATGTTGCTGTGGCTGTGGCATAGGCCGGTAGCTACAGCTCCAATTTCACCCCTAGCCTGGGAACCTCCATATGCTGAGGGTATGACCCTAAAACAAAACAAAATAAAATAAAATAAAATCACAGGAGAAAAAGAATGTATAAATATGTATGACTTGGTCACTATGCTGTACAGCAGAAATTGACACAACCCTGTAAATCAACTATACTCTAATAAAAATAAAAAATCATAGGAGGCACAGGACTGCCTATTGAGTTTGCTTTCAACAGTGACCAGAGAATACTGGGGTTATCTAGCTCTTCATGTTACCGAAGGGCCAGTTTATATCTTAGGGGCTCTATGAAGAAGCCCATGCGGTAGCAGATGTAAACCATATCCTCCAGTGCTATCACATTGATAATAAAGGTTCCGGTGTGTGCTCCAATTGTCTGACTCAGTTGTTTCCCTCTCAGCTTGACCTGAATTCAAGGGGGAAAGCCATGCTCAGTTATTACAGCATTTATACTACCTTTCGAAAAAGACTGTTAAAGAAGAGATACAAAAATACCAGGATTCTGGGAGTTCCCGTTGTGATGCAGCAGAAATGAATCCAACTAGTATCCGTGAGGATGTGGATTCGATCCCTGGCCTCGCTCAGTGGGTCAGGGATCCTGGCTGCTGTGGCTGTGGTGTAGGTCGGCAGCTGTAGCGCCAACTGGACCCCTAGCCTGGGAATTCCATATGCTGCTGGTGCAGCCCTAAAAAGCGTAAGTAAATAAACAAACAAATAAATAAATAAATGGCTTCCAATTTCGCATTTGAGGTTTGAAGAGGTGGGAGTGGATCGATCTAAAGCCCCTTTCATCAATCTCTAAACATGTGTCTGTCATTGTATACAAGTGCTAAGAGACAAGTAAGAGGAATCAGGAGAAGAGACATCTCAGAAGCAAAAGGAAATGAGGATTTCAAGGAGAAGCAGGCAGTCAGGCGTGTAGGACAGCAGTAAAGTCCCCTACGATGAAGACAGATTAAGAGATCAGTGGGTACCTTATCAAGAGCATTCTCTGAGAGAGGAAGGGATCAAAAGAATGAAGACTGCTGTATCTAAACAAAAACATACATACACACCTGTAGACACAAAGACAAACAGCAAAACAAAGCATTGGCCTGGAAAGTAATCACTCCCAATGCCACTGGCTGGAATTCTATGCTTACACAAGCCTCCTTCCCCAGGTAGATGATAAAACTTTGTGTCTTTGCGTCTAAATGTTTCAACAGAAAAAAAAAAAAAAATCCACAAAATGCTTGAAAGAAAATGCTAAAACAGAGACTTTTGACTGCGCTGAAGACAGTAGCATTATTATTTTGTGCTCTCGTCCCTTGGAGCCTCTGAGACCTTTTCTGTTCCAAGATGCTGCTTGCCAGGGGCTGAGGTGAGGAGGGTTTCCAGGCTTCCAGCTCAGCGGAAACAAGGATGATCCAGGGGGTTCATGGCACTCGTGGCTGAAGGACTGATGGATTTCATCTGATTCATCAGTGAGCACCTCGGGAAACAGACTGGAGAAAGCTTTTTTTTTTTTTTTTTGCTGCTGTTGCTGCTGTAAACAGAAATCTCAGTCGGCCTTGTCCTGAATTCTTGCACAGGAAATCTCTGCACACCCGCCTTTTGAGACGCAGGTCTCCGGCGGGCACCCTCCAGAGGCAGAAGCGAGATGCGCGCCCGCTCAGTGAAATCTGTTGCTATGTGTTCCATTGTAGCAACCGCGATCCACCGGGCTTTCAGCTATAATCCCCCCGGAATCCAGCCCTGCTGTGAGAGGGCTAATTATCTGGTTATCCCCAAGGCCAGTTCTGCCAGTTTTCACTTAAAAATCACCTCTTCCCAGAGACATGAAATTTAAAATCATCCTTTCACAGATATCACCAAGTCCCTCCGTGACCTCTGGGATGGAATATAAACAATGCTTTCTTTGACTCTCTCTAAAATTTTAGAGGTGCGGAGGGACAGAGAAGGATCTCATTGGCACTAAAAAGCAGAAGGCCTTCCAGAAAGAAACAATAACTTGCGTGATATTAACTGTGTCTCGTGCTCCAAAGGCTTCCTGCTTGGTCAAGGAAATCGCATAAAACATGGAAAACTTAACAGCAGGCTTGCATGCTAATGACTGCTGGTGACAATGACTCACTGAATGTCACCGCTTCATGTCGGTCCTCATGCTGCTCATTTTTCTTATCTCGGTGACTTCTCCTTTCACAAGACTGGAGGGCCCCCAAGCATTCGCATCCTTCCCGGTGTCTGCAACCACGAAGGCACTCAAAAATGTCTGCACCGGAACCCTTCCCACACCGCCGCTCCTTAATACGGTGACTTAGGTGTCTGTGCCGCGGAGGTGGTGCTGGAGGAATCCAGCTGGATTTTTTTAACCCCTCGAGGCTGCTGAGGCCCGTGATCATCTGTGCCTTTGTATTTCGGGGAGGGTGTGACATTCTTCTAATGAGCCTGAGTAAAGTGCCATGGCTGCTGCCCCCGTGAGAATAAAGAAACCTGAGTTCCCATGCTCTGCTGCTACGGTGACCCTTTTCACATCACAGCAACGTCTGCTTGGTGCTGGTTAACTTCCAAATGTGAGCCGGCAGCAGAGCCCAGCAAGCAGGTTACCCAGACATCCACCAAGGGCTACAGATGTTCCGTTCCGTGGTCCACATTCAACACGAACCTGACTCATTTTTTTCCCATTATTATTGGAATGAAAGAACCTGCCTTAGAGAATCAGACCCATGGCACACTGCTGGCCTCAGATACCCGAGATAACTTGAAGACCAATACAAGAACAGCAACCACCCCCCGCCCCCCCGAAATCAGTCTTGCCACAGAGGTTAATTCAATAGTTTGGTTTTTAACAGCTGCTGGGGGAGAATCTGAGTTCTTTGACTGATGGGAAAAAGTGAGAGAGACTTCAGTCTCCCCCTCGAAAGGCTTTCCTTTAGGCAAAATGCACTGTGCAATGTTAATTTTTCAATTAAAAAATTACGAGATAGGGAGTTCCCGTCGTGGCTCAGTGGAAACAAATCCGACTAATATCCATGAGGATGCAGGTTTGATTCTTGGTCTCGCTCAGTAAGTTGAGGATCCTGTGTTGCTGCGAGCTGTGGTGTAGGTCGCAGATGCAGTTTGGATCCCATGTTGCTGTGACTGTGGTGTAGGCTGGCAGCTGCAGCTCTGATTCAACCCCAAGCCTGGAAACTTCCACATGCCACAAATGAGGCCCTAAAAAGCAAAAATAAATAAATAAATAAATAAATAAATAAATAAAAATTAGAGATGAACTGCTGCTCCCCCCCTCACGAGGAGAGAAAGTCACCGCCAATATGCTAAAATGTGGACCGCTGTCACCAAAACATATGCCAATTCTGTTCAAAATGCTTTGAAGTCCTGGACCTAAAGAGGTTAGCGACAAAGATACAGATGACTAGACCAGAGAAAGGAATTGAGAAAGAATTTTGTGCGTGAACCTTCCATATTTCTCCTGTCATTGAGCCAATTTTCTCCCTCAAAATTACAACGTGGACCGCAAATCTTCAAGGCTAATGCTGCATAGAGTCTAAGGACTGTGTAAAAAGCAATATCATATGTGTGTCCATCTGATGGAAGAAAACAAGGGCCCTTGCGAAGGATTTTTCAGATAGGTAGGGGTCTTAGAAAGTTTAAAGATGACAATCAGGAAAGCGAACTAGAGGATGGCTACTTCTAGCCAATCAGTAAAAGCACATCACGGTTGGCCAGTTCTGCGACCACTCAGTGGGTTAAGAATCCTTTCAGCCTGAGAACTTGGGCACGTGGCCATTCTGTTCCTTTGACTTGCAAAGTACCATCCAGGCACTTCTACTAAAATGAACGTTGTGGGTTCAGGGCTTGGAAGACATCCACGGGAATGGTTTGATGCGTGAGCCATGCATACTGTTCCCAGAGTTTCCCATCTTCGTGATTCCCCGGCAGGCATGGGAGATGGGAGGTGACACGCAGAATGCTAGCGCGGCCACCGCTGACCCAAATACGTGCTTTCGCTTCCCACTTTCATCCAAGCCAAGGCGTCTGTGCTGCCTCCACACTGTCAAGCCTGACTTCTTAGTAAAGGGGGACCACAGGCTGTGGGCAAACACACTTTATCGGAGTAGGAGACTTCCCCCTCCTGAATCACGACATGGATATTTACACTGATTCCCGGTAGAGACATGGGGGTGTCGACGGATGCCTGGTACAGACACGGGGTGTAGAAGAGCCAGGATACTCAAGACTGACACCCATGATGACAGACACCGAAATGCACCCATGCCTGCACCTGCTTGCTGCCCTAAGGACCACTCATCAGCCTGAAATGGGATCGAGACGGAAATGGACTAATTAACGCTGTACGTTCTTTCTCCTCCCCTCATGGAAGTTTCTGCAAAGTGGGCTTTGAAAACAGGGACAAGACTAAGAAAATACACAGGGCCAGGGGACACAGAAGACAAAAAGGGCCAGGAAGACTCAAGAGAAGCTCTTTCGAGCCAGTGGAGAGCCAGGCAGAGGGCGAGGGGTGGCAGCAAAGGGGAAAGCAGTGCCCCTAAAGGGTGGGCACAGGAAAGGCCCAGATGCTTTGAAGGAGTTCACTGCTTTACAAAGTCTAGGCTGAAGTTCACCTGAAACTGAATTCCAAATTTGTTTTCTTCTTCTTCTTCTGTTTTTCTTTTTAGGGCTGCACCTCTGGCATATGGAAGCTCCCAGTCTAGGGGTCGAATTGGAGCTGCAGCTGCCAGCCAATGCCACAGCCACAGCCACTCGATCCTTAACCTACTGAGCGAGGCCAGGGATTGAACCCACATCCTCATGGATACTAGTCAGGTTCTTAACCCACTGAGCCATAATGGGAACCCCCTAAATTTGTTTTAAGCACCTACAACTAAAGAACATTTTTTATTTATTTATTCATTTATTTATTTATTTGTCTTTTTGCCTTTATCTAGAGCCACACCCGTGGCATATGGAGGTTCCCAAGCTGGGGGTCTAACAGGAGGTGTAGCTGCCAGCCTTCGCCACAGCCACAGCAACACAGGATCCGAGCCGCGTCTGCAACCTACACCACAGCTCACAGCAACACCGGATCCTTAACCCACTGAGCAAGGCCAGGGATCGAACCCGCATCCTCATGGTTCTTAGTCAGATTTGTTAACCACTGGGCCACAAAGGGAACTCCCATTTTTTATTTTTTTATTTTTTTGCCACAGCGTGTAGTAGTGGGAGATCAATTTCCAGACCAGGGACTGAACCCAGGCCTTGGTGGTATAAGTACTGAATCCTAACCACTAGACCACCAGGGAACTCCACATTTTTTTATTTTGAAAGAAAAGGTGCCAAGTGTTGCAATTCGAAACCCTTGAACTATTTTACTTTCCTAAAAACACACCAGCATAAAGACCTTCTGTGAGGAGGCAGAGACCTGCATACGGCCTTCTCCTTTGGTGCTTTAACAAGAACTATGAGGCAGTGTGATTCCATCTGACACATTCAGTCTCTGAAACCTCCTCGGGTAAAGTCGCAAGCACAACCTGCTTATCTGGTGAGAGGCGAGAGGAAAGCTTAGACTGTTTGCATCAAAGAATCCAGGAAAATTGCAGGAAGTGACACCACTACTGCTTTCACTGCCCTCCACGCCCTGCCTCTGACAAGTGGAAAACACATCAGTTCCTCTGTGGACAGAAGTAAGTGACACAGGAGGTTTCAGAGGGCAGCCTGCAGGCCATATCTCCCAAGCATCTAAAAGCAGTGTTAGGAGTTCCCTTTGTGGCTCAGTGGTTAACGAATCCGACTAGGGGCCATGAGGTTGAGGGTTCGATCCCCAGCATTGCTAAGTGGGTTAAGGACCCGGCGTTGCCGTGAGCTGTGGTGTAGGTCACAGACGCAGCTCAGATTCCGCATTGCTGTGGCTGTGGTGTAGGCCGGCAGCTACAGCTCCTGTTAGACCCCTAGCCTGGGAACCTCCATATGCCGCGGGTGTAGCCCTAGAAAAGGCAAAAAGACAAAAAAATTAAAAAATAAAAAAATAAATAAAAGCAGTGTTATTAGACTGTTCCTAAGACGTGCCTCTGCCTTCATGCTGGCCCATCAGTCCCTTCAACTCTTCTCGAGAGGTTCGTGTCACAGGATGCTTTCGTACCACGGTTTTTAACAAGTGACCATTTATCCCCATGGCTCAGGACAGTGAGACAAGGATCATTACCAGAAGAGTAAGACACAGAGTCACCGTTTAGCTAAGTACTAACTGAAGTTCTCTGCACCCCAAGAAATGCCAGCCGGGCCATTTGGAATTTTACACCAGGTTCTCCTTTGTCAAGTCAACCAGTACAGGTGGCAGGACATTCTATCAGCTACAAGAGATAAAGAAGAATACCTTGGCTCTACCTAAGTGCTAATTCCTCGGGGGAGGAGGGTTTAGAGGAGCACAGCCTAGAAATACACTGTGATATCTAAGTTCCCAAAGATGGGGAAAAAAAATGAAGTAATTTACAATCTGTTGAAATGCACTGACCTTGTAGTCGAATGAGCGGCTTGTGAGAGTGGATAATAGAACAAAAAACATTTCCTTCAAATAAAGAGACAACTTGGGGAGAATGCTGAGAATGAAGAAAATGGGGCTATTAAGCAGTCAGAATTGCTACCTGATGAAGAAATGCGTATCTAGTCCCATCCCCTTCCTACTGAGACTGGCTCCGGAGTCTGAACAAGAACTCTTGCCAGAGGATGGCAGAAGCTGTTTGAGGGCCTTAAGCTGGGAGAAGAGGAAAGTGGATGATCTTGCCGTCTGTTCTGAAGACCCAACCCACCCACCTGTCCTTCAGGTGTCTGCCTTCGCCAAGAAATCTACGCACGACAAGGGACTCAGGTCCCGGGTAGATGTTATAGGGTCAGCCAGCGATGTTACAGGACTCTACTTTTTCCTGATACGAAGCTCACTTGTAGCTGTCTTTCCATGTCACTCTACGCCACAGCCCTCCACCCCTCATCTGCGCTGTCCAATGTGGCAGACACTAGTCACACGCGGCTACCAGAGCCCTGAAACACGGCTAGTTCAGACTGAGACGCGCTTTCATGTAAAGCGTATATTGATCCGATCTGGAAGGCTTGATGTGAATTCCTCAGGAAGGAATGCAGCCCAGCTGACAAGGAGATTTCAGCGCAGCACAAGCGACATTTAGCCTTCTGATCTTCAGGACCCTAAGAGCATAAATGGGGGTTGTTTTAAGCCACTCGCTGCGTGCTGTCATAGCAGTAATGGAAAACTAGTACCTGTGGCTGCTGGAAGGTTTACACGTATGGATCACATCATATTTCTGTTGGACAGCACTGCATCAACTATAAGTTCCAGGAGCGCAGAGACTGTCTGTTTTGTTCACTCCCTGCCCTGCCCCTAGCACACTGCCTGGCTCATGCTGGTCCGTCCAAAACGGTGGGAACAAATGAAGCAATTTCAACAGAGACAGCTCCCTGCCTTTCAAAAGTGTGTGATCTATTCATTATTTTGATCAAGGTTTACTCAGCACTCACTCTGAGGCAGGTACTGCGCCAGGACCCGTAGATACCAAAATAAACACAAAGGGAAGAGTTCCCTTCGTGGCTCAGCAGTTAATGAAACCGACCTAGGATCCACGAGGATGCAGATTCAATCCCTTGCCTGGCTCAGTGGGTTAAAGATTTGGCGGTGCTGTGAGCTGTGGTGTAGGTGGCAGAAACAGTTTAGATCCTGCGTGGCTGTGGCTCTGTATAGGCCGGCAGCTGCAGCTCTGATTCAACCCCTAGCCTGGGAACTTCCAGATGCTGCAGGTACAGCCCTAAAAAGCAAAAATGAACAAACACAAAGTAGTTGCCAGGGCTTGTGGGGAGAGAAGGATGGGGAGCAACTGCTTGTCCGGGTACGGGATTTCCTTTCGGGATGATGAACATGTTTTGGGACTGGACAGCAGTGGTGCTCGCATTAACACAGTGAATGCACTAAGTGCCATTGAATTGTTTGCTTTAAAATGATTAATTTTTGTTATGTGACTTTCACTTCAATAAAAGAAGAAGAAGAAGATGGCATGGTCCCTGGTCCCTGACCTCAGAGACCATGGATCTCAGTGCAGCCCAGGGTTGCATGTATCTAAGCATGGATGGGCCCAACAACACCAGAGGCCTTATGACAGAGAGCTGCACCCAGGACACAGCTGCTTAGGAGGGACCGACGGCCAGAGGAAGGATGTGCCCGGGTAAAGAGATGGGTGTCAGAAAAAGCTTGAAAAGATAAAATTGCAGCTGTTTTAGCTAAATCTTCAAAGATGAACAGGATTTTTTTTTCCTTTTAATACATGCCAACTGTAGAAGGAAGAGTACTGCAGACTCAACCATTTGTAAGCAACCCTGGATGACTTTTCCAGCTCTTGGCATCTCTACCAATCTCGGTCCGCTTCGACATCCCTATCCTAGTTCACACTCCTTATAGAGAAAAGGCCTTAATTCTTAAAGTCACAGCTACTGTAATTACCCACAATCACAGAACCCTTGGAGCAAACTGCTGTCTGGAATGGCCAACTAGAGAGAAAGGGAAATGGGAACCGGAACTGATTTTATGGGCAAGGCAATACAATGTGCATGTAACGTATAATTAGAGAGGAGGAAGAAAAAAAAAAAAACTAGTGTTCAGAGTTTATCTGAATACACAGGTCAGCCGTTGCAAACCATCCAGCTTCTGATGTAAACTGACCAAAACACACCTTGGGAAGAACACCAAGAACTCAAGATCTCAGGGTAGACATCAAGGTAGAGGAGACCATTTGGCTGCTCTTCTGGTTGGGAAAGATTTAAATACAACCTGGAAATATCGATAAAAGTTATCTCAGCCAAGAGTTAACTCCAACACAACTGTATTCTAAGTAAAAGAAAAGAGGTAAGTTGGGAAAAATATTTTGGCCAATGAGAATTTTATTTTGTTTCCAAAAACTCCGCCACGTATGAAAACTTATTTCTAGGTCTTAGTAATAACAAATGTAACTAGTATTTGTTCTCAGTTCAGATGCTACCTTCTCAGAAAGGCCTTCCTATCAAAAGTAGAATCACTCAACATTTATAATAAAGTCACCCTGTTTATTCCCCTGAGATCATTCTCTGATACTTTTCTGAACTGTTTACTTCTGCCTCCTCTTCCTAGAATGTCAGCTCAATTTGACTAGGTCTTGTTCATTGTTTTATCTGCAGCATCTGTAAGATGCCAAGTCTTAGAAGACTCTGTTGAATGAATGAATAAATAAGAATTTCAAATATGATTAGTTAACTTAATTCCACATACCATCTCCTCTCCCCTAATGATTTGTAAAACTTTGTAACTGAAAGATTTATTAATTTTATACCTATTCCAGAGGTCATACTCAATTTATTGAGCATTGTAGGATTAATAAAGAGTGTGGGATGAGAAGTTCTATTGCTTGGCTAAGAATTCTAGTTCCTTATTTTTTTTTTCCTCTAGCGTGTGACCTTGGGTAGGCTACTTAACTTTTCTATGACTTTGCTTATCAGTGAAACAAAGTTATGCTGATGTTGCTTGAAAACTGAAAGTGTCTAGAATAGTGCCTAGGACTGACTAAGCACTTAATAAAATAACTCCATAATGGGTTGAAGTAACAGAAAAAAGAATGGCGGCTTAACAAAATACAGGATTTTCTATCCTCGGTTGGTTTTAGGAGTGAGTTTTCTGTACCCAGAGGTGTTCAAACAGAGAAGTAATTATCCACTTGATGGAGATACTGGAGAGGATATTTATGCAGCACAAAGTCATTTCCACTAGATAACTTTCAACATCCCCCCTCCTACTTCTGCAACCTTACCATCCTATGGTCATGACTAACGAAGTAAACGGAAGCTAAGAAGAACAGAGTACAGTTCCCATTTGCAAAATCAAAGAGGATTTTAAGCCTCCTGGACCCAGCAGATGAATCTATACTATTTTCACAAGAGAGTGGATGTCTTTTCTGTACGTGGAGAACCTCCTGCTGACCTCTGACCAATGGTGTCTATGGTCCTGATCTCCTCAACAAGACCATGAGGTGTGAGGCATGGATAAACATAGAAATGGGGGCGCAGGTATTCTTGGAGACACAAAGAGTTAGACTTGCTTAGAAGGCTCATGATCAAGACAACTAAGAGAAAATTGAAGGGAAGAAATTGCAAAGATGTTGAGATCTGCAAATGATCAAAAAAAAATTTAAAAATAAAATAAAATAAAAAGCAAACAAAAGACCAAGAAAACACTATGGTTCTTAATGAGAAATAAAGAATTTAAATATATTCCCATTTAAAGAAGGCTTTATCTTACTGCAGGTAGAAGGATAGGAAACTGGGAACAAGCTGCCCTCAAGAGGGTAGGGAAAGGGAGTTTTCAAGGATTTCTTTGAGATGGTCACCAAGGCAACGCCCGCAGAGGGCAGAGGTGGGCTAGGCTGTAAGGACCATATGTGCAGGTGCAAGCAGCTGGTAGCAAGTCTTAAAATCAAGGCAAGACCTGAAAACTCTAAATCTAGGTTTAGAATGAAAGAACGAATCAGTGGGCTTCTTCTAAATCCGTGGCATCAAGACATAACCTGGGACACTCGTGTCCTTGAGAAACACAAAATTCTCCATTACCTGCAACACCAGAAAAGACCATTAAATGGCATTTGGCATTATTGTTCACATTAAGGAAATTTTTATCATATTAAATTCTCTACAAATTAGGAATCTCTGTGTGCTTAATCAGCCGACCTTGAGCTTCCTTTGGTTTTGGTTTTGTAAATAACAACAGACCCTTTTAGTGTCAACAAGTAACATTATGAGCATTTGTAGATGTATCATGACTTCATTCTCACGAGCAGTAGATTTGGAGCAGCTTCTCTATAAGGTATTTTCAGGTGCTGACCAGAATAGCTGTACCAAGAACAGTTCCGTATGCTCAGGTGAATACCTAAAAATACACACGTATTCTCCTTTCTAAAGCAGTAAAAGCCATTTTCAACTACCCTACAAAAGACTTTGATGTCAATGTGTGTTAGCTTTGGCTAAGCTGTTTCAAATCCCATCCACACATGGCAGGGGGGGATATTTCACATTCTGATGAGCTAACCAGAAGTTACTTTGAAAATGTTATACCCCTTCCATACTGTCTGCACGCAATTTGGTTTTTTTTGTTTGTTTTTTTTTTTGTTTTTTGGCTTTTTGCCTTATCTAGGGCTGCAGCCACAGCATATGGAGGTTCCCAGGCTAGGGGTCTGACGAGCTGTAGCTGCTGGCCTTCGCCACAGCGATAGCAACGCAGGATCCGAGCCGCATCTGCAACCTATACCACAGCTCACGGCAACCCCGGATCCTTAACCCACTGAGCAAGGCCAGGGATCGAACCCACAACCTCATGGTTCCTAGTCGGATTCGTTAACCACTGAGCCACGACGGGAACTCCCGCACACAATTTTTTATAAGCTCCTCCTGAGTCCCAAGAACTTCAGAGTTTATTTTTACAGATAAGGTTCCGCCCTCTTTCAATGGAACCCTGATGTTTTTTGTGCTATATGTATAGAAATTTGCCTGAGTCTTTATTAGGAATTTATTTTTGGATCAAAGAAGTTTTAAATTGCCTGTCCCTATGTTATTTAGTACTCCATATTTAGATTCAAGAACCTGTCGATTCAATATAGCTTGCCCTTGGGGAGATTGATTGCAGCAGATGATAATAAAAGTTAGGACTCTGCTGGAATATGACACATATTTATTTTAAGGCCACTGGGAGAATTAGTTTATTTGGTAGACCTTTCTTGCAGTCTCCTACACCCTAGTAAGAGCAAAATACTGGAATGAGAAGGGTCTGACTCCAGCAATTTTAGTAACCTCTGATTGCTAATGGCTCCTTGTGCCATCACTATTTAATCGGTTTCATCAGATTCCCAGAGGGGGAAAAAAAAATTTTCATACATGATCGAAATAAATTTTTTTAAAAATCTTAAATTTTCTCATAAAACAGAGAGCTACCATATAAATGAGAGGGGAAAAAAAAGATTAAAAAATGTATTTTCCAACCACAAGTGGTTCTAAGTTACAAATGTCTCTTGTACTCTGAGAGTATTTTTGGTTGTCAAAATAAACTGGAAGAGTCTACCAGACTAAACTGTATGGAAGCTGGAGAAGGTAAAGACCCTGAAATACCCAGGGTAGCCATTCAGAACTGTCCCTACCTAAGAGGTCACCAGGGACAGAGGATGAAATGTCAAACAGATGAGGAGCAGAAAATTATCTCTTTCATTCATGATAAATCAAGTGCACAAAAAAATAGTTAATGATATAGAATATCTGAAAACCACCATTTAAATAGCAGATCTAATTAGTATAGATCACATCTGTCCCTAAAATATCTTCTTTTTCAGTATCCATCAAATAGGCACAAAATTTGACAACATATTATGCCATAAATAAAACATCAATAAAATTCCCAATAGGAGAATATGAAAAAATTATTTAATCATAAGGCAATAAAACTGTCAATGACTAACAAAAATAGAAAAAAAAATACCCTGTTATCTGAAAATGTTAACTTTCTCATGATTTGAGGGTCAAAAATAACATCTTGAAAACAACTATATTTAAAAACCCATGGGATGGCTAAAGTCGTGCTCAAAGGAAAATTCACAGACTTAAACAGTTTACTAATAAACAAGAGCAAATAAAAAATAAATTATATGAGATCAGGTGCTTTCAGTCAGAAAGAGAAAGACCAATACCATATGATATCACTTACATGTGCAATCTAAAATATGGCACAAATAAACCTATAACATGAGACAGAAGCAGACTCACAGATGTAGAGAACAGACTTGTGGTTGTCAAGGGGGAGGGGGGAGGCAGGAGCAAGTGGGACAGATGGGGAGTTTGGGGTTAGTAGATGCAAACCATTACATTTAGAATGAATAAGCAATGAGGTCCTACCCTACAGCACAGGGACTATATCCAGTCTCTTGGGATAGAGCATGATGAAAGATAACATGACAAAAAAATGTATGTATATGCATGACTGGGTCACTAGGCTGTATAGCAGAAATTGGCACAGCAACTGTAAATCAGCTATAAAGAAAGAGAGAGGAAGAGAGAAAGGAAGGAAGGAAGGGAGGGAGGAAGGAAGGATGCAAGTTAGGATGTTAAAGGAAAGAAAAACCAAAGAGAGCAGAAAAAGAAACATGTTATACATAAGTATAAATTCATTAGAAGAAAGAAGTGTAGAGGATTAATAAATCAAAAAGGTAGTAATTAAACTATTAGCTAACCAAATCAAGGATGAAGAAGAGGGCTGATTGAATTACACATAATAAGAAACAACAACAAGTAAATAACACAATATAGAAGACATCTCTAAAAAATTATAACAATTTCTTTGCTCAACTCTATACAAATAAATTTCAAAGCCTAGATGAAAGAGATAATTTTATAGAACATATGGTATGCTAAAATTTTCCAGGAAAAAAAAAAAAAGAGAGAGATCTAATCAGACCAATTACCATGCAAATAAAGGAAGTAAATGGTTACCCCCAAAACTGGCCACACACACACACACACACACACACACACACATACACACAGCCTAGACAGTTTTACAATATATCTTGTCAAAACTTTAAAACTGATAATTCCAGTATTTAAACTCTTCCAGAGCATAAGAGGAAAAAGACAAGGGTGATTTCCAAGTTCCTTTTACAAAGCAATAGCAACTTTGATACCAAAATCTGACAGACCACACCAAATAGAAAATTATAGTGCAAACTCAGTAATAGCAACGCAAAAATCTGAAACTAAATATTGACAAACAGAATCCAGCAGCAAATAAAAGAATGCGCGTGGCCAGATGGAATTTATTTACATTTCAGGAACGTAAAGAATAAAAACAAGATAAAAAACAGGAAGAAATCTGCCAACACCAAATTCCTCACTCTGGCATTCAATGCCTTTTAGCATATAATAGTTTTCCTTTCCACATTAATCCCACCACTCCTATGACAGCCATACTATGTCATTCAGTCTTCCACGTACTAAATGCTATTTCCAATCACTGGACCTTTGCTAATTTTGTGCCTGCGTTTGGAATGGCAGGGGCCCCAACTTCCTCTCAGTTCTAAATATTCTATTCACCCATCAGAATTTCACTAATTATCAGAGAAATGCAAATCAAACTACAGTGAGGTACCATCTCACACCAGTCAGAATGACCATGATCATAAAGTCTACAAAAAAGCAAATGCCAGACAGGATATGGAAAAAAAGGAACCCTCCTACACCGTTGGTGGGAATGTACATTGGTACAACCAGTATGGAAAACAGTATGGAGGATCCTAAAAACACTAAATGTAGAACTAGCATATGATCCAGCAATCCCACTCCTGGGCATATATCCAAACAAAACTGTAATTCAAAAAGATACATGCATCTCTATGTTCACAGCAGCACTATTCACAATAGCCAACATAGGGAAAAACAACATAAATGGCCAACAACAGCTGAATGGATTAAGAAGATGTGGTACATACATACAATGAAATACTACTCAGCCATGAAATGGAATGAAATAAGGCCATTTGCAACAACATGGACGCAAGTAGAGATTCTCATACTAAGGGAAGTAAGTCAGAAAGAGAAAGACAAATACCAAAAGATATCACTTCTACGTGGAATCTAAAATATGGCACAAATAAACCTGTCTACAGAACAGAAACAGAAGCACAGATATGGAGAACAGAGCTGTGGTTGCCAAGGGCTGGTCGGGGGGGAGAGTGGGATGGACTGGGAGTTTGGGATTGCTAGATGCAAACTATTACATTTAGAATGAGGTCCTACTGTACAGCACAAGGAACTATACCCAGTCTCTTGGGATAGAACATAATGGAAGAGAGTATGAGAAAAAGAATATATATACATATGTGTGTGTGTGTGTGTATATATATATATATAGTCACTATGCTGTACAGCTAAAATTGACAACACTATAAATCAACTATAATTTTAAAAATACATAAAAAATAAATATTAAATCATAAGAAAAGCTTCGATTCTCCCCACCATCAGAAACCTCTCTGTGTCAAGCACCTGAAAAGCGCTCTTACTCTCTCTCTCTCCTCCTTCCTCCCTCGTCCACAGAACGTGCCTTTAACCCTGAATTACAGGTATCTCTACCTGTAAAGCACTGCTTCTCCTACTAGACTAAAACAAATTTGATGAGAAGCACCCTGTCTTGTGTACCTTTCTTTATATCTCAACCATCCCAAGCACAGATCCTTACACATCTGCGTGTGTGGTGCATGGACACACAGAGATCCAAAATATAAAAGTAGAAAACCACACTGAAGACTTCTGAGAAATGGTTGACACACGTTTCAAGAAACGGGGTTTCTACAAAATTGTTAGGTTGTTAGCAGGTGCCATTCCATTTCATCTCAATGAAATCTAATGAGATGAGAAATTTGTGTTCACTCTGAATACAGGAGTTGCAGTTTATTTTAAGGCCACTTAAAACAAAGAAGTTGACATGCCTCGCACTTTCCTAGTAGGAAGTGTAGGAGTTATTTACTTTTTTACCTCATGTTGATTCATCCCGTGTTTGCAGTGGGACCCAGCTAGGATCCATGAGGATGTGGGTTCGATCCCTGACCTCGCTCAGTGGTTTAGGGATCTGGCATTGCCATGAGATGTGGTACAGGTCACAGACATGGCTCGGATCCTGCATGGCTGTGGCTGTGGTGTAGGCCAGCAGCTGTAGCCTGGGAACCTCCATATGCTGCAGGTATGGCCCTAAAATGCAAAAAAATAAAAAAAAATAAAAAGATGCCCACTCTTGGTTTTCCTTCTCTTCTCATGTTCCCTCATCTCTGCAAACCCCTCTTTCTCTATCTGCTCTTCTCTTTCAGCGGTCCCCAGGCCTCTAAGACTCAGCAGTCATCACATCTCACGCCTCACTCTGCCATTTCAGACCTTACTACTACTATTCATGGCTTCAACCCCAAACTAAAATCAAAGTCCTAGGCCACTAAAATCTCTGTCTCCAAATAAGTACCATGTACCCAGCTGTCCCCAGGTTGTTATCAACTGCACATGTATGATCTGAATTCACTTTCTTCATCTCGACACAGAGAGAATTAATGTTGGTCCCCCAAAGGTGTTCATGTTCCAATGCCCAGAATCTGTACTTATGTTGCCTTATAAGGCAAAGGGGATTTGGTAGATGTGATCTGGTTGAAGACCTTGGGTAGGCTCGAAACAGCCACAAAGGTGCTGATAAGAGCGAGGCAGAAGAGTCAGTGTTGGGTGAGTTAATGTGGCAAAGGCTTGGTTGGCCATTGCTGATTCTGAAGACAGAAGGGGGCCGTGAAGTAAAGGCTGTACCCAGCCTCCAGGAGCTGCAAGAAGCAAGGAAGGATTCTTCGTCCCTAGAGTGTCTGGAGGAAGCGAAGCCAAGCTGACACTTGATTTTGGCCCAATGAAACCCATTTCAGACTTCTGACCTCCAGAATGGTAAGATAACAATTTTGTACTATTGCAAAGCAGTACTTTTGTGGTAATTGGTTACAGCAGCCATTAGATAGTAATGTCACCAATTCTCTTCTCAGTCTATGGTACCACCTTGAAGTATCCTTAAGACTCATCAATCGCTCTGGTACGTGACTTGCGAAGACCTATTGACTCTGCCTCAGAAACTCTTCATGTTCCCTCCCAACCATCTGTTCTTATCTCCATGGGTACTGGCTGAGACAGATCTGTATCCTAGAGTCTTCACTAGTTTCCTGAATCTAGGAGGCCACTCTCTCCCCTAACCCCAACCTGAGCAAGGTCGGTCTTCAAACTGTCCCTAGAGCATCTTTACAGGGCACAAATCTGTTCAGGTCTCAAGCCAAATGGGTCACTACTGACACCCCTTCTAACTACCCAAATTTAATCTCTGTCCTGTTTAAACTTTGTGCACCACACGACATTCCCTTTGCACTTGGTACTTCATCTTTACTTTGAGTTCCCTCACTGCTTGTCTAAGTGGTAAACTCCTCCAAAGTCTTCAATACTGAGCCAAATGTGTCAGCAAGCCCTTGACAGTGACCTCCTTGAAGGAGTGGGACCTCTCTCCATCTCTTTCTCAGTTCCCAGCGCAACCCTCACTCTGAACAAGGAGGAAGGACAAGCCTTCTATTCTCGTGACCTCTGGCATATGCCTTCCCTACTTTTCTCCCAGTTCTCACTCAAATTAGGGTTTGGAATTACTTTGAGAGTTAACTCAGTAGGACACGGTGCCCCCACACCCCCTGGATTCCCAACGAGCAGGTGCTACATTTGAGAATTGATATGAGAACAACTAAGCTTGGCATCTTGGGCACTTCCTCTAGCGCTAAGAACTTCACTTTAAAAGATAAATTTAGGACAAGAGACATCTGTCAGCCTCAGTTCTGCTACAAAGATATCCTTATGCCAGCTCTCCGTTTTCCCTCCTTGGTTATAGAGGATTCCACTTTCTTTCAGTTTGTAGCATAGATAAGTTTTTATACTTTCACATAATTTCTATTCCTTTTCTCTGGCCCATATCCAATTTCCTAATATCGTGTTTAAAATATGGAAATAAAAATTGGGCTCTAATATGGGCTTTATCAATGTCTAACACTGTTAGTATATTACTTCATGATTCTTATGTGTTATATTCTGGTCAATACAAACCAGATCATGTTCGCCTTTTTGATAATAGTCCTATATCGCCGACTCATTTCCCTGAGTAACAGGGTAAGAATGACTTTTTACCTGCAGAATACTTGTACGTCAATTCCATTCTTTATGATGGCGAGGATAATTTATCAGTTTCTTTTTCTAGAATTAAAAAAAAAAAAACGCCTACATCTTTGCAAAGAACTGTCTGAAACACTGATAGTTATAGTTCATTTTGACTTGATGCTCCACTCTATATCTGGGTCCATTTGACTCAGAGCCTCACCAAGTTCTCTAGCAGTTTTCTTCACTTTTAAATATGGGCTATATATTTATGTGGGTAATCTGAATTTAATTCAAAGTAAAAACAAGTACACATCTTCTTTATCAGTTGATACTACTTCATTTTGGAAGCCATAATCACAGAAATAATGATATAGACAGACATGTGGAACTGGTTTAGGAGTTATTCTCTGATTTTGTTTATCTGTTTATTTTTCTCATTTAAGTCTACAATGAGAAAAACAGAGTTGAGAGTAGAGAATTCCTTTTAAGTTAATCCACCTTTCTGATAAAGCAATGAAAACAAAGGTCCAAATTATGTTTTATGTTTTAGAAGTCAAATGGGTAAGATAAACAAAAAAAAATGTAATTTCCTTTTTTTTGTCTTTTTTTGTCATTTTAGGGCTGCACCTGCAGCATGTGGAGATTCCCAGGCTAGGGGTCTAACAGGAGCTGTAGCTGCCGGCCTACACCACAGTCACAGCAACGCAGGATCTGAGCCGCGTCTGCAACCTACACCACAGCTCACGGCAATGCTGGATCCTTAGCCCACTGAGCAAGGCCAGGGATCGAACCCGCAACCTCATGGTTCCTAGTCAGATTCGTTAACCACTGAGAACTCCAAAAAAAATAAATGTAATTTCTAATTGGCTCCTGGAAAAAAATCTCAATCCAGATTAAGTATGTTCCTATTAATTTAACTACATTAACTTCATTTCACTTTCTCACACTGACCTGATAAAATTGAACCAGGCACATCATAAAAACATTTTTGACATCCTATAAAGTCAGATTTAATATTATCTCATTAAAAAAAAAACATGGAATGTGAGTGGATTTGGAGAGGAAAAATGTGGATCACAGTCTTAGTTCCTCTGCTCACAATCAGATCAAAAGAGTCACAGCACCCTTCTGGAGCTCTATTGCTTTTATTCGATAATTATAATCAAGACCCAATCTAATGCTTATACTTTGTTGTCTTTCCTCTGCTGTGAGTATGGATGAGGAATCCACAGGACACTTAAAAGTATAAAGAATAAGATCAAAACACAAACCCGATATGAACAGGTAGAACAGGGCCTAGTACTCTGATACAAAGAAAACGAGAATATACTGTAACTCACTTAGATATAAACACATTGCTGAGCTCTTCAGAAAACAAAGGAAATGAACAAAAGATGGAATCCCCACACTAAAATCAGGATGGTAAGCAAAGCCTGAAGCTGAAGCTTCCCTGGGGACAAATGACTGAAACCAGGTACCTATGGCCTCGGATATTAATGGGAGAGAGAGGGTTGACACCCCTGAGGGAAGGAACCTCACTTTCAGTGAAAGTAAACACTGTTCCCTCTACAGAGGAAAGACGAAGCCTACCTGTCCCTGCCGCTCCCAGGATTTTAAAAACTAATAATAGGGAGTTCCTGCTATGGCACAGCAGAAAGGAACACAACTAGTATCCTCGAGGATTCAGGTTGGATCCCTGGCCTCGCTCAGTGGGTTGGGGATCTAGCACTGCTGTGAGCTGTGGTGTAGGTCACAGATGTGGCTCAGATCCCACATTGTTGTGGCTGTGGTATAGGCCGGCAGTTACAGCTCCGATTTGACCCCTAGGCTGGGAACTTCAATATGCCGTAGGTGTGGCCCTAAAAAAAAAAAAAAATAATAATAATAATAATAAAGATAACAATGTAAGTTTCCCCCTTAGAATCTACAACAGGATACCAGATGTCACTTGAGTGTGTACTTCAAGTCTATACCTCAGAAAACCCCAGGCCAAATAATTAAATAAAACTCTCCTGAGTTGGCAGTACTCCTGGATGCCCAGCTGAAAGACAGGCCAAGGCCAGACTCCTCTGGAGAAACAGCAGCCTTAATGTTTTAGTTATCTCAGGCTGGCAATACAAAATACCATAGACTGGGTGGCTTCAACAAGAGCCACCCAATTCTCCTAGGTCTAGAAGCTGGAAACCTGAGATCAGGGTGTCAGCATGGCCAAGTTCTGCTGAGAGTTCCCCTTCTAGCTTGCAGAGGGTCACTTTCTCGTTGTGTGCTCACATGGTGGGAAGACAGACAGAGACTTCCTTCTTCTTCTTCTTCTTCTTCTTACAAAACCACAGCCTTATTGGACTTAGGGCCCCATACTTACAACCTAACTTCACCTCAATTACTTCCTAAAGATCCCATCTCCAGATATTCAGTCACAAAGGGAGTTAAAATTTAAACATATATATTTGGAGGAGGATGCAACAGCTTAATATAAGCACCTTGGAATTCCTGCAGATTAAATTCAGCCAAAGAGGAGCTAATAATCAAATGCTACAAACTGAAGGCCAGGAAGCAAATCACCACAGATGAGGGTAAGAAGCCCCAGCAAATCGAAGATTTAAAGCCTCCATGACCTCAAAGATTAGCATTATCTGATGTAGAACATAAAATATTTATGTTCCAAATAAAGAAATGAAAAATAAAACATTTTTAATAAGCAAAAAATGAGACTATCAAAAAACATTCAGGGGAGTTCCCATCATGGCTCAGCAGAAAACGAATCTGACTAGAAACAGTGAGGTTTCGGGTTTGATCCCTGGTCTCGCTCAGTGGGTTAAGGATCCGGCGTTGCTGTGATCTGTGGTGTGGGTTGCAGATGTGGCTCGGATCCTGTGTTGCTGTGGCTGTGGTGCAGGCCGGCAGCTATAGCTCCGATTTGACACCTAGCCCGGGAACATCCATATGCCATGAGTGCGGCCCTAGAAAAGGCAAAAAGACCAAAAAAAAAAAAAAAAAAAAATCAGGATCATAAGATAACAAAACAGATGTTTTGGAAAAAAAAATTGAGGAGTTCCCATCGTGGCACAGCGGAAATGAATCTGATGCAGGTTCAATCCCCACCTCGCTTAATGGGTTAAGATCCAGCATTGTCAT
>PVHT020004944.1:22735127-22958845 GCA_004024745.2 Catagonus wagneri
AAAAAAAAAAAAAAAAAAAAAAAAAAAACTGAAATTAAAACTCAATGATAAGTTAACACCACAAATTTGAACATACCTGAAAAAAAAAAGCCTCAGAGAACTATAAGACAGACTTTACAAAATATAATGCAGATTACACTATAAAGAGACAAAGAAAATGGAAAATGTGAGAGTGGCTGTGAAACACAGACAAAAGAAAAGGACAAGAAATGTATTACAATTAAAGTTTTCTTTATCAAAAGATACCATAAAGTAAAGAGCTAATCCACAAATGCAGTCAAAGTAACACCCAAAAAGGATGATATACAGAATATATGAAAATGCTTATAAATCAAAAGATAAAGACAGCCCAACTGAGAAAGAGGCAAATGTCAGAAACATATATTTCGAAGAAGCAGCATACATGCCCAATAAGTTTATGAAGAGATGCTCAAATACAGAAATTTAAACCACGACATACCATTTGACCACCAGGACTCAGAAGAAATGTTAAAAACCTATAATTTCTAAATGTTGACAGGGACTCAAAACATTGAGAACTGGTAAAAAATTACATCTGTCTAACCACTTTAGAAAATAATTTAGCATCTTATTTGAAGATGCACACATCCACTGATGAGTCATTTCAATGATTAAATAATTTCCTAGAGAAACATCTGTACATTAAGTATCAGAGACCTGAGAAAGGGAGTCTTGACAGCACTGTTTGTGACAGTAGAAAAAAAAAATCTGACTATAAACAACTCAAATCCTGTCCATCAACATATCCTTAAAAACTTCTAGAAGCATCATAGAATATTTCATAACAGTGAAAATTAATGCAGTGTGACTCTACTAATCCTCGTAGTGAATATCAGGAAGATAATGTTAAGATTAAAAAAAAAAAGCAAAATAGAGTATTGCTTTATAAAAACTTCAAAAACATATAAAACAGTACGTCGTCTAGAGTTGCATACATGTATAGTAAAACCATAAGAAAGAGAACAATAATCAAAGGAAAGTGGTTTGCTGGGAGACAGAGGGGAGAGGAAAAAACTGGAGAAGGGCATAGATGGAACTAGAAATTCCCATACTATGTGAAGTAAGTCAGAAAGAGAAAGACAAATACCATATGATATCACTGATATCCGTAATCTAATATACTGCACAAATGAACCTTCTCACAGTAAAGAAACCCATAGACTTGGAGAACAGACTTGTGGTTGCCAAGGGGGAGGGGAAGGGAGTGGAATGGACTAGGAATCTGGGGCTAACAGACAGAAACTATTGCCTTTGGAATGGATAAGCAAAGAGACCCTGCTGTATAGCACTGCGAACCACATCTAGTCATTTATGATGGAGCACGACAGAGGGTAATGTGAGAAAAAGAATGTATATATGCATGTGTGACTGGGTCACTTTGCTGTACAGTAGAAAACTGATAGAACACTGTAAACCAACTATAATGGAAAAACGGAAATCATTAAAAAAAAAAAAACCTGAAGGCATGTGGTTTATTTCTAGTGTTCTATTTCTTAAGCTGGGTGACACACACACACAGCTGCTGTTTTACTATTCTGTACAATGTAAATATATGTTATGTTTTTCATGCTATGTATAAAATATTTCATTAAAATTCTTAAAAAAAATACTGCGGAAGAGAGTGAGTAGCAAACACTGTCTTCGATCCCCTCCCACCTGCATCTTCTCTCACCCTTAAAGGCACGTCTTACAGTCCCACCCACAAACCCTGCCAAAGGATAATCAAGGTTTGGGCTAACAGAAGTTTGAGGGAACACTTCCCAGGGAACCTCTGAAGTCAAAACCCCAGCTTCAGCTTTGAAGCCCTCCCAATAACCCCCACATCTGCAGCATCACCTCCTCCAGGTAGCAACCCTCCCCCGCCCCATGACACGGTTCCTCAATGGAGGTGACAGGAGCAGCCTGCAGACCACTTCAGAAAGCCTCCTGGAGTCTCTTCTGGACTAATTACTCCTAATTATCACAATGCTCTGTATGCATTTTTCACAGTGTATGCACAGCAAGTTTTTAATCATTCATCTTAGTGGGGAAAAAAAACCATCTGAACATCTTTTGGACTAGACAAGAAATGTGAAAGGAATCCAAGAAAAAAGTGCCAGTACAACTTCTTGTAATTAGATATCTATTTAAATGTTCCTGACTGCAAGTTTTTGCTGACTTAAGGGGAATGTCAAAAGTCCTGTTTTCTTATGTCATCTGTACAGTTTTCATTGAGCAGCATGTTGCGTCAACTTAATAAGGCACATTTTTATCTCTATGAGCACAGATCTGATTGTACTACTGTGTTCTCTTGAACTCGGCTGATGGTGACATAAGCTTAGTAACTTTCACTGTACATATTTTTTGGTTTACTGTTGCTTCTCCCCTCTATGTTCGGAATATGTATTTGTTTAATTAAAAAACAAATGCAAGTGACCTCTAGATTTAAGACTTTTGTGGCTGTATGCTAGCGGATCAGTGTTTCCTCAAACATTCAGTCCTTATAACTTGGTGTGTTTGCAGTAATTTAAAATCTTGAGTCTCTGGGACGAGAAAAAATGTGTGATTAAGTATCTTATGGGAACACGTGTGGGTTTTTTTTTTTTTTTTTTTGGTTTTTTTGTTTTTTGCTTTTTAGGGCCGTACCCACAACATATGGATGTTCCCAGGCTAGGGGTCGAATCAGAGCTGTAGCTGACAGCCTACACCACAGCCACAGCAACTCAGGATCTGAGCTGCATCTGCAACCTACATTATACCTTATGGCAATGCTGGAACCTTAACCCACTGAATGAGGCCAGGGATCAAATCCTTGTTCTCATGGATACTAGCTGGGTTCGTTACCTCTGAGCTATGATGGGAACTCCCTATTCATGTAGTTTTATTCATAGGTGATCAAAAATACTATCACTTTTAATTAAACACACACACACATAGATAAAACAAAGTCCCAGGAAAAAAACATTAAGGGCTAGGCTATTTGATTTACTTCTGATTTACTCTTATAAATAATAGGACATCAACAGATCTATTAGAATGTGATTTAAGGTAACCCCTTAGAATTTGTTTGGCTTTTTTCCTTTTTACATCAGTATGCAAAAGTTATTGCTATAGATTTTTCTAGGCTGAAAATGCAATCTTAATGAAATATATTATACAAAGAAGGAAGGGAAGGAGGGAAAAAAGAAGGAATTAGGTTTTTGCTAAAAGAGCCTACAAATTTCAACAAAGCCAACTTCAAGTGTATTGATATTTGCCAGGTTACTATCCTTTTCTGCAGAGGAAACGTCCCCAAAATGTTAATGTTTATCATAAACTCTCCTAAAGTCAAATTGGGATCTGATAAAGTCAACAATCCTTCCGCACCCCAAAAACCAATTTCAAGTAGAAGTCTCTAATAATTACTCCTTTGCCAGATACCCATACAAAAAATATTTCAGAAATTCTCTAAGTTCAACTTAATATTCTATATCACTGAAGTTCTCAAAAATATTAGTAACTCTCATAATTATTCAGTAACAATATTTGCCCAGTGTTTCATATATTAACAGAATAAACTTGCCAAATGATTCCAAGAACTGCTGGCATAAATGATTTAAAATTTTGGTTGGAAATTGTGTTCCAGGAGAGCAGCAGTCTAGGATCTGGTAAAGATTGCTTCCTAAAGTCATTTTCTCATCTATTTACCTTCTTGCAGGTTGTATGGACTGACTGTTTCGGGAACAAAGGAATTCTACTGTTCTGCACAGAACACATCTGCAGGTCTACATACTTTAAAAGGATCAGAATGAGAGTTCCCATTGTGGTGGGGAGAAAAGAATCCAGCTAGGAACCATGAGGTTGCAGGTTTGATCCCTGGCCTTGCCCAGTGGGTCAATGATCCTGAGTTGCCCTGAGCCGTGGTGTAGGTCACAGATGTGGATCAGATCTGGCCTTGCTGTGGCTGTGGCGTAGGCCGGCAGCAAGAGCTACGATTAGACCCCTAGCCTGGGAACCTCCATATGCCACTGGTGTGGCCCTAAAAAAGGACAAAAGACAAAAAAAGAAAAAAAGGAACAAAATGAAGAAACGCTTCTATAACCTTACCTACTGACAGGATCAGAAATAAAATTATGTGGGAATGGGGTTAGTGGAGAGATAGTAAGCCCAGGACACGGCTGTTGAAAGGTCCCCCATCCCCACCCCAGGTCCCCGAAGCAGCTACAAATTCCCCATCTTCCTTCTCTTGGTTACCCTGCCTGTAGTGAAAGCCTTAAAATAAAACCCTGAAAATAAATTTGACAAATAAAGAAGTGTCTCTTTCCTTTTAGCAGATGTACTCTATTAGTTGAAGCAATCACAAGGCAGCCCAGATTTAAGGGGAGGAAATAGAGTCCCTTAATTTTGTTTTGTTTTGCTTTGTTTTCAAAGCAGCGCTTTTGGAGTTCCCCCTGAGGTGCAATGGGATCGGCAGCATCTTGGAAAGAGCTGGGACGCAGGTTCGATCCCTGGCCCGGCACAGTGAGTAGGGATCTACTGCCACCGTTGCAGTTTAGGTCATGACTTCGGCTCAGATCTGATCCCTGTCCCAGGAATTCCATATGCCGTGAGGCGGCCGAAAAAGAAAAGGAAAAAAAATTCAAAAAAGCAGTACTTCAAAACCTTCAAAGCTTACCTGGAAGGTGGAGCAAACTGGGAAGGAAGTGTAGAGATTGCTCCCTGATTAGCAAAAATCAGAAAGGGAGGGTGGGGGCAGCTGCACCCTTGAGGACCCATTTAGATTTGTAACTCTACTCTGCCCCCTTCCCCACCCCAGCACACCTGGGCACCCCTTTCAAACAAACTGACAACCTTACCCCAGGGGAAGATCTTGACTGTTTAAAACTCAATTCAGGAGTTCCCATTGTGGCTCAGTAAGTTGAGAACCCGACTGGACAGGAAAAGGCAAGCTGAGCCAAAAGCTACGGCAAGATCCTTAAGGTCAGGCTAAGACCTGGAAGAATCTCAAATGCCTATCACTGAGTGAATGAAGCCAATCTGAAAAGGCTATGTCCTGGATGATTCCAACTCTCCAACATTCTAGAAAAGGCAGAACTTACAGGGACAGTAAAAAGATCAGTGGTTGCCAGGGGCGGGAGAGGGACAGACGCACAGGAGGAGCACGGAGAATTAGTAGGGCGGTGAAACTTCTGAATGACACGGTGTAACGGTAGGTACATGACATCACCCATTTGTCAAAAGCCGTAGAGGGTACACCACCAAGAGTGAACCCCAAGGATAACTCTGGACCTTGGGTGACAGTGACATGTCCAGGTAGGAGCACCAGCTGTAACAAATGCATTGCTCAGGATGGGGGCGGGAGCGGGGGGATTGTGTACAGTTGGGAGAGACCTCAGGCGGCGGGGCGAAAGGAGACTGCAGGCAGGAGATGCACCAGAATTCCCTCTAGTTTCCCCTCAACTTTGCTATGAACCTAAAACTGCTCTAAAAAAATAAAGCCTATTTCAATAAACCTTTCAGGTAAGAAAGCACGGGGTGTTTGAAGAACAAACAGATTCCAACTTCTCTAGAGTATAGTGAACCGGCAGGGACAGGAAGGCCACCAAGGAAGCCAAGGACGTCATGGTTAGAAGTCTGAATGTGGGAGTTCCCGTTGTGGAGCAGCAGAAACGAATCCGATGGCGGAGATTGGCAGCTGTAGATCCGATTCAACCCCTAGCCTGGGAACCTCCACATGCTGCAGGTTCAGCCCCCCCCCAAAAAAAAAAGAGAAAAAGAAAAATAATAACACTTTGCCCCTTAAAATATTTCTCCTCCTTTTGCAACCTTGAAGGTAGTATCCAGGGACATAACACAATCCTTGGAAGTGGAAGTGACGATTTCCACTGTGAACAACTGTGAATGGCCATGAGGAAAACAGCAACTGATTCAGATCTACGGCGATCAAGTACGTCTTTCCACACGCACTGTTACTGGTGCCCACCCAGTGTAACAGTGTGAATAAAGGTTAGTCTATAAACACACACACACACACATCATCCCTCAGAACAGCATTTCCACATAAGGAGAGTTCTATTTGTATAAAACAACATGTTTGAAAATTACAGGCAGTGTAACAACAGTTCCTGAATTACTCTTTTGTTTGTTTAGAACTTCAGTTCAAAAGGCTAATTAGTATTTTGTGCAAGTCGTAGGAAGAGGGGGCTGACGCAGGACCCACAGGATCTAATCTTTGGCTGATAGAGTAGGTGGTTTAGGACATGCCAGGGACGACGCTGCCTTCCACTGATTATCTCACTGAATTTTCACCACAACCCTGGGGAGGAGATATAATTATCTCGACTGTACCAATGAAGAAACAAAGGCTGAGAGAATCTACATCATTTCCCACGGTCCCAGAGCTGGCTAGCCATTCCTGGAGCCAACATGCAAACCCAGGCCAAAGCCCAAACACTATACTTCAGGCCACACACCTGTCTATTGGGAGAGGGTGTGTGTGGAGGCCATGGAAGTACCTGGCTCCAGGCTCTTTTCAAGAGACCCTGACTACCCAGCAGTTGCTGGACCTTTGCATCCGCCACGGCATTTGTCCACAACCCCTTCCCAGGGCTTCTCTCTGCCCGTCTGAGCAGGGTGAGGTACCAGAATTGGCCCATTTCCACCAGACCTGGGAGTCCTCTAAAGCCACACCACCTGATTCGCCAGTCACTAGCAGCATGTGACAACTGGGCACCTCAAAGGTGGGGAGTGTGCCTGAGGAGATAAATATTTCATTTGATTTCACGTTAATTTCAACCTCAGTAGTCCCAAGTGGCCACTGGGCATCATATGGAAGAGCCCAGAGGTAGGGCATCTCTGCCACTGCAGAAAGTTCCATCAAACTGCGTTGCCCCAAAAGGACAACCTCTGCTTAAAGGGATCATTAGGCAGAAAGCCGCCCAGGTCCACAGTGGAGGGAAGAAGGGCTTACCTTAGAGGCACTTCTCATTGAAACAGTCGTCTCAGATGAATCTGCGGATACTGCGAAGGTCAGAGGAGAGGTTCAGGAGGAAGGCAGCAGGCATGGATCTTGGGGGCCTCAAATACGCGCTACCTCTCTGGGGCTGGTCCCACAGCTGGGGAAAGAAAGGGTGTCTTAGAAGGGGGAGAGCTAACCATCAGTGGAACTAGCATTCAAACCCAGGCCTAAATCCAAACCTTAGACTTAGGTCAGAAAATCCTGGGCAGGCAGGATTTTCTGTGGCTCTTGAGAAAAAAGTGGAACTAGGACCCACATGAGGTCAAGGTCTAGGGAGAATAGAGTTTTTACCGAGTAACAGCCAGGCAGAAAGAGTAAGTCATATTTTTTTTCTTTATTGGTTTTTCCTACACTCTTCTTTCTCCTTGATTATGACTCTGATCTCCTTTAATAAAACCATATTGGAGCTCCCATTGTGCATCAGTGGTAACAAACCTGACTAGTACCCATGAGGACACAGGTTCAGTCCTTGGCCCTGCTCAGTGGATTAAGGATCCAGCATTGCTGTGAGCTGTGGTGTAGGTCACAGATGTGGCTCAGATGTGGTGTTGCTGTGGCTGTGGTGTAGGCTGGCCACTGTCGCTGTAGCATAGTGTGGTGTAAATGTGGTGTAGCTGTAGGGTAGTGTGTTGTAGGCCTGTAGCTGCAGCTATAGAGTTGACCCCTAGCCTGGGACCTTCCCTACGCCACAGGTGTGGCCCTAAAAAGACACAAAACAAAACAACAACAAAAAACATACTGATCCTCGTTTTCCTGCTCCCTCCAGTTACCAGAAGAAAATATGCCTGGAATAAATATTTTATTTCTTTTATGTATTAGACATTTTATGCTCATTAGTCTTCATACAGATTAACTGAATATTGACACTTTTCTTCCTCAAGAAGAATTACTGCTCATTTTTTTTCAATATACATTTTTTTCTTTTTAGGGCCATGCCTGCGGCACATGGGGTTGCGGGTTCCCAGGAGTGGGGGTTGAATCAGAGCTGCAGCTGCCAGCAGACATCACAACCACAGCAATTCCAGATCACAGCTGCGTCTGCGACCTATGTTGCAGCTAATGGTGACACTGGATCCTTAACCACTGAGCGAGGCCAGTGCATCCTCACGGACACTATGTCGGGTCCTTAACTCTCTGAACTACAATGGGAACTCCTGACTTATTGTCTTTTGAACATGTATCATGACTCTCAGTAACATTTTTTTCACTGGGTCATAGAGTCAGTGGTAAAATGAGGTTTTGCTTTTTACCTTCATCTGAGGAAATCTACAGGAAAATATTGCCTAACATGAGCTTTCTGGTATAAAATAAAAATAAAACTTCAAAAAATCAAATACACTTATAAAATATGTATATACAATTTCACATACTGAAAAGCTATAATCGAGGCAGAGGTCTTTTCTTAAAACAATCAACTTTAGGAGCTACTTGCAATTTAATGTCTATTCTTTTCCAGTCATTAGCCTGAAATTGGTACCTAAGCCGTAACATGAGAAAATGAAAGGTCCGTATTGACGATTTTAAATTCTGTAGTTTCAATTCCCAGTTAGGCTCTTATCAACTGGTTCTGTGGATTTCTCATCAAAATGTGTGGAATTAATACATTCATCTAAAAAGGCAACTGAGTATTCATGTACAGCTTAAAAATGCAAACTTCAGAAACACAGATGCTCCACCAAATTCTCACTCCCAGCTAAATTCATCACTGAGCTTTAAAAAGATTTCCCCAACTGTCAAGGACAAAAATAAATAAATTAATTAATGGCATTCTACATTCACATCTGGCTCTCTCACCATCTCGGGCATGTTGTCACAGACATTAAACATCTGGGAGGGTAGGGGGAAGGATCTATTTGGGAGGTTCTGGCTACCATGACAACTGAGCATACGTCTCTCTGACAGCTCGGTCTCTGCTCATCTACTTTTAACACCACTGCAGGCCTTTCGTTTTTATTCCAAAAGCCCGGAGTAGGTACCATTTACAGGAAAATCATCATAGTAAATAGTATTTATGTGTAATGTGTCCCATGTTGCTCTTGCTTCTGTCCTACTTTATTACGATGGGGAGGACAAACTCTTTCTAGCTGCAGTGATGCAGTTAAAGTAGTTTGGACTTGGAGTTCCCGTCGTGGCGCAGTGCAAACAAATCCAACTGGAATCATGAGGTTGTGGGTTCGATCCCTGGCCTCGCTCAGTGGGTTAAGGATCTGGCGTTGCCGTAAGTTGTGGTGTAGGTCGTAGACGCAGCTCGGATCCAGTGTTGCTGTAGCTGTGGTGTATGTTGGCAGCTGGAGCTCTGATTCGACCCCTAGCCTGGGAACCTCCATATGCTGTGGGTGTGGCCCTACAAAGCAAAAAATAAAATGAAATAAAATAAAACAAAAGTAAAATAAAACAGCAGTTTACACTTCATGGCTTTTAGAAGTAGAAGTCTATTTCCGTGTCACTCAAGAGACAGCTCCTAGTTAAAGTCTTAATGAAAATGGTAAAAATTAGGCACCATTATATTTCCCAAGAAAAAGTCTCCCTTCTGGACGTCCAAAATTTTATCAAGATTCTAGATGGTATAGAGTATGGAAAGTAATAACTATAGCTTCCATGTACTAACGGTTTCTGTATATTGGGTATGCAATGCACTGCGTAAACATCATTGTATATTTATTCATCAAAACCACCTGTTAAGTTGATATTATTATTGAGATCTCACAGTTACAGAAACTGAACTTTAGAGAAAGGTACAACAACATCACTCCACAGATATTTATTGAATGCCTACTATGTGCTAGGCACCGGAAACGTAATGGTATAAAGCATTATGGCATTCCCTACTTTCAAGAAGTTAGTCATGTGTGGGCCAAGGGAAACAAGCAGCTAGTGGGGGGCCAGGGTCAGAAACAGAATCTAAGTCTGGTTTGCGCATCCAAGATAGCAGAGGAGGAAGCCTCGAGCTCACCTCGTCCCATGGACACACCGATATCATAACTACTTATAGAGAAACTATGTATGATGATGATCTCAAGGCTGGCAGGAAGGGTTTTCCGCCTTGGAAGGCATAAAGGAGGAACCACAAAGATCTAGATAAGAGAATGGAGACATGGCGTGGGCAGCATTCACAGTCCCAGATAGATGTGCTACAAATGAGAGGCTGATCACCACTGCAGAGGTTGTCCCCAAGGAGCCGGTGATCCAAGCCCCACACTGGGCTCATCAGCCTGGAGCTCCTCCACCAGGAAAACAAGCCCCCAGAACACTGGCTTTGGAGGCCAGTGGGGTTTGATATGAGAGAGGTGAAGGGGTACAGGAAACAGAGACATCACTCCTCCGAGCGCGTCCAAATCTCACATACTCTGAGTCCAGCCCAGAGGCAGCGATTTGAAAGGAGCCAGGTTCAGATCCACTGGCTCACCTTGGCGAGCCTCCTGGAGAGGCAGGAGACAACTGGGACTCAGCCAGCAGCTGCTGTTTTTAGGAGCTTGTTCAACCACAAGGATACTGGAGATGGCAAGCACCATTCTGGAATCTTCCTGCTGGTCTATAAGTGTCAGTGAGCCAGTGCCAGCCCCGGGCATGCTCAGGGCTACCTGGGCCCATCCACCACCAGTGAACTGGCAGTCACCACGTGAGGCAGGGCTTGGCAGTCAACCGGGTCAGGAGTCAAACTTGTGTACCAAGACACCCAAAGCAGCTGGCCCTGCTGCAAGAGAAGGCCTCATAGAGCCCACACAACAGCACCCCTAGAACATATAACTCTGGTAACCAGAGGGAAGTGTGCTGCTGGGTCCCAAAAGATGACTCCTACCTAGGACTCCTCCCTCTATGCACAAAAGGAAACTCAAATTGGATTAAAGACTTTAATGTTAAGATCTGAAATCATACAACTTCTAGAAGAAAACACAGGCAATACATATTTTTTCAGCTGTCTTAACTATATATATATTATATGGCTGCACCTGCAGCATACGGAAGTTCCTAGGCTAGGGGCTGAATAAGAGCTGAAGCTGCCAGCCTATGCCACAGCCATGGCAACAGCAGATCCAAGCCACATCTGTAACCTACGCCACAGCTCATGGCAACACTGGATCCTTAACTCACTGAGCAAGGCCAGGGATCGAACCCACATGCTCATGGAGACAACTTCAGGTACTTAACTCACTAAGCCACAATGAAAACTCTAGAAATATTTTTTTTAGGTATGTCTCCTCAGGCAGGGGAAACAAAGGCAAAAATGAACAATCGGGACTATGTCCAACAAAAAGGTACTGTACTGTAAATTAAATGACTAGGCAGCCAACTGAATAGGAGAATATATTTGCAAATAACATATTTAACAAGGGGTTAATATCCAAACTGTGCAAAGAACTCACTTAATTCAACAGGAAAAAAAAAAACTGGATTAAAAACATGGACAGATGACCTGAACAGACATTTTCCCAAAGAAGACCTACAGATGGCCCACAGCACGTGAGAAGATGGTGAGATCACTGAACGTCAGGGAAACACAAATCAAATCCACAACGAGGAGTTCCCATTGTGGTTGTGGTAATGGACCTGAGGATGCAGGTTTGATCCCTGGCCTAGCTCAGTGGGTTAAGGCTCTGGCATTGCCATGAGCTGTGGTGTAGGTTGCAGACTCAGCTTAGATCCCATGTGGCTGTGGCACAGGCTAGCAGCTGTAGTTCCAATTCGACCGCTAGTCTGGGAACTTCCATATGCCACACAGGCAATCTTAAAAGAAAAAAAGAAAGACCACAATGAGGTATCACCTCACACCTGTCAAGATGGATATTACTAGAAAACAAGTAACAAGTCTTGCAGAAGATGTGGAGAAAAGGAAACCCTCCTATACTGTTGATGTAAATACAAAATGGCACAGCCACTATGGAGAACAGCATGGACGTTCCTCAGAAAAACCCAGACTGTTGGTTATGGGGGTCTCCCCAACTCCATTCACACTGGTAGCCTGAAATCAGCCACGCTTTGCAAACACTAAAAACTAGGCCTCTTTTCTCCCTGTGAGCCAAAATATGATCAGAGCACTTTCTTCCTAAAAGTAGATTATCCTAGAAAACAAGGCTTCATGAAGGCAGAGTTGTCTGTTTTGCTCACTGCTTTCTCCACAAGACCCTCAGAGCTGGGCACATGGTAGAAGTTAAATATTTGTTGAAAGAATTAATATTCTGTCATATCTCCTATACTCAAGCAGACTGAAACAGCACCCAAACTTCCAGTCTCCATTTTCAGAACTTGTATAAACATATTCTGCGGTTCAGAAAGGCTGGGCCTCTACCAAGCCTACGCCAACTGCTCGTAAAGGGGTCTCCTCTCTCCCTGGTGTGTGAGCAGAAGGGACAGGGCTCGCCAGTGACCTTAGTGTTTGGAAATATCTCCAAATGAAAAAAAGGACAAATAGTAAATTGCAAAAGGCATGGCATAGCTAGTTTTCACTTTTGTCTTAACTTGTTAAAACAAATATTAAACTACAGGTGACACAGTGTGCTATACATAAAACTGTAGGAAAAGGTTTGGGGTCCTTTAAAATATACTATTTAGGAGTTACCTGGTGGCCTAGTGGGTTAAGGATCCAGTATTGTCACTGCAGTGGTATGGGTTTGATCCCTAGCTGGTCCAGAAACTTCTGCATGCCATGCATGCTGCCAAATATATATAAATATATATTATACAATATATATACTATTTACATATATATTATATTATTTATATATTATAATATGCATTTAGATAATATATATAATATAAATATATATTATATAATATACATTATATAATACATGTTTATATTATAAAATTTACATGTTTTATATTATATATTAATATATAACATATAGTGTATTATTATATAATATAATTATATATATTTTATACAATTAAAATAAATTATAATTATATGTTATAAAATTATATGTATATTTTATATAATATAAACTATGTTTTATATTATACAATATATATTTTATTATATTATATATCATATAATTATATATTATATGTATAAATATATATATAAAACTTAGAATGTGAAACCACTTTTTTTAAACTGCAAAGAGTAGTTTAAAGGGAGGCTCTGAAGGTAATGCCAATTTGACAAGGACCTGTAGAGTTAAGTAGTATTCTTTCACTTATTCTAAAGATGGCTCTGTGGTTAAGTAGTATGTTTCCATCAGAAAGAACACTGCTGACCCACTTAAAAGTGTTAATAGGATCTTAACTGGAGTTAAGTGCAAATAGCTGAGGGTTAGTGAGCTTGTTGAATACTGTGGAGGCAGGCAGAATTTCGTCAGGAAACTGGGAGAGTCTCTGACAGAGATAATAGATTCAAAGTATTGGATTAATTGGGCTCAGAATCTGTAATTTGTACTTATTGTACAAAGAGTCTCATTCTTCATACATAATACCTTCTAATTTTCCTTATTCAGGAGTTACCAATCTATCCCAAAAAACTCATTACTAACTGCATGGCTTATTAGTAAAAAGTTCCTTATAATTTTCCTTATTCTAAACCATTATCAGTGGTCACAAGCGAATATATCCTGGGCAGCAAAGCTACCAAAAGACTGGTCTGGCCACAGAGGAAGCCTGGCCTAACATTATATGTCTAATGTTATTTATATATTTGTTTGTTTTTAATGATTTTTATTTTTTCCATTACACTTGGTTTACAGTGTTCTGTCAATTTCTACTGTACAGCAAAGTGACCCAGCCATATATATATATGTATATGTGTATATATATATACATATACATATATATATGTGTGTGTGTATATATATACATATACATATATATATACACACACACGCACACATTCTTTTTCTCACATTACCCTCCATCATGTTCCATCACAAGTGACTAGATACAGTTCCCTGTGCTATACGGTAGGATCTCATGGCTTATCCACTCCAAATGCAATAGTTCTCGTCTACTAATCCCAAGCTCCCAGTCCATCCCACTCCCTCCCTCTCCCCCTTGGCAACCACAAGTCTGTTCTCCAAGTCCATGCATTTCTTTTCTGTAGACAGGTTCATTTGTGCCATAAATTAGATTCCAGATATAGGTAATATCGTATGGTATTTGGCTTTCTCTTTCTGACTTACTTCTCTCAGTATGAGAGTCTCTAGTTCCATCCATGTTGCTGCAAAGTCTAATGTTTCAATCCCCACCACACGTCAGACACATTATCTCGCATGATCTTAATTCTGTAAGGCAGATATGATAACCCTCATAATTATGAAAAACAAAGCCCAAGGAAGTTACGGCTCACTAGCTTAGGGAAAACACAATTCAGTTAGTCACTCAAAAGTCCAGACGCCAGACTCCAGAACCTACTGCTCTTTCTGCCATGCGATGCTCATTGTACTGGAATAAAATTCAGTCGTTTTAGGGATGTGTTGGGCCCAGGTAAAGAGAAGGATGGCCTAGTTAAACCTCAGGTGGAGACATTTTTTCTTTCTTTCTTTTTTTTAGGGCCGCACTCGCGGCATATGGAAGTTCCCAGGCTAGGGGTCTAATCAGAACTGTAGCTGCCGGCCTGCACCACAGCCACAGCAACGCGGGATCCGAGCTGCGTCTGAGACCTACACCACAGCTTAGGGCAACACCAGATCCTTAACCCACTGAGCAAGGCCAGGGATCGAACCTGCATCCTCATGGTTCCTAGTCGGATTCGTTTCCGTTGCACCACGATGGCAACTCCAAGGTGGAGACACCTTACTCATGGAAGTTCTACAGTCCCGATCCCTGGGTTCTATCTGGCCAAGTCCCACACTGAGTTAGGCATAAGTCAAGCAGCACCCAACTCACTGAGCTGAGAATCACCCAGGAAAAGGCAGGAGTGGGGAGCTCTGCCTGATGCATATGACGTAAATGGTAGAGACTGATCCCTGGTAGAGACTGATCCCTTCGTGCCACACCACCTATACAGCATCTTCCTCTGTTAAATATTGCTGAAAATTGTCTTAGAAACATATCCTCTGCATCACGAAAGACACTTCCAATAACTGAATCCTTAACTCAATACATGAAACCATCATCTTATTTTGAGGGCTGAGAATAGGCAGGAGAATGGGAAGAGTAATACATTATTTCTGGTTGAGTCTCCCGATGATAAAAATACTGAATTTTAAACATTTTTTTCCAAAAACTTAAGTTATTTTGATTGTTTTCAGTGTCCTAAATATTTTTATCTCCTGTGCAATAAAACAATGTGCTAGGGGTCAAAAACTGTAAAGAGGATTAAGAGATGATTTCTTCCCTCAAGGAATCACTTAGCTAATGAAAAGATGGAACTCTTTCTAGAATAGATTTTACATGTGTCTGCCTTTTTTTTGGGCCAGGTGTGTAGCATGCCAAAATTCCTGGAGTCAGGGATCAAACCCAAGCCACAGCAGTGACCACGCCAGATCCTTAACCACTAGGCCACCAGAGAACTCCTGTGCCTACTTTCTTGAGAGTAAGGTACATATTTTCCTTGGTTACTTCGGGCAACATTATGACTATCCCATCATGGGCCACAACAGTGGGCACAGCTGTAGTTAGAAATGAGTTCGATTTGGGAGCGAAGGGCTATTAATCACCAGAGTTAACCAAAAACTTGCCATCTGCCTTCTTGAAGGGAAGAGAGGGTTGGATGGACAGACAGACAGATACAAATACCCCTTTGCTTTCTAAAGGTCGGTCTTTTCTCATTCTTCCCATCCTGTATAGGAACTAAAGACCTGCCCCATGACAAACACGCTTTGAAAAAGCACAGAACTGCCTTGAGTCTCCACTGAGGCACAGGGGGGCCTGCAGCCTTCTGCTGAGCAGCCTGCACAGCCGCCCTAAAGGTGACTTCCTGCGGTTGGGTGTTTCTCTGACATCAGCCACAGGCACCCAACCTCCCTCTCTCACCCCTTGAATTTCTACCATGGCTGGCACCGCTCCTTTAAATCCCTACCGATCAAGCTGCTGCTCTTTGCTCTCAGTTGTTCTACAATTACACTGTGTGTAAGATGCAGAGAGGAGGGCAGTCTCAGAGCAGACGCTCAAAGAAGGCCAGTCTCTGCCCTGACACTTTTCCCACCCAGTCTCTGCATCTTTCTTACGATCAAGTTGATACCCACAGACACCGCTCCTCTTTGTGGTCAGCAAATGCACGAATTGCAATCCGTCACTTTTTCTCTATGCAGATCTGTGAAGAAAGTTTTCTTTTTTCTCCTCTCACCCCAGCACAAGACACTCATTACACTTGCCAAAACTCATTTGCAATGGTATCATTTGATAGCTTAAAAGCAACTTATTATTTTCATAAATGTTCGCCATCCGGTGGTTCTATGTTAATAAAATCATCAATCTGGCTTTATCTGTGCTTTTAGAAAGAGTTTATATTTTGGTTGTAATCGATAATTCTGGGCCTGAGTTACATGATCGCGGAAATGCAATTGGAGCTTTCTAGAAGGAGCATCACCACCATTCTGATTCCTCCCACCTAAAGATGACAAACTTATGATGAGGCAAATGTGTCAGGTGCACATCTAAAAGGCAAGGCAAGTATAAAGTATGGTACATGTAGCATCTGAGCCTTTCTCCCCACATAACTTCACACTTGCATTTGAAAAAAATTTTCATTTCTTACTAGTAATATAAACCATGTCATGTAACCCTTTTATTTTAATCTCCTTGCAAGCTCTCATTAAAGCTAGCACATATATTATAATTGCATTGAAAAATGATAACTATTCCATTACAACGGCTTAAGAATTAACGCAAGGTACGTCAACATGAATATTAAAATAACTATTATGAACACACAAAAAAAAAGACCCCGCCTCATGCTTAAGGATTTTCATTTATGTAGAATAATCCCTATTTCTTGTCCGTCCAGACAAGAGCCAGAGAAAAGACAGTCTCTGATCTAAACTTATCTTTACTAACGGGGTTGTTCTCTTGAAAAATAACTTCCTGTGATCCCCCTGGTTTTGACATTTTGCACGTCTCATGTGTATGTGAAAATCCCAGCATTTCACTCTGACCTATTTCAAATTTACATGGCTGAGTTCCAAACCCTGGGAGTTGCAAAGTACCCACTCTTAGCACGTATCAGCCATCTGCCCTGGCCATCAGTACAGAGTCCAGATAGTTCTCCAATGGAACATTATAAAGTCAAAATGCTCTTGGCATTTATGTAATGTTTTTGTGATATTTTGCAGGTGATAAATGGATTGTAGCTTTTCCAAATGCAGACTCATCTAATCCCATGCATTTGAGTACTTGTGTTCTGTATTCAACTGTACATGTTTGTACTTGCTCATCCACCCCCCTCTCTCTGACACACACACACACACAGTCGGCCACACTGAGAACAAATCTTGTGGCTGCCCCAGAAAGGCTAAAGGTTTGGTACCCATTCAAACTAATACTTCTTTTCCTTTTTTTTTTTCGTGTTTTTGTCTTTTAGGTCCACACCAGCAGCATATGGAGGTTCCCAGGCTAGGGGTCCAATTGGAGCTGTAGCCGCCGGCCTATGTCACAACCAGAGCAACGCGGATCTGAGCCGCATCTGCGACCTACACCACAGCTCACAGCAATGCCAGATCCTTAACCCACTGAGCAAGGCCAGGAATCGAACCCGTGCCTTCATGGATGCTAGTCAGGTTCATTAACCACTAAGCGACAACGGGAACTCCTCAAACTGATACTCAACATTTATTAAGTGGAATAATTGGGGAAAACATTTCTGTTAGGAAACTAGTTCTAGTTAATACGGCCAGCTCACGCACTGAATGAACATATTACTCTTGTTTCTTGCTTCAATCTCTTTCATTCCCCCCCCTTATCTTTTTTTTTTGCTTTTTAGGGCTGCACCTGTGCCATATGGAATTTCCCAGGCTAGGGGTCGAATTAGAACTGCAGCTGTCACAACATGGGATCCGAGCCACATCTGTGACCCACTCTACAGCTCATGACAATGCCACATCCTTAACCCACTGAGCGAGGCTAGGGATCGAACCCGCAGCCTCATGGATCCTAGTTTGGTTTGCTACTGCTGAGTCATGATGGGAACTTCCTTATTTCACTATATTTTTTTGGTTTCATTACTGGCTAAAATTACTTACACTCAGGAAGGTAGCAGTAACCTACACATATATAGTTACAAAGTAGATTGCAAGATTCTTTGTTTATGTTCATGTTCTGGAAACATTTTCCACTTTTGCCTGGTCCATGTTTTAGTTCTGTCTTCTTTTACCATTTACCAAATCAAGCAAGCTCTTAGAAAGCACACCAACATTTAAATTTAGATATTAAAAATAAATACACACCATGTTGACTATAGTTATCAATACTGTAACATGTGTGTGTGTGTGTGTGTGTGTGTGTGTGTGTGTATTTGAAAGCTGTCAAGAAAATAAATCTTAAAGGTTTTCCTCACAAGAAAGAAAAATTGTAACTGGGTGATGATGGATGTTAACTAGATTTATTGTGGTAATCATTTCACAATACACATATAGCAAATCAGTATGGGATACACCTGAAACTAATACAACTTGGTTATATGTCTGTATCTCGAGAAAAGAAAATATATTTAAAAAATAAATCACTCATTTCAATAAAGAGACCTATATAAAATACTGCTCAGTATAAGAATTTCAACTCACCGTGAATCGCCAAATTCAGGTAATTCTACACTAGAATGGTGGTGAAGCTTGCTGTACTGCAAATATTCAGGAGACACAATTCAAGCCACACCAACAATTCTTACTGTTATCTTGCTCCCATTCCTACGAGGGGACTGGAATAAATTTTGTCTTTCCGATGCCTAAGTGTTACATCTGGAAACCCTAAGTGAACATGTGCCTTGTTTCCTATTTACACGAATGCTATCCCATTACTGTCCTCTGGTGCCCAGGGAAGCTGTCTTTCCTTAATCCAACTCTATTCATCCAGACACACACATGAACCCCTGGATCCATCCATTAGGCATCAAGATTACAATACTTGGAAGACTAATCCTCCAGTCTAACCGTTTAAATGTCAAATGCTAAATTACGCTGCAGGATCTGGAGCAAGGAACTTGCAAACATGACTCAGTCACACATCTGGTTCAGCCCTGCCAGATGTCGGAACGCATTAGTCATTGCGGATTAATTTATAATGAGAGAAATCAAGGCACGACCCATGTAGTCTCAAAGGTCTACTTAGATGATGATGAAGATCTATGGAGCTCCCTGAAGTGTGGCTGACTCTCCAACCTATTAAGAGTATACGTTTCTGACATTTTAAATATCTTAAGTCAGTGATTTCAGCCACTTGGGAAAAACAATATTACCGCATGTAATTTAAGTTATTTCGACAGAGCCTATTCAATCTTAAATCATCATTTCTAGTGCATTCTAGCAATGCTTCTTTTGTAAAGCCACTTTGCACAATAGTGCTGGCAATCACAGAATATAACTTGACAACAAATTACTTGTACAGTGTGCAAAACAAGTCAACCTCTCAGCAGCTGGGAGCTTTGCCCAGGAGCCCGGGACTTGCTCCTGGCTTAGGACCTCTCTCTTCTTCATCAATTTCGGCAATGCCACCTTGCTTCCCAGCCTACTAATGCACTGTCCTCACAAACACAGATGTCCTAAATGCTCTCCAAGTCACTGATATCACCTCCAGAGTGGACACTTCCTTTTCCTTTTTTGCAAACATGATGTTTTTTTTTTCTTTTTAAGTCATTCTATCCAATCTTTCACCATCAATAGTCATCTTCACATATGAGTGTTAATACTGTACCACTAAAGAATTTTTTGGTTATTTATTTTGTGGAGAGAGTTGAAAGGGGGTGAATTCTAACGAAGTAAGTCAAAGGAAAATAATTTCAACTATTCTGAAAGCTGATCTCCGGGAAGTCAGAGAGAGCAGACTAATGCCCCAGGCAGGCGCATTTTGAGTAAGATGGTGTGTATTCCAGCTAAGAAGGGCAGACCGAGTGATCGCACAGGGACTGGCCCAGTTAAAAGCAGCAGAAAATGCTGGAAATGAAAACAGAGAGATCTTGTATGGATTACACTCATTCCTGTAAGTTATCAGTTTGAGAACGCCATGTTTGATGCTCGAGAAAGATCTGGAAAGGAACTGGATTATCACTGAGAACTAATTCTAAATGGACAGAAATATCATCAGCTGATAAGGGCAGTTTTTTTTTTTTTGCTAAAGGCATACGAATAAAACTATGGGTACTTTACAAAAGAGTAAAAGGAAAGCAGATTTTATGACTCCCAGAAAGTTTTTACCCAAGAACTCCTGTAAGGTGATTTGAAAATGAATGCTTTTTCCTTCAGAGGAACCTGTATAAAAAAAGTTAATCTGATAACCAATTAATATCATAAATTCTATTATGATATTATGCTATGCAACGGTATTTTTCTCACCAAGACTTTTCAATGTTATTGTCAAAATAAATCAGTAGCATTATGATCAGTGCCTTCCACTACAGCCCAGTACTTGGCTCCATAAATACAACATAATAAATTTCATTTCCCATCATCTATCACTATCTTTTATTACCTCCTCATCATCAACAAAGCTGGGTTAATATATAGCTGCAAAGAAATATCAAGGCTTACATTTCATAATAAACATTTCTGGGAGATAAAAACTATATTTAAAAGTATATCTGAGTGATAATACAACTTTACACTAGTTGCATGCTTAGTTTTTTAGGTACTTGACAAATTATTTTGCAAGGTGGTTGCACAATTTCACATTCCTAACAGCAATTTATCAGTAATCTACTTTCTCTTCTTCGCCAGCATTTGACGTTGTCACTAGATTTTATTTTAGTCATTCTAATAGAGGTACAGTGATATGGCACTGTGATTTTATTTTATTTCATTTTATTGCTTTTTAGGGCTGCACCCATGGCATATGGAAGTTCCCAGGCTAGGAGATAATCAGAGCTACAGCCGCTGGTCTACATCACAGCCACAGCAACGAGGAATCTGAGCTGCATCTGCAAACTACACCCCAGCTCAAGGCAATTCTGGATACCTGACCCACTGAGTAAGGCATGGAATTGAACCCACATCCTCAAGGACACCAGTCGGATTTGTTCTGCTGTGCCACAATGGGACTCCTTGCACTGTGACTTTAATATGCATTTCCATGATGACTAGTGAGCCTGGATGGGATTAAGATGGCAGAATAGAAGGCCTGGAGTTCAACTTCTCTCATAAAAACAACAAAATTACAACCAAGCGCTGAGCAACCTTCAACCAAATGGACTGGAAACTTTCAAAAAGATATTCTAATCCAGAAGACAAAGAAGAGGTCACATAAAAAGGTAGGGGGGGTGATTACACGATAGAAGCAACCCCATACCTCCAGGGTGGAAATCCCACAGACTGGAAAGTAACTGTATCACAGAGACTCACCTACAGGAGTGAGAGTTCTGAGCCTGACGTCAAATCCCCACACCTGGGGATCTGGCACAGGGAGAAAGAGCCGCCAAAGCATCTGGCATTGAGGGCTACTGGGGCTTGTGCACAGGAGCTCCATGGGACTCAGGGAAACGAAGACCCCATTCTTGAAAGGTACACACAGACTTTCATGTACACTGGGTCCCAGGGCAAGGCAAAGCCTCCACAGGAATGTGGGCCAGACCTAACTGCAGTTCTTGGAGGATCTCCTGGGAAAACAAGGGTGACTGTGGCTCATTGTAGGGGAAGGACATTGGAGGCAAAGCTCTCAGGAATATTCATCAGCATGTGCTTCTCTGGAGGTGGCTATTTAGAGAAAATCTGGCCCCACCCATCAGTGCTGAGAAGTCCCAGGCCAAACAACAATCCAGGTGGGATCACAGCACCCCCAATTAGTAAACAGGCTGCCAAAGATCCCCCCAGGCACGCAGTGCCTCTAATCTCACCCAGAGACAAAGCCCCACACACCAGAGGAATAGGAATCAGCCCCACCTACCAGTAGGCAGGCACCAGTCCCCCCATCAGGAAGCTTACAGCAAGCCCCCATACCAACTTCAGCCACAAGGGGTGCAGACACCATAAGTAAGAGAGGCTACAACTCTACTGTCTCCAAAAATCACACCAGACCAGAAACCTATAAAAATGAAAAGACAGAGAACTATAACTTAGATAAGGGAGAAAGAAAAAACCCTAGAAAAGCAGCCAAGTGACCTGGAGATTATCAGCCTCCAGGAAAAAGATTTTAGACTCTTGATGCTGAAGATGATGCAAGACATTGGAAATAAACTGGAGACAAAGACTGATAACTTACAGCAAACACTGAGCAAGGAAATACAGGATTTAAAACTTAAGCAAGCAGAGATGCAAAATATAATAACTAAAATAAAAAATTTATTAGAAGCAACCAACAGCAGAATACAGGAGGCAGAAGAACAAATAAGCAAGGTGGAGGACAGACTAGTGGAAATCACTGATACAGAAGAGAAAAGAGAGAAAAGATTGAAAAGAAATGAAGAAGAGTCTCAGAGAACTCTGGGACAATGTTAAATGCACCAACATCTGTTTTATAGGGGTGCGAGAAGGAGAAGAGAGAGAGAAGAGAAGAGAGAGAGAAAAATTTTCAAAGAGATAATAACCAAAAACTTCCCTAACATGGGAAAGGAACCACTCGCTCAAATCCAGGAAGCACAATGAGTACCATATAAAATAAACCCAAGGAGGAACACCCTGACACACATATTGATCAAAATGACCAAAATTAAAGACAAAGAGAAAATATTGAAAGCAGCTAGGGAAAAGAAAGAAATAACATACAAGGGAACCCCGATAATGTTCTCTGCAGATTTTTCAGCAGCAACTCTGCAGGCCGGAAGGGAGTGGCACAAAATACTCAAATGTGATGAAAGTAAAAGACCTTTACTTTACCCAGCAAGGCTCTCATTCAGATTTGAAAGAGAAATCAAAAGCTTTGCAGATAAGCAAAAGCTAAGAGAATTCAGCAACACTAAACCAGCTTTACAACAAATACTAAAGGAGCTTCTTTAGGCAGAAAAGAAAAGGTCGCAACCAGAAACAAAAATACCACAAATGACAAGGCTCACCAGTAAAGGAATATATCCAGTAAAGATAGGAAATCATCCACACACAATTACGCTAACAAAATCAGAAATCATGAGAAGAGGAGGGTACAAATGCAGGACATTGGAGATGCACTTGCAATTAAGAGACCAACAACTTAAAACGATCTGGTATACATATAGACTCCCATATCAAAACTTCAGGGTAACTGCAAACCAAAAATCTAAAATTGATATACATGGAGTTCCCGTCGTGGCGCAGTGGTTAACGAATCCGACTAGGAACCATGAGGTTGCGGGTTCGATCCCTGCCCTTGCTCAGTGGGTTAACGATCCGGCGTTACCGTGAGCTGTGGTGTAGGTTGCAGACGCGGCTCGGATCCTGCGTTGCTGTGGCTGCGGCGCAGGCCAGTGGCCACAGCTCCGATTAGACCCCTAGCCTGGGAACCTCCACATGCCGCGGGTGCGACCCGCGGCCATAAAATGACAAAAGGCAAAAAAATAAAAAATAAAAAATAAAAATAATAAAATAAAATTGATATACAAATAAGAAAAATCAACTCAAATACAACGCTAAAGATATTCATCAAACCACAAAAGGAGAAAACAAAAGAAGGGAAGAAAAAAGAGCAACAAAAACAAATCCAAAAGAGTTAATAAAATGGCAATAAGAATACACATATCAATAATTACCTTAAATGTTAATGGACTAAATGCCCCAACCAAAAGACACAGACTGGCTGAATGGATGCAAAAACAAGACCCATATATATGCTGTCTCAAGCAACCGACTTCACTTCTAGGGACTTACACAAATTGAAAGTGAAAGGATGGAAGAAAATATTCCATGCAAATGGGAATCAAAAGAAAGCTGGAGTAGCAATACTCATATCAGACAAAACAGACCTTAAAAATGAAGAACATTTTAAGAGACAAGAAAGGACATTACATAACGATCAAAGGATCAATCTAAGAAGATATTTTAAATTTTAAATATTTATCACCCAACATAGGGTCACCTCAATACATAAGGCAATTGCTAACAACCTTAAAAGGAGAAATCAACAATAACGCAATAATGGTGGGGGACTTTAACACTCTACTTACAGCAATGGACAGATCATCCAGACATAAAATCAATAAGGAAACACAGGCCCTCAAAGAAGCATTAGACCAGATGGACTTAATTGATATTTATAGGACATTTCATATAAAAGCAACAGAATACACATTCTTAAATGCAAACGGAACATTCTCAAGTGCTCGGAACATTCTCTAAAAGTGATCACATCCTAGGCTACAAATCAAGCCTCAGTAACTTTAAGAAAATTGCAATTATATCAAGCATATTTTCCGACCACAATGCCATATGACTAGAAATCAACAACATGATGACTAGTGATGTCCTACATGTTTTCATATGGTCACTGGCCACCTACATATAATCTATGGTAAAATTCTTCATGTCTTTTCCCCATTTTCTAATTGGATTGCTCTTTAGTGTTAACTTTTGAGAGTTGTTTATATATTGTAGGATACTAGTTCTCAGATAAATGATTTGCAAATACTTTCTCCCAGTCTACAGCATATACTTTCATTCTCCCAACAAAGTCTTCCACATAGCAAAACAATTTAATATTAATGAATTCCAATTTATTTATTTTCCCTTTTGTGGATCATGCTTTTGGCTTCAAGTTCATCAACTCTTTGTCTATACCTAGATCCCAAAGATTTCATCCTATTTTTTCCCTAACAGCTTTGTATTTAAGTCCATGATCTATTTTGAATTAATTTTTCTATCAGCTGTGAAACTGAGCCTGAGGTTCATTTTTCAGCTATACATGTCCTATTGCTCAAGCACCATTCGTTAAAAAGGGTATCCTGCCTCCACTGAATTCAATATGCACCTCTGTCAAATTGAGAAGAGTTCCAGAAAAAAAATCAACTGGGTCTGGAGATTTCTTCTGGGGGAGTTTTAAAATTATGAACACCGGAGACTTCCCACGTGCCTCAGTGGAAACGAATCTGACTAGTATCCATGAGGATACAGGTTCGATCCTTGGCCTCTCTCAATGGGTTAAGGATCCAGCACTGCCATGAGCTGTGGTGTAGGTTGCAGACATGGCTCACATCCCATGTTGCTGTGGCGTAGGCTGGCAGCCTTAGCTCTGACTTGACCCCTAGCCTGGGAACTTCCATATGCTATGGGTGTAGCCCTAAAAAGCAAATTATGAATACCATTTCCTTAATAAATTATCTACATCATATTGGATGAGTTGTAGTAGTTTTTATTTTTCAAGCAATTGGTCTACCCCATCTAAATTGCTCAACTTTACGTGGGTATAATTATTCATAGTATCACCTTTATTTCCTTTGGATGCCTGCAAGGTCTAGGTATAAAGGTACTATGAATAATTATCACAACTTAGATGATATCTGTTGATAATGATATCTATTGTTTCATTCCTGATATTAGTAGTTTGTATCTTCTCTTTTTTCTTTGTCCATCTCGCTAGAGGTTTGTCAATTTTATCGATATTTTATTTTTTATTTTTTGTCTTTTTAGGGCGGCATCAGCAGCATTCAGAGGTCCCCAGGCTAGCGGTTGAATCAGAGCTGTAGCTGCCAGCCTACACCAGTCACAGCCAACGCAGGATCTGAGCCGCATCTGCAACCTATGCCACAGCTCCTGGCAACGCCAGATCCTTAGCCCACTGAGTAATGCTAGGGATCGAACCTGCGTCCTCAAGGAAGCTAGTCAGATTCATTTCCACTGAGCCACAATAGAAACTCCTTTTTTTTTCTTTTTGTCTTTTCTTTGGGGGGGGAGGTGCACCCATGGCATATGGAGGTTCCCAGGAATTTTACCGATATTATAAAAGATCTTTAAAGGTCTCCCTAGGTATCACATATATCTCCTTGTTCCATCGATTTTTTTTGGGGGGGGGGTCTCTTTAGGGCCGCACCCGCTGCACAGGGAAGTTCCCATGCTAGAGGTCAAATCAGAGCTGCAGCTGCTGGCCTACACCACAGCCACAGCCATGCCAGATCCAAGCCACGTCTGCAACCTACACCACAGCTCAAGACAACACCGGAACCCACTGAGTGAGGCCAGGGATGGAACCCGCATCCTCATGGATACTAGTTAGGTTATTACCACAGAGCCATGATGGGAGTTCCTTTTTCCATTGATTTTATCTACTGGTTTTCTATTTTCAATTTCACTTATGTCTTTTATATTTATTATTTCTTTTTCTTGCTTTGGGTTTAGTTCATTTTTTTTTCTAGCTTCTTGAAGTGGAAGTTAAATTACTAACTTAAGATTTTCCTCATTTTTCTATGAATTTAGTCCTACGAACTTCCCTCTCAAAACTGCTTTGGCTGCTACCCACAAATTTTATGCGTATTTTCATTTTCATTTAGTTCAATGTATTATTTTCCTTTGATACTTCCTCTTTGACCTGCAAATTATATAGAAGTATGCTGCTTAGCTGCAAAGTGTTAAGAGATCATTCTCTTATATTTCTGTTATTGATTTCTAGTTTAAGTGGTAGGGAGGGTAATGGAATATATTCTATGTTTTCAATTGCTTTAAATTTGTTAAGTTTGTTTCATGACCCAGGATGTAGTCTATCTGGCATATAGTCCATGGGTATTTGAAAAGAATGTATATTCTGCTGTTGTTGTATAGAGTATTGGACCCTGTTGATTTATTGGTTAATGGTATTATGAATTCTTCTATAGCCTTGCTGATTTTCTGTCAATTGTTGAGAAAGAGATGTTGGAATCTTTGCCTATAATTGTTGATTTGCATACTTCTCTCTTCAGCTCTGTAAGTTTTCATATTTCACATATTTTGTAGCTCTGTTGTTTGCTGCATTCACATTTAGAATAGCTCTATCTTTGTGGTAGATAGATCCTTTTATTGTTATATAAAGTCAGCTCTTTCTCTGGTGATTCCGCCTACATTATCTGATGTTAATACAATCTTGAATTCCTTTGATCAGTGGTGACATGATATGTATTTTTTCTGTCCTTCCACTTTCAATGTGCCTATATTTTTATATTTGAAGTGAGTTCCTTTAGCCAGCAAATAGTTGGTTTTTATTTTTTAATCCACCCTGATAGTTTCCGGGTTTTGATATTTTTAGATTATCTGTATTAATGTCACTGTTGATATGTTCAAGTTTAAGTCGGCCGTCTTATTTTTCATTTTCTATTTGTTCTTTGATTTTTTTCTTGTGTTTTAAGTAGGTGAGATGAACATTTTAGAATTCCATTTTGATTTGTCTGTAGTCTTTTTGAATATATCTCTCTGTGTAGTTTTCACAGGCTTCTCTGGGTATCACATACATATCTAACTTACCTATACTGGTGGCATCATTTTACCAGTTCCAAGTGCAGTACAGAAACCTTTCCTATTTTTATGTCTCTTTACTCTCCCCAATTAAAATATAATAAATATTTCTTTAAAGTTAATTTAGCAGCTACTTCAGTTAGTAGTATAATTTTCACTTAAACCACTGAACATAATTTTGAAAACTCAAGAGAACAAAAGCCTAACAAAGTTATCCATATTTTTGCTTACCATATTGTTTCTTCTTTTCTAGGTGCCCTGAATCCCCCTTTTATTGTTTCCTTTTGGTTAAGAGAAATTCCTCAAGTAATTTTATAGGGCTCATGTCTAATTCTCTTAGTTTTCCTTATTCTGAGAATGTCTTGGTTTCCCCTTCGTCCCTGAAGGATATTTTCACTGGGTTTAGTTAGGACTATGATTGACAGTTCTTTTCTCTCAGTACTTGAGAAATATTGTGCCATTTCCTTCTGGCTTCCATTGTTTCTAATTAGAAATCTTCCCTTTGAACAGTTTTGTAGGTAAGGGACTGGTTTTCGTTTTTCTTTTTCTTTTTTTGTCTTTTTAGGGCCACACCCATAGCATTTGGATGTTCCCAGGCTAGGGGTCGAATCGGAGTTGTTCATGCTAGCCTACACCAAAGCCATGGCAACCTGGATACAAGCCATGTCTGTGACCTACACCACAGCTCACGGCAGTGTCGGATCCTTAACCCACTGAGCAAGGCCAGGGATTGAACCTGCCTCCTCACAGATGCTAGTCGGATTCATTTCCGCTAAGCCACAATGGGAACTCAAAGGGATTGCTTTCAGGAAGTTTCCTTGAAAATACTTTCAGAATTTAATTATGATGTGTCTTCGTTTGGACATGTATTTATCCTTTTGGGGGGTGGCTCAGCTCCTTGAATCTGTAAGTTTATGTCTTGCCAAATTTAGGCTGTCTTCAGCCACTTTTATTTTCATTTTAATTTCAAATTGTTTTCCAATACGCCCTCTTCTTCCTTTCCTTCTGGTACTTCAATGCCACGAATATTAGATTTTTTGGTTATAATCCCACAGATCCCTGATGCTTTATTCTTGGGCTTTTATTTTCCATGCTATTTTCCCTCGTTTGTTCAGATTGGGTTAATTTCTTTATTAACCTATTTATTTACATCTTTCCATTTACTTACCTCTACCCCCTCATTTCAGCTGTTCAGCACATCCAAAGTTTTTGTTTTGCTTTTTCTATTTTCAGTTCTAAAATTTCCATTTGATTATTCTTTATATTTTACATTTCCTTGCTGAGACTTTCTACTTCTTTGCTGGGGCTTTCTAATTTTTTTCATTTATTTCAAGAGTGTTTGTAGGAGTTTCCATCATGGCGCAGTGGTTAACAAACCCGACTAGAAACCATGAGGTTGTGGGTTCGATCCCTGGCCTTGCTCAGTGGGTTAAGGATCCAGTGTTGCCGTGAGCTGTGGTGTAGGTTGCAGACGCAGCTCGGATCCCACATTGCTGTGGCTGTGGCATAGGTTGGTGACTACGGATCCGATTAGACCCCTAGCCTGGGAACCTCCATATGCCGCAAGTGTGGCCCTAGAAAAGGCAAAAAGACAAAAAAAAAAGTGTTTGTAGTTGCTTACTGAAGCATTTTTATAATGACAGCTTTAAAAATTCTTGTTAGAAATTTGACTGTCATCTCAATACCCGTATCTACTGATGTCTTTTTTCATACCATCTGAGATCTTCCTGGTTCTTTGCATGAAGAATGATTTTTCAATTAAAATGTGAACATTGTTGCATTATGCTCTGAGATATTGGATCCTATTTTTTAATTTAATTTTATTGGAGTATAGTTGATTTTCAAGATTGTATTAGTTTCAGGGGTACAGCAAAGTGAATCAATCGTACATGTAAATATATCCATTATTTTTTCCCATATAGATTATTACAAACTATTGAGATCTTCCTGTGCTATAAGTAGATTCTCTTTAATCATCTATTTTGCACAGCAGTGTGAATGTGTTATATGCCCCTCCCCAATTCTTCCCACACTTCAGTGGTTACACCTTGGAAACCATAAGATTGGTTTCTAAATCTGAGTTTGTTTGTTTTTTTTTTAAGTCTTTTTGTATCGTTTTCATTAGATTCCACATAGAAGTGCTATCATATGATGTTTGTCTTTGACTTACTTCATTACTATGATAATTTCCAGTCCATCCATTTTGCTGCAAATGGCATTATTTCAACCTTTTTTTATGGCTGCTTAATATTATTTTGTATACATGTACCATATCTTCTTTACCCATTCATCTGTTGATGGGCATCTGAGTTGCTTCCATGTCTTAGCTATTGTAAATAGTGCTGCAATGAACACTGGGGTGTATGTATCTTACCAAATTAAGAGTTCTCTCTGGATATATGCCCAGGAGTGGGGTTGCTGGATCATATGCTAGTTCTGTATTTAATTTTTTAAGAAACCTCCATATTGCCCTCTATAGTAGTTGCACCAATTTACATTCCCACAGCGTAAGAGGATTACCTTTACCCCACACTCTCTCTAGCATTTACTCTTTGTAGACTTTTCAATGATGGCCTTCTGACTGGTGTGAGGGGATATTTCATTGTTGTTTTGATAATAATTAATGATGCTGAATATCTTTTCATGTGCTTTTTTGGCCATATGTATGTCTTCTTTGGAAAAATGTCTACTTAGATATGCTGCCCATTTTTTATTAGTTTTTTAAAAATAAATCTCCATGAGATGTTTGTATTTTTTGGAGATTAATTCTTTGCCAGTCGCTTTGTTTACAAATATTTTCTCCCATTCTGTGGGCTGTCTCTTCATCCCATCAAGGGATTCTTTTGCTGTACAAAAGCTTGTAAGTTTAATTAGGTCCCATTGGTTTATTTTTGTTTTTATTGTCATTTTTCTAGAAGGTAGATCAAACAAGATATTGCTGTGACTTAGGTCAAGGAATGTTCTGCCTATGTTTTCCTCCTCTGGCCTTACGTTTATATCTTTAATCCATTTTGCATTTATTTTTCTGTATGATATTAGAGAATATTCTAATTTCGTTCTTTTATATATAGCTGTCTAGTTTTCCCAGCATCACTTATTGAAGAGACTGTTTTTCTCTGCTGCGTGTTTTTGCCTCCTTTGTCATAGATTAGTTGAGGACAGGTGCTTAGGTTTATTTCTGGGCTTTCTATCCTGTTACTCCGATCTACATTTCTCTTTGTTTGCCAGTATCATACTGTTTTGATTACTGTAGCTTTGTAGTATAGCCTAAATGGCTTCTCGGGCTAATTCTATCAAACATTCAGAGAAGAGTTAACACCTAGTCTACTGAAACTCTACCCAAAAATTACAGGGGAAGGAACGTTCCCAAACTCACTTTATGAGGCCACCATCACCCTAATACCAAAAATAAAGATACCACAAAAAAGAAAATTGCATGCCAATATCACTGATGAACATGAGATACAAACATACTAAATAAAATATCAGCCAATCAAATCCAACAATATATTTAAAGTATCATATACCATGATCACATGGGATCTGTCCCAGGGATGCAAGGATTCTTCACCATGCATAAGTCAATCAATGTGATACATTACATCAACAAACTGAAGAATAAAAACCACATGGTCATCTCAATAGATGCACAAAAAGCTTTTGATAAAATTCAACGTTTCTGATAAAAATTCTCCAGAAAGTCGGCACAGAGGAAACCTACCTCAACCTAATAAAGGCCATATATGACAAACCCATAGCTAACATCATTCTCAACAGTGAAAAACTGAAAGCATTTCTGCTAAGACAGGACAGAGACAAGGATGTCCCCTTTCATCACTTTAATTCAACTTTTTCATCACTTTAATTCACTTTAATTTTTGAAGTCCTAGCCATGGCAATCAAAGAAAAAGAAATAAAGGGAATCCAAATTTGAACAAAAGAAGTAAAACTATCACTTTGCAGATGACATACTATACCTAGAAAATCCTAAAGATGCTACCACAAAACTGTGAGAGCTCATCAGTGACCCTAGAGCTTATTTAGACCATCTATTTTAATAGGCTTTGCCTGATACTGATCTGACAGGAGGACACTGCATGCTTACTGCGAAGTGAAGGCAAAAGTCCACGTTCCCTATCAGGCCTCCACTGACACACAAGTGGAGAATTTTGTTAGAGGGGTATCCGTTTTCACTTGTTTAGCTTTTGCACTTGATTGTTTCACATCTTTATTTTCCAGACTTTTTGTTTTTGCCTCATAGACCTTTAGTGCTATTTTAGTAATAGTGTAAACAGAAAATTCCAAAGGAAAACAGGGCAACAATGAATTATCATTTAAACAGGAATAAAACTAAAACACCCTCCCTCAGTTAAAGCTTATTGCCATTAATACATGGTCACCAAAACAGGTTTTGCTTAGGTTTTAATCCAAAAGCTGAAGCTCCTGCGTTTTTCTACAAAGAAACACATACACATAAAATAAAAAGATTAATTCCTGTGGACCTGAATATAGTACATAAAGACGTGTACGTGCGTGTGTGTGTGTACACACATACAAACTTCGGATAAAATATTTGCTCACAGAATAGTTTGGGGAAAAAATGATAAGTATAAAATATAACTCTACATAACACCATCTAGCTATAAACTATCACTACATTACCTTTTGAATAGTTCATTCTAGTTTCTTCCTATGCACTTATTCTTTTTCTTTTTTTTTTTTTCATCTTTTTTTGTGTTATCTAGGGCCGCACCTGCAGCATATGGAGGTTCCCAGGCTAGGGGTCTAATAGGAGCTGCAGCTGCTGGCCTTCGCCACAGCCACAGCAACGCAGGATCCAAACTGTGTCTGCAACCTACGCCACAGCTCACGGCAACGCCAGATCCTCAACCCACTGAGCAAGGCCAGGAATCGAACCCACAACCTCATGGTTTCTAGTAGGATTTGTTAACCACTGAGCCACGACAGGAACTCCTCTTTTTCTTCTTTTCTGTAAAATGGACTTATATGATAAATACCATTTTGAACCCCTCTTTACTCACTTAACAGAATAATGTGTTTTCCCATTTGGTTAAATGGCCCTTAAAAACATGAGTCTTTAATGGCTATAATAGTATTCTACCTTATGAAGGTGCCATAATTTATTTAAACATTCTTCTATTTGAGGATAGTTGCTACATTTTTGCCATTTTTAATAATACTGCAATGGATATCCTTTAACATAAATCTTTATTTTTTTTTCCCTAGGGCAGACTGCTAGAATTTGGATTACTGGATTGCAGCTACTAGAAGCGTGCAGGCTCCTCCTAGAGCAGGAAAAGCTGCTGTAGGTCAGGGCCAAGTTGTCTTGGCCATAGCATTGAAGAGGCTGCAAATTCTGCATCCTTCTAGCAATACACCGGTTGGGGGTCTCCTGAGAGTATTTTTTTCCTATGCACTACTGTGGCCAGGCAAGCCTGAGGCTCCTCCAGCTTCTGCCAAGTTCTGTTTGCCTTGGGCTGCTGGGAACCAGGGAAACTGAGTCATGTGTGTGCTTCCTCTGCTGGGTACCCTGCCTCTTCTCACCTCTGGAGTAGTAAGGACCAAGATGAGAGTGTGAGGCAGCAGAAAGGTGGGAGATAATTTTTGCAGAAAGCTTTACTTGCTAATTGATTTCAGGACAAATAAAAGAGTTCCCATGCTATAAGGAAACGGTATCTTGAAAACAAGATCAGGATGGACTTCCACACCGCGAAATAAATCTGACTAGTATCCATGTGGATGCAGGTTTGATCCCCGGCCTCACTGAGTGGGTTAAGGATCGACGTTGCCATGAGCTGTGGTGTAGGTCGCAGACACTGGATCCTGCATTGCTGTGGCTGTGGCACAGGCCTGTGGCTAGAGCTCTGATTCAACTTCTAGCCTGGGAACCTCCATATGTTGTGGGTGCAGTCCGAAAAAGACATACACACATACACACACACACACCAAGAAAAATAAATAAAACAAGATCAGGAACATGATATCCATATGTAAGTATCTGTCTATCGCCAAAATGTAGGCAACTACATAGTATCATCACACTGTGTGCTTATGTTGTAACTCTGATCACACTTTGCTCTCAATAAAGGACCTTTAAGTTATTTTCTTTTCCTTAAGAGGACTTTAAGTTATTTAATTGTAAAAAGGTACAATACATTCTAACACTACATTCTTTAAAATAAGAATGTTTTCCATTGCCTTCAAAAATAGAGGAGTATCTTTACACAAAAGAAGAACGCCCTGTCAATTGACTCTGAAACCCCCAAATTTCCATCAGTTGTTTACTCTTCTTAGAGCAGCCTTGGCAGGGAAGAATTTACATTTTATTTATTCATGCTCTTTGTTCACTTTGCTATTGAGGTGTTAGCATTTCTTTTTCTTATGAATTTGAGAAATACCTTTAAGCACTGATATTATCTGTCATAGTTGTGGCAAATATTTTCCCTAGTTTTAGGGTCATTTGCCTCTGCATATGGTGCATTTTTCACCATTCAGAAATGTTGAAATTTAGCACATTAAAATATGTCTTTTATTTAGCTTTTTTCCTTTTGTATAGCTAGTATACCTTCCCAAATTCGAAATCATATATACATATATATATGTACAGAGAGAGAGAGCTCCATTTTCTTCCTCTAGTTTTCTTATGAATTTACTATTTTATGATTTTAGTTTTATTATGATTTTAATTTCATTGTGGAGAATCATTTGATTCTTCACTGATTCTAATACCATTTTTACCATATACTGAACTATTTCATATACTGAGTCTTTTCAAGCCCTTCTCGTTGCACCACTGTGTTACCTGATAATTCCTACGCTGTTTACTGGGACTATCCTGAATATCTTACAAAGCTAAGTATTCTTTCCTCCACTGCCATTTACCATTTCTTTTCCTCAAAATTTTAACTAGCTCATCCATTTCTAAATGGACTCCACAGACAAGATTTCAAGTTTCCAAATAAAAATTGTCCTAGATTTTAAATCTAAGATTTAAATTCTGTGATTATTAAAGATGTTGATAATGGTAAACATGTAAAAGACATTTAATTTCACTACTACTCATAGCACTGCAAGTTATCGGCCATCTAACAAGGAGATAAAAATTCTGGAGTTTGATAATATTTGGGGTTGGTATAAATGTGAGAGGAATTAGCATTTTCATTGACCATTGATGAGAAAAGAGCTCAGCAGTTATTTTGGAGTTATTTGGAGGAAGTTTGTCCTATCTATGACAATGTAAAATGTGCGAACCATTCGAGTCCCCTTCTAGGACTCTGTCCCAAAGGCATGCTTACACACGTGCATAAAGATACAAGGCAGGTCACTGCACCACTATTTGTAATAATCCGTATTGGAATCCGAATAAAGCCCACCTTGGAGTACCCATCGTGGCTCAGCAGAAAGGAATCTGACTAGCATCCATGAGGACGCAGGTTTGATCCCTGGCCTCGCACAGTGGGTTAAAGATCCAGCATTGCCATGAGCTGTGGTAGAGGTTGCAGATATGGCTCAGATCTGGCGCTGCTGTGGCTGTTGTGTAGGCCAGAAGCTACAGCTCCGATTGGACCCCTAGGCTGGAAACCTCCACATGCCACAAGTACAGCCCTAAAAAGACAAAAAAAAAAACCCATAAAGCCCACCTTATGGGAATGATAAACTATAGAGTGTCCATACAATAGAATATTGTACAAATATTAAACACAGTGAAGAAGATCTATATATAAAAATATGGAACAAAACCTCTAAAATGCAACAGTCACCCTTTATCTGCAGTTTTTGTTTGTTTTATTTTGTCTTTTGTCGTTTTAGGGCCGCACCCGCGGCATATGAATGTTCCTAGGCTAGGGGTCTAATCAGAGCTACAGCTGCCGGCCACAGCCACAACAACATGTGATTCGAGTCGCATCTGTGACCTACACCACAGCTCACAGCAATGCCGGATCCCTAACCCACTGAGTGAGGTCAGGGATCGAACCTGCAACCTCATGGTTCCTAGTCAGATTCATTTCCACTGAGCCACGACAGGAACTCCTATCTGCAGTTTTGATTTTTGGGATTTCAGTTAACCATAGTCAATACAGTCCAAAAATATTAAATGGAAAATTCCAGAAATAAACAACTCATAAGTTTGTGGGGTGGTTTGTTTGGTTTTTTTTTTTTTTTTTGGTCTTTTTAGGGCCATATTCGCAGTACATCGAGGTTCCCAGGCTAGGGGTCGAATTGGAGCTACAGCAACAACTCCTAAGTTTTAAAATGCACGCCACTCTAGGTAGCGTGATGAAAGCACACGCCATCCCGCTCCATCCCACCCGGGATGTAAATCATCTCTTGTCCAGATGATCCCGCCCTTAGGTCACTTAGCTGCTGTCTTGGTTATCAGATCCACTGTCTCAGTATCACAGTGCTTGTCTCGAATCACCCTTATTTGACTTAATAACGGCCCTGAGGTGCAAGAGTAATGATGCTGAGAATTTGGATACACCAAGGAGAAGCCGTAAAGTGCTGCCTTTAACTGAAGAGGTGAAAGTTCTCAACTAATGAGGAAAGAAAAAAATACCACATGCTGAGGTTGCCACAATCTACAGTTAGAACGGATCTCCTGTGAAATTGTGAAGAAGGAAAAAGAAATTCATACTAGTCTTGCTATTGCACGTCAAACCACAAAACTTACAGCCACCGTGCATGAGAAACACTCAATTAGGATGAAGAGGGCATAGAATTTATACAATAAGATATTTTGAGAGATGCACACATTCACGTAACTTTTATCACAGGCTATTGCTCTAATTGTTCTACTTTATTATTATTTATTACTTTTAGTCTCCTGCTGATCTTTTTTTCTTTTTTAGGGCTGCACCTGCAGCATATGGAAGTTCCCAGGCTAGGGGCCGAATCAGAGCTGCAGCTGCAGGCCTACACCACAGTCACAGCAACGCCGGATCCGAGCTGCATTCCTACTCTGTGGCTCACTGCAATGCCAGATCCTTAACCCATGAGTGAGGCCAGGGATTGAACCTGCATCCTCAAGGACATTATGTCAGGTTTTTAACCCAATGAGACATCAGGGGAACTCCTCTTACTGCTCTTACTTCATGAAATAAACTTTACTATGGGCGTGTACATCTGGAAGAAACAGTTTATAGGGTTCGGTCCTATCAGGGGTTTCAGAGATCCAGTAGGAGTTTTGGAATGTTTCCTTTGCAGATAAAAAGAATTATTATATATTGTTAAGTAATATAAGTAATATATATTGTAATATATATTACTTATAATATATATTGTTAAGTAATATAAGTTTCAGAACAATATGAACAATATAATGCGACTCATATTTTTAAAAATCTGTCTTCAATGTGTGGTAAGCAGTATGTGTATGTATAAAAAATATTTAGGAGAGCAGACACTAAAAGGGTAATCGTATTTACTGCTGAGGGGTAAGTGAAATTAGAGAGTAAAAAGAAAGACTATAACTGTTAATCTGAGTATTTGTACATTATTCACTATAATACTGTGGTCACATACAACTTACACGTCTTAAATTTAAAAAAATTAAACCAACTATAACGGACAAAATTAATATCATTAAAAATAAATAAATAAAAATTTAAAAATTAGAAGTAACATCTAGTCACTATTAACATTCTTTGGAGTCCCCGTCATGGCTCTGCAGTTGACAAATCCAACCAGCATTCATGAGGACGCAGGTTCGCTCCCTGGCCTCGCTCAGTGGGTTAAGGATCCGGCGTTGCCGTGAGCTGTGGTGTAGGTTGCAGATGCGGCTCAGATCCTGCATTGCTGTGGCTGTGGCGTAGGCCAGTGGCTACAGCTCTGATTGGACCCCTAGCCTGGGAACCTCCACATACTGTGAGTGCGGCCCTAAAAACAAAACACTCTTTTTTCCTGGACTACTATTTGGGGTGCCTTTGTGTTTATTTCCTCTTGAACTTGGAAAAAGTTATTCATACTTGGAGGTGGCCAGCAGATAACATGTGTGGCTCTTGGCTGGCAGTGCCCCTTGGATGATAGTTTCAGAATCCCTTCTGGATTCTTCCCTTGGTACAAGTTTGTCCGAGTACTTTAAAGGTTTATTTTTAAAACATTTTTTTCTTTTTGTTTTTAAGGCCCATACCTGTGGCATATCGAAGTTCCCAGGCTAGGGGCTGAATGGAGCTCTAGCTTCCAGCCTACGTCACAGCCATAGCAACACCACATCCGAGCCGGGTCTGCGACCTACATGCCACACCTCACGGCAATGCTGAGTCCTTAACCCACTGAGCAAGGCCAGGAATCGAACCTGCGTCCTCATAGATGCCAGTTGGGTTTGTGACCACTGAGCCACGATGGGAATTCCCTTTTGGGGTTTAGCTAGCACTCATCCTGGACTATCCAAAGTGAGTGGGGTGAGATTTCTTTTCGCGTGTCATTGCATATTTCTCTACCCGCCAGGCCCCATCAAACAAGGAGTAAGGGAAAAGCCACCAACCATGCACTCAACAACCTTTTCTACCTCTGCTTACATAGTCTGATGGTGTGTCACGTGGGGAGGGGACTTTACCACCTGGGATGGATTTCATTCTCCTCCCCGCCTCAGCACCACCCACTAAATAAGGCCAGTAAACTCCTGGGAGTTGCTGTCTTTGAAAATATATAAAAACCTGGCATAGAGGAGACACTTGGCTACAGTATTCTGAACACGTCAAAAACACATGATCTGCTGGAGTCCCCTACTCAGGCTTTCTACCTGATAGAAAAATCCAATGCTGGCCAACAACTTGTATTCTCAACTCAGCTCCATCAGCCTCATAATCAATAGAAATTCCTCCAGGAGCCCTGTAAAATAGCTATCAGCCTTATTTTCCACCGATACTATGTCCTTCTCTTTCCCTGGATCACCACTGATAATTGAGCAGAAAGGTGGGAGGGGCTGTGTGTGCCAGATGACACCATAACACGTTCTTCTGAAAATAAAAGCCCAGAAGGTAATGCAACAGTGCTCATGGGCTAAAAAGGCCTTACACGCGATAGGTGTATGTGGACAAATACAACTGTTAGAACTTTTCGGCACCGCGGCGTGGCGTGTGTGCCACCAACAATCGAGCATGAACCCAAGGACCAAATACCCAAGACTGTGTATGTGTGCAGAGAACAGGGAAGGTTTCTATGACAGCTGCTCCGAGGATCAGGCCCCAGGGGAGAGAAAGGAAGAAAAGCAGCATTACAATACAGAGAGACCGAAATCCGAGTGGGAATAAAGGCCCACGGTGGGAGACGAAGAGGGGGCTAATACCTGTGAAGTGATGAAAGAGCAGAGAGTTCCAGAAGGGACACCAGAGAAAAATGCTGTAAATTATCAGTGGGAAATGGCAGCTCGGCTGCCAAAGAACTTTAGACCTCATTTTTTTTTTTCAGACTTAAAACTGGGTGTTTGTGCCACCAGGAAATAGGAAGTAGGCAGGAAAGCTGAAGCAGTTTATCATGGTCATCATTGCCTCGATAAGCATTTCTTTGAACAAAAGCCAGCTCTTAAAAACAAAGTCTCGATTGAATTAACAACTAGGCTTCCACGGACATTCTCGCTGTAGGAAAAAAAAAAAAAAAAAGCAAAACACTCAGGAAAGAATATAATATAAAGAGTGAGTATGCGATAGCTTTTGGTCTTTTGACAGAGATAAATGTGCTAAAAGGACATCTTCTGCTCTTCAAATGTGGGCGTATATGTTCAATCCATATATATCTTTGATGATTTCCATATGTGAGAGGTGAGAAAACGTTTTAAATTATCCAATCTCAGCGAAATGTGATGTTTATCGGGATTTTGTTGGGTCTTGTCAGCTACTCAGAGTAAGATAAGACAGCAGAGGAGGAGGGGCTGGAACTTGCAACAGGACTTGCTGTCGGTGCAAGCGTTTGTGTGCCCAGTGGACGAAGCATCATGCTCACGCTGACCTCCATTCGGGGCGGATGAAAACTGGGGAGTCCCAGGACCCAGGGACATATGCAGAAGGAAGACTGGCAGTCTTGGAGGCCCTCCTGCGATGGTTCTCAGACATTTATCTATCAAGGGGGAAGCAGCAGGGCCCTGGCCTTGGGTTGACTCTACTTTCAGGGTGGCCCAGCCCCCGCGCAGCCACTGGAATAACTAGGGATGTAAGTCGGGCCTCATTCCTACAACGGAGACCAAATGACTAAGAGCAGAGTTCTGACCTGGACCACATTCAAGCTGCCTAGGGTTTGAAAAGTCAGGGCGCACGAGGTTTGCTGTTATGACGAGGCACCAAGAAGGGTGAACTTAGAATGGGCTGACGCCAATGTCAGGAGCCCTGGGAACCATGCTCAGGGTCACGTGAGTAATACTGACACACGGCAAGTGCTACAAAAGGGTCTCCTACTACTGCAAGAAGCAAAACATTACATCCAATTTCCAACGACAGGACCTCCTCAAAGGTGAAATTTTGCACTTGAAGTCTGTGGTTGGCTTAGCAATTGTTTCACGGAATCTTGAGAAGTTGAGTCTGGAAAAGCAGGCAGACCATCGGCTCAGGTTGCCAGGCTCCAGTGTAACTTGCTGCGTAGCTTTGAGCATCATCGCCTAAATGTCTGGGGCCAAGTGTTTCTCACCGCAGTGGTCTCTGTGGCCACCTCTGGAAGCTCTTGGAGCTGCTGATTTTTTATTACGAGGCTAAACAGTCCTGTAGTGTGGCATTCCTACTTCTCTAACAATTCTAATTTTTATTTTTTTTTGGTGGGGGGCCGTACGTGCAGCATATGGAAGTTCCCAGGCTAGGGGTCAAATCAGAGCTACAGCTGCCGGCCTTCATCACAGCCACAGCAATGCCAGATCTGAGCTTCATCAGCAAACTACACCGCAGCTCACAACAACGCCGGATTCTTAACCCACTGAGCAAGGCCAGGGATCAAACCCGCATCCTCACGGAGACTACTGGGATTCATTTCCACTGTGCCACAACGGGAACTCCTTCTAACAAATCTAAAGGGTATAATCACACTCCAAAATGGATGTTCAGAACAGGCTGGCTTCCTTCACTCAAATCCTTTGAAAAGCAGAGCTGGTAACATGCCAACCCACGCCTTATAAGACTGACAGTCAAAGACATCGTGTTCACCCCAGCTGTTTGCAGATGCCCTCACCCTTCTGTGCCCAGCTCAGTGTCCCCTGGGGTGAGGCCAGGTATGTCAGGGATGGCTCTGTTCCCCCACTGAGGGCCATGGGCTCTGGCTCCCCTCTGTGGGGGAGCTGGGCACAGTTGCAGGGGACTGGGCAGTGCCAGGTTTCATGAGGAGGCAGGAAGGAGAGAGGCTGATCTAAGATGCACCCAGGAAGTGGGGGGGGGGCGGTAAGGCCAGGTCTAAGGGGCACAGGTGTGCCCAGCCCAATCCAATCAGGAAGACTTGCCAGCAAGACCCAGAGTTGCCAGTACGCGTGGCCACTGTAAGCCGCTTTTGGCAGGAAATTGCTCTCTGAAGCTCTTTTGTCTTGTCACTGAGCCTAAACCAGGCACGCCCATGCTCTACTCCTCTCCAGCCACAAGTGGACCTTTCCAGTCTCTGCAACACGCAATGCCTTGCCCAGCCTGTTCGTTCTTCCCATAGACCAGCAAAGCAGAAGGAAGAGGAAGTAATGAACAGATGATCAGACCTCTTTCCTTGCCCCCCTTCAGCAACCCCCTTCAGCACAAACCTTAGACAGCCTCTAAGGAATGTGCGCAGGAAGTCGGGGAGCCTGCGCACAAGCCTGCACGCGGTGGAGGATGGTGACCACCACGATTAACTGAGATTGGTTCCCTGTTCCCCTTTCAAAGTTTTCACGGCCGAGCAGAATCTTTGCAAGTGGTTTTAGGGGACATGAAGTCCCCCATCCCCCGAGATTGCCGGCACCCTGATTACAGGCAACCTACAGACGTTTGCCTCTCTCTCCAGTACTGATTTCTGAGCGGCGAGACAGCCAGGCCAGATGTGGTAACACCCTCGCTTCTCTAGCGAAGGCCATGCTCAGATCAGTCTCTTTCCAAATACAACATGAGACCTGACATCTAGAGCCTCCCCCAAGCCCACAGGGGCCTGAACGGCTACACAGGGGCCTCCCGGGCTGACCCAGCCAGCACTTCAGTGTGGTCTCGGCATCAGACAACAGGGAAGACCGGAAAGAAAGGGGCTGGAGGGGAAAGAACTAGGATATGGCTCTCATTATGTAGAGAACAGCCTGAGCTTTCTAATGGTGCTGCTCAGAAGCCCTGTGATGTAAAGCCCAGGGGACTCGGCTCACAGCACCTCATCTTTCATGGGAATCTCAACCCTGGCCCGATCCTTCTTATACCTTAAATTTATTCAGAACCGACTTTCCAAGAGCTCAAAATATTGCACACCGGACTTTGTTTTTACTAGTCTGCTAAATCTTTACAAAAGTCCTTCTTCTTTTGTTAGAGATGAACAAAGCAGGGTTAATCTCACGTCTTTTTCAACCGCTGAAGCCCAATCCAAAGAGGACAGACAGCCCACCACAGGTGGTAGAGAGAGTTAAGGAGGAATTCTTGGAAAACGCTGATCTTGAAAGGCAAAAAGAGAGATCGCCAGCACAGGCCTTTGCCCCGTGAAGTCCGACAGCCCAGGGACATCCAGCCGAGGCCAGGCCTACCCGGCTCTGGGAATTCTCAGATATCCACAGAGAAAGAGGACATTCAGAGCCTGTACAGTTTAGGTCTCTCTGATCTCAGTGGGTGGTTGCCACGTTTGAATTCAGAACGGCGTTTGCAAATGCCAGTGTCTCTGCTTTCTCTACAGCAATTTTCAAAACACCCCTGCCATATGGAAGTTCCCAAGCTAGGAGCCTAAGCAGAGCTGTAGCTGAGGCCTACGCCACAACAACATGGGATCCAAGTGGCATCTGCGACCTACACTGCAGCTCGTGGCAACACTGGTACCTTAACTCACTGAGCGAGGCCAGGGATGGAACCCACATCCTCACAGACACTAGGTCGGGTTATTAACCACTGCGCCACAATGGGAACTCCTGTTCCTGTTTTGTAGATAGTTTCATGTGTGCCATATTTTATTTTACTATTATTTTTTTGTTTTGTTTTTTGTCTTTTTAGGGCCAAACCCACAGCATATGGAGGTTCCAGGGCTAGGGCTCCAATCGGATCTGAAGGTGACCGCCTACACCACAGCCACAGCAACATGGGATCTGAGCCACATCTGCAACCTACAATACAACAAGGCTCACGGCAATGCTGGATCCTTAACCCACTGGGCGAGGCCAGGGATCGAAGCCGCGTCCTCATGGATGCTAGTCAGGTTCGTTAACCACTGAGCCATGACGGGAACTTCCTCATGTGTGCCGTATTTTAGGTTCTACCTATGAGTGCTATCATATGAGTACCTACCTTTAGAGTCGTATCTGCTGAGCCACGACGGGAACTCCTCTTCCCCACTCTCAATCACAGCCTTCCCCCAACACTGACAGGATAACGAGTCCCTAACATCTTCCTCAAAGGAGTCTGAACGTGGCAGCCACCTTTCGCCTTTGTCCCACCAAGATTTCACAAGGGTGCGATCATGGCCTCAGCCGAAACCCATCATTACAAAACTCCTTTCATCTGGCAGAGGGAAAAACGGCAATCCCATTCTCTCCTGAGCATCATCAGAGACAGCCAAAGAAAGAGCAGAAGCAGGAAAAAGGGTCAAAGAGCAACTCTTTAACTTAGGGAAAGCACATGCCACTCTGTCCAACTCACAAAACCCGAGCCTGCTTTATTCCGCGCACCCCCTAAATGACCATGTACAGACAAGGAGATTTTCATCACTGTGCTCTCATTCGCCAAAAGAGAAGTACATTTCCTCGTCTTTCTGGGCAGCCAGGAAATAATGGTACATCTTGTAAACAGAGGTCGGCTACTTCAGGGCGGGGGGTGTGGGGGTGTGGGAATTAACTTCCAACCTATCACATAGTTTCAAGTTATTTCCCACAAGGTTTCCCACCCGGGCTCGGCACTGGAAGCCATCATTTCCATATTTATTGGAAATTGCATCTCAGCCAAAGTTGTGCGTTGTGTCCTCACGGTGAGCCCTCAGCCGGAGAAACAGAATTTGCTCACCCTGTCATCGTAAGCATCCAAGGTCTCTTGCAGAAAACTGTAATATGGGACCCCCTAATTCCGAGAAAGTTTCTTTAAACACACCGCACTTTAGCAAAGACTGTAATTTAAAGAACTGATTTCCAACCTAATAAACTTCTCTGCCAACTAAAGCAAAGAGTTGAAATCTGTACGGTGCCTAAGAAGTGATGATAGAAACAATCGGTATTTTTTTTTTTTGGAATCATCCATCTCCCAGCAGGGTCCTTACTTACTGAGAGTTACATATTTTCTTCTTTATTATAATATAAAAAATATTTTAATGTATTTTATATATTTGAAAACTGTGTGTGCTTATGTGTGTGTTTATATGTCTGTATGTATGTGTTTATATGTGTGGGTGTGAGTGTGGGTATGTGTGTAAACAGAACGGCATAAATTTAGACTATGAGGAATCAACAGATTAAAGAGGGTAGGTATTTCACATAAAATATATCCGAATATTGGATTTTAGAACCACTGCTGATGACATTCTATTGTTTTATTAAAGCTACATTATACACATTATCATAATCCATTCATTGAGGCTTCCAGCTAAGAATGCAACTGTCTGGAAATCTGGATTTTTTAGTTTTCGTTTTCTTTTGTGTTAGGAATATTAACTTCAGGAACTGTAAGCAGCACGGAGTTGGCATGTCCATTAACACATTCACACACACATTCACACACACACACACACACACACAGTGATACAAGTTCTAACATTAAGAGGGAACAGCCTGAGAAATTAAGTAAAATTGGTTCATTTTAATCAGCCAGAAAAAAACTGGCTATTGTATAAAAATGTTAAGAACCCAATATTTCCTTAAGGAGACTTGCACTGAAGATGCTCTGATATCAGTACCGGATTTGACTCATTAACTGGAATTAAATAAAAATATAAACAACACTGATTAGGACATTCTTAGGAGCAAGAATTTAACCTCTGGAGTTGACACAAGTGCCTTCCCATAATCCATCCTATGGCAGATCCTATGGTAAAGTCTGACCCTGCCTGCTTTTTTATATTTCTAAAAATGTTCTTTGCATCTATAAGCAATTTACTTAGAGATTTTTCCAATGCTGTTTTTATTACATAAATGGAAGTCTTTCTCTATTGTTATTCTTAGTATTACTACATAAAAATATATATTTGGGCAACCTTGTGAAATTAATCTTAAAATATTTCCCTAAAATTATTACATTCAAAGGAGGGTACATCTATAGCTATCCTCTAAAAGGAACATCTGTTTTATCCCAGAGTGGCTGAAACCATGTAATATGTTTATGCCCTACTTTAAAATATCTTTCTAAGGAAAAAATTAAATTTTCAGGTTCATCATATCTACTTCCATAGCTCAATTTCAGCATATGCATTTTTTTGACATGTTAACATTTTTTAAAATGAGATACATCCTCGAATAATATCCCCATTACACTTGGGTTTATTCTATTTTCTTCTAGCACACTATCAATGCATCTAGCAAGCGACAGTGTTAGACAAGAGAAAATGCATTACTTTCCACATGCCTACTACTTACTAAGCATATTAGGTTCTGCTATATGCTTAATATAATAGCACTGCTCACACAGAAATCCCTAGAAGCAGTCTGATGTCCCTGCGGGCTGGCAGGCCTGATACCCACCATCAATCACCTTCCTGACTGAAAGAGAGGGGAAAGGTGGCACCAGGAGCGACCGAGAAGAATAGAGAAGTGAAATGAATACTTCTCCAATGCTCTTTCAGCAAGCAGTGGTCATGTGAGTCACTTCTGGTCGACGGGGAGAAAGCAGGAAATTGGGAGTTCTAGGCAAGCATGCATTCAATGGACAAAGAGAAGAGACTTGGCTGGTGTGACCCCTTTTCTGCTCTCTTTCCGGTCTTACCCTTGAAGGATGATGGTACCAAGGCTCAGAGAGGTTAAAATAACTGCCCCGACGATGTAGTTAGTAAGTGGCAGGGCCAGAGGCAAATCAACCTCAGGGCAATAGGCCAATTCCTTGGGAGCCAGTTTCTTTTAGAGCGCTAAAATGTCACTGGGAGAGCATGCACCAGTCAGATCAAATCTCATCATGCCATCCTTCATATAACGAGCAAAATATAAAAACAGCACTTTCAGGTAGGAAAAAGCTCATCTCATTCCCCACCCACTCGCCCACCAGTGCAGAGGAAGCTGCCCAGAACCACTCACTGTCATGTTGGAGTAACTGTCAGTTACTGCCCACTAAAATTCTGAAATCAAATAAGCATGGTTGGTGCTCTCTGGCTGGAGCAACTGAGAGATTCTATTATATAACATGTAAAGCTATTACTATGTGTCCCAGTTGTTGACACAGAAAATTACACACACAAACACACACACACAAACTACAGTAAAATGAAGAAAAATTAAAACAGAAAAAAACTTTCACTAATTTTACCCCCAGAACATTGATCCTGCCTCAGCCCAAGGAAATCAGTGCATCTGTTGATATATTGTGTTTTTATTACTGAAAATCATTTTCCTTGTGTGTCCATTCCATAAATATTGAACAAATATTTAAAGACTATATAGATTTGGAGGGATATCTGATCAAGAAAGCACACACACACTGAATGAAAATTTAGCAGGGCCAGAACTCAAATCTCAGGTCTTTTTGCTTCCAAATCTAGCTTTTGGGCCTTAGAAAACCTGACTCCAAAAAAATGAACCTAGAAAGCCCACCGCTAGAGAGAAACAAGAGCTAACTCCAGACCCCAGGACTCTGGCAAAATTTATCGAGCACCTGCCCTGAATAGGGTTCTATCCCGCAGGGACACACATTAGAACAAAATATGCTCTGCCCTCAAGGCCTTGGGTCCTTGTGACCACTGGATGATTTAAATCATCTCAACTGCAATCAGGGACATTCTCAGTAACAACAACAACAACAAAAAAAAAAATTTGAAGTCTCATGTGCCTCTTAAGATATCTCAAAGTGAAGCATTCCATTTGACAAAAAAAAAAAAAAATCCCAAATAAGATAAAGTTGACCAGAATGATAATGGCCACAATGATAACATGTATTACCGAGTACTTACTATGTACTAGGCATGGTTTTAAATGCTTTCCAACGTCTAACACAGAACAAGAGCATTAGTTATTATTATTACCCCAGTTTTACAAATAAATTAAAAAAGCATAGAGAATAACTTAATAACTTGTCCAAATTTACCTATTATAATAATCACTATTATATAATATTATAATCACGATTTAGCCTGTTTTAAAAGATCCTGCCATTATTCTATAGTTCTTTGAAAAGGAATAAAAACTCCCATACGCGCACACACACAGAGTTTCATCTGTCTCTGTGGGTCTATTTGCTTTGAATATCCCCAAATTTAATCAATATCAGACAAGCAAGTGTGGAGCTGGAAGCTGAGAGAAATATTACCTGTATGGAATTGGCCATTTGTGGTTAAAAAAAAAAAAATCAATCAACCACTAAGGTGAAACAGAGGAACAGGAAGAGTGTAACAAGAAAGTTTCCCCGTACTTTGTTTCAATTAATTGTGAGTTGAAGGAATTATTTGGGAAAAATAATACTTTCAGCAAAGCCTTTAAATTGATCCTATGGGTGTTACTGCCACTAAGGTCATCTCAACAAAAATGATTTTTAAAGTAACAGAAGCAGAACTGAGGGCAGAAGCACCCAAGAGATGGCTACAATGGGATCAGACTCTGATTTGCTCCAATGTTCAAGGAGAAGAAAGTGTAGATCTCATTTCCCCAAGATTCCACTGGGACTGGATGTCTTTACTTAATTAACTACTCATCCATGATACTATCTGAAAAATGCCGCCCCCACAGCTTTGTGCGGATGACTTGCTGTGGCCTCAATGACTCTGTTTATTGGAATATCCATTCTCCTGTCTAACAGAGCCCAGAGTTTGAACTTCCTCTACTTGAACTGATTTTCTCCGGCTTCATTTATGCTACCACTGTGTTTGTACTGGGTGCGAGCTATTTGTCTTCATGGTTTTACATACAGTCTCAGGCAAAGAAAAACGCAAGCAGAAAACGAAAAGGAAGAGATACTCGTTTCACTGTCTGTCGAAGTGAAACAATTCCAGTTAGGTAGCGGAAAAAAAAAAAAATACCTGTAAAAATTAACTCAAACCATTTTTTATATATGGATAAAGGAAAACTGCTGATATAAGCAAACTTGATTTAAATGCATGAGTCCTGCCTCACCAATGTGCAAATTCCCCTAGTGAATTATAGTTTTCGGGGGGGTTCTTTTTAGGGCTGCATCTGCGGCATATGGAAATTTGGGGCTAAGGGTGAAATCAGAGCTGCAGCTGCCAGCCACAGCCACAGCCACACTGGATCTGAGCCGCATCCGTGAACTACGTGGCAGCTTGCGGCAACCCCAGATCTTTAACCCACTGAAAGAGGCCAGGATCCAACACACACCCTCGGAGAGAGAGTGAGAGGCCAGGATCTAACACACACCCTCGGAGAGAGAGTGTCGAGTTCTTAACCCACTGAGCCATAAAGCGAATTCCTGTTAAAAGGCTCTTGAGGGCGAGGGTCAGATTCAGAAACCTCATCTCTTACATGGGACAATGCCAAGGCCGGGGTCAGGGTGTCTGCAGTCCCCACTGTGTATGCCCTGATTGTGAAGGAGCTCAGAAGACTGCTGATGGTCACCCCCAGGTCTGTCACCTGTCACACAGACACAGCTCAGCACCCTGCCCATGGGGGGGGTGCTTATCTAATATGAGTGGACTAAATAGCAACAATGGCAGTGTTATTCAGTTACCTCCATGAACAACCAATGTAGACTAGCTTTGATATTGTCCAAGTTGATCGTATGTTTCTTCCCTCTACAACAGCTATTTTAAATGTTCAGGCATATGGTAATACTTAGCTGGGAGTAAATATTTAACCCAATCTCTACAAAGCCCTTAACATTTTATATCCAATCTGAAGGCATATAAAAAATACAGACGCATACACACTGACACACAGACATGGAATAAAAGCTGGTCTTGTCATGGAGGGCTGTTTGTTACATAGGAGCAGAGAACAGAGATTTGCACAACACGAGGTGGCGGGTACCTGACCATTGATCTTCCATCAGTCCCTCTGCTGAAACAGATTAACTTTCCTCTCCTTCTCTCTCTACCTCTTCAGTAACAGGGCTGCTTTCATACTCAAAACACAGTAGCTGCTTATTTTTAAAAGTCTAGCACTTCACTTAAAGTTCTTCTGCTCATTGTGCTTTCTCATGCTGCTGCAAAACTTTCAAGTTGTTTGTCAAATCTGAAATCTCCTTCCTATTTTTCATGGCAGAGATTGATTAAATTGATAAAAATAGAATCCCAAACTGTCATAGCTCTCTTAGTCATCTTAATTAATTGTAATCAGTTTTTAAATATGCAGGTCCCGATTTCCCATAAAACTGAGGGCTGCACAGGCACACAAGCTGTCATTATTTCCGAGTACCGTCACTAGTTAACAGAAAGGCAATGGTCCATTTCTCCCTGCAGTCTTTAGGCTTCCAACCCTGGTTAGTCTATGTGTGGCTGGTAAATCACTGAATTAATTTCATAGGGAGTGACATATTTTGAAATCTGCAAAGCATCTTGGGCTGGGAATTTAAGCCCACCCTTGCTTTTCCCTAGATAGCTCCGCGCACTCCTGCAATAATAAGCTGGAGATCTTGACTTTCCCATTAGCATCTCCCAATTTATGAGCTTTTGATATCCATGGGATGATTTTTAAAGGATGATTTTAATTCCCCAATGCACCTAGATAACTAGAAAAATAATAGACAATAAATGAGTACTCAAGAGAAGGAATTTAACTAAGAATTTAAAGCTTCACCCAAGCTGAAAGTAATCAAAAAGAAACTTGATAATGGTCCGGAACTGACTTCAAAATTCCCTTTACATTATTAAAGGAATGTATCAGTCCTGAATAACTTATTTCATTTAGGATGCACAACTATCCCACGATGCAGTATTCATTCTCTACAATTTTCATATGAGGAAATTGAGGCTCTGATATTTTAGGTAAATTGCAGAATTAGGAAGTAGCAGGGCTGGAGTGCAATCCAGATCCAGGTGCATTTAATCCAGATTCAGCTACATTTACAGCCCAGTACCAATCCCCAGATGGAATATGAGTCCTTGAACTTCCTGACATTTACAGCATTGTGTGGGTCCTTATATCAAGTTTAAACCTAAAAAATATTCAGAGTTCAATTATTTTATGGGCTATCCAAGGCTTTGGGGTTCAATTTATCACTGACCACACTCTGAGTAGAAATGGTAAGTCCACAGTTTTTAATCATGACCGTGAGTAAAGTTTTAACAGACCTGGGGAATTAATTTAAAAATCAAATATAAAGAAAGTTGTACATCAAATAATAATTTTCCTAAGTTAAGCTCATCATGGAAATCAAAGAAAAGTGTGTGTCGTTCTAAGCAAAAATCGTTCTGTAAGTTTCTATTAGCATCATCCATTGTCAAAGCATTGAATTCTTTTGTTACTCCTCTACCCAAAGCTGATCACATGCCCTCTGCACATTCCAGGTAAACCACTTTTAATTAAAATATCCTTCAATTACCAAGTCATTAGAAGTTCTAAACACCACAGTAACTGAGTATTTAAGCAACAAGTTTGGCTGAATCACCACCCGAAAATACTGAGCAGAGCTCACGTAAGTGAAGAGAATTAGAAATGGATTTTTCCCCCCAAAGAGAGTCCAGATTATATCAATTCACTGGTACAATCTGAAGACAAACACCTTTCGTAGGTCATTATTAGGAATTAAGCTGATTACGTTTTTGTCCAGGACTATCTTTTCAAGGATGTCGGCAAAGCAAACAGCCCAGAAGGATGGAAATAGTGTCGCCATCCAGGGGAGAGCACTGATTGGTTACCAGACCTGGATAATAAAGGCTGGGTTTGCCAGCACCCCATTATAATACTGGTGGCTTCCTAAACTCCGTTTTTCCCAGCTGGGCCACAGACCCACTGTGTGTGAAGCTGAGGTCCATGGTGTTGCCCCCAAGGGAGTTAGGGTTCAAGGGAAAGAGATGCAAACAGGAAGCTCACAGTGCCAGCAGGGCAATGAAACATACAATCCTTTGTGTCTGTGAGTTTCACGTCTTTTGCCAGCATGTATGAAACCCTGCAGGCTATCTTAATAGCTCACAGGCAGGGTAAAAATCTCAGAGCCTTCACAGCTCTTGACAGTTATGCCTGATTGATTAAGTAGGTATTTGCAGAGGCTAACTCCAAGGTAAGTTTTCGCACCTTCCTCTGTAGCCTGGAACTCACAGCTGCCACTCGTGCTCCCACCATTAAGGCAAACCCACTAAATACCACCTTCCTCTAAGATCTGGCCACGTGAGCACGACTAAATTAAGGGGGTGGGGGGGGGAGACAAGCGGCAGAGGCTTGTCCACTGTGGGTTATCAGTGCCATCATGACCACAGATCTGTGTGCCCAAAATAAGATATCCTTTTTAACCCCTGATTTTTTTTTCTTTTTTTTTGCCTTTTGTCGTTTTTTAGGGTCGCACCCACGGCATGTGGAGGTTCCCAGGCTAGGGGTCTAATCGAAGCTACATCTGCCGGCCTACACCACAGCCTCAGCCACGCGGGATCCAAGCCGCGTCTGCGACCTACACCACAGCTCACGGCAACGCCGGATCCTTAACCCATTGAGCGAGGCCAGGAACCCAACCGGCAACCTCATGATTCCCAGTCTGACTGATTTCCGCTGAGCCACAATGGGAACTCTAGCCCTGATTGATTACATGCTTCCCTGGCTGACCTGTAAAGTCCTGCCATCAATCAGTGTCATGAGAAAAAAACCTCGCTCCTGCTCTCCAGGTCCCCGCCAGGGTGACCCAATCCAGACAGGCTTCTGAGGTCCCGAGGTGCCCCTACTGGCTTCCTTTCCCCACCTTACCAGTCAGGCACACAAACAGTAATAACCCACGTTCACCAGAGCACGTCTCAACCATCATTTGATCCTTCTCTCACCTGGAGATGCGGACCATCCATACGGGGGCTCTCTTCACAGAGGCTCGGCGAATCCAAGGGCCTTCACCCAAAACCAGTTCTGCTAACTGACGATGCAGACACGTTAGCTCGGGGCTTCGGACTCCTTCTTCTGTACCGTTCTACCCTCTGTGCGTCACAAAGCCCAGAAGCCCAGCAGATGGTTCGGCCAGAGCCTCGGTCCGTGGCTGCCCCGCCAGCCCCTCACTGGAGATGCCGCCGCTCGCGAGACTTTGCACGCTTGCGGCACAGACAGCGCCTGCCACGCCCCCAGGGGCGGAGCCCTGCGCCTGCGCACACTGCCCATCTGCCCACTGTTCCCCACCCAGAAAACCCGAGGTCTAAACAACTACCCCCACGAGGTACACCTGCACAAAAACTGAGGCTCTGTCCGCCAGCCCCAACTCGGGCCCTGCCATTCGCTCTTTTAACTAGTCTCTAAGTGGCCCCTTGAGGGGCAGGGGAATACAGTAGTTGGGGGGTGGGGAGGGCGGAAGCCTAAAGTCAGAGGACCTGGGATTTTGAACCCTGGTTCAATTCTTTATTAGGTGTCTGATCTTAGGCCGCTTACTTAACCTCTCTGTGCCTTAGTTTCATCGTCTGTATAACGTGGATAATAACTGTACCTCTATTCCAAGATTGCTGTAAAGAATGCATGAATTAAGTAAATTACTCCAAACGGGGTTGTACTCAATAAATGTTAACTGTCGCCACTGTCACCACCGCTACAGCTGCTCTAAGTCTGCAATGGATACAGCGATCCCACTTTGGTTAGCACTCCGACTTCTCGCCGTCAGGCCTGGACCTGAATTCCGGAGAACTTCTCTGGGGTTCCCACACCCCAACCCACAAAACAGCCATCTAGCCTGGCCCACACTGTCATCAGAAAGAGAACTGTCCGAGAGAATGTGACAAGCCCTAGAAATCAATCTTACTGAATGACTAAATGTGCTGAGAAGACTCTGTCTTTCCCAGTATATATTCTGGAAGAGAAATGAAGCTCTGGCCAGAGCTGGCCTTCCACCTGCTCTGGGAAGAAATCCACATGGTAGGCACAATAATGATACCTTCCTCCCCAAGATGTCCACGTGCTATTCCCAGAACCTGTGACCATGTCACCTTAGGTGGCAAAAAGGACTTTACGGATGTGACAAGGACATTGAGATGGGAGATCTTCCTAGGTTATCCAAAGCCAATCACATGAGTCCTTAAAAGCAGAGAACTTCCCCAGCTGTGGTAAATCAGAGATAAGGACTTCTCCTCATGGCTCAGCCATAACGAATCTGAGTAGTACCCATGAGGATGCGGGTTTGATCACTGGCCTCGTTCACTAGGTTAAGGATCTGGCATTGCTGTGAACTGTGGTGTAGATCAGATGTGGCTTGGATTCTGCATTGCTGTGGCTGTGGTGCAGGCCGGCAGTGGCAGTTTCAATTTGACCCCTAGCCTGGGAACCTCCATATGCCTCTGGTGTGGCCCTAAAAAGAAAAAAGAAAAAAAAATTAGAGTGATGGCCACATGAGAAAGGCTCAACCCATCATGGTGGGAAAAGGGCTACAAACCAAGGGCAGGGAGTCTGGTCTCTGGAAGGTGAAAAATGTAAAAAAAAAACAGATTTTCCCCCGAGCCTCCAGAGAGGCAGGCAGCCTTGCGGACCCTTTGATGTCAGCCCAGTGAGACCTGTGTGGGACTTCTGATCCCCGGAACTCTAGGATAATAAATCTATATTAAGTTGCTAAGTTTGTGGCAACTTGTTACTGCAGCAATGGAAAATTAACAGAGTCCCTCTGGATTCTTCGGCTAAGGAGAGACCATAAGCCAGTGTCTGGGGACTATACTGTGGGATTAAGCAACAGAAAAGCACACTGTTACTCACTAATTCATTCATTCACTGAGTTACTCAGTGAATTTAGGAAGCACCTGCCACTAGCCAGGCACTTTTCTATGTGCTACAGAAAACAACAGTAAACCGGAGACGCATGGTTGGCTTCCGTTCCATGGCACTTATGTTCCATAGGTAAGAGAGAGTAAACGCCACCAAAGAAATAAAACATGAGTTCCAGGGAGTTCCCTTCGTGTCTCAGTGGTTAATGAACCCGGCTAGGATCCATGAGGATGTGGGTTCAATCCCTGGCCTCACTCACTGGGCTGGGGATCCAGCATTGCAGTGAGCTGTGGTGTAGGTCAAAGATGCATCTTGGATCCTGAGTAGCTGTGGCTGTGGCGCAGGCTGGCAGCTATAGCTCTGATTCGACTCCTAGCCTGGGAACCTCCATATGCTGCAGGTGTGGCCCTAAAAAGGAAAAAAAAAAGCAAAAGGAAACACGAGTTCCCTGGTGGCCTAGTGGTTAAGGCTCTGGCTTTGTCATTGCTGTGGCTCAGGTCTCTGCTATGGTGCCAGTTTGATCCCTGGCCCAGGAACTTCCGTGTGCCATTGGCACAGCCACAGAAATATAAATAAATAATCAAAATAAAATTTCAAAAATAGGAAAAAGAGAGCAGCAGGAGATAGCTGTTTTGAAAAAAAGAAAAAACAATTTCAAAGAGTGATAGGTGCTGTGACGAAAATAAAACAGAATGATGAGACAGGACACACAGGGGCCAGAGCCGGGGGAAGGAAACCCCAGACAGTGTGGGAGGAAGGCTCTCTTAAGAACTGACATTTGGGCTGAAATCAAAAAGGTACAAGGAGTCAGCAAGGCAAAGATGCAAGTCAGCCCCGGCACCGCTAAGCCGTGGCTGAGGGAGGCATTCTTAAAGGAGCCCATAAGAGATGAAATACCCACTCTGAGAAATTGACCCGACTTCCTGCTCCGAAGGAAAAGTGCATCCTGTGAATTGCTCCGCTCATTCTCCTGTCCTCACTCTTCACCAGCATGACTTTTAAGGCCTCATTTTTTCACATACCTTATGAGCAGTGCAAAGGCAGCATTCCGCCCAGAGTCCCTCCATATCATTCTCGGTCAGATCGCTCAGTGCTCTCCTTATCTGAATATGGATGGGCTTAGGTTCCCCGGGTGGCTAGACTGCTCTTATGGTGATGGATTCCTCGGGGCTGGCTGCTGCCTGTATCAGTGATACTGGCTCCAGCACCAAATCTGTCATTCAAGTTCAGATGGAGAGCTAGAACCAGTGCAGACCCAGCTGGCTGCCCTGCACACTGGAATAGGAGAAAACCATCCAAATATGTAGGGGGTGTGTAAATGTGTAAAACTCTCCCTCCTGTCCTATCATGTGAGAATACTGGGCTCTGCTAACCAAAACATACACGCACAGAACAAGCCACTCCACCGATCTGTTACATAGCATCTTATGCTGATAGCTACAGTAAAATACTGAAAATAGCTCCAATTTTTTTTTTCCTGCTCTTTAGGGCCGCACCTGTGGCATATGGAGGTTCCCATGCTAGGGATCAAATTGGAGCTGCAGCTGCTGGCCTACACCAACAGGCACAGCAACGCAGGATCCAAGCCGCATCTCCGACCTACACCACAGCTCATGGCAATGCCAGATCCTTAGCCCACTGAGCGAGACCAGGGATCAAACACACAACCTCGAGGTTACTAGCCCGATTCTTTTCCGATGTGCCACAACGGGAACTCCCAGCTCCAGTTCTGATTAAGAGTGTCGTGATGTCATCCACAATCCAGAGTGGTGGAAACCACCTTGTACACCTGCTTAGTGTTTGTTCCACATACACCTTCCCAGGTGAGGAGGTGACAAAGCTGAGATATGCAAAACGGTTCCAGTTCTAGAGCTAGTCTACCCATCTCTGTTGTTTTGTACGTTAATAAACTGACACACAGGCTTAATATGGAGTGGGAAGGATTTGTGTTGGGGAATCGTGGTGCACAGTTAACACTTCACAGTGATAACTCACCGACTCAGGATGGTGCTCAGATTTTTTTTTTTTTGAGCCCATGGCACACAGATTGAACCAGAGTCACTGCTGTGACAATACCAGATCCTCAACCCGCTGCGCCACAAGGGAACTCCGGTACTTCGATTTCAGAGTCAGAATATCTGGGTCTGATTTCCAACTCCACCATATAACAACTCCACGACCTTGAACAGGACATACCCCTGGCCAAGCCTCCGTCCTTTCCTCCCTATAAATTGAGGTGGAAAGAAATGCCCTTTCACCTGTTCCTGGGGGTTCTCACAATTCCAGGATGAGAAGTACTTGGTGAACTTTAACCATCAGTGTAAATAAACCTAGACTTGCCAGGCTCCTCACTCTGGGTGCTGCAGATATGCTGCATTTAAGGCCACAGTCCAGTTCCCAACTCTCGGGTCTCCACTGGGGTTCCTCTCCTCAGTCACTCCCTCTGGGGAGACCCTGGTGGTGGTGGTGGCGGCAGTGGGTGCTCCAACCACCTGAGAGCCTTTTTCCCCTCTTGGCTTCTGCCCTTCTTCTTGCTCCACTGACCCTCCGCGCGCCTCCATCCACAGGTCACAATGGACACCACAAACGACATCTCCGGACAAGCAACTTTCTCTAGAACACCAACCTCCACGCCCAGCCATCAAGGAAACCATCTCCATTGTCCGGCCTTGTCCTTTCCAAAGAGGGCCACCAGGAAGGGGTCAACCCGTCAGGCATTGCGACCATCGCGACCAGTTCTTGGCAGGGACCAGCAGACCTCATCAGTTAAGGGTCGGATAATAAATATTTTCGGCTTCAAAGGCTTAAGTGTTGTATCTCTGTAACACATTCTTCGCTTTTTTTTTTTTAACAATGCTTTAAAAACATATAAACAGGTGTGCCACTTGTGGCTCAGACATATAAACAGGAGTTCCCTCTGTGGCTCAGCAGTAAAGAACTTGACTAGGATCCATGAGGACTCGGGTTCGATCCCTGGGCTCCCTCAGTAGGTTGGGGATCTGGCATTGCCGTGAGCTGTGGTTAATGTCCCAGATGAGGCTGGAATCTGGTGTGGCTGTGACTGTGGCGCAGGCCGGCAGCTGCAGTTCCGACTCGACCCCTGGCCTGGGAATCTCCATATGCCGTGGGTGTGGCCCTACAAACACACACACACTCAAAAAAAAAAAAAAGCATATAAACACTTCTTAGGCTTTCATCCTTACAAAAAACAGGCACAGGCTGGATTTATCCTGAGGCCCGGAGTTGCCGAGCCATGCCTTATGCTGTAGCCTCATTCATGCCACAGCCTACTCGTTTCTGCTGTTGCTACGGGGAGTTGGGGGGAAGCCAGTTAAGTCAAGAGCGGTACCTGGAACCTCCGTTTCCTTGGATGCCCAGGCTGGCGCTCTGTCTGTTCTCACTGGCAGGTTTTTCCCATGTGGCTTTCTGGCCAGCCAGCGTCTTCAGGGGAATCCTAAGCTGTGGGAGAGCTCAGTACATATCTGAACTCCAGAAGTGCGCTAGGCTCCGGTTCTCACTCTTGGGGCTCCTGAGCGCTCTGTAAGATCAAGCATGCGGCTTCCACGCCTCTGAACATTCTATGACAGTTAGGAGGCTGCTCCACCCCCAGCAAGTGCATGGAACCAGGTGGCTCAAGTCAACCTCCAGTACAATCTGGCCCCAGCGAACAGGCATCTCTGAGCCACCCAGAATACTGTATACGTTTATAAGCTGCTGTGTTTACTCTCCAAAAATGAAGCTGGGGGTGGGGGGAGCTCCCACTGTGGCTCGGCTGCTTAAGAACCCCACTGCTCTCCATGAACCTGACTGGTATCCATGAGGATGCAGGTTCCATCCCCGACCTCGCTCAGTGGGTTAAGGATCTGGCATTGCCGCAGATGCGGCTGGGATCCTGAGTTGTTCTGGCTGGAGTGTAGACCGGTGGCTGCAGCTCCGATTCGACCCCCTAGCTGGGGAAACTCCATAGGCTGCAGATGTGGCCTTAAAATTAAAAAAAAGAAAAAAAAGGGTGGGGGAAGGGGAGGAGGAAGAGAGGAAGAAAGAGGAGGGAAAAACGATGCAGAGGGAGAGGAAGGAAAAGGAAGAAAAGGCATTGCAGAATACTTGGCGCGGCTGTCAGTATAACCACACAACTGTTTCCCCCTGGTCCTTACATCAAATTCATCGAGTGCATTAAACACAATTCAAAAACAAAAGTAAGATTCCCCCCCATTCACGGTTTTGAATGGAGAGCAAGGAGATTTGGTCTTCCTTCGGATATTTGCCCCTCTCAAGAGGAATCTTTGCTTTGATTCCTCTTGGTTTTCGCCTATATGCCCTAAGTCAAGGCCTCCCCCAGCACACAGCATGACAGGTTGCAAATTAGTCAATGATGGACCCACAAAAGAGATGGAAAACGGGGCCCCTTCAGCTCTGCATCCCAGCAGTTTGGTCACCGGAGGGTGTCTTTGTTGGGGGGCCGGGGTGAGGGGTAGAAGTCACTTCTTCCCTGGCAGATCCAGCTGTGTCCAAGGACACCAAGTCAGGAGGCAGGGCCCAGATGGATTTGGACACCCCACGCCCATCCCTGCCAGGCTGCACAGAGGCCCTGACTCGGGCTGTGAGCCAGTGGCCACGGGCCAGACGAATTTAGTTCATTTTGTGCAGCTGCTAGCACGATGGGGGCACAGGAGCCGGTGAGGATATTTACGGCGCTGATGACGGGGAGTGACTGCCATCACCAACGTGTCAGCTAGAGAGCCCTTGCTCATTATCACTTCCAGAGGGCTGATTTTGAGAGGGACGGAGACAACTTAGAGCGGGCGGAACTTTCTACAGTGTTGGTAGGCTGAAGAGGAGGGTGACTAACAGCTATGGAAAGGAGAAGAAAGAAGGGTAAAAGACAAATTATTCTAGGAGTTCTCCTGTGGTGCAGCCGGGTTAAGGATCCGGCATTGTCACTGCGGTGGCTTGGGTCGCTGGTGTGACGAGGGTTCGATCCCTGGCCCGAGAACTTTCACATGCCACAGACATGTCCAGAAAAAAATATATATAGATATAGATATAGGAGTTCCCGTCGTGGCTCAGCGGAAATGAATCTGACTAGCATTCATGATGACATAGGTTCGATCCCTGGCCTCACTCACAGGGTTAAGGATCCAGCGTTGCTGTGAGCTGTGGTGTCGGTTGCAGACGTGGCTCGGATCAAGCATTGCTGTGGCTGTGGTGTAGGCCGGCGGCTACAGCTCCAATTGGACCCCTAGCCTGGGAACCTCCATATGCCGCGGGTGCAGCACTGAAAAAGCAAAACAAAACAAAAGATACATTAACTAGTGAGTGCATCAGTGCAGATTGCTAAAGTGAAGGATGGATGCCTGTTCACTGCAGAGGATGCTGAACCCCTAGGTCTAGACTGAAAGAGGACACTGTTCAGTATGAGAAGGTCTTGTTAAGGCTGATAGAAGAGTCTGCAGCCGAGAGGCCAGGAGGCCAGGGATGAGGTTTCAATCACCCAGAGGGGAAAGAAGACACCAGTGGTGGCCTGGAGATGTGCGAGCAGGAAAATCTGAAGCTGCCTGGAAGGTCTGGGCAGAACCAGTGATAGATTCGAAGCGGGGAGGAGGAAAGGCCCGGTGGAGTCAGGGCTGACTGGCGCTCCTGGCACAGGAAAAGGACTGATGGCTGTGTTTTGGTTGTCAAGACAACAAGCCTCAATGGCAGCCGGAGAGGCCCCAGGGTCTCTCTCCCTCTGGGATCCTCCTGCTCTTGGTTATGTTGCGCAGACCCGATCTTCGGCTTCAGAGAACGATACGCTACTCTTCTTCTGCGAGTGTATTTATCACCCGAAATGACTCTCCCTCAACTGTACCAGGATGCTGTATGTTGCAGTCACGCTCCCAAAACACAGTTTTCAGCATCACTAATGGACACAAACGTCTGCAACACCGAATCCGACCCCATTCACCAGAAAGATAAACAAAAGCATCCTAACCTTGACCGTTACGCAGAACCTCTTTAAACACAGAGAATATCTCAGCAGAAATGTAACTTTCCAGCAGAGAACGCACTCCACGCTTTCCTCTGGAAACTAAAGATACTCCGTATAAATTTGAAATCATATATTTCTCCAAAGTATTAATTTTTAAAGCGGCCAAAATTGCTAACAACCAGGGAAAGTACCGACGTATAAATTACGTTCTCGGTGCCTAGTATACATTGTGAATTTGCATGCATATTAAATGCAAATAACCAGAAGAGCATAACATTAAAGCCTCAAATTTATAGGTACAAAAGACAGTAAATTCTAACATTAAGATTCTTCCCAGAAAATATTAACTCCCTACATCCCAGGTGATTGCCACACAGTCAGCGGAGCAGTCTTGGGGCAGGGTTTTAGGAGAAATATCACACGTGTCACCCATGCCCCATCCCCCTCTCTAGGTGGAGCAGATAAGACCATTTGCATCATGTGGGATAGAGTTAAGGTGCTGATGTTGCCCAGCTTTTCATTTTTTGTTTAAATAACTCGACAGCAAAAAAGGTACCCCTAAAACGGCCACCAGAGAATCTTTCTTCACTGTTAACTAGATCTAGTCACTTGTGATGGGACATGATGGAGGAAAATGTGAGAAAAAGAATGTACATATATATGTGTGTGTGACTGGGTCACTTTGCTGTATGGCAGAAATTGACAGAACTCTGTAAATCAAATCTAATAGGAAAAAAAATCTTTAAAAACAAGTGTGAAGCACAAAAAAAATAAAAGATTTCAACACTGAGGAAATGGGACAAAAATACAGCTGCCTCTCCTCTCCACTACTGTAAAGAGAAGAGCTTTTTTTTTGTTTTTGTTTTTTGTCGTTTTTGGGCTGTACCCGCAGCACATGGAGATTACCAGGCTAGGGGTCTAACAGGAGCTGTAGCCGCCGGCCCAGACCACAGCCACAGCAACGTGGGATTCAAGTTGCATCTGTGACCTACACCACAGCTCACGGCAACGCCGGATCCTTAACCCACTGAGCAAGGCCAGGGATCGAACCTGCAACCTCATGGTTCCTAGTCGGATTTGTTAACCACTGCGCCATGACGGGAACTCCGAGAAGAGCTTTTTGATGGTCGAAATTTGCTAGTCAACTTGGTAGGCTATGGCGCCCAGCTCTTTGGCGCAGGACCAGTCTAGAGGTTGCTGTGAAGGAATCTGGAGATGTGATTCACATTATCCAGCAGTTAACTTTCAGGAAAGGAGATCAACTGATTGGATGATGAGCTGAGTGAGCCTCATCCAATCAGCTGAAGGCCTTAAGAGCAAAAACAGAGTTTCCAGGAGAAGCAGGAATTCTACCTAAAAACTATCACATAGAAATCCTGCCTACAGTTTTGCACTGTTGGCTTGCCCTATAGATTCCAGATTTGAGGCTATGACATCAACTCCTGTCCACTGGCCAGCCCTATGCATTGCAGACTTGCCAGCTCCCACAACTCTATGAGACAAGTGACTAAAATAAACGTACTATGCACACACACAGGCGCGCGCACACACATATATATGCAAATACCTATTGATTCTATTTCTCTAGAAAACCATGATTGATACAAGAATCTAAAGAATGTCCAGATTTGAACCAAGGGTCCAGGATTATATTCCATTCTGGTGGTTGGGCAAGTGCTGCTTGACTTTGGCTACAATGTAAAAATTAATGTAATCTCATTTAAAAAAATTTTTATCGGGAGATATATAACATTCTATTTTGGGTGTACAACATAATGATTCAATATATGTATATAGTGCAAAACTTTCCCCTTAATAAGTTTAAGTAACACCCAACATCACAGGTAGCTACACATTATTGGGGGGGTGAGAAATTTGAAGATCTATTTTCTTACCATTGTTCAAACATACCATATGGTACCATTAACTATAGCCGCCATGCCCTGTTGTTATATACGCACAACTTATTTCTTTTATAACTGGATGTCTGTACTTTTTGAGCACTTTTGCTTTTTATTCAAAGAGCCCCACCAGTCGGGAGGGCAGGATTTTCCTGACCATTTCCTTCCTGATCTTCATCGAAAGACTTTTCACTCTGAGAAGCTGACTCCAAGAAGAAGAACGGGGAACCACATTTGTAAAAGAAGCTCACGAAAACCTTGTCTGGTGGGTGAACGTCTGCTTAGCGATGCTGGTTTGGGGGCTCGCTTTGCTGGATTGCTACTGTGAATTCTCTGTGGATGCTAAGTCTCCCTTTCATTTATGGCTGAAAAGTGCAAATCATACCATCAGTTTTTTTTCTTTTTTTTTCTATCTAGAGCCGCACCCGTGGCATATGGTGGTTCCCAGCTTAGGGGTCTAACAGGAGCTGTAGCTGCCGGCCTACGACACAGCCACAGCAACGCAGGATCCGAGCCGCATCTGCAACCTACACCACAGCTCACGGCAACGCCGGATCCTCAACCCACTGAGCAAGGCCAGGGATTGAACCCACAACCTCATGATTCTTAGATTCGTTAACCACTGAGCCACAAAGGGAACTCCCATACCGTCAGTTCTAATGAAGCAAATCTCCATGTCAAGTTGAGATTAAACAATTTCATAGGGTTTCCTGCCACTCCGACTGCTCCTTCTCTGGCTCCTTTCTCACTTGGCCCCACAAAGCGACTTACAGCGTGACCTCCCCAGCCCCACTCACCTCTTCTGTCTCCTCTCTGCAATGTGGATGTTTAGCCACACACCCGGATCCAATTACTGCCCGTGCAACAGCAGATCTGGGCTTCTGCCTCCTTCCCCTTCTCACACCCCTTTATTTATTGCCACTGGAGGACCTCCTGGGAGCTGGAGGAATGAGGGGAAGGGTCATAGTATATTCAAAAGAGAACTGATTCACTTATAACAAATTTATATCTTTTGCAAACTATTCTATTTCCATTTTTTTTTTTTCCTTTTAGGGCAGCACCTATAGCATATATGAAAGTTCCCAGGTTGGGGGTCGAATTGGGGTCGAATGGGAGCTGCAGCTGCTGACCTACGCCACAGCCATAGCCACGGCACCAGATCCAAGCTACCTCTGCGACCTACACCACAGCTCACGGCAACGCCGGATCCTTAACCCACTGAGCGAGGCCAGGGACTGAACCCGCATCTTCATGGATACTAGTGAGGTTCATAACCTGCTGAGCCACAATGGGAACTTCAAAACTACTCCATTTCCACTCATAAGCTGGGAAGGGAACTGACCTATTCCAGGAGAATCTGGACATGTGCTGTAAGATTTGGGGGAGACCTTTGGAGGGAGGGGGAACTGGTAGGGACGGGAGGAGATCTTCAAAGAGGCAGGCCCCCGGCCCGGACTGAAAATTATCTATACCTTTTTCTCATCTTCTTTTTACTTTTTACACTTTTTAAAATATTATTTTACGGAGTTCCCGTCACGGTGCAGCAGAGACGAATCTGACTAGGAACCACAAGGTTGCGGGTTTGATCCCTGGCCTCGCTCAGTGGGTTAAGGATCTAGTGTTGCCATGAGCTGTGGTGTAGGTCGCAGACGCGGCCTGGATCCGGTGTGGCTGTGGGTGTGGCGTAGGCCGGCAGCTGCAGCTCCAATTAGACCCCTAGCCTGGGAACCTCTATGTGCCACAGGTGCGGACCTAAAAAGACAAAAGCCAATAAATTAAATAAATAAATAAATAAATAAATAAATAAATATTATCTGACATCATGATCTATCCCAGGAGATTGGATATAGTTCTCTGTGCCACATAGTAGGGCCTTATTGTCTATCCATTTTTTTCTTTTTACATTTTTAAAATATTATTCCCCTCATCTTCTGTCTTCTCTATCATTCCAAAGCCAGTCCTTGTCTTCCTCAGCTTCAGTCCTTCTCATCATCTGCCTGTCTTCTTCCTCTTCCTCTTCATCTGAGTCATTTCAGAACCCACAGCAATAATCGCTTCCCCTAGGCATTCTGATCTGGCATTGTCACTGCTATGGGTGGGGTCACTGCTGTGATACAGGTTCAATCCCTGACCCAGCCAGAATTCCTGGCAAGCACAGCCAAAAATATATACAAATTATATATACACACATGCATATATATATATACACATACATATACATACACATACATACATATATAGATAGATATATAAATACATATATATATATATATATAATCAACACACCAAACATCAGTATGAGCATGTCGCTTGTCTCCAAGTGTTTCAAATGTTTCTTCTGAAATTAAGTTTCCACCTTGGAGCTAAAGTCCATCAGCTGACTCCCTGCTTTCCCCCATGCTCCTCCTTCCTACCCCGTCCCCAGGCCCCACCCTGCTCGCTACACCCCCCCTGCTCTCAGGACAGTGGGGTGAACCCATCTCTCTCATTATTTCTCCCCTAAGATGTGCCAGCTCCCCTTTGATCTCCCCCCAGAACAGATACCTCTGAACACTAAAAAAAATAATAATAGTAATAATAACCCCTGCTCATTTTCTATGGGGAAAATTCAAGAGCTGACAGGCATCCTCGAGGCCACACCCCAAAAAACTAACTCGCCATGGTTTTCCAACATTCTTGACTCAGATCCTGAGGTTGGGACACGTGTACAGCTCACATGTAGGAAATCCAGTGGCAAAAGAGTTGGTAACCACCCAAGTAATGACACTCTTCATCTGAAAGTGCCCCAATTGTTACATTCTTGAAACGACGCTTCAAATGCAAAAGCTCCCCTCCGATTTCACCTTTCCTCTTGACAAACTCTTAGACATTGAAACAGATCTCCCCAAGTATTCTTAGGCATGCATGTCGGGATACATTCCCCATTGTGATTTACATACGTTATGCACTCTTATGGATATATTTTTGGAAAATTGTTTTTTTAAATATTTAATAGCCATTAAATGGGCAAAATAATCCCCTGCTCCTGATGGGACCTCGAAGAGTCATCCTAGCACTTTGTGCAAGTATTTGCAATTGTAATCAGTGATGTGGGTAGAGAGAACACCAACGGTTTTCAATCACCACTGGTAAAAATGTAAATTTTTTAAAATTAAGACTCTGAAGTTCACCTGCATTAATCTACTGCTAATGCAAGCTGGGACTATTTCCTAGGATTCTGAGTGGCCGAAAATCATCAAGACATGTCACAAGCTCCATCCCAATCATTCGCTGCCTACCATGCATTATTCTGAACCTCTCAGAAGATGAAATGGGGAGCGGCGAAGTGAGTGTTTGAAGAACAAAAGGGAAAATGAAGCACAGAGACCCCGGGCTAAAAGTATAAAACCCTTAAGAGGGTTTTAAGGACATTTTAGAGGCCTGAAAAATGAGAACAAATCAGCAGGCCCATTACCTCAGCAGCAATTCAAGCGCCATTGTTTCCAATTTCAGGCGTGAATACGGAGGGCACCGATGGACCGTGCTCTCCATCCCCTTTGAAAAAGAGCGGTCACTACTATGTATCCTTAAGTACCTTTCTTCTTTTCCAGCTAATTGAGTGAAAGAGCGACTATTCATTTCCTAACTCCTCTCCTAAAACATTATTACTACCTTCCCGAGGAGCATGTTAAAGGGACAGCAGAAAAACAAGCAAGTGGAGATTCAAAACACAAGCTCAAGTCCCCATTAATTTCAGCTTCCCTTCTTCCTTTCACCAAAAGATGAGGTTGGCGATCTTCAGCTGTATTATTCTTTAATACTTCAGACAAAATGGCAAAATACAGCATGTAGACAATCCACCAACTGAAGAGACTCTGAATGTAAGAAGTGGGCCATATTCCACAATTATATACATTTTATCGTCTCATCTTGTGGAAACGGAGTCAAAGCAGCTCTTTCCAAACCCCGGATGAAGCAAAAGGTCTGGAAGATCTACTCTGACCACATGAAAGATATTCCTTAAAAATCAGTCTGTATGAGACTCTCTAGTTGCACCTATGTTGCTGCAAATGGCATTATTCTGTTCTTTTTTATGGCCAAATAGTATTCCACCATATCCATGTACCACATCTTCTTAATACATTCATCTGTCGATGGACAGATGCGTTGTTTCCATGTCTGGGCTACTGTGAATAGTGCGGCAATGAACATAGAGGTGCATGTATCTTTTTTTTTTTTTTTTTTGTCTTTTGTCGTTTTGTGGCCTCATCTGAGGCACGTGGAGGTTCCCGGGCCAGGGGTCGAATCGGAGCTACAGCCGCTGGCCTACGCCGCAGCCACAGCAATGCCGGATCCGAGCCTCGTCTGCGACCTACACCACAGCTCACGGCAACGCCGGATCCTTAACCCACTGAGCAAGGCCAGGGATCGAACCTGCAACCTCATGGTACGTAGTCGGATTCGTCAACTGCTGCGCCACGACAGGAACTCCTATGTATCTTTTTCATTGAAAGTTTTGTCTGGATATATGCCCAGGATGGGATTGCTGGGTCATGTGGTAGTTCTGAGGAATCTCCATACTGTTTATATGTGGAATCTAAAATTTGGCACCAATGAACCTATCTATAAAACAGAAAGACTGCCAGATATAGAGAACAGACTTGGGGTTGCCAAGGGGGAGGAGGAGGGAGTCGGATGGACTGGCAGTTTGGGGTTAGTAGAAGCAAACTACTACACTTAGAATAATAAGCAGTGAGGTCCTACTGTACAGCACAGGGAACTATATCCAATCTCTTGGGATAGAAATGAAGGAAGACAATATGAGAAAAAGAACGTATATATATGTATAACTAGGTCACTATGCCATACAGCAGAAATTGGCACAACACTGTAAATCAACTATACTCCAATAAAAAATTTTTTTTAAAAATTAGTACTTATACCGATGTATTCATAATGCAGTCTCACTGGTTAAGTAGTGCTAGGCCCAGAGGTTAACGGCTCTCTACTCTTTAGGTCCTTATTTCGGAATCTGCTTCCACGTCTGGAAATCAGCGCTTCCCAACTGGTAGGTCCTGGCTATGAACCGGTTCCAGGTTGGCTGTGAGGCACCGATGCCCCTCAGCCTCGGACAACTGGGTGGGGTCAGGGGCAGCTGATGGCTTCAGACAGGTCACAGCTGGCCGTGTGCTTCCCCAGAGTTCAAAGGCACAGTCCTCACTGCTCTGATGAGAAGCATTAAACATATCCGGGGGCACCCACTTCTGCAGGCTGCTGTAGAAGGCGCCACTGTCGTTTGTGGAGAAGGGGCCAGGGCAGCTGCAGGAGGGGCTTGCATTCCAGATGTTAAAGGTACAGCTGGCTGAAGGACAGGGGTCTAGGAAGTTGGGGAGGTAGACCTGTTGGGCAAAGCTACAGGTATCAGCTCCCCAGATTCTCTCTTCATGGGTTTCAGAAACTTCTTTCCACTGGGAGCTAGTGTGTCCTTTCATTGGCGTCCACGCTCCCCATGGGGTGACTGCTCTGACAATGAACATGCATTTTCCAAATACGGGCACCATCATGATTTTTAATTAGTTCATAGAAAGAAAAATCAATGCCCAGTATCAGAGTATTGCACTTATACAGCAAAGGAAAGGATTAAAGCTATTGAATTTTAAGTATAATTTTTTTTTTTTTTTTTTTGCTTTTTACAGCCACAACCGTGGCATATGGAGGTTCCTAGGCTAGAGGTAGAATCGGAGCTACAGCTGCCAGCCTACGCCACAGCCACAGCAACACCAGATCCGAGCCACCTCTGCGAACTACACCACAGCTCACGGCAATGCCGGATCATTAACCCACTGAGCAAGGCCAGGAATCGAACCCACAACATCATGGTTCGTAGTCGGATTCGTTAACCACTGCGCAACTGTTGTAAAATTTGGAATAGTGGTGAAAAGACTTGACTCTTTATTTCTTAATCACTGCTCATGTGGCATCTGACAGTGACTAACACGAATTCGAAGAGAATCACTTACACCTTGATCAGAATTCTACTTAGCTATTTCCAGCAAGTAAGCAATATAAAAAGAAGTTACGTGAAAGCAAGCTCAGCTTTCTCATTAGAAAATTGGAAAAGATTTTATTTGGAAGTTTTTTTATCCATACAATAGTCCCCAAAAGGACCTCCACGGGTGACTATGTTAAGTATCCTTTTTCCATGTGTGCAACAATGGGGCGAAATTGAGAACCGATTTAGATAACACGCTTCTATTACTACTTCTTGGTTTTCCAATTTTAAGTATTATCTATTGGCTTCCCAACGAGAAAGAAAAGGGTTAGCTTATTATTATTTTTTTTAATCCACATATGCTTGCCTCATGTTCCTATCCTCTCAGAATTCTAACACAATTTTGGTATATATTAAATACTCATCTTTCTATCATCTGAGCTACAGAGATACTATTATTATCTGAGTCATGTAATACTCGATGATCACATTTCCTTTTCTGCATTCTTTTTTCTCCTTCCCGGAATTGATCATTGTGACATTTCATTTGGGTTAGTTTCCTTACGTATTTATCATAGGGTTATCCTCAAAGCCTCCCCCAGATTTGTAAATCTCCTCTCAGTACAAACACAGCAGGTGTTTCATCAATTTCATCATCTCCAAGAGGTCTTTCCTGAAGCCTTCTGCCTGGGCGGGCTGAGACCAGTGGGTCACTCGTTCTGCTGCACAGCTGGCTCTTGCGTTTGGTCCTGTCTCAGGGATCCAGGATCTTCCTCTTTTGTTGGTTTATCCTGTCATTTGTTGGAGTACATCATAGTGTTATCAAATCTCATGATGATATATCGGTATTACTTTTTTTTTTGTCTTTTTGCCTTGTCTAGGGCCACACCTGCGGCATATGGAGGTTCCCAGGCTAGGGGTCTAACAGGAGCTGTAGTCGCCGGCCTTCGCCACAGCCACAGCAACGCGGGATCCGAGCCGCATCTGCAACCTACACCACAGCTCACGGCAACGCCGGATCCTTAACCCACTGATCAAGGCCAGGAATCGAACCTGCGATCTCATGGTTCCTAGTCGGATTCGTTAACCACTGAGCCACGACGGGAACTCCTCGGTATTACTTTTTAATTGGGAAACTCCTACCTTTGGTTGGTGGAAACTTTGTTGAATGATTCCTTTGACGGTTTTCTCTCTTCTGCTTTCTCCAATCTGGTGCTACTATTCCTGTATGTTGGACTTCATGGAGCAACCCTATAAGTTTCTTATTTTTTCCATATGATTTTCTATTCTTTCTCTTTTTACTCCACATGCTGGGAAGCTGCCTTAACTTTATCCCCCAGTTCTTCTGAACTCTGTTCCGTTTCATGGCTGTAATAGCGCATCTTATTTCTCTGAAGATACAAATGATTTCTCTTTTTAAAGATTTCTTCTTCCTGTGAAGGTTCTGTTACTCCCAAGTTGCTTTTCTTCTGTTTGCACATTTTAGTTTGTGTGTCTCGTAATAGAGTTGTCTCTTAAGGGTCTGACGATCCTTGGCTGTCTGCTGATAAATTAAAAGTGAGGCTCTAGAAGGTCAACGGGAAGGTTGTACGTGTGTGTGTGAGTGTGTGTGTGTGTGTATGAGTGTGTGTGTATGAGTGTGTGTGTGTTGTGAGTGTGTGAGTGTGTGTGTGTGAGTTGTGAGTGTTTGTGTGTGTGTGTGTGTGTGTGTGAGTGAGTGTGTGTGGCGGTGGTGGCAGGGTACTGATCTGGGATTTATTTTAAGACTGTCCTAGTTAGTCCTCTTCTTTGGGGACCCTCTAATGTCAGTCTCCTCAAGTATTATTTTCTAGGTCAGAACCGTAAGGAAGTCTCCTGGAGTCTCCCGCAGGTGAGGTAATCATCCTGGCTGCCTTCGGGCTTGGGGACAAGGAGCAGAAGGCTGCTGTGGTTCTCAGGACTCAGTAAATCAATGCAGTCTCCCTGATTTCAAGACATCATGATGCCACTTTTAACTTTTCCTGACACCTTCCAATCCAGAAACCTCTATTCTACGTCATCTCCACAGAAAAAACAAAAACAAAACACCACCACCAACAAAAAACTACCTCCATTCCTGACCTAGAGTGGAAGAGGGATGGTTACCTGCTGTGTAGAGTTAGAAAACAGATCTGAACGTTTTAACCAATACGCCTAATTTTTTTTTTTTCCCCTATGGCTGCACCTGCGGCATATGGAGGTTCCCAGGCTAGGGGTCTAACAGGAGCTGTACCCGCCGGCCTGCACCACAGCCACAGCAACGCGGGATCCAAGCCATGTCTGCAAGCTACACTCCAGCTCACGGCAACGCCGGATCCTTAACCCACTGAGCAAGGCCAGGGATCGAACCCGAAACCTCATGGTTCCTAGCCGGATTCGTTAACCACTGAGCCATGATGGGAACTCCTAATACGCCTAATTTTTAATCCTATTTTCACTCTCATTTCCAAGGCTTCATGTTGCTGAAAAAGCCTGAGCTTTTGGAGAATTTCTGAGTGTCGATTAGGCTACTTCTTCCCTTCTCCTCTGCCCAGTAAGCTTCCACTTCTCTGCCTGTATTCTAGATTGCAAAATGCTAAGGCTATGGCTCCATTTCTTTGTTCTTAGAGATGTGTGAAATTAAAAAAAAAACACCTGAAATATCATTTTAATGGTGTTTTGGGAAGTGCTGGGAACTAAAACATGCATTCATCTTTAACCTGAAACCTACTGACACGGAAATGAGGATTACTCAATTAAAAAAAAAAAAAAAAAACTTAACCATTCAGACAAGGCCCGATGTTCAGGTGGAACACGAAGTAGGCAAAAAGGGCAATTTGGGGATTTAGGTGAAATTGAATTTAATGACTGTATGTTTTTATAAACCTAACAACGCACTGGGCATTGTGAGAAATAAAATATGTCCTTATTTCAGAACAGCCTCTAAAAATTCTCAACCCAGTTGAATAGTAAAGAGGTCCCTGAATTGATAATTAACCTTTAAAAAAAGGTATCTGAAGGGAAAAACATTGGATGGAAGAATGGATGGTAAGAGCCAAACTCCATGGAGGAAAAAGGACTTAAACTCACTTCTGAAGGATAAACGCTACAGACATTTCTTCTGCAGAGTTTGCATAATGTGTATTAGATACAAAGTGATCGACTGAGAAATAAGATTCCTTTCATGCAGACTAAGGCTTCCAGCAGAAAAAAAAAAATTGCTCTTCTACTTAAAATACAGCTGTCTATTCTGTTTTTCACCTAAGCTGGTAAAAATTAAGATGTTAAAACCTTTTTAAAATACCAGTGCAGTTCACTACAGACTTGTGAAAGGAGATCCAGTGAAATTCTTTTTCCAGCAATGTTCAGGTTTGAAGTTACACTCCCAGGGAGATTGAAAACACCATTATCATTGAAATAACTGCCGGTCAAACAAGTTAGTTTCTGTGCGCCTGTGACCCTCTCTCCAACCCCTAACACGCTTTATCTCACTGACATAAATGTCTTCACACCATGGTTTTGGAGATGGCACAGTTTTAAGGAATGTCACTACGGCCTGGGGCAGACGGACTCTAATTGGATGGATACAGATGTGAGAAGAATTCCAAGGAGGGCATCATGCCTGTTTGCAAATGGAAGGAGAGCATGAAGAGACCAAGCTGTCTCGCCCACCCGCTGGGGTAGCTGCTGGTGCTGGTGCAGTGAAGTGGGGACGGGGGTGATGGGCCATGGGCGAGGTCTCAGTGCAGAAGCTATTCTGGGCCATGGAGTGGGAGAGGGACTCTAAAGTGCCATGAGCCCGCAACTTAAGAGACAAAGGGGGGCGCTGAAGTTTTCTGAAGAGGGAGCAATGTCATCAAAGGAATATTTCAAAAAAAGTCTTCTGGAGTTCCCATTGCAGCTCAGCTCATGAGGATGCAGTTCGATCCCTGGCCTCACTCAGTGGGTTAAGAATCCTACATTTCGGTGTTCCCGCCATGGCTCAGCAGAAACAAATCTGACTAGTTCCATGAGGACGCAGGTTTGATACCTGGCCTTTCTCAGTGGGTTAAGGATCTGGCGTTGCCATGAGCTGTGGTATAGGCCACAGTCGAGGCTCGGATCTGGCATTGCCGTGGCTGCGGCATAGGCCAGTGGTTACAGCTCTGATTATTAGACCCCTAGCCTGGGAAACTCCAGGCCGAGGGTACAGCCCTAAAAAGCAAAAAAAAAAAAAAAAACGAAAAAAAAGGGAAAGAAAATCCTGCATTGCCACAGGCTGTAGTGCAGGTCGCAGATGTGGCTCCGAACTCCAGTAGCCATGGCTGTGGCCGGCAGCTGTAGCTCCGATTCGACCCCTAGCCCAGGAACTTCCATAGGCTGCAGGTGAGCCATATAAAGAAAAAAAAATGACATCTGCTAGGGCTCTCTAGAACCCCAAACCTCGTCATTGGAAACCCTTCAGACCCTAAGTAGTGCTGAGATCCAGGGTCACAAGAAGCTGGCCTAGGCCGCTTGGCAGTAAAGTTTATAAAAGAACTCGCTGCAGACATGTGTGAACTTGCAACACAGGCACTAGCAACACAGGCGGTCAAGAAGAAGCAGGGGCGGGAGGGGGGCGAATTAGCACTAACTCGTGTGCTACTTGCATAGCAAAGGACTTGTGGCGTGTGCAGGTTCCCAGGCCAGGGATCCAAGCGCTGCCACAGCAGCAACCCCAGCCCCTGCAGTGACGATGCTGAAGTCTTAACCTGCCCAACCGCCAGGGCTCTCCCTGAAGTTGTTTTCCAACTAAATCCACGGTCTCCTTTGTCTCTTTTTTGTTTTTTTGTCTTTTGTCCTTTTAGAGCCACGCCTGCAGCATATAGAGGTTCCCAGGCTAGGGGTTGAATAGGAGCTACAGCTGCCAGCCGATGCCAGAGCCACAGCAACGCGGGATCCGAGCCGCGTCTGCAACCTACACCACAGCTCATGGCAACGCCGGATCCTTAACCCACTGAGCAAGGCCAGGGATTGAACCCGCAACCTCATGGTTCCTAGTCGGATTCGTTTCCTCTGCACCACGACGGGAACTCCTCCTTTGGCTTTTCATCAAGAACCGTTTCCTGAGGATCTACTACATGCAAGGCTGCCAGGGAGGGCTCATCGCTTCATCTCATTACCTTAGAAGCCGAATGTAAAACATTCCAGCTAATTGATTTCACAGTCTGATGGATGTTCTTCTGTAAGAACAACAGATTGATTTTTTTTTTATAGATAGCAATACTGATTCTTCCATTATGTTCTTCTCTCTCTGCGCACAGAGTCCAATCGACTTTAGGACCAACTCCATGCGAAGAGCAGGAGAGAGGCATTAAAGCAACAAGGTCCATTAGACCCAATATTGCCTCAATTACTTTAATTCCATTATTCCTGTTCATATTCCTCCTTTTAATCGATATCTCCTTTCAGTTATTCATGTTTACCCTTTTCAAAATCACAAGTAATAGGATTACGGTCTTTTGAGCTCAGTGGCAACAGACTCTCATAAATATGTTTCTGAATTTGTGATGGTCTCCAGATCTGCAACTGAGAAGTCTTAAATTGAATCAAGTCTTCCAGAGGCCATCTCCGAGAAAGATGCACAGCTTCTTAATGCAATCTAGAGGCTTTTACCTGTTATGCCATTTGTCACTCACTGTCAAGACGGGTCGCATAGGGCTTAATGGCTTTCTAAGTTTCTTCTTTCTGTCTTGGCCTCAGGGAGGTTTAACGAGTCTTCAAAGTGGACCTCTTTTCCGTACATGTCACTTTTTTGCTGTACCCAAAGCAGGTGGAAGATCCCAGGCCAGGGGATCAAACCTGCACCACAGTGGCAACAACACCAGGTCCTTAACCCACTGTGCCACAAGAGAACTCCCACATTCCTGCTTTCTGTTTAATGTGGTCCTTCTCCCTTCACCAACAATTTTGCCGCCTTGCAAGAGCGTCATCTGGGGAGATCCCATTGAGGTTCAGCAAAGAGGAATCCGACTAGTATCCATCAGGATGCAGGTTCAAGCCCTGGCCTCACTCAGTGGGTTGGGGCTTCAGTGTTGCTGTGAGCTGTTGTGATGTAGGTCGCAGACGTGGCTCGGATTCCGCGTGGCTGTGGCTGTGGCTGTGGCGTAGGCCGGCAGCTGTAGCTCTGATTCGACCCCTAGCCTGGAAACCTCCAAATACCGCGGGTGAAACCCTAAAAAGCAAAAAAAAAGCGAAAAAAAAAGAGAGAAAGAAAAGAATATATATATATTCTCATATTTTATATATATATATATATACACACACACACACACATATATATTCTTTTTCTCACATTAGCCTCAATCATGTTCCATCACAAGTGACTAGATACAGGGAGACACAGTGAGGCCAGGAGGAGTTTGGCATGTTAACCCCTGCAGCCCCACTGCACTGTGCAGGATGAACCACAGGTAAGTGCGACTGGAGATGGAAAGAAGGCTCAGCAAGAGGTAAGGGGGCCTTCACGATGCCACGCCTGCCTTCCCACAGGGCCTCAGCCACGCGACACCCTCCTTTCCACTGCACTCTCCAGCAACACCCACCCAAACAGCAACACCCTGCCCGCACACCTCCCCGCTAAGCCACCAGCCCTGCCTCCTTGAGCATGTTCTCACTCCACCACACCGGTCCCCCGGCCAGGTGCTACTCCTTCCAGCCTCCACTCAGATGCCACCTTCTCTGTAGAGCATTTCTGACCCCCCCACCCGAGACCAACTCCACTCTTCACTTTCCCCAGGTGTAAGCAGCCGGCTGGTACAGGGCGCCTTCATAGCAACAGTGTCTGCAGGGTCCTTTGGCCCCTGTGAGAAGCACGACGCTTAAGGAATGAATGAACAAATAAACACACTGAACGGTCAGAGGAACAAACAAAAGAAAAAATGAAAGGAAAGCCTGGAAAAGGACGGTCATGGATGAAAAAGGTAAAAGGGAAATTAAAGTATGAAAAAATCCTGGAAAACCTGATTGAGTCCAGCTCTCCCAGGGGAGAGCTGGAGTAGACTCCAAGCCTCTGAGTTCCGTACCAGGGGCCCACTGCTCTCCTTCCTGACTTTTCTATTAGCAGCTTAGAAGCACTGAATATAAACTTATTGATTTAAAAGAAACCATCAGGAGACAGAGGCAGAAAAAGAACCCAAAGAGAACAAAAACACAGTTCGTATTTTAACTTAACCACGTGCAAACATTTTCTGAGAAAGTCTGATAGAATCTTAATTCAAAGTGTAATTTCTTCTTCTTCTTCTTCTTCTTCTTCTTTTTTTTTTTTTTGAGTTGTTGACCACACCTGTGGCATGCAGAAGTTCCCAGGCCAAAGAGAAATTGACACTGAGCCACAGCAGTGACAATGCTGGACCCTTAACCTCTAGGCCACCAGGGAACTCCCAAAATACAGTTTATTTATTTATTTATTGTCTTTTTAGGGCTGCACTGGCAGCATATGGAAGTTCCCAGGCTAGGGGTTGAAAGGCAGCTACAGCTGCCTGTCTAGGCCACAGCCACAGCCACTCTGGATCTGAACTGAGACTGCGACCTACACCACAGCCACAGCAACACCAGATCCTTAACCCACTGAGCAAGGCCAGGGATTGAACCTTCGTCCTCATGGATACCAGCTGGGGTCGTTAACTGCTGAGCCACAACAGAAACTCCCCAAAATACAGTTTCTTTAATTAAAGTATTTTTCATGTATCATAAACACACTCTGGGAGTTCCTGTTGTGGTGCTGTGGAAACAAATCTGACTAGTATCCATGAGGATGCGAGTTTGATCCCCTGGCCTCACTCAGTGGGTCAGGGATCTGGCGTTGCCATGAGCTGTGGTGCAGGTCACAGATGTGGCTCAGATCCTGCACTGCTGTGGCTGTGGTGTAGGCTGGCAGCTGCAGCTCAGAATCGACCCCTAGCCTGAGACCTTCCATATGCTGCAGGTGCAGGCCTAAAAAAAGAAAAAATACATACATTTTCATTCTTAAAAAAATGAATTCTTAAAAAAAAAAACTGCCATGTTAACTGCTAACTAAAAAAATCGTTTTCCCTTTTTAAAAATCACAATTCAGCAATGAATATGCATATTATTATCAATTCCATGAAACACTTATTTTCAGATATCTCAAATTAGTGAAATTGGAGAGTGCAAAATGGAAGTGGGGAAAAAGACTTGGCAACAATAAATTACTCTTTAGTTTTCAAGGCACTTGAGGTTTTTATTTCCAATTTATTTCTCTTTAATAGTCGAGAAGTGTTAGGCACACACAAAACATCCTAGTTATTAAAATAAGATTTTTTATGAATTCTTATATAAATTGAGACATATTTATACAATGAAAAGAGTCAAGTTTTACTTATAATAATATGATTTCCTGTATGTTAAAAACATGGAAATAAAGCAAATTGAAAGCAGAGTTCCCACTGTGGCTCAGCGGGTTGAGAATCTTACTACTTTCTATGAGGATGTGGATTCGATCCCTGGCCTTGCTCAGTGGGTTAAGGCATTGCTGCAGGCTGTGGTGTAGGTCACAGATGTGGCTTGGAATCTGGCATTGCTGTGGCTGTGGCGTAGGCCGGCAGCAGCTCCGATTCAACCGCTAGCCTGGGAACATCCATATGTCCCAGGTGTGGCCCTAAAGATAAATAAAAAAATTTAAAAAAAGAAAGAAAAAAGAAAATTGAAACAAAAAATAAAAGATTTGTTAGTATCTGTTAGGATGTTACAATCGCAGCAGTGACCTCTACAGTAATCATCAAAGAGCTATTTCAGGAGTTCCCGTCGCGGCTCAGTGGTTAACGAATCCAACTAGGAACCATGAGGTTGCGGGTTCAATCCCTGGCCTTGCTCAGTGGGTTAAGGATCCGGCGTTGCCGTGAGCTGTGGTGTAGGTTGCAGACGTGGCTCGGATCCCGCGTTGCTGTGGCTGTGGCGAAGGCCGGCGGCTACAGCTCCTGTTAGACCCCTAGCCTGGGAACCTCCATATGCTACGGGTGCGGCTCTACATAAAAGGCAAAAAGACAAAAAAAAAAAAGAGTTATTTCACTATTACTGTGACTTGACCATTGTGTAACCAAAATGTTTGACTTTTAACCTAGACCTATAGACATTCTCACAAACCGAACAAGGAAATTCACATGGTAAGTTATAGAGGCTTCTAATAGAGGGGAGTAAACTTTTCAGTGAAATGGGAAAAAAACAAAGAAAGTAAGCAGCAGAGGCACCAGGACGAAGTCAGACATGACACGACAGTATCTGGTGGAACCGTGTGCCTGCACGCATCCTCCACCCCGTAAATATTTGTCAGGTGATTTACCAATTTTCTCGGGACTAATGTCAGCGTGAAAAAATGCGACGATAAATTTTTATCTTCATTTTCATTTCCCACTGCCTGTCGGCATCTTATAAAGCCAGTGCTGTCTAGGCCAAGGCTATCCCTTGGCCGTGGGACAGACTGCAGCCTCAGCCTCAGGAACACAAAAGCTTTTGGGGGGTTGGAAAGCCTGGAAGAAAATTATTCCAGCCCGCCTGGTGTGCAGCCTCAGCGAGGCCAGGGCCTGTCCCACACAGTGGGTATCAAGATGCTGGCCTGCCTACCTGCAGCCCTAACTGGGCTGGGGTGGGGGGAGGAGAATAAGGTGTTTAAATCAATTATACTTTGAATTAAGATAATATCAGATCTTCACAAAAAAATGTTTGCACATGGGTCAGTTAAAATATGAATCTATGAATTAGAGTGTTTGTTCTCTTTGGGTCCTTTTTCTTTTCCTTTTTTTTTAAGAGCCGCACCTGAGGCATATGGAAGTTCCCAGGCTAGGGGTCAAATCAGAGCTACAGCCGCTGGCCACGGCCACGGCCACAGCCACGCTAGATCCAAGCTGCATCTGTGACCTACACCCCAGCTCATGGCAACGCTGGGTCCTTAACCCCCTGAGCTGCGCCAGGGATCGAACTCATATCCACATGGATACTAGTTGGATTTGTTACCACTGAGCCACACAACAGGAACTCTTCTTTGGGTTTTCTGCCTGCTTCACCCCCAAGAGGAAGTCCCCATGGGCCTTAGTTGTCTCTCAACAGGAGGCTTCCTTTGGAAGGAGAAAGGTAACTCTTTCCAGGAAGTCACAGTGGACAGAAAAGCACTACCCTTGCAAGAAATCAGGGTTTTCTAAATAAATATCTCTGAAGAATGGCTCATTTCAGTGCTACCTGGAGCTCAGCATCCTCATGTGTTATCAATACTCAAATCTAAAACACGCAAAAGACCCCCTTCTAATAACGTGGAGCCAAGGAAGCACAGAGAGAAGACACAATTGTGGCAGATCTGTTTCAGGGCAGCGTTTAGCGATGAGAGCTCTGGAACAGAACGTTAAATTTAATAAGTGCAAACTGATGCAGCTGGAAAGGAAGAATAGCCCGGCTAAGTATGATTTAAATGGTATTGAATTAGCTGGAAAAATAGCTCCGTGTCCTGATAGAGGCGGCATGTAAATTGGCCGTTCCGCCTGCGATGCCGGCGGAGAAAGAGGGCCTGGCTCACGCAGAGGACGGCGCTGTAGAAAAAGTGTACTTGTTATTACTTCTAAAGGAAGACTCTTATCCCACTGGTGATGTCGTTGAATGTGGACCATCCTAAAAGGAAGAGTTCGCTGGGGATGAGGGCCAGGAGAATTCCTGCCCACCTCTCGTCGTGGCTCTTTGCCTTTGCCAGTTGAATTGGACTGTGGTCATTAGCATCTTTGCCATTCACTCCTTCCACCAATAGTAAGTGACAAGCATTGTGCTAGTTTCTTTGGGGCAAACCAAGAGGAATTAAGGCCCCTTTGCCCTCGATGGTATTATGGGCTGGATTATGTACTCCAGAAAGACACAGAAGTCTTAATCTCTTATACATAAAAATGTGGCCTCATTCGAAGCAGTCTGGGCCGATGGCCAAATGATGATTAAGGCATTGAAGTAGCCTCTAATCCAATATGCCAGGTGTCATTAAAAGGGAGGACATTTGGAGTTCCCATTGTGGCTCAGGGGTAACAAACCTGATTAGTATCCATGAGGATGCAGGTTCGATCCCTGGCCTTGCTCAGTGTGTTAAGTATCCAGCACTGCTATGAATCGTGGTGTAGGTCAAAGATGTGGCTTGGATCCCCTGTTGCTGTGGCTGTGGTGTAGGTGGGCAGCTGTAAGCTCCCATTGGACCCATAGCCTGGGGATCTCCATATGCCATGGGTGTGGCCCTAAAAAGCCTAAATAAATAAATAAATAAATAAATAAACAAATGGGATGAAATTTGAACACAGAGATAGACAATGTGAAGACATGGGCCAAGAAACACCCAAGGCTTCCAGAAGCTTGGAGTAAGGCATGGACCATGTCGTCCCTCACATGGAACCGAGACTGCTGTCACCCTGATTTCTGAGTTCTAGCCTCCAGAACCATGAGATGACAAGTGTCTGCTGTTTAAGTCACCCAGTATGTGCTACTTTGTTACAGCTGCCAGAGGAAACTGATACAGATTGGGTCATGGAAAAAGAGAGGCCAATAACAAAATTGGCACGTCGACAGAACTCCTCGTGGGGGTCTACTGACAGATGGTCTGACTCAGTTAATGGGGCCGGTTCCCCCACTGGACCAGGGATCACCACCATCTATGTCAGTTCCACAAAGGCCAGCAAAGACAAAGATGTTTTGTATCCAGGAGCTGACCCGACAGGGACTGATTAATCCTCTAAAAAAAGATGATTAGAAAGAAACGGAAGCAATAAAGGTTAATGGAAAATTAATCTTGGTGATCTAGTTGGGCAAGTCAAAGGTGTGGGACATACATTTATTTAAAAGGAAAATGCAAAGAATCTTTAGAAGGCTGACTTTAGATAAGGGGACAGAGATAAGACTTTAATTAGAAGAGTCTTCGGTATTCGTCTGTTTACATCAACGCTGAAGAGAGAAAAGCCTTCTGATGAGTAATAAAGATGGACAAGAGCAATAATTCCATGTGAACGCTGTGGCAGAGAGAAAAAGACTTCAGGTGACCAGTCCCGGTTCCTCACTGGTGGTTTACGGAGGCATGGTTCTCGCCACGCTATAGATGCTCCTCAAATGCACATCAGTTCACTGAGACCACTCACGCCTGGCCCTGTGCACCCCAGTTGTAAGTGATGAAAACACACAAGAGGATGATGTCACCTGTATAACTGAGCTACATCACTTCTCATAGAGGGACGAGCAACCTGCTGAGTCATGCTCGCTGTCTGCTGTACCCACGATCCCCTTACCTGAGCACGATGAGCGCTCTCTCCTCCGTGGATTATAAAGATGACATCACACTGGCTGCAAAGCACCTGTAAAATAAAAACCGCCTTGTTAGAACACTTCAAGCATCAAACTCAAGAGTGCTGTTGCAGCATACGCAAGCAGATGCGAGGTTCTGCTTTACCAAAGTTTGAGCGGGACACTGCCCTTTCCAGCCATTCTAATGGACTCTCCTTGGAGGAGGTCTCTGTATGGTCACAATCAATAAAATGTGAAGGTCTCATCCTAAACACAGCCCTTGAACTGTCAACCTTCCAAAAAATATGTCTGATTTAAAAGTAGTCCCTGTTGGGAATTCCCGTTGTGGCTCAGCAGGTTAAGAACGTGACTCGTATCCATGAGGATGTGGGTTCGACCCCTGGTCTTGCTCAGTGGGTTAAGGATTGGCATTGCCATGAGCTGCGGTGTAGGTCGCAGAAGCGGCTTGGGTCCTGCATTGCCATGGCTGTGACACAGGCTGGCAGCTGCAGCTCCAATTCGACCCCTAGTCTGGGAACTTCCATATGCCACAGGTGCAGCCCTAAAAATGAATGAATAATTTTTAAAAAGAACTCCCTGTTGCTAAAGTAGCTAGGGCAGGGCCAGGGCCTCCCAAATCAGGAAAAGCTTAAATAAATAAACTATATTTTAATTAAGGGCAGTACAACCGAGCTTATCACGCAAAAGCACTTGCTGGGTGGGGCGGGGAGGCCCTGACCAGTATAAGGTCACTGTCTTCAAGTGTGGGAAAGACTTCTCGCACATTTCCAAGCTGAATTAAGAGTTAGATACCCATAAGTTTTCTCTTAGGAAATCTATTGTGAAAACTATTAATATGTATCTAGATATTTTTATGAAATAAATTCCAACTTTATTTATGAGATGGTATTTTAAAATCTTGTTACTCGAGGCAGGTCTATGGACCAAGCAACATTAGCATTGCCAGGAAGCCTGAAATGCTAAAACCTCCTGAAACAGAATCTGCATTTTAACACGATCCTCAGGTGATTCCTATGCACATTCATGTCTGAGAAGCATTTTTTAATGATTTTTATTTTTCCATTATAGTTTATAGTCTTCTGTCAATTTTCTACTGTGCAGCCAAGTGACCTAAACATACACACACATATATATATATACATTCTTTTTCTCACATTATCCTCCATCATCACAAGTGACTAGATATAGTTCCCTGTGCTATGCAACAGGATCTCATTGCTTATCCACTCCAAATGCAACAGTCTGCATCTATTAACCCCAAGTTCCCAGGCCCTCCCGCTCCCTCCCCCTCCCCCTTGAGAACCACAAGTCAGTTCTCCAAGTCTATGAGTTTCTTTTCTGTGGAAAGGCTTACGTGTGCTGTATGTTAGATTCCAGATACAAGTGGTATCATACGGTTTTCGGCTTTCTCTTTTTGACTTACTTTGGGTGGAACTGGAGACTCTTACACTAAGTGAAGTAAGTCAGAAGCACAGTTTTGAGGCGCCTTATGCATCTGACCTGCAGTTACTATAATCACAAGAAATAGGTTGCCTGAAACTTCAAGACGGTCCTCTGGTGTCCAGCAGTTAATGGAATCAAAAGCCCCTTATTATAGTTGCATGAATCTGGGGACCTACTACACTCCCCAGAAACCCCTCGCTGCTGGCTAAATCAACTTTTCTTTTCCAGAATACGTAGGCTAGTTGTTTGTGAACCGAGCCCTAAAAGCACAGTCGATTCTAGAAGAATTTTGTTTTACACTCGAGAGACCAGCACCATAGCCATCAATTCAATCCATCGGCAGTTAGGGAACATCTGTTTTGATGCTCCGTAATAACCAGCGCTGGGCAAGGAGCCCAAAGTCTAGTGCAAGGCCAGAAATGACAACAGAAGTGGGAGCTCTAATGGCAGAAGGTCAGCGAACGAGGCCAGGATGCAGAGGAGGGAGGGCAGGAGTGCAAACCTGAAAAGCACCTGACCCCGACCTGGACCATTCCAAAGGCTTCCAAGATGAGTTTTGAAAAAAGTAGAGAAAAGACGTCTCATGAAGCAGCCCACACAGAGGTGCGGAGAGTGCAGGGCTGGGTTAGGGCAAGAACCCAGACAGGCAATAGGGGAGCACCACCTTCCTTCGCAAAAAATACTGGATTGCGATTGTATAGGTTTTTCCTTCCCCACCGCTTTGAATTTTTGTACGCCTGAGCTCCAAAAGTGGCAGCTCTTGGGAACGTTTTTTTTTTTTTTTTCCTCTTTCAGCTCCCCCACGTGTGGACAAAGAGGAATGGCAGACATCAAATGCAAGCAGCCCCGACTTGGATGTCCGCTGAACCCGGCCACGGGGCAGGGACAAAAAAACTGGGTTTCCACATCCGCCCTCTGATCACACAGGAGTGTTAGTGCAACCGCCACCGGCGATAACAGCGACCATAAAGAGAATCGCATTAAAGTTAATGCCAAAGTCAGGACACCGTCTTCAGAGAGGGACACTGGCTATTTGGCAGGTGCACCGCTAGGCAACTGAAGGCTTCAGGTGAGACCACAGTGTGTCTGGTGCCTCTCCCCACACTTAAATCGGCTTTATCCTGTCTCCCTCTCCCTCGCTTCTTCTGGTGACTTCTCTGACTCATTCTTCTTTCTCCCTTACCATCTCTAAGTACCCTCCCAAATATTTTCTTCTCCCTTTTTTTATTTATTTTTTATTTTTTTTAGGGCCCCACCTGCGGCATATGGAAGCTCCCAGGCTAGGGGTCTAATCTGAGCTACAGCCTCAGGCGTACGCCACAGCCACAGCAACGCAGGATCCGAGCCACATCTGCGAACGACGCCACAGCTCACAGCAAGGCTGGATACTTAAACCACTTCTCGAGGCCAGAGGTCGAACCTGCAACCTCACGGATACTAGTCTGGTTCATTACCACTAAGCCACGATGGGAATTCCTCTTCTCCCGTTCAATCCACCTACCTTCTCATCCCCCTCCTGTCTGAGAAGAAGGAGATATGAAGAAGAGGAGCGAGAATAACAGAGCATCTTTCTACCTCCCCCGGCCATTAATCTCCTTTCCCTTAGCTTCGCTCACGTGCCCACACTCCTCTGCCCTCTTCTGTGCTCCCCCTTTCCTCGAGTGGAATCTATTATCCGTGCGTAGCCAGACCTCCCGGGCACAGAGCTTAGAAATGATAGGAAAATCGCTGGACTCCGCTGCTGTTCCATTGTCATACTGGGAGCACAAAGAGTCTCCCAATCTGCTGCCAGGTCAACAGTTGAAAAGGTTAAAAAAAAAAGAAAAAAAAGGAGGAGTTCCTGTCATGGCTCAGTGGTTAATGAATCCAACTAGTAACCATCAGGCTGCAGTTTCGATCCCTGGCCTTGCTCAGTGGGTTAAGGATCCAGTGTTGCCGTGAGCTGTGGTGTAGATCGCAGACGCGGCTCGGATCCTGCGTTGCTGTGACTGTGGCAAAGGCCGGCAGCTACAGCTCCTGTTAGACCCCTAGCCTGAGAACCTCCATATGCCGCAGGTGCGGGCCTAGAAAAAGACAGACAAAAAAAAGGGGGGGGAGAAAGCTAGCATTTTTAGCAGTTTTCAAAATGTAGAACAATTCTGGACTATCCAGCTGCTGTGCGCAAAGGGTACAGAGATGTAAAATATACTAGGCAAAAAAGGTTTCATTCTATCCCTGGTTATTCCTAAGGACACTCCCTCCAACCTACAATGCATCCACCCCTTTCCTTAGAGTTGTTCTCACTCCTCTTTGTGCCGACGCCCCAGCCCCTCCCAAAACGACTGAAATTTGCCTCGTTACCAGCCTGGGGCCAGTGATCCAGGAATCGCCACAGGCAGGAGTTCACAGAGGGCTTCCTGACAAAGACACAGGGCAGCACAGAAGAAGGCTCATTTAATGCCCCATCAGGAGGTCTTCCAAGTGACAGCTTAATAAACATACAAAGATTATTGTAATGTAGAAAATGGCTGGTACCACTTCCCGCAGGAAATGCACTCACGGAGAAGTCTACAGAGTAGACTGTGATGAGGCGGGCGGTCTCAGACATATATTTTGAGTTACAGAACAGCAAGTGGGTTTTTTTTTTTAGGGGTTTCACTCTTCCTTTCAACCCCTATGAACTCTGAGCAAAAGTCTATAGACAAACCTTGGTTTGCTCCCCATTTTACCCCAGCACCAAGATGGAGTGGGTGCCCCTGGCAGGTTGTATATGCCCTTCAAATAGATGATGAACAGATGAGTTCATGAATCAAAGAAACAACTGATCCATCACTAGAAGCATAAGACACAATGGAAGTAAGTAGCTGAAGGGAGACGCTATGGCACGTTAATGCACTTTGAAAATTTCCCCCAGGCTTTTGGCATTGTCCCCTAACCGTGAAGTCCACATAGGGTTTGGGGTGTAACTCCTTTCCAAGAAGTAGAAAGGGAAAAGGGGCTGATTGGGCAGGGACACTGAGTGGTCAGATGTGACAACTGACATTCTCACAGCAAATGAGCAAAGAGAAAAACTCTGGAGAAGAGACAAAAGTTCCCCAAAAAAGACAGTAGCTTGGGGAGTTCCCATCGTGGCTCAGTGGTTAACGAATCCAACTAGGAACCAGGAGGTTGTGGATTCAATCCCTGGCCTTGCTCAGTGGGTTAAGGACCCGGTGTTGCCGTGAGCTGTGGTGTAGGTTGCGGCTCAGATCCCGCGTTGCTGTGGCTGTGGCGAAGGCCGGCGGCTACAACTCCTGTTAGACCCCTAGCCTGGGAACCTCCATATGCCGCGTGTGCGGTCCTAGATAAGGCAAGAAGACAAAAAAAAAGACAGCAGCCTGGGATAAATTAGTCAGTCCTTCCATTTGTTTACATGATATTTTTGTCCAGACCCTATTGTTACTGATGGTTTAATGACACCTTTATACTTCTCAGCAATTTCTGAGTCACACTACGAAGTAAGGACCCAATCACGGCTTTCTAAGATTTCCTAGGCCAGACAAGAAGGCTCCAGAATGGATTCACTCTGCAGACAAGGAAAGGAATTGCAATCCTATCTTGTAAAAGGGGGAGAGGAGACACAGTGGGTAGACCTAAATAGAACCCCAAGAGGTCCCACCCCTCTAGAGTCACATCAGAATTCAGGGACTAGGTTACCAGTTCCCCAAAACAGATACGCAAGTCAATCCATACCAACCAACCAAGAATGAGAGCATAGCTGGCCTAGCCGGCCGTGTAATTTGTTCTATCTGGTTCTGAATCTCTTAAAATGTTAAAAATGTATTTCATTACATATAATCAACACTGTTCCCCAAATCAGCACGCACTTTCTTCATGTTCAACACTTCCTGGCATAAACTGCAGCAATATCCTTTCAGATCCACCTCCTAGAGTAATGAAAATAAAAACAAAAATAAACAAATGGGACCTAATTAAACTTAAAAGCTTTTGCACAGCAAAGGAAACCATAAATAAAATGAAAGACAACCCACAGAATGGGAGAAAAATCTTTGCAAATGAAGCAATTGACAAGGGATTAATCTCCAAAATATACAAACAACTCATGCAGCTCAATATAAAAAAATAAACAACCCAATCAAAAAGTGGGCAGAAGATCTAAATAGACATTTCTCCAAAGGAGACATACAGATGGCTAAAAAACACGTAAAAAGATGCTCAACATCACCAGTTTCTAGAGAAATGCAAATCAAAGCTACATTGAGGTACCACCTTATACCACTCAGAATGGCCATCATCACAAAGTCTACAAACAAGAAATACTGGGGAGGATGTGGAGAAAAGAGAACCCTCTTACACTGTTGGTGGGAATGTAAATTGGTACAATCACTATGGAGACAGTGTGGAAGTTCCTCAAAAACCTAAAAATAGAACTACATTATGATCCAGCAATACCATACCTGGGCATCTATTCAGAGAAAACCATAACTTGAAAAGACACATGCACCCCAGTGTTCACTGCAGCACCATCTGTAATAGCCAGGACATGGAAGCAACCTAAATGGCCACCGAAAGAAGAACGGGTAAGAAGAAGTGGTACCTATACAATGGAATATTACTCTGCCATATAAAAGAATGAAATAATGCCATTTGCAGACGTAAGGATGGACCTGGGGATTATCATACAAAGTGAAGTAAGTCAGAGAAAGACAAACCTGGTATGATTTCACCTCAGTCTTAAAAAAATGATGCAGATCAACTTGTTTGCAAAACAGAAACAGACTCACAGATTTCAAAAACAAACTTACGATTATCAAAGGGGACAGACTGGGGGCAGGGACGGACTGGGGGTTTGGGACTGGCTTAGGCACAGTGTGGAACGACTGGTCAGCAGAGACCTGCTGTATAGCACAAGGAACTCAACCCAACATCCAGTGATAACCTATATGGGAAAAGAATCTGAAAAAGAATGGATACATGTATGTATCTAAGTGAGCCACTTATTGTACAGCAGATATTATTGCAACATTGCAAATGAACTACACTTCAATAAAATTTTAAAAGAAAACAACAACATGAGCAGTTCTCTTTGACATTAACAATATTAACACCATTAAAATCACTGGGCTAAGATGGTGACCCTTCCAGGAAAGCCCTCTTAAGACACCCATCCAATTATAACGCAGAGAGAACCTCCTCTTTAACTTTCAACTCCATTCCCTCTCAGACTTGAATCAGTTTTTACAAATGCCTGGCACTCACATCAGAAAAGAAGAACGTGACCTCTTTGAGAAAAAGCTCTGACAGCTCTAGGACATAAGTATTTCAATCGAAATCTGACCCAGAGTAAAGTACCTCAATGACTCATCGATGGAAAAAGAAAAAAAAAATCTTAAAACAATCCCCAGGTATTCCCTATAGGACCATACCTGCAGGTCATGGGACAGCTTTGTGACCACTCAACAAACAAGGTTTTCTAACAACAAGGAACTGAGGAAAAGACAGCGTGTTTTAACCCCTTCTCCCCCTAAATTTCATTTGGAGGCTTCCTAGCTGCATAAGGCCCATAGCTCCATGATTTCCGTTTTATCAGTACATCACTGTAGGTATTTCCAGGAAGAACCAGCAGTTGTATCTGCCTTTGGCATCCACTGCCTAGAGTGCTCCAGTGACCTTTTCGCACTGGGCCCTTAAGGATGACAAAGAGCAGAGCAGGAAACCTGTGACCACCCAAAGCCCGTTCTGTCTCCCCGTGACTCACAGGACACCTCTTCCAGATCAGCCCCCCATTCGGTTTCACCAGCAGCTCAACAGTTTGGAAATTCCTCTAATCGCATCTCAATAAACTACTGCTTACCGGAAGGATTAACGAACAAAAGACGAACGCTTCTTCCCTCGTGGGTGCACACGTGTGCATTTGCGTGTCCAACTCGCCTATGAATTTCAAGTTAGAACTCAAGGTCAAGTTGACGTGCGGTGCATACACAGCAAGAGCAACTACGCAAGGAAAATGGATCAAGGAAGGGGTCCCCATTGCCATTGCTTCCACTACATCTCTGAAAGGGCAGATCCACAGAATCCCCTTCTCAGGGTCCGGATCCAGCCAAGCCCTCCGTTAAACAGATCTTCCTGAGAGAGGAGTCTGGGAGAGGGCCTCTGGAAGACAAGTCCACCTATTTCCATAGGTTACAAGGATAAAGCAGTTACGGCTTCAGTTGTTCATGAATTTAACATCTTTTTTTTTTGTCTTTTTGCCTTATCCAGGGCCGTACCCGTGGCATATGGAGGTTCCCAGGCTAGGGGTCTAATAGGAGCTGTAGCCGCCGGCCTACACCACAGCCACAGCAACACGGGATCCGAGCCGCGTCTGCAACCTACACCACAGCTCACGGTAACGCCGGATCCTTAACCCACTGAGCAAGGCCAGGAACTGAACACGCAATCTCATGGTTCCTAGTCGGATTCGTTAACCACTGAGCCACGACGGGAACTCCAAATCATATGTTTCTGCTCCTTTCTCTTCATCAACTTCTGCTGCCTCGGTTTCCCCTTGCGTGATAACTGATCCCCACCAAGGCTCCCAAATGCCATTTGCCTGGAAGCCCATCAAATTCAGCAGACAACCAAGGGGGCTTTCCAAAGCCACAGGTGAATGAGAAATAATTCTCAGCCTTGGTGAGTTAACATGAATGTCTGCCTCTTCCCCTGAACAAAACCTGGAGCAGTGTGAATGAGTCTGTCACTGTTAAGACCAAGTAGGAGAGAAGAAGAAAGCTAAAAGAAAGCCACTGATGCATTCAACTCTTTCTACGTATCCTGAGCACCTACTATGCGCCAAGAAGTGTTGCAGATACCGGGGTACAGCCGGAAGTAAGGCAGATAAGACCTCCATTCCTACAGAGCTTAAGATCTAGTAGAAGGAGTTCCCGTCATTGCGCAACAGAAACAAATCTGACTAGGAACCATGAGGTTGTGGGTTCGATCCCTGGACTCGCTCAGTGGGTTAAGGATCCGGTGTTGCAGTGAGCTGCGGTGTAGGTTGCAGACACGGCTCGGATCTGGCATTGCTGTGGCTGTGGTACAGGCCAGCAGCTGTAGCTCCGATTGGACCCCTAGCCTGGGAACCTCCATCTGCCACAGGTATGGCCCTGAAAAGACAAAAGAAAAAAAAAAGGTCTAGTAAGAGAGACAGTCAGCAAACAAGAAAAGAAAATAGCAGGGTAACAGGTGTTCTGAAGAACATGCAAGAGGGTGATGTGATAAGTGAAGCTAGTTAAATAGGGTGGACAGGAAAAGGCAAGCTGAGCCAAAAGCTACGGCAAGATCCTTTAAGGTCAGGCTAAGATCTGGAAGAATCTTAAATGCCTATCACTGAAGGAACGAAGCCAGTCTGAAAAGGTTATGTCCTGGATGATTCCAACTCTCCAACATTCTAGAAAAGGCAGAACTACAGGGACAGTAAAAAGATCAGTGATTGCCAGGGACAGGGAGAGGAACAGATGCACAGGAGAAGCATGGAGAATTATTAGGGCAGTGAAACTTCGGAATGACACGGTATAACGGTAGGTACGTGACATCACCCATTTGTCAAAAGCCGTAGAGGGTACACCACCAAGAGTGAACCCCAAGGATAACTCTGGACCTTGGGTGACAGTGACATGTCCAGGTAGGAGCACGAACTGTAACAAATGCATTGCTCAGGGCGGGTTTACAGTTTGGGAGAGACCTCAGGCGGTGGGCGAAAGGGGACGGCGGGCAGGAGAAGCACGAGAATTCTACTTTCCCCTCAACTTTGCTGTGAGCCTAAAACCGCTCTAAAAAAATAAAGCCTATTTCAATAAACCTTTCAGGTAAGAAAGCACGGGGTTTGAACAACTAACGGAGTCTGGCTTCGCTAGAGTATAGTGAACCGGGCAGGGACGGGAAGACCACCAAGGAAGCCAAGGACGTCATGGTTAGAAGTACGAATGTGGGCGTTCCCATCGTGGCACAGTGGAAACGAATCTGACTAGGAACCATGAGGTTGCGGGTTCGATCCCTGGCCTTGCTCAGTGGGTTAAGGATCCGGCGTTGCCGTGAGCTGTGGTGTAGTCTGCAGACGCAGCTTGGATCCTGCGTTGCTGTGCCTGTGGCATAGGCAGGCGGCTACAGCTCCAATTAGACCCCTAGCCTGGGAACCTCCATATGCCGCAGGTGCGGCCCTAAAGTGACAAAAGACCAAAAAAAAAAAAAAAAAGCCTGAATGTCATTCTGGAAGCTCTGGAAGCCTCGGGCTATTCCCAAGCGGGGTGCGTGGTGATACGGTTCACGTCACTGAAAAGTCACCCCGGCAACCAGGTGGAAGATGGATCACGGAGCAGAATCAGGAGAGACTGCTGGTGGCGATCGAGGGCGGGGGGAGCAGGACAAGTGGGTGGATTTGAAATATGCTTTGAAGGAAGAGCTGACAGGGTGGATGATGGACAGACTGGAAACGGGAGGGGAGGGAGAACAAGAAATCCAAGATGATTTCTGAACAGGAGGAGATACCACACAGTGAGACAGGAAGACCCTTGGGAAACTCTGTATGAAGACCCCACAAAGCGCCACGTGGAACCCTGGGGAAGCAGTGCGGGCGTCCCATTTCCACGGGGCGGGGCCAGGGGACTCAAGGTCAACTTGCTCGACCTCTGCCTGAACGTGAACAGCAAAGATGTGTTCGTGTGTGCTACACACATGCACATGCACGCACCCATGCAGATCTACGCCAGGAGGTGTCATGTTTACGAGGTGGGTTTTGCACCCCAAAGCAAATTTGCAAGGAAGCTGAGGCCACATGAGGTGAACAGAGGCTGGGGGTCACACAACAAGGGATCGGATCGGCAGGGCTGGAAACTGGGAGCCAGGCTTCTTTGTGGGATTTCACACCCTAAAGCACACTCTCTGGAAAATCATCTGGACCGAGCAGGGCGCCCGTGAACACAGCTCTCTGTGCGGGAACCCGCGCCCGGGTGAGGTGGGGGTGGGTGGCAACACCACTGCCCCTTCTGCTTTAGCACATCCTGTGTGCTGGATGCTATTTAAACAATCCATAAAACCTGGTTGACAAATCTAAAAAAAAAAAAAATCAATAACATGAAAGCAAACCTCACAGAGAGCAAATCAAATATTCAAGTGCGGTGTGACACAGATTTTCAAACAGACATTTTCATTATGAATGACAAGGCCTTGCACGCCCAAGCGCTTCAGAAATCTCCCTGAGTTACACAGGAGGAGCGTCCTCAGAAGCGGAAGAAACTGGCCTAACACCCCCTCTTCAGACGCCTCCTCAGGACCCCTCACCGCCGCCTTGGGTTTCCGGAGAAACACCAAAAGCACTGATATTTTAGGAGAAGGGAAAATAAAAAACATTAGAACCAAAGAGTTGACAGGTTGGGTCTCTGCAACATTATTTAAAGGAATAAAATTCACCTAGGCGACACTGCCACGAAAATCACTCAGATCAGATTTGAAGAGGACAAGGAGCCTGGGTCCAGAGGGCTGGGCACGCTGCCTCGTCTGGGTGGCTTTAAAACCAACTTTCAGGAGTTCCTGTTGTGGCTCAGTGGGTTATGAACCTCACTAGTATCCATGAGGTTGCAGGTTCGATCCCTGGCCTTGCTCGGTGAGTTAAGGATCCCGCGTTGCTGTGGCTGTGGTGTAGGCCGGCAGCTACAGCTCTGATTGGACCCCCTGGCCTGGGAACCTCCACATGCCGTGGGTGTGGCCCTAAAAACAACAACAACAAAGCAAACAACAACAGCAACTCTCCTTTTTTGTGCATTCTGCTCTCTGTCCAAAGCTGCCAGGTCTCCAGCCTCCAAACATTTTGAAGATTGAAAGGGAAACAGTGAGGGGGTGTCTGCCTCTTGTGTTTGTCGCTGTGAGTCACACTCTGCTCTCACTGAATGTGGCTTGTTTTCTTGTTGATTTGCAAATTTTCTCTCTACTGCTTTTCTCAGATAACCTGTTTCTAAAGGACCCCTCCGTCGCAGGCACAGCCCCACTGATGAACTGTAGGACCAAAAGTAAGTGGTAGCCATAGTCACTGTATTGGGATCACGCCAAGGGGGAGGCTGGGGACAAAGGAGTTTTCTTTGTTTTTTGTTTTTTCATTTCATCGCCACATTTGCAGCAAATGGAAGTTCCCAGTCTAGGCCACAGCCACGGCAATGCCAGATCGAGCCTCACCAGGGACCTGTGCCACAGCTTGCAGCAACTCTGGATCCTTAACCCACTGAGTGAGGCCGGGGATTGAACCCAAATCCTCTCAGACACCATGTCGGGTTCTAAACCCGCTGAGCCACAGCGGGAACTTCAGAAAGGAGTTTCAGACACTTGGTTGGAATGGTGGTGATACTTCTCCTCCAAGCTGGAGATTTAGAAAAATCACTGGTCTGGATTAAAACCCAGTGGAAAGTTGGAACTCACCCCCCCTCCAACACTGATTTTCTTACCAAATGGTTTCAGGAAGGCACACAGGACCAGCAGGCTCTTTACACATGCAAGAGGAGAGAGACACACCTGCCCTACACACCCTCTGAAAACTATCCCTGGGCTCCCAACGCGGTTCCATTCCCATCAAGATCCTCTACACTGCGGCATACGGAGGTTCCCAGACTAGGGGTCAAATTGGAGCTACAGCTGCCGGCCTACGTCACAGCCACAGTAACGCGGGATCCGAGCCGTGTCTGCGACCTACATCACAGCTCATGGCCACAATGGATCCTTAACCCACTGAGCGAGGCCAGGGATCAAACGTGTGTCCTCATGGATACTAGTCAGGTTCAATAACCCACAGAGCCACAGTAAGAACTCCTTCGCACATCATTAAAAGGTTCTGTCTTTTTGGGTAGCGTGGTGACTGAGATTTGCAAAGAGAGTTCAGGGAAGACAGAGGGCAAGAGTGAAGGCAAACGGGGGAAAACTCAGAGAGTCTGCTCCTAGGAAGAGCCCAAGTCAGCGCGCAAGATGGGCCGCTGGTGGGGGGCCTGGAAAGTTGTCAGGTACATAAGGACGCAGGACCAAAGGCAAGCAGCGAGTTAGAAACCAAGGAGGCATTCAAGGCAGTGGGCTTTTGACACCACGATGACACAGCTTAGAGGCAACTCCAGAGGCTGGAAGCAGAGGCTGCAGGATGCCGGTGGTACCTGTCACTGGTAACGGTGAGGAACAGAGCAGGCAAAAATAAGGCAAATGCTGACACTCTTCTCCCTTTAGAGTCAAAACAACCTCGCTCTACAGCTCTCTTTCTTGTCTTTCCTTCACAGCTTGGGCCCAATGTCAAATGTCCTTTTATATTCACCGGATTCCTGAAACCCTGGCCTGTCAAGCATCAGAGTGATGATCCTATCTTTACACAGTCACACACGACAGCTTTCTTTGCAAAGCATTTTTCACATCTATTGCATCACTTAATTCTCACAACACTATGGGGCATAAGCACTATGAAATCAATAAACCCAGACTCAAGGAGATTTAAAATTTTGCACAACGCCACACAAGCAAAAGAGCCTTCACTCAAATCCAGATCTTGTGACTTGAGATCCTAGTGTTTTCTAAAACATGCCGTTAGTGTATTTCTTGTTTCACTCCATGTGCTGTCAAGTCCATTAATCTAGGCTTCACTAATTCAGAATTGGTGAGGCAAAAAGCATCACCAAATGATACCCTTCCTGGAGTCCCCGTAATGGCAAAGCGGTAAACGAGTCCGACTAGGAACCATGAAGTTGTGGGTTCGATCCCTGGCCTTGCTCAGGGGGTTAAGGATCTGGCGTTGTTGTGGCTGTGGTGTAGGCCAGCAGCTGTAGCTCTGATTAGACCCCTAGCCTGGGAACCTGCATATGCTGTGGGTATGTGGCCCTAAAAAGCAAAAAAAAAAAAAAAAGATACTCTACTTACTTGGAATCTGGGAGGTGGTAAGATAAATGGGCATACAATATCAAACAGGATGCTGGACAGGCATGCTACCCACCTCAAGGTGGAGAAGAAGGAAGCTTGGCTTTGTTTGACCATGAAGCCTACTGATATGCAATTTAAAGAAATGAATTTGCTGACTACAAATGAGTTCATTCTGTTCTCATGGCTAATCAATGTTTTTTTTTTAAATTAAAATAAAAACCTCCCTCCACTTAAGAGGTACGATCTTAAAGTAACTGTACTGAGTCTATAAGCTAAAATAAGAAACCATCACAATCATATGGTTTCATCAAGTACTTTTGCTGTTTATTAACATATAGTTCCAAATTTGATCAATTCATATCTGCCTCTCCTTAAAGAGTCTGGCATAAAGCTGGTCTCCAAATATGTGTTGAGGGAGTTCCCGTCGTGGCTCAGTGGTTAATGAATCCGACTAGGAACTATGAATTTACAGGTTCAATCCCTGGCACCACTCAGTGGGTTAAGGATCCGGCGTTGCCGTGAGCTGTGGTGTAGGTTGCAGAGGCGGCTCGGATCCCGCGTTGCTGTGGCTGTGGCGTAGGCCGGCAGCTACAGCTCCTATTAGACCCCTAGCCCGGGAACCTCCATATGCCACAGGTGCGGCCCTAGATAAGACAAAAAATATATATATATATGTATATGTGTTGAATGGATGGATGGATGGACGGATACATAAATGTACTAATGCATGTTTGTCAAGCTACACCCCATGTCAGTTAAACAGGGAAATGCCACTTGTTTCAAGCACAACGGACCAAGACACATAGATAAAAATCCTGCTGTTTCCCAACTATGTCCTCACGGGCAAACTCACCCCTCGATGCTGAATTCCTCATCAGCAAAATTGGGATACCACTGAGTCCCCCACGGAAGTGGTGGAAGGATCAAATGAAGTCACAGACTTGGTACACTGCCTTGCTTGCAGAAGATGCTATAGCTTATTCATAGCCCCCTCTCTAGCCCACATTTAGGGTGGCCCCTTTCACACCAGGCTTTACAGGGGTCCTTCAGCATACGAAACTGTGCTGTAAAGCTAATGGCCAGACAGCCAAGTTATTTACCATGATGGGCACTCTCCCCTCCACTGACACCAAACTCATCTATTCTGGTTCTAGAGATAACAGGTGTTGTGCGTAACAGGTATTGAACAGATGTGGAGGACCTCTGAGTAAATGTTCAGAGAAGTGAAGCTCGCCAATATTCTTTACGTTGCAAAGTTTTGTAAGATGTATTATACAATTAACCACTTTGCTCAAAGACCAGGCCACGTTAAATGAACTCTAAAGTCTTGTCTCAAGGTTATCAACATGAATAAGACTTAGTGCTGACATGAAAAGTTATAATTCCTTGTAGCCTTTTTGGTTTTTTTTCTTTTTTTAGGGCCACACCTGCAGCATATGGAGGTTCCCAGGTTAGGGGTCGAATCGGAGCTGCAGCTGCCAGCCTACAACACAGCCACAGCAACACGGGATCCGAGCCGCGTCTGTGACCTACACCACAGCTCATTGCAACGGTGGATCCTTAACCCACTGAGCGAGGTCAGGGATCGAACCCGCTTCCTCATGGATACTAGTTGGGTTCGTTACCACTGAGCCATGACAGGAACTCCCCTTGTAGGCTTTTTAAGTCAGTTAATTTGCTCACACTACAGGCTCCCAGATTTTAAGACTGTGATCATGGCTTTCATTTCTTCCTGTGGTCAGCATCCTTTGAAAGGCATCAGACACTGAGGAATTAACAACACAAAGCTTTGGTCGTCTTCAAAGAGTTTACCAGGAATCATTCTCAGCCATTTCTCACCTGTGACCTCATGACACATCTGTTTGGTAAGAGCTTTGAGGGGGGCCCAGATCTTTGCTAGACCCAGGAAAGATCTCCCTAATGCCGTGCATGTAGTAGGTACTCAACAAATACTTATCAGGTAAATTACCAGAGTAAGAGGTATGCACTGTTGTAATTACTATTTTCTTTTTCATTTTTGCTTTTGGCTTTTGTCATTTTAGAGCCGCACCCATGGCATATGGGGATTCCCAAGCTAGGGGTCTAATCGGAGCTGTAGCTACTGACCTGCACCCATAGCGACAGCAATGCAGGATCCGAGCCACGTCTGCAACCTACACCACAGCTCACGGCAATGCCGGATCCTTAACCCACTGAGCGAGGCCAGGGATCAAACCTAAACCTCATGGTTCCTAGTCGGATTCGTTAACCGCTGTGCCACAACGGGAACTCCGTAATTACTATTTTCTAATTGAAGCCTTTATTCTAATCCACGACTAGGCCCCTTACTTGTTTGGGGCGGTACTTTTTCATCTGCAAAATAAGGCAGTTGGAGTTCAATGATCTCTAAAATCCCTTCCAACATTAATCTTCCATGATCCTATACGCTGAGCACATAGCTATGTTCCAGATGATAGAGCTGCTGAAATCCCACCACCAGGTAAGTGATATCTTCCAGGGCATAATGAGCAAACAATGCATACTTTATCCTCTGATACGGATGTCCTCACAAGAAGTGATTATCCTTGTACCGTGGCTACAAATACAAAAAGAATGGCCTCTCTTATCGCTTACTCTCTAACAGTCATATATAAGAGTAGAAAGATTGACCTTGGAATTTAACATATTGATTCACTTTTTTTTCCCATGTCAAATGTTCCTAAGTGAAGAACAAGTATGTCTCCAAAGAAGTCAACTGCATTCAGGCAAATAAAACCTTAGAGGAAATTTTTTCCCTAACAACCAAATCAACTAAATCTAGCGCTTTCGTTGACCCTCTGTGCCCAGCTACTTCTTGGTTCATATATTAACTGACCAGCTGTATTTGTTTCAAGAATACTACTGTTTAACTGTTTGCACAGAAATACAAGTCAATGTTTTTACTATTATTATTATTTTGACTATTGATTTTAGGTCTGCACCTGCTGCATAGGGAACCTCCCAGGCTAGGGGTCCAGTCGGAGTACAGCTGCTGGCCCATTCCACAGCCACAGAAACTCCAGATCTGAACCACAGCTGGAACCAACACCACAGCTGGAACCAACACCACATCTCACAGCAACTCAGGATCCTTAACCCACTGAGTGAGGCCAGGGATCGAACCCGCAATCTCATGGATACTGGTCGAGTTCATTACCACTGAGCCACAACGGGAACTCCCAACTCAACTTTTAAACTACTCTAACTTTATTAAAACTGAAACTTCGAAATTAAAAGGGTTCACACAGATAGGAAGTCGATACTTTCAAATACGGAATCAAAGATTTGTCAACAAGCACAGCGGTAGCTCAGCTTCTTCCCTGGAGGTGGCCGAAGCCCCGGACAGCTTTCTCTCCCGGGTAGGATGGTGTGCCTTTAACGCCATCCTAGCCCAATTCAAAGCATACTTTCCTCCAAGCGTGGTATCGAGCTCTCAGGGGGACGTGAAAAATGAATAAAACATCATCTCTGTCTCAGAGGAGATGCAGCAAGGTCGAGCGGATAAAAGTGGAGACAGTAGACAACAACTGTGGGGATGAAAGCCAGCCTTGACGTAATTAGCTGGAAACCTTGGGCAAATTAACTTTTTTTTTGGCATTTTAGGGCCACACCCGCGGCATATGGAGGTTCCCAGGCTAGGGGTCTAACAGGAGCTGTAGCCGCCGGCCTTCGCCACAGCCACAGCAACGCGGGATCCGAGCCACGTCTGCGACCTACACCACAGCTCACGGCAACGCCGGATCCTTAACTCACTGAGCAAGGCCAGAGATCAAACCCACAACCTCTTGGTTCCTAGTCGGATTCGCTAACCGCTGCGCCACGACGGGAACTCCGTATTTAACCTTTCTGATCCAGCATCTTCACCTGCATCACGGCGCTAATACCTGGACCTACCTCTTCAGTGCTGTGAGGAGAATGAACGAAGCTATTCTCCTACCGCAGCCAGAGAAGCTCCCGGCCCCCAGTGAACACTGAGTGTTAGTCCCTATATCCTGATTATTATCATCATTAAGAACAGACAGCCCACGAGTTTAAAGTTTTCATTCTGTTTTAGTTTGTAAAAGTTAAGTTGCAACAGGTCCTCGGAAATAAAAGGGGAAAAAAAACTGGGAGATGACTTTTCCAACAAATTTCATTATTCTCGCGTCTTCCGGTCTAATCCTAATCACATCCATTGCTTAGAGAGACGTAAACACGGTGGTGGGACCGGGTACAGAGAACAGTGCACAGAAACACGGGCAGAGAGAAAAGGAGAGAAAACAAGAGGGAGTGGGCAGGAGGGGCATTTCTGAGATATCTCAAAAGATGAGGAGAGAACAGGGTTGCAGCCTGGCCCTGACCTGTTTTCTTCTCTGCCCAGAAAAATCCTTCCCTCAAATATTGAGCCACCACACTTATTTTTCTCTGTTTTTCTTTCTGCTGTTTACGTCCTTTTTTTTTTTTTTTTCTGTGTGTGCTTTTTAGGGCTGTACTTGCAGCACATGGAAGTTTCCAGGCTAGGGGTCGAATCAGAGCCGCAGCCACGGGCCTACATCACAGCCACAGCAACGCAGGATCTGAGACTCGTCTGCGACCTACACTGAAGCTCATGGCAATGCCGGATCCTTAACCCACTGAGCGAGGCCAGGGATCGAACCCTTGTCCTCATGGATATTGGTCAGGTTCTTAACCCGCTGAACCACAAAGGGCCCTCCTAGGCCTTTGTTTTACAGAATATTAAATGTAGAAATGGCTTTAGAAGTCACCTGATCCAGTTCCCTTATTTCGTACATGAGAAAAACCGAGGGCCAGTGAGACCAAGTCACTTCCCCAGGGTCATACAGCCCGGTGATGACACGGACAACACCAACACTGGACTCCCTGAGCTCTCAGTCTGTGCTGTCACCCTTAGGACGATAAAATGAATATATGTCCCCATGTGGAGTCTGGTGGGCCCTGATCCCATGTGGCCGGTATATACATTTTCATCTTGGGAAGGAAATCTTGAGAAATATTCTTAAATGAATTAACAAGAAGCTTACTAGTTTTAATTCAATAAACATGTTTTATTATTAATTTCATTGCCTGCTAAGCCTGAAATTAGGTTTTTCTATGCTCGGGCAGGTCCTGACTAACCAATAACAGAACAATCAGATTGTAATTAAACAGATTATTCTCATTTCAGCCACACACACACAGACACCGTCGAGGCACTTAATCAAAACAAAGTTTGAACCCATTCTCTCTCTCTCTTTTTTTTTTTTTTTCTATTTCGGGCTGTACTTGAGGCATATGGAGGTTCCCAGGCTAGGGGTCGAATTGGAGCTACAGCTGCCAGCTTACACCACAGCCACAGCAACGCACGATCCAAGACACGTCTGTGACCTACACCCCCGCTCACAGCAACGCTGGTTCCTTAACTCACTGAGCAAGGCCTGGGACCGAGCCCGCATCCTCATTGAACTTAGCTGGGTTCATTAAATGCTGAACCGCGACGGGAACTCCCTGAGCCCATTCTTTTTGCCTCTCTCCTGGCCTGTGTTTAAGACAAGGAGATATCAAATATTACAAGATAAGGATCTCTCAATATAGACTTCAAAATCATTTATCTTCCAGAATATGAACAAGTTTCTGGTTATTAATCCATAAGCTGTAACAACCAAAGGCAGCCTGACCAGACTTTCAGATCTGGCTCTTCTGAGTGCAGCAGAGCAGTTCACTAGTATCCCAAAGGCTTAACTTTCCTTATTCCCAGCTTTCAGTTCCATGACAGAAGACTTAGGCTCTGAAACCAAAGTCTCAAATTTTTTTTCTTTTTTTTTTTGGTCTTTTTAGGGCCACAACAGTGGCATATGGAGGTTCCCAGGCTAGGGGTCTAATTGGAGCCATAGCCGCCGGCCTACGCCACAGCCACAGCAACGCGGGATCCAAGTCGCGTCTGCAGCCTACACCACAGCTCACGGCAATGCCAGATCCTAATTAACCCACTGAGCGAGGCCAGGGATCAAACCCGCAACCTCATCGTTCCTAGTCGGATTCGTTAACCACTGAGCCACGACGGGAACTCCTAGTCTTTCAATATTTTTAAATATATTAAAAAATAAACACCTTCAGGTATGTTTTCCAGTTGCGGCTCTAGCTCCCATTCTGAAGTGCAAGCATCTGGCTCAAAGACTCTGAAATAAAAAAGGCCCCGGTTTGCTTACACTCTCCACTCCCTTTTCTCTCTCTCATTTGCTTCACTCTGGGGGGGTGCGGTTCAGAGGCATGCCCTCCCTGTGATTAAGGGAGAGTTTTTGGCCGTCTTCTCAGACTACAAAATAGCTGAATCTGGGCCACTAAAAATAACTCAGCTCCATAGTCTAAGTAGGTGTTTGCTTTTAGCAAACTAGACCCACGTTGAAGCCAATTTATCAGGTGTTTTGTTTTGTTTTGTTTTTCCTTTTTAGGGCCGTACCTGTGGCATATGGAAGTTCCCAGGCTAGGAGTCAAATCAGAGCTGCAGCTGCCGGCCTACACCACAGCCACAGCAACATCAGATCCGAGCCACGTCTGTGACCTACACCACAGCTCATGGCAATGCCAGATCCTTAACCCACTGAGCAATGCCAGGGATCGAACCCAAAACCTCAGGATACTGATCGGGGTTTGTTAGCACTGAGCCATGACGGGAACTCCCTAGACAATTTATTAGAACAGTGCTTGGTACATACTGTCGACACAGGTCTATACCACTATTTTCCTTATTCTCCTTAATTTTCTGGCAGAGGAGATCAAGGCTGGCCACCAAGAGTGGGGGTAGTTGGGGCTGCCGTCCTCATTTAGAGGAAATTCATTAATAGGAAGAGCAGAACTCAACACTGGGAAAAAAAAGTGGCAAGAATCAAACATCGAGGCTCAGGAAGAGTTGAGCCAAAAATCCGAACGCTTCTAAGGAAGGAAGAAAAAAGTCGCTCCATCCTCCCACCCCACCTGCCAACTAGCAGTGGCAGCTCAGTCTCTCCAGCTGCCTTTTGAAAAAAAAAAAAAAAAATGTACCACACATGTAACAGGAGCTGAGATCCTGGGGGAGCCAATTAGATTTAAGCCATTTTCAAAATTATGTTAAAAAAATGAAATTACAGAAAAAAAAAACCTGGCACTTGAAATGACATTTTACATGTTCTGCTTAGGGGCTGTGGAATACTACTCACATAATGACTAGTTGTCACGTTTATAAAATAAACCTTAAGCTTTTTCATATAACAGAATAGAATCACTGGCTAGGAAAACAAACTTCGCTTCAGAGGAAGAATGCGGCACATCAAATCTAATAGGTACTATGTCCTTATCTTTGGAACCTCAGCCGAAAGACCAATTAGGCCAAGGTCAATGGCAGAAAGCTGCAGAGTTCTCCTCCAGTAGCTGGCTGGGTGCTGCTAGGAGCTTCGTGCAACTGTCCAGCAAAGCCAGAGTGGGGACGTTTCTGCGAGGAAGGAGGAATATTCAGATCCTACTCCCCGACCCCCCAGCACATGCTCCTCAGTGGTCCTTATGTAACTGATGACAGAAGAAGCTGGGATGGGATGAGGAGCCGCTTCAGAAAGGATGGCAAGAGTAGGTACTCTGGTCCAGAAGTAGGTCTGGGTCTGAGTAAGTGGTGGGAGCTAAGGACTTGGTGTCCCCTGGCTTCTGGGTCTCTCCAGAGCTCGCCACACTCATCAGATGGCCATTTGTGAATCAGGTATAACCCTTCTATTTTTTTTTTCTTTTTTGCCTTTTCTAGGACCGCACTCGCGGCATATGGAGGTTCCCAGGCTAGAGGGCTAATCAGAGCTGTAGCCTCCGCCCTACACCACAGCCACAGCAACGTGGGATCTGAGCCGTGTCTGCAACCTATACCCCCAGCTCAGGGCAACGCCGGATCCTTAACCCACTGAGCGAGGCCAGGGATCGAAACTGCAACCTCATGGTTCTTAGTCGGGTTCGTTAACCATTGAGCCACGACAGGAACTCCTAACCCTTCTTAATGAGATGCACAGCAGACGTGTCTAAGACAACAGAACCAGGCAAAAAGGCAGTAAGTAAGGCTTATACGTAACCAGCTTCAGGTAGGTTTCCGGGCTGGTTTCTCTCCCCTCTGGGATAAAGTGGCCACAGATTCATCTTCAAAGACGACTGTGTAAAAACAACCGGACTTTCCCCCCAGACCCTCACTCACTCCTTCACTGTCTCCTTAGTATGGTATCAAAGGAATTGGGGTCCAAGAAGCCAACAAAGAGGTAAAACGAAACGTGCCCTCTTGAAAAGTATTCCTGGGCTCCTGGTCAAGGACGTGTTTTTGTTCTACCACGTGGCTAAGTGTGAGTCACTCCAAAGCGAAGATATGGATGTCAACGCAAGAAGCGACCCACCTGGCAGCACCTCATCTTTTTCGAGTTCTCCCTTCAATAGAACCTGTTCCATGAGGCTGGTCTCAGGCCCTCATCAGAAAGAACACCTCCCTCACCAGTTTCCACATCCTTTTCTATTTTGTAGTTGAGCCACATTATGTCATTGTCTTAAGGCCCCTCTGAGCCCTTTGAACAATGGTCCCTTAATGACTGGAAAATGCAAAATATAATGCCCACGACTATGTGGTAGAGGCAAGCATCTCAGTTTCTGAGGAACCCAAGGGGTTAGGAAGGGCTTGATCTGATGGGACACTGGAGCTAAACTCTCCAAGGAAGGAAGAAAAGAGTGTCTAAATTCAGGAAGGAAATAGGCAAAAGTCTTAAGTCTCAGGATGTCTCCTAACACATTCATTTAAAATGTAGGAGGTTCTGGGGTTTCCATTGTGGCGCAGTGGAAACGAATCCAGCTAGTATCCATGAGGACACCAGTTCGATCCCTGGCCTCGCTCAGTAGGTTAAGGACGCGGCGTTGCCGTGAGTTGTGGTGTAGGTCACAAACACGGCTCGGATCCCGCGTGGCTGTGGCTGTGGTGCAGGCCAGCAGCTGAAGCTCCGATCGGACCCCTAGCCTGGGAACTTCCATATGCCGCAGGTGTGGCCCTAAAAATAAAAAAATAAAATATAGTAGTTTCTAATGACCCTGAGAGACCGTGAAGGGCAATCAGAAATCCTTTTTAAGATGGAAACAGCAACCCCATGACAATCCTTCCTAATCCGCGTCTGGGACGGTATCGTGAAAGGATAATAACATCTTTGTTTCTGAGGCCCTGGACCGCCTCCGAGGACCATCACCCTATGGAGAATCTTCAGAAACAATTGAATTCCCAAGTTTGCATTTGCCACACTGAATGCTACGACCTCTATGGAAACGAGAGAGGATTAAGAGCTTAATGAAGCCAATGCTCTCTTCATACTCAGTAGCTCCTGTCAATCATGAGCAGTGGCAAGTTACATCTTTTGCCTTTTCATGGGCTTTCTGGAACAATATTTCCTCTAGCTAATTATATTGTGGGACTCCACATATTGTGTCAGCCAAATCAAAAAGTTACATGATGGTAGCTAACGGCCTCAATACCATTATTTGAGCTTCGCAATGGATTTCAAAGAAATAGTGTTTAGAATGTCTCTTTGCAGCTAATACTTATTAGGAATAATTGTTCCTAAAGGATTTGCTTTCTTTCTCTCTGTGAAAATCACACTGCTGCTCTTCCTCAATTTCCCAGGATCCCCAAGGTTGGTCCCTATGGCGTTTGCTTTAAATAGAACTTGGTGCCAAAGATTTTGCCTAGTCTTTCAATTTCACTTGGTGACACTTTCCCACACTGGGTCGTCTCCTATTTCCCTACATGCAGATCCACTTGATCGGCATTTTCATTTTTGGGGGTTTTTGTTTTTGGTCTTTTTTTTTAGGGCCGCACCCGCAGACTATGGAGGTTCCCAGGCTAGGGGTCAAATCGGAGCTGTGGCCGCTGGCCTACACCACAGCCACAGCAATGCGGGATGTTTGTGACCTACACCAGAGCTCATAGCAATGCTGGATCCTTAACCCACTAAGCAAGGCCAAGTATCGAACCCTTGTCCTCATGGATGCTAGTGGGGTTAACCGCTGAGCTACAACGGGAACCCCAGATGGGCATTTTCTAAGTTTCACTTCCCAGTAACTGCAATCTGCCTTCTGCATGATTCTCTTCCAGTCCCCTGGGTAGGTCGCTGCCCGGAAGGCAGCAGAGAGGAGGAGCTTCTTGATCTAATGACGCTTCTCTGCAGGACTCAGAGCTAATGGTGAAGAGCTGAGCTGGTCCCTCTGGGGAGCGCAGGTGAGCAAGCGCAAGGTCTCCGCTGAGTCAGGGGGCACCTCCCCGGTCGCCTGGAGCAGGTGCTCCAGCATCTGAGCAGTGACCTGTTCACGTCTCACCTAGTGAAGAAATGAGTCAGTGTACTGCGCAAACCAGATCTGAGCCAGGGAGAGGCCTCAATTCAAATGGAAATTCTGGAAGAGAGGTATTTAGTGGGGACACTTTTTTTTTTCTTATTAAGGTGCTAAAGGTGGGAAAAGGCTAATAAATGATGTCCACTTGTATTCTTCTGCTGTTTCCATCTTTCTGGTCTTTTAGATGGCTCTGAGCTCCACCCTGAGCCCAGCTGGTGTGGCCCCCTACCCCCAGGGCGTTCTGGAGAACACCTCAGCCTGCTGAGACCACGACCCATTACTTCTCAGATTCGCCCTCCTCAGGGACTGAAGAAACTGACCATGGCCTTTTAGAAGACCGGGGTGGGGGGGAATCACCACATGTTTTTAACAATAAAAATCTCCTAAAATAAATGAAGTTTTGGCCAACGTAAACCAACCAAGGATTCAAAAGTCATGCAGGAGATCCTGTCTCCTTGGATGACCTTGGGGCAGGCTCTTGCCACAGTCATGGTGAAAGTGTCAAAGGAAAGTAAGTGTCTGACGTTATTTTTTTTTTTTTTTTTTTGTCATTTTAGGGCTGCACCCGTGGCATATGGAGGTTCCCAGGCTAGGGGTCCAATCGGAGCTACAGCTGCCGGCCTTCGCCACAGCCACAGCAATGCGGGATCCAAGCCGCGTCTGCGACCTACACCACAGCTCATGGCAACGGCGGATCTTAACCCCACTCAGTGAGTCCAGGGATCGAACCCGCAACCTCATCATTCCTAGTCGGATTCGTTTCCACTACGCCACGACGGGAACTCCATGTCTGACATTTTAAACAGAGAAGAAACAAGAGGCAAGGCTTAGCATTTTGGACCACCTAACAAAAGATATATTTAAGGAGCTGACGATATACCAGGATTTTACTTATGTTACCTTCCTGAGTGCTCAGAGTAATCTTTGGAGGTAGATGGTCATATTAATATCCTTATTTTTAAGATGAAGAAACTGAGGCTTAGTGAGTTTAAGCAAATCATCCAATTCTCCACAATTTTATGGGATGTGAAGACATGCTATCAATTACTTAATACCAGCAGGGGCCAATCAGATTTTTTAAATCAAAATTAGTCTATTTCTAAGAAATTTTGGAGGATGAAGGAAAAGGGGTGATAAAAAACACAACAACAACAACAACAAAAACCTGAGAAGACAAAAAAGAAAGAACCCGAGGAAAACACAGAAATTCTCCAACCATGGGGAGTTCCCGTCTTGGCTCAGTGGAAACAAATCTGACTAGCATCCATGAGGACGCACGTTCGATCCCTGGCCTTGCTCAGTGGGTTAAAGATCCTGCGTTGCTGTGAGCTGTAGTGTAGGTCACAGATGCAGCTCAGATCCTATATTACTGTGGCTGTGGTGTAGGCCAGCAGCTACAGCTCTGATTTGACCCTTATCCTGGGAACCTCCACATGCTGAGGATGCAGCCCTAAAAAGACAAAAAAAGAAAAAAGAAAAATTCTCCAACCACATTGCCAGTTCTTTTCTCTGTCCTCTGGCTTAATGAGGCAAAAGGAGATTCTGAAGTCAGGCCGTGCAAATGTTTGCCTACAAAGACTGGGGCCTCTTCTGAGCCAAGCTGAGTTGTCTGTTAAACCGTTTCCCATGCAGACTCAAGCCTCACTCACATGGCGTAGCTCTCGTTTAAGTGTGATTTGTCCCCATGTGGCTATTCCCAGTGGTCAACGCCCAGGAGCTGAGTTTTCCTGCTGTGCCTCTTCCTTGGGGGAAACCGGGGAGGGGGGGTGACATCATGGGAACAGTGTCTTGCTCCTCTGACTCAACCCAGTGGGTCAAAGAAAGGATGCTTCTGCTTGTCCCACAGGACAGGGCGAGTGAGCAGATCTGCCAGGCAAATCCGGCGCGGGGGGAGGGGGAAGGAACAGCAGCCTGTCTCCACCCTGGCCCTGCGGAAAAGCGGCCAAGGCTGCGATAAGAAGCTACTCCAACAAAACCAAACCACAAGAGGAGAGAACTTTACCTGATTCCTCGACCCCTCACACCTAAAGTGTATGCACGTCTCCATCGTCCTCTTGACAGAAACAGTTTGAAAAGAGAACTGGCTTCCTCCTCTGAGTTTTCATACTACTTCAGACCAGTTGCTAAATTACAGGGCTTTCCATAGCATCATGCAATTGTATTTTAGGTGTCTGCCTTCATACATACGTAATAGCTTTTTGTTTTTTTTCCAGGGGCCACACCCGCAGCATATGGAGGTTCCCAGGTTAGGGGTCAAATCGGAGCTGTAGCCGCTGGCCTACACCACAACCACAGCAACGCGGGATCCGAACCGCCTCTGCAACCTACACCACGGCTCACAGCAACGCCCAATCCTTAACCCACTTGGCGAGGCCAGGGATCGAACCTGTGTCCTCATGGATACTAGTCAGATTCTTTTCCACTGAGCCACAACAGGAACTCCCTTCCTTTTTTTTCTTTTTGGCCCTGACATGCAGCTGCCTGATGTGGGATCTCAGTTGCCAGACCAGGGATTGAACCTGTGCGGGAGCAGTGAAAGCACCAAATTCTAACTAGTAGACCCCCCCAACTTGTATAATAGTGGAACTCCCCCACTTGTGTAGTAGCCCCCATATCCCCTTAATATCTGAGTCCCATGCATGTGCTCTCATGCATAACAGACTGTTAAGCCAGCATAAGATTGAATGTAACACAGTTCCCATTGTGGTTCAGCAGGTTAAGAACACAACTAGCATCCATGAGGATGCAGGTTCGATCCCTGGCCTCACTCGGTGGGTTAAGGATCCGGCGTTGCCATGAGCTGTGGTGTAGGTCACAGACTCTGCTCGGATCTGGTGTTGCTGTGGCTGTGGTATAGGCCGGCAGCTGTAGCTCTGATTCGACCTCTAGCCTGGGGACCTCCATATGCTGCAGCTGCGGCCCTAAAAAGGCACAAAAAGAAGACTGAAAACAACAGCGAGTGAATGACAACCTGAATTTGCTCCAGGGCTCTGGCTAACCGGGCAACAAGAAATGTTCTTTTCCCTCTATTGTTTATGACTGAAGACGGTTGACACCGGAAGTGACAGGTCATGCCCATTTGTAATATGAGATGTCCAGGATGTCTGGGCCCTTAATGAGTGAGTGTTTCGTGTGGGGTTACCTGAGCAAGTATCTTCCTCTGCTCCCATTTCTGTCAAGTCCATCCCTCCCGCCTTGTCCCCACCAAGCCTACCTATCTCATTATCTGCTCCCTCACTCACTCATTTTCCTTGGACTTGATTAACTCAGTGAGGATCCTTACTCTAAAAAAGGCATTGCCCGTCTTCTTGTCAGTCCCTGGAGGGAGGGAAGGGCAGGAACCAGGAGCTGGTGTCACCCCACAGCGCTGCCCACCACATGCTGGCCACGTTCCAAGGATGATGGACTTGGGAAGGTAGCAAGACTGCAGGCCCACGTGGGCCCTCCTCTCCCAGAATGTACAGCCAACAGCAGAGAGAGAGACACAAAAAGGTGAGCAAAGGGTAGTAACTACTCGAAGGGAACACAGGGTGCCACGAACAGAGAAGGGGATCAAACCAAATGGGGAAATCAAGAAGGGGCCCCTAGACAAAAATCTTTTAAGCTGTGACCTGAGAGGTAGATTAAGACTTATTCAGGGAGTTCCTGTTGTGGCTCAGTGGTTAACGAATCCGACTAGGAACCATGAGGTTGCGGGTTCGATCCCTGCCCTTGTTCAGTGGGTTAACAATCTGGCGTTGCCGTGAGCTGTGGTGTAGGTTGCAGACGCGGCTCGGATCCAGCGTTGCTGTGGCTGTGGTGCAAGCCGGTGGTTACAGCTCCAATTAGACCCCTAGCCTGGGAACCTCCACATGCTGCAAGTACGGCCCTAAAAATGACAAAAAGCAAAAAAAAAAAGACTTATTCAGGTGAAAGGAGAATGTGGGAAAGACAAGGGGAAGACCTGGGGACCAGGGAGAACGGGGCGCATTGCCAAGCACTTGCAGAAGTCAAGGATGGCTGGGCTTGAAGTCAGGAGACAGGCTCGGGCCTCGACTATTTTCTTCTCGGAGCAGTCAAGGCCACGGAAGGATTTTTTAACCAAGGTGGTGCTATCTGGATCTGTGTTTCAGGAAAGAGACCGGGGTGGGAGAGGAAGACGGCTCGATTTGGGGGTTTATATCATGAGAGTAGGCTAAGTGCAGCAATAAATAGATCTTCAGCATTTTCCTTTTGGCACCATGACTTTGGCTGCCATATGGAGAACGGAGTATAAAACTGTGAGACGAGACACACAGAAACCACTTAGGCTGCTGTTTCAGTAGTCCAGATGAGGCCGGTAATGGCAATGATGGAGATGGAAAGAAATGAATGGGTTCAAGAGACTATTAAGAAGACAAAATTGGCAGACTTTGACAGCCCTAGGTCAGGGGAGGGCAAAATTTCCCTTAAAGGGCCAGACAGGAAAAAAAAATGTAGGCTCTGCCACCTGTACGATTTCTGTCACAACAACTCAACTCTGCTGTTGGGGTGAGAACAAAGACACAGATGATATCCAAGGGAATGGGTGTGCCTGCATTCCCATAAAAATTCAGTTACAGTAGTTCCTGCTGCTCTGGCGCAACAGGATGGGTAAGTGTCTCTGCAGCACTGGGACACAGGTTCGATCCCTGGCCTGGCACAATGGGTTAAGGACCTGGCGTTGCCACAGCTGCAGGGTAGGTTGCAACTGTGGCTTAGATCTGAGCCCTGGCCCGGGAACTTCATATGGCACATGGCAGCCAGAAAAGAAAAAAAAAAAGGGAAAAAGAAAATCAGTTACAAAAAGCAGGCCCACAGACTTAATGGAGCCCCGGGGCTAAAGTCTGCAGACCCCTGGACTGAGTGAAGGATGCAATCATAAGAGCATCAAAAATGGCCCCTGGGTGGCCGGCTTACTATTTGCAAAGTAAGGGATGCTCGGAGTTCCCGTCATTGTCGTGGCACAGCAGGAACGAATCCGACTAGGAACCATGAGGTTGCAGGTTCGATCCCTGGCCTTGCTCAGTGGGTTAAGGATCCAGCATTGCCGTGAGCTGTGGTGTAGGCTGTAGACGTGGCTCGGATCCCGCGTTTCTGTGGCTGTGGTAGCTCCAATTAGACCCCTAGCCCGGGAACCTCCATATGCCGCGGGTGCGGCACTAAAATGACAAAAAGACAAAAATACAAAAAAATAAAATAAAAAGAAAGAAAGATCTCACCCACATGGTCACCTAACTGCAAGCAAGGCTGGAGAACGCACGGGGGCTGTGAGTCTAGGATCGCGGGAAGAGTGGATTTCGGTGGACAGTCGGCAGGATCAACCAGTGGAGTCAAAAATACCGACACGAGCCAGAAAGCATGAGGATGATTTAAAGAGACTCAGGCAACTGGGAGGGCTGAGACCCAGTCCAAGATACCAATGTCAGCAGATGAATGGAGGAGGAGGAAGATCCAGCCAAGAGGAAGAATGACAGGAGGAAAATCAAACTGGGAGAGTGGGTTAGGTATTTGATGACTGCAGGTTAAGACATGGGCACAGATTTAGTCTTCAAGCATTGAGCCCAGCTCTGACAAGCTGACCTGATTTGGTAGCACTGATATTTAGGCAAAAAAAAAAAGGAGCCGAATTGCATTTAAGAGAAAAATGGCAAAATCAGCTCCTCAAAAGAAATCTAGGTTTTCATTACCATTCAGATGGACTGCATTAGGGCTATGTGTTGCAATATTCTTTTTTCTTTCTATTCGCTTTTTTATGTCCCTAAGTCAACCTATGTAGGTGAAATGTGTTTTCTGCATCAAAAAATTTAGGTGGTCTTAGACACCTGTGAACATGTTAATATGAATGTGAATACACACCTGTCTGTGTAAATACCCACACACTCAGCACTCCCAGGGCTTATGACCACGATGCATTTCTCTCTCTCTCTCTCTTTTTTTTTTTTGTCTTTTTGCCTTTTCTAGGGCTGCAGCCACAGCATGTGGAGATTCCCAGGCTAGAGGTCTAATAGGAGCTGTAGCCACCAGCCTACAACCACAGCCACAGCAACGCGGGATCCGAGCCATGTCTGAGACCTACACCACAGCTCATGGCAACGCCGGATCCTTAACCCACTGAGCAAGGCCAGGTATCGAAGCTGCAACCTCATGGTTTCTAGTTGGATTTGTTAACCACTGAGCTACACGGCAACTCTGACGATGCATTTCTTTTTCACTTCCAGGTTCTGGCAATTCCCTATACCCTCTGCTTTGCTCAAGGCTCCTCCAACCTCTCACCTGACCCCACAGCAATATGTCTGTTTCTGGCTCCCAATGAGAAGACCAAGAATAATAAGCTGGACTCCACCCTGCTAACAACTTGAAGCCCTGCTTCATTATTACAAAATACAACTCCTAGTAGACCTCTAGCCTGGAACCTCCACATGCCACGGGTACGGCCCTTAAAAAACAACAAAAGGCAAAAACAAAACAAAACAAAAAAAAGCACAACAGAGCCTGGGGCTTAAACAAACAAACAAATCCGGGCCAGACCACCTAAGTCCCTGACCTCAGCAATCTGGAGTCCAGGAGACCTCAGCTGGGCAAAGAAACATCTGAGATCTTGCAGAACTCTGCCTTACCAGTCTTGCCTCCTTATCCTCTTTAGAATGTAAGGCCTTCAGGGTACGGAAGAAGCTTCTGAGGGTTTTGTACCTGGAACACTCTTGGGGGTAGAAAAACAGCCAGCCTTGCTTATAAATAAGTAAAAAAAAAAAAAAAGAAGAATATTAAAGAAAAAAAAAAAGGTCTTCCCAGGAGGTACACAGATAGTAAAGAAAACAAAATTAGTAACCTCTTCTGCTTGCCCAGCATCAATTATGAGTGTACTCAACCTGACCGAGTGACTATTTATAAGCCTGACCTCGAATGCCGTGGGGTTCAATAAATACAAATTGAGGATGGTGACAATGTTACCCATATTTCCTTACTTAATGACATACATGTGGCAGTTCGGTGGCACAAATCATATGCATTTTATCCTTCCTTCATGGCTCTTCGCAACATAACTCATATCAGGTGTGAATTTAACTACTGGAAATAGCCCTCCGATTAGCAAACTGAATTCTTCCTTGGATCTGAGGGCGACCAGGCCATGTGCACAAGCAAAGACAAACTCTGCAAGCAGTACTTCTGCCCTGGCTTTCGTGATGAGACGATCTGTCAGCTCCAAGTCTTTCTTATTGCTACTTTTATAGGGTCATCATTATTCCAAGTTGGCTAGCTCCAAATAGCATTGGCAGAGCACATCTAGAAAATGTAGTTCTGATGCGGATAATTTCGGCAAGTGAGAAACCACAACTTGCTTCTCAAGGGAAAGGTCAAAAATAGAGTTTGTTTGAGCTCCCTGGTGACCCAGAGGTTAAGGAGTCAGTGTTGTCACTGCTGTGACTCACTGTCACCCTCGACCACCCCCGCCTTAGTGCCAACCTGTATTTGAAAGACTACAGAAAGGTCTAAGGATCTCTCTGCCTACAGGGTAATTTCTTTAGAAGGGTTCCTACCCATGAAACTCAAACAACATCTATCCAAACACAAAGCAGACAATATCTGGCCTCTGCTTAAAACACTTGAAGGATAAAACTGGAAGTAAATCTAAATTTCTCACCTGGCAGTGAGAACCCCAAACACTAGGCACCTGACCATGGCCATGACCTCATTTCTTATGACATTCGCTGCTCTCTCTCTCTCTCTCTCTCTCTCTCTCACACACACACACACACACACACGGACCACTCACACTGAAGTGTCTTCTTAGAACACATTCCTTGTTGCCCACCCTAACCCCCACTTGGCTCCTCCTAGTACATGTTTAAGGTTCACTCAGGGGCCACCTCTTGGCAGCCTCGGGACCCCTTCTCAACGCTGTCCAAATACTCTCCATCAAGCTCTGTGAGCAAAATCTAATGCTGCTATTCGATGATATATTTTTGTATCTCTGAGTTAGCAGCCTGGTGATCTACGGAACAGAAGAGAGGAAACCGAATTAGATCCAAACCCACGGGGAATTTTGCGTATGATGACAGTGGAAAAGAAATGGACTCTCAGGTAATGGTGTTTGGATCATGGTTTAAACATAGAAAAATGATAATTTTGGATATTCACCAAATATCTTTCCCCCAAATTAATTCCAGATAGATTAAAAAGAAAAAAAATCACAGAACTAGGAGAAAATTTACGAGATGATTTACGAGATGATTTCTATAATCCATGTTCTTCCAAGCATGATGTTAACACAATAAAGTATAAAGATGATATATCCAACTAAATAAATAAATATGTAGCTTTTTAACTGGAGGAAAGTATTATCAGTCCAAATGAAAAGATAATCAACAAACTGAGAAAAATGTATATTGGTACACGGCCTGATGCCTAATTTATTTTGAGCGAACTGATTTACATAGCAGAAGGTTAATCTCCCTAATATATAAAGAACTCTTGTGAACCAATTCAGAAAGACAAATCTATCAGAAAAAGCAAAGCCAGTGACATAAATGAGTTAACAAATTGCTTCTAAATTTATGTAAAATTTCAACCTCCCAAGTCAATGGAGAAAATCAATTTCGCAAGGATGTTCTGCATGCCAGAATGGCAAAGAACTTTTTTTTTTTTGGCCGCACCTGTGGCATATTGAGGTTCAGAGCCAGAGCTGCCAGCCTACGCCACAGCCACAGAAATGCAGGATCCGAGCCACGTCTGTGACCTACACCAGAGGCTCACGGCAACACCGATCCTTACCAACTGAGGGAGGCCAGGGATCGAACCTGCAACCTCTTAATTACTAGTCAGATTTGTTTCTGCTGTGCCACAAGGGGAGCTCCAGAATGGCAAAGATTTAAGTAATACTCTGAGTTACTGAAGGTTTAGGAAAAGGCACTGTTAAATACTGCTGATAAGAGAGTTCTGGAAAGTAGTTTAATGGTGAGTCTCAAAAGTTATGACCCAGAACGTTCCCCAGAATTTATCCTAGTGGACAACCTAAACATCCACCAATGGGAAGCTGCTCAATAAACTAGAGTAGGTCTTTACATTATACTATTATATGCCTATCAAAATTCAAGATCTATACATATTTATTTACACAGAAGGCTATGCCTGACATGTTGCAAATTTTTAAAATTGAGTTAAAAACAATGCATAGCATCCACCTATTTTAAAATATTTGTTTATTGGAGTTCCCGTTTATTATTCGTTCCCAGCAGAAACGAATCCGAATAGGAACCATAAGGTTGCAGGTTCAATCTCTGGCCTTGCTCAGTGGATTAAGGATCCGGCGTGGCTGTGGCTGTGGCCGGCAGCTGTAGCTCCGATTCGACCCCTAGCCTGGGAACTGCCATATGTTGTGGGTGTGGCCATAAAAATCAAAAAAACTAAAAAATAATAATATTTGTTTACATGCGTAGGAGAAGACCCAACACTTGGAAGGACATTCACCAAAATGTAAAAAATCATTATCTCCAAGAGCTAGAAACATGAATTCCTTCTTCATACCTTTTGTTCTGACACCTTTTCATATTATCTCATTTTTTTTTTAACCAAGGGCATGTATACTTTCCTAATTAAAAAAATGAGTAACAACAATATAGTATTTCCATGGATTAAAAAGGATGAATAAAAAGGAGAAAGAAAAAAAAAAACAGTGTTCACGTGAATGGATGGAGAGAGCAGAGTCGTGTATCCAAAAGGGCTGCTCCTATTCCTCAGAAAACTCAAAATAGAATTACCATTTGATCCAGCAATCCCACTCCTGGGCATCTATCCAACAGAAACCATGACTTGAAAAGACACATGGATTCCAGTGTTCATTGCAGCACTCTATGCAATAGCCAGGTCATGGAAAAAACCTAAATGCCCATCGACAGAGGAGTGGATAGGGAAGGTATGGTACACAATGGAATAATACTCAGCCATGAAAATGAACAAAATACCAACATTTAATGCAACATGGATGGACCTAGAAATTATCATGCGAAGTGAAACCAGTCAGACAATTAGATAGCAACAGCCAATGCTACCGCTTACATGTGGAAACTAAGACACGGTGAACTTCTATGCAGAATAGACAATGACTCACAGACTTTGGAAAACCTTTGGTTTTTCAAATAAGACAATCTGGGGGGTGGGGGTTGCACTGAGGGTTTGGGACGCAAATGTTATCAAATTGACTTGTGATGATTTTTGTACATTTATAATTGAAAGAAAATTCATTAAATAATGTAAAAAAAAAAAGGGCTGCTCCTGGGGGAGCTCCCCCTGTGGCCGCAGGGAGTTAAGGATCTGGCGTTGTCTCTGCGGTGGCCTGGGTTCGATCCCCAGCCTGGCGCAGTGGGTTAAGGAGGCAGTGTTGCCAAAGCTGTGGCGTAGACTTGGATTTGATCTGTGGCCTGGGAACTTGCACATGCTGTTGGCGATACGCCTAAATATATAAATAATAATAAAAAAAAAAGAGCTGCCATTTTAAATAAATTATCCCAACCACAAACAGGGACCACTCATAAAGATCATTCCCCCGAGGCCCGCCAAACTCAATGAACAAAATACCACAGGACCTCCTAAAATGCTGCCTGAACAGTTAACACGGTGAATCAGCTTTTCTGAATCTCTCTCCTACACATGACCATTAGCGGATATTCTGATTCCAGTGAGCATAAAACAAGGATGAAACTGTTCGCTTTTATAACAGACGAAGTTGAGCTAATTTCTCCTCCCTCCCTCTCTGATAGTTTGCTATTTTTAGTCTGAGAAAAAAAAAAAAACTGGAAAACTTTTCAGCTCTAAGGATAAATCCATGAATAGGTTACCAGGACATATTGTAAGTCTATACACCTGTGTTTTTTTGTTTTGGTTGTTGCTTTTTTTTGTTGGTTTGTCTTTCTAGAGGGCTATGATCAGCTAATAGTTATCACAAAAACAGACGGGGGAGTTCCCGTCGTGGGTCAGCGGTTAAGGAACCCAACTAGCATCCATGAGGACAAGGGTTTGATCCCTGGCCTCCCTTAGTGGGTTAAGGATCCGGAGTTGCCGTGAGCTGTGGTGTAGGTTGCAGATTCGGTTCAGATCCCTCTTTGCTGTGGCTGTGGTGTAGACCGGCAGCTTTAGTTCTGACTGGCCCCCTAGCCTGGGAATCTCCATATGCTGCAGGTGTGGCCATAAAAAACAAAAAACAAACAAACAAACAAAAAGATGGGTATCAGAATACTGTTAAAAAAAACAAACAAAATGTCAACTAACTAAGCTTTAAATTCTACAGGCTTTATTAGCCAATGTAATTTTAAGACCGTCATTTTAAAATAGGGTGTTTCCTCCACGGGGAGTAGGGGGAAGCTAGGACTTAAGACACTGGTCTTTCTTGAAAACAAAAGTCAAAGTTATTTATAGTGACCTTTGAATGTTTACCTTAGAGCTGGCTAATCAGATGTAAATTGTCGCCCCATGGATATGCATAATCAACTTTATTCCCTTTACTAATTGAGAAATGGAGCTGTTAATGTCAAGAAACAGTTGAAAAATGCACCAAGCTTGCTCAATGGAACAAGTTCTTTACAAAAGTCACAGTTTCCATACGGTAAAATCCTGGAAATTAGGCTCAGGGAAAAAAAAAAAAACACCAAGAAAAACTAATTTGTTATTGACCTAGTCTGTACTGGAACAAAAGCAGTCTTAACAACCCCAAACCTGGGATCTTTTGCCACTTCTTATGTTCGAAAAGAACTCTATCAGCCCTTATAAAAGATGCCATCACTTCACCACTCCAGAGCCCCTCTCCTGCTCAGTTTATGCTCCCCAAGCTGGCAGTGGCTCTGGCTTAGTGGTGGTCGCTCTGCCAGGACACTTATTTACCTGTTGCACTTGTCTTTTGTCTTTTTAGGGCTGCACTTGCAGCCTATGGAGGATCCCAGGGTAGGGGTCGAATCAGAGCTACAACTGCCAGCCTACACCACAGCCACAGCAATGCGGGATCCAAGCCGCGTCTGCGACCTACACCACAGCTCACGGCAACGCCGGATCCTTGACCCACTGAGCGAGGCCAGGGACTGAACACTAGTTGGGTTCTTAACCTGCTGAGCCACAACAGGAATTCCTCTTTTTAAAGTTTTATTGACACAGTTGATTTACAGTGTGGTGATCATTTCTGCTGTACAATAAAAGCGATTCAGTTATACCTATACGCACACATCCTTTCTCAGATTCTATTCCCACACAGAATATCGGGTAGTGTTCCCTGTGCTATACAGCAGGTGCCCGTTGGCCAGTCACTCCATATGCCGCAAGGCGAAAATGACCACCAGAAGGTAAGTGGGTCTCACTTCAATTGTGTAAAAAGGAAACAACATATTCTCGGAGTGACACTTCATGGTTGCTTCCATCTTTATAACACAGGGGATGCGTGCACAATTTCAGTTTATTGCTGATGTTAGCAAAGATGTGGGTGACCATGAGGAAGAAGGCAAGGACCACCCTGCCTTCTCCACTTCTGAGATCCATTTCCACCCTTCTTCAATGACATTATTATTATTATTTTTTTTTTTTTTTTTTTTTTTTTTTTAGGGCTGCACCCGCAGCATATGGAAGTTCCCAGGCTGAATCAGAGCTGCAGCTGCCAGCCTACACCACAGCCACAGCAACTCAGGATCCAAGCCACATCTGTGACCTACACCACAGCTCACGGCAACGCCGGATCCCTGACCCACTGAGGGAAGCCAGGGATCGAACCAGAGTCCTCATGGATACTAATTGGATTCGTTTCCTCTGCACCACGACAGGAACTCCCGACCCCCTTATTTTATGAAACCCGATTTTTTTTCTCTTCCTCTTGCAAAAACAGGAATAGAAGCTTTGGATCCCTTGGCTTGCACCAAAATTTTTACTTCACAGTGTCTAATAGTGATGTTCTACCACAAATAATGCTTTGCCGGCCCTTTTTTTAAGCCTCTCTCTCTCTCTCTCTTTTTTTTTTTGGCAACCAATATGTGAGAGTAGCAACTCCTGGATAAATGCCTTTTGGTAAAGTCCAATCTTGACCTAGGAGCTCCTTAAAACCAAAAGAGAAGGTCAATAACATAAATTGGGAACAGGGATCCCCAAAAGCGCTCCTTCCTAGGGTAGCCAGAAAATTATCAGAAATGCTGCAGAATACCAAGCGACGGCATAAACGATGAAATGTAAAACTCAGTGGTTATAAAACAGGCAGACTGTGAATGAAAATTTAAAAACAATTAAATTAGATTATAAAAAGGTATCTTTTGGAAATTCAAAAGGGGATAATTGTAATACAAATAAAAAGTCACAAAAACGAATAGCAGTTTTTTTTTCCTCCCTTGTCTTTAATTGAGGCAAAAAGCAAAACAAAAATCATCTTAACACCAGGATCAAAAATAGAAAATTTCAATCAACACGGCGGCACTTTTCACAAAATCATAACAGGCTGCAAACTGCAAGCAGCACATGCCACGTCTTTTGCACACTTCACTAAAGATATATTTATTCAAAACAAAATGTCTCCAGTGAACCTGCTGCAGAAGGAACATGAGTCATATATGCTGAGATGCTCTCCTCGCAGTTTTAACCTTTTGGGGTGTGGGGGTGGGGGAGGGAGGCGAACACGCAGAGCTTCCAGCCCATCCACGAGTAAAGAGGCCTGTGAAAAACGATTTCACAGTTTTAAAAAGCAAGACTCGCTCTGGCACGTATGAGGCCTGATAGCCAACATTTCGGCTCTAGAAGCAAAGAACTCATCCCAGGGGATCATGCCTTGGCAGTTTGGAAGCTATTGGACAACGACTCATTCTGAAACCTGTACGGGCACTGGGAACAACACCGCAAAGCCTGTAAAGGAGAAAAAAATAAAATAAAAACAAAAACCAAACCAGCGGACAACAAACCAGCGCGGTGGCTCAGGCCCTCCGTGACACATCTCATCAAGAAGCTTGACGGCCCCTAATAGCACACTGGGCCCCAGTGTAGAATGACTTGACGGAAGGCGGCAGGCCACCGCTGGAATGATCAACAAGCCCCACAGATCACTCTGTGCTTACACACAGCGGCTTCTGGTTCAGGGTTCTCCTTCGGGGCTCTGCAGAGGAAGCCAGGCACTCCCATGTTAGGGAAAAGCAGCCAAGAGATTTGTTTTCATTCTTGGATGGAAAAAGTGCTGCAGTCCCACAGCGATTACTAGAGGGGGGAGATACGCTCCAGAGCGTTCTTAAAGTTACCCCTTTCCTGAATACTAAAGAACTTTTCTCGGGCTTTTTTGAATGAGCTGAAACCAGTTCTGAAAGATAAGATATTAAACCATTTCTATAGGGAATAAGAACACTGGATATTATTTACTTTGCTGTAATTACTCTGGCACACAGGGAGATTAGCTTTCAAATGCTACTAGGTTTGCAGGCAGAGATTTCAATAATGAAGAAAAACTCGTTCATGTTTTGAATATTTAGGGGCTTGAAGTGTACATTACTGCTAAAGAATGAACACTCGCTAATATCTATGCAGTGAACAATAATTACCAAAACTTACTTTTTCCGAAGTCTGCATGTCTTTGCCCTAAAAACAATCGTTTGTTTTTAAAAAGCACCTTGATTTTTTATTGGGGCCAATAGCAAATGAAAATGTATTTGTACATTCACACATGAATTGAGTTTCCTAAACCCTGGATTTTAAATCAGGAAGCAAGGCCGTCAGCACTCTCAGCTGGTAAGAGCAGACATAAAATCTGCTTTTGACTTTAAAAAAACAATTTTCAGGAGGAGAAGAATGGCTTTCCACATTTCATTATTTACTAGGATATTTGGAGAGGGTTCAAGATTATTTGTGCTGTGACTTCAGCTGGGACAAAATGTATCACTGAAAAAGTTCCCATAGGACCCTCCAGCCTTATAAGCTCTAGCCCCCTGCTTGCTAGCTTTCAGAATAGAAGTTGCTAAGATTAAATGACCATGTTTATACAACTTTTTTTTCAGCTTATTACTTGGAAATACTTATCAGCTTAAAGAGAATTACAAAAATAGTACAAACAGTTCTGTGTACCTTTAGCCCTGATTCTCCCACATGGTAACATCTTACGTATCTATAGCTTTGCACCTAATCCAGGAAACTACATAGGCACAATACTCTTATAAAGACTGCAGGCCTTGGAGTTCCCATCGTGGCTCAGTGGTAATGAATCTATTATCCATGAAGACGCAGGTTCATCCCCTGGCTTTGTTCAGTGGGTTAAGGATCCGGTGTCACTGTGAGCTGTGGTATAGGTGGCAGATTCGGCTTGAATCCCACTTTGCTGTGGTGTAGGCTGGCAGCTGCAGCTCCAACTGGGCCCCTAGCCTGGGAACCTCCGTATGTCACAGGTGAGGCCCTAAAAACACAAAAAGAAAAAAAAAATAGACTACAGGCCTTATTCAGATTTAACCAGCTCTTACACGCACTTAGCTTCTTCCCCCCAAATCCCATTCCTGTCCCTTGGTTACCACTGACATACACTTTATCTCTATAATTTCATCATATCAAAAATGCTATAAATATGGAATCGCATATTCTCAAACCTCTTGAAATTGGCTTTTTTTTTTGGGGGGGGGCTTTTTAGGGCCTCACCTGTGGCATATGGAAGTTCCCAGGCTAGGGGTCGAATCGGAGCTGCAGCTGCCAGTCTACACCAAAGCCACAGCAACACGGGAAATGAGCCACATCTGTGACCTACACCACAGCTCACGGCAACACCGGATCCTTAACCCACTGAGCGAGGCCAGGGATTGAACCTGTGTCCTCACGCATTTTAGTCAGATTGGTTTCCCCTGAGCCGTGACAGGAACTCCAAAATTGGCTTTCTTTTTTCACTTAGCGTAATGCCCTTTAGGGCCATCCAAGCTGATGTATGTATTAATAGCTTTTTTGGCCCCCTTTTTAAAAGTGCTCTGAAATACTGTTATCATTTTAATGGCCATACAAACTGACTGGGTGCAAAAATATAATGACAGATTTTACTGGATCGATAAATAATACTCTTCTCACGTTCCAAACAAAATATGAAAGCAAATGAAGCCATTGTATAGGGGGCAGAGAGTATCAGTGCTTTACTTTTCAGCCTGGTTGGAGAATACTGCTTTCGATCTGCTGCCAAAAGCACTGGCGAACATGAGCCTGCAGGATTAAATTTATCTGCTGGCACAAGCTAGAAAAGTACTGGAAGACAGATCAGAAAGTCTGGAGCATGCTGAGTTCCTACTCCCCAACTCACCTTCACACCCCCCATAAGCCTTGAGTGAGGAGAAAAGTGGTGAAATGGCTAGTGTTCTTTCCACGTGCTTCCTCCCTCAGGTATACATACTGTACAAATTTTCTCTCTTCCATAGAAACACAGAGAGTATGGAATAGTTATTCCTCCCAACAGCTTTGTTTTTTCCTCTTATCCATGCACCGTCTTTTTTGCTTATTCCCTTCATTTAAGAGTGACCGGAGATGTGGCTGTCTCCCTGAGCAAAGACCACTTAGCAAGACTATAAATCCAGGGAGTTCCTACTGTGGCTCAGTGGTAATGAACCCAGCTAATATCCATGAGGATGTGGGTTCAATCCCTGGCCTCGCTCAGTGGGTTAAGGATCTGGCATTTCTGTGAGCTGTGTTGCAGGCCGGCAGCTACAGCTCCGATTCAATTCCTAGCCTGGAAACATCCATACGCTATCCTGCTTTTAATGTCAAAAGGCCCAGTGATGACCCTATTCCGAACTTAGTTCTCTAGACTATCTCAACACTATTTCTCGATAGTAGATGTTTCTCAGTAGCTGAGACATTTAAAGCAAAATGTATAATCAACAGGCAATATGCTTGGAATTCAGAGTACCTAAGTAAATTCCAAATTAAAACTCTCTTGGCTTTATTTTCCCCTAATGTTTGTTCAAAAAGAAACTGCTGGAGTTCCCAGTGTAGCACAGGGAAAATGAATCCGATTAGTATACATGAGGATGTGGTTCAATCCCTGGCCTCACTCAGTGGGTTAAGGATCCAGTGTTGCCGGGAGCTGTGGTGTAGGCCATTAGCTGTACCTCCGATTTGATCCCTAGCCTGGGAAATTTCATATGCCACGAGTGCAACCCTACAAAGCAAAAAAAAAGAAAAGAAAAAAAGAAATTGTTAACTATCAAAAATATGCTATATAGGGAGTTTCCATCGTGGCACAGTGGTTAATGAATCCAACTAGGAACCAGGAGGTTGCGGGTTCAATCCCTGGCATTGTTCAGTGGGTTAAGGATCCGGCATTGCCATGAGCTGTGGTGTAGGTCGTAAATGTGGCTCAGATCTGGCACTGCTGTGGCTCTGGCGTAGGCTGCAGCTACAGTTCCCAATAGACCCCTAGCCTGAGAACCTCCACATGCCCCGGGTGTGGCCCTAAAATGACAAAAGACAAAAAAAATGCTATATATATACCAATCTTATACCAGTCTTCATCAAGAAACTATTTCTTTATTAGGCTTTTCAGTTTTAAATTTAAAAAACAACTCTATCTAATGGAATATAGTTCATTAAAAAAAAAAAATTACTGCAATTGATGGCTGGCAAAATGGTAAACCAGAACAGATGGCTGTATTTCTTATCCATGCAAAAAAATCTGAACAAAACATTTTTTTTTAAATCGAAGTATAATTGATTGACAATGTTGTGTTAGTTTCTGGTGTACAGCAAAATGATTCATATATTCTTTGAAGAAAATGTCCTTGAAAACAAAGAACTAAAATTCTAAAATACCAAAATGCAAGGGATTAAGAATGATATCAAAGACAGATGTACTCTTGTACTTTTCGTGATAGGGAGAGTCATGGACAATAATTAAACTAAGATACTGATAGGGAAAAAAATTTTTTAAAGGGTATACCTTAATAAGTCAACCTAAAGAATAAAAATTGAATGGGGGTCTTTTAAACAAACAAAATAAAATTTGCTTTCTTCAAAGGAAATTAGAAAAAACACATAAATATAAAATGTGACTAAGACAGCAGAAACAAATCCTGATGAAACAGTCATAAAGTCATTATAAATGGTTTAAACTCACCAATCAAGACCTATAAAGGAGTTCTGACTTCTAATGATGGTGGACTAGCTTTTATCAAACTACCCTTCCAGCCAAAAATAAGTACAAACTCTACACAAAATATAAAACACTTTGAAGGCACCAAAGATAAACCAAACAAAAAGGAGAGCTGACCTTTGAAAGAAAGAAAACACACTGGGTAAGATCTAATTTTATAACATCTTCTCCCCAAGGACAGCATAACTGGAATTCAAGCAGAAATCCATGGTCTTGTGGGTTTGAGGAAGCAGAGGACAGTGTCCGAGGTTGTCAGAGGAATGTCAAAAGTAGCCAGGTTGGGGTAGAGGCAGGGAAACCCAAAACTACATGGGCTGACTATATATCCATGAGGCCAGAATCCAAAGAGCACAGGAGAAATCGACCAACCAAAGACTGAAAGAACTGAACAGAGATTTCATCAGCTATTCATCTCGGAGGAAACAAAATGTGCAATTCAAGTCCTGCCGACTTAGGTAGGGCTGGGGAAAAAATGTAGCCTTTCCAATGATGCCACCGATAGGCACGACTTAGAAGAAAAGACTGTGTTGAAAGATATTTGTCCTATGATTAAAGGCAAAACCAAACAGACCTATACTAACAAAGCCTTATACCAAGCCTTCAGGAGTTGAATGTGAGCGCTGGGTAACACAACCAGCTGCTACAATGGAACACAAAAGTATTCAGAGGAAGATAACATAATCCTGAGTGTTTACAATGTATCGTCTACAATGTAAGTATGCAACAAAAATTCACTAGACATGAAAATAAAGAAAATGTGACACACAGTCAAGAGAAAATTCAGACAATGGAAATGACTCTGATGTTAGAAAAAAAACCTTCAAAATAATTATGGTAAAGATGCTGCAAAATCAGCTAGGGAATTTCAGGAAAAGAATAGAAGCTGTAAAGACAGCATACTTGGAAATCCTAAACTGAAAAAAACAAAGTATCTGAAATTAAAATTTTAATAAATGGAATAAACAGTAGATTGGCCACAAGAAAAACATCAGTATACTTGAAGTGAGGTCAACAGAAATCACCCAAACTACAGCATAAAAATTAGAAATTAATTAGTTAGTTTACTGTTATTACAGAGTCTGAAAAACTGAAGGATGTTACAACATAGTCTAACATACTTAGAACTGGAAACCTCAGATAAGAGAAGAGATAGATATAAACAAGAAAACTATCTGAAAATTTTACAAATTTCATGAAAAACAACAGTAACAAATCTGGGATAAATAAAAAGAAAAGCCACCTAGGAAAAGCACAGTCACAATGTAAAGAAGCAAATAAAAAGAAATGAAACACACTCTATATACATGCGAGGGGAGGGAGAGAGCCAGAAAGAAAAAGAGAAAAATAAGAATGACAACAGAGCTACTGTTAGAAACAATGAAGGCCAGGAGACAAAAAAAATGACATCTTCAAAGTGCTGAAAAAACAACCAAAATCCTATATTTGGCCCCCCTAAAAAAATTGGTCAATATCTTTCATTTCAAAAATGAGGGCAGGAGTTCCCGTTGTGGCTCAGTGGAAACAAATCCGGCTAGGAACCATAAGGTTGTGGGTTCAATCCCTGGCCTCACTCAGTGGGTTAAGGCTCCGGCATTGCCATGAGCTGTGGTGTAGGTTGCAGATGCAGCTCGCTCGGATCCCGTGTTGCTGTGGCTGTGGTGTAGGCCAGCAGCTGTAGCTCTGACTAGATCCCTAGCCTGGAAACCTCCACATGCAGTGGGTGAGGCCCTAAAAAACAGCAAAAAAAAAAAACGACAAAAGGCAAAAATATAAAGATATTGGCATATAAACAAAAGTCATTTACAGAAGATTTGCATAGCAAAAATGACTAAGTAAGGGTTTTTGTGTGAAGAGAGATATAACAGATCACTTGAAATAATGGGTATTAGTGAAATCTATAGGAAAGAATGAAAAGAAGACTGAATCATATAAGATAAATATAAAATATCGCATATTTTCTTCAATTTTTTTTTGTCTTTTTGCCTTTTCTAGGACCGCACTCATGGCATATGAAGGTTCCCAGGCTAGGGGTCGAATCGGAGCTGTAACCACCGACCTATGCCACAGCCACAGCAACATGGGATCCAAGCCACATCTGCGACCTACACCACAGCTCACGGCAATGCCAGATCCTTAACCCTTTGAGAGAGGCCAGGGATCAAACCTAAAACCTCATGGTTCCTCGTTGGATTCGTTAACTGCTCAGCCACAACGGGAACCCCTTTTCTTCAATTTTTAAAAGTAAGTTTACAGCGCAAAAATAGCAGTAATGTACTGTGGATTTTATAAACTATATTAGAAAAAATATAAGCTATCAATATGAAAAAGGCAAAGATGGATAAAAATAAAAGTACTGTTGTGATATTCTTCCATTTTACATGTTTTTTATAACATTACTCAAAGATACTTTGCAATGAGATAAAGATGAATATTGTACTCTCTAGAGCAACCACTCAACATAACACAAGAGAAACAGATAAAAGACAAGAGTATATAAAACAGGATACTGGGAGTTCCCATAATAGCTCAGAGGTAATGAACCCGACTAGTATGCATGAGGACATGGGTTCAGTCCCTGGTCTCACTCAGTGCATTAAGGATCCAGAGTTGCCATGAGCTGTGGTGTAGGTCACAAACATGGCTCGGATCCCCTGTTGCTGTGGCTGTGGCGCAGGCTGGCAACTGCAGCTATGATTCAGCCCCTAGCCTGGGAACCTCCATATATCACAGGTGTGGCCCTATAAAAGCAAATAAAATAAAACAGGATACCAAAGATTAATTAATGAAAAAAGAAAGCAGTTACAAAATAAAACACATAAAATAGGGGGGACAAAATAAATACCAAAATTGCATAATTAAATATAAATATCAATAATTACATTAAATATAAATAGAATAAATCATCAAATCATAAGGCAGAGATTGTTAAAATAGCAAAGGAAGCAAATACTTGTTCTATAAAGATAATTCACTTCAGAAATAAAGACATAGGTGAAAAAAATGGGAAAACTATGATACACATAATATGACACATAAGAAAGCTGATGTGGCTATATAGATATCAAATAAAGAATATGTCAAGCTAATGGAGATTACCAGAGAAAACAAATTATTTTTTAAAAGGAGTATTATTTAGATGGCCATTTCATTAATAAAGAATAACAATCCAAGCATGTATATACCTAAGAATTTTAATGTACATGAAGCAAAAAATGCAGACATAAGGGGGAAAGACAAATTCATACATAGTTGATAATTTATAATATCGATCTCAGGAGATAATAAAAAAAGAAAAAATAGCCTGGATATGTGAAATTTGAACAGCACTATCAACCAAATTTAGTAAACTCAATAATGTGCAGTTTACATAATACACATTCTTGTCAAGTGCTCTGAAGAATATTCAATAGGAAAGACCATATATCAGAACATAAAAAAATCCTCAATAATTTTATTTATATAATTGATTTTTTCATTATAGCTGGTTTATAGGGTTCTGTCAATTTTCTGCTGTATAGCATGGTGACCCAGTGACACATAAGTGTATAGATTCTTTTTTCTCACATTATCATGCTCCATCATAAGCGACTAGATATAGTTCCCAGTGCTAAACAGCATAATCTCATTGTTTATCAAAGGCAATAGTCTGCATCTATTAACCTCAAATTCCCAGTTCATCCCGCTCCCTCCCCTCCCCCTTGGCAATCACAAGTCTGTTCTCCAAGTCCATGATTTTCTTTTCTGTGGAAAGGTTCATCTGTGCTGTATATTAGATTCCAGATATAAGTGAAATCATATGGTATTTGCCTTTGTCTTCAATCTTCGATATTTTTTTTATGTATCATACAGAATGTTATCTTTCCACAGGGCATTTAAATTAGAAATCAATAATTAAAGTATAGATATCCCCCATCAAATATCTGGAAATAAGCAACATCTTTCTAAATGATTCATGGGTCCAGTGAAGAAATTATAAGAGAAATCCGAAACTATTTGGAAATGAATAGTGAAGACACATTATGTAAAAATAATGAAATGATCTACAGAGTGCTTAAAGGAAAATTGCTCACTTAAAAGAAAACTTATATTACAAAATAAGAAGGGTTTAGACCCAGTGAAGGGTTTAGTCAAGTTCAGGAGCTAGAAAAAGAAACAATTTAAGAAACAACTAAGGGGCTGACTACCCTCCCCGGAAACAAAAGAAGCTGAAATATACCTCCTTTGCCTTCTCCCTCTAGCCAGCTCTAAGTCACTTGTATCTCCTTAGAATGAGCTGGTGCATAAGTCTGGCACCTCAACACTTTTGACCTCAACACTTTAGATTAGATGGAACGAACAAAGCATTCCATCCATACCCATTCTTCTCAAGCACACATAAAACATTCTCTAGGGTAGATCAAGTGAGGCTATAAAACAAGCCCTAACAAATATAAGCTTGAAATAGATCAAACATCTTTTTCAAACACTATGATATAAAACTAGAAATCAATTACAAGAATGGAACATTCACAAATATGTGAAAATCAAACCAAATACTACTGAACAATCAATGGTTCAAAGAAAAAAATAAAAAAAAAATCTTCAGATGAATAAAAATGGAAACAATATACGAAATTTATGGGATGCACAAAGTAGGTCTACTTGAGAAGTTTACAACAATAAATGACTTGATTGTGAGAAAGAAAGATCTCAAATAAACAACCTAACTTTACACCTCAAGGAATTAGAAAAGGAAGAACAAAGGAAGTCTGAAGTTAATAAAAGAAAGGATATGATAAAGATCAGAGAGGAAATCAATAAAATAGAGACCAAAAAAAAAAAATCAATAGACAAAAGCAATGAAACTAAAAGCTGATTTTTGAAAGATTTCCACAGAAAAGAAAATCATGGACTTGGAGAACAAACTTGTGGCTGCCAAGGGGGAGGGGGAGTGGGATGGTCTGGGAGTCTGGGGTTAACTGATGCAAACTATTGCCTTTGGAATGGATAGGCAATGAGACCCTGCTGTACAGCACTAGGAACCATGTCTAATCACTTGTGATGAATCTATACATGCATGTGTAACTGGGTCACTATGCTGTAGAAAATTGACAGAACACTGTAAACCAGCTATAATGGAAAAACATGGACACAATTTAGCTAGATTTATGAGAGTGAGACAGAGGGAGAGGACTCAAATAAATAAAATTAGAAGTGAACAAGGAAATGTTACAAATAACATCACACAAACACAAAGGATTAGAAGAGACTACTAGGTAAAATTATATGCCTACAGATTGGACAACCTGTAAGAAGTGGGTAAATTCCTAGAAACATACCACCTACCAAGACAGAATCATAAAAAAATAGAAAATCTGAAATAGAACAATTACTAACAAGGAGAAGAAACAGTACTCAAAATTGTAAATCAATAATACTTTAATTTAAAAAATTATGATAATGTCTATACTACCCAAAGCATTCTATAGATTCAGGGCAACCCTGTACAAATTCCAGTGGCATTTTTCAGAGAAATTTTTTTAAAGTCATAAAATCTATATGATACATGAAAGTATGCTCAACATTATTAATCATCAAGGAAAGACAAATCAAAACCACCTATCACCTCACACCTCTTAGAACAGCAATTATCAAAAAGACAAGCGGTAACAAATGTTGGCAAGGACATGGAGAAAAGTTAACCCTTATGCACTGTTCCTTAAGATTTCCTTTGTAAACAATCATGTTGGAGAAAAAGAAACAGTTCTACATCACACACACACAAACACATACACACACAACCACTGGAACTCAAAAATTCATTTTGTAAGGTGAGATGATAGAAAGTCACTATATAAAAATCAACTGTATTTTTATATACCAGCAATGAATGATTGAGACTGAAATTCAAAGTATCTTTCATAATAGCATAAAACATTAAATACTCAGGAATAAGTATAATGAAAAATATTCAAGACCTCTATACTGAAACCCACAAAATATTAGAGAATTTTTTTCGAAGACTACATAAATAAAGAGATATTTCAGAGTTCCCATCGTGGCTCAGAGGAAATGAATCTGACTGGTATCCATGAGGACTTGGGTTCAATCCCTGCCCTTGTTCAGTGGGTTAAGGGTCTGGCATTGCCATGAGCTGTGGTGTTGGTCGCAGATGCGACTCAGATCTGGTGGTGCTGTGGCTGTGGCCAGCAGCTACAGCACCTATTCGACCCTTAGCCTCAGAAATTCCACATGCCGTAAGTGCAGCCCTAAAAGAGGGGAAAAAGACAGAGAGAGAGAGAGAGAGAGAGAGAGAGAGAGGGAGGGAGAGAGAGAGAGAGATTTCACGTTACATGTTCATGAACTGGACAATCCAATAACAAACTATCAGCTGTCTCAAAGTTGATCTACAAAGTCAGTGCTATCCTGATAGATTCACTACTATATCCCAATCAAAATTTTAGCAGGATTTTTGCGGTAATTGACAGCTGCAGCTAAAACTTAAAGGAAATATAAAGGACTTAGAGTCATCAAAAAAATCTTTTAAAAGAACATAGTTGAAGGAGTTCCCATCGTGGCTCAGTGGTTAACAAACTCAACTAGTATCCATGAGGATGCAGGTTCGATCCCTGGACTTGCTCAGTGGGTTAAGGATCCAGTGTTGCTGTGAGCTGTGGTGTAGGTCGCAGACATGGCTCAGATCTCACATGGCTGTGGCTGTGGTGTAGGCCTGCAGCTGCAGCTCCGACTGGACTCCCAGCCTGGGAACCTCCACATGCCATGGGTGCGGCCCTAAAAAGACCAAAACAAAAAAGAACATAGCTGAAGGCTTTACAAAGCCTGACTTCAAAATTTATAAAAATGTTGTAATAATCAAAAAAATGTTGAGTACAAAAATAACTCAACAGAGAAAGTATATTTTAAATAACTGATACTGAAACAACTGTACCTCTGTAATGAATAAAAAGGCCTCAAACATACAGAAAAAGTAATCTAAGATGGTTCATCGACCTAAACATAAAAGCCAAAACTGTTAACACTGTTAGATGAAAACAAAAGAAAATACATTTACGTCCTTAGGATGATAAAGATCTTTCTATACACAAACCTACTAAGGATTAGGCAAAAAAAAAAAAAAAAAAAACTGATCTAAATTACTCATCAAAAATAAATCTTCTGGGAGTTTCCATCATGGCTCAGCAGTTAACGAACCTGACTAGCATCCATGAGGACTCGGGTTTTATCCCCTGGCCTCGCTTAGTGGGTTAAAGATCCGGCATTGCCTTGAGCTGTGGTCAAGTTCACAGACGTGGTTCAGATCCCGCATTGCTGTGGCTGTGGTGTAGGTCAGCAGCTGCAGCTCCAATTTGACCCCTAGCCTGGAAACCTCCATATGCTGCAGGTGTGGCCCTAAAAAGACAAAATAAAATAAAATTAAAATTAAATAAAATAAAACTTCTGTTCTTAAAAAGATACTATTTAGAAAATGAAAAGACAAGCCATAAATAGGAAGATAATATTCAAAATATACATACCTGACAATGGACTTAAATTTAAAATTCTATAATTTGATAATAAATAGACAATACAATTTTAAATTGAACTAAAGAATTAAATAGAACCCTGACACAAGAAGATACAAATGGTCAACTAGCACATGTAAGGACGTTCCATTAGACATCACCTGTTATCTAGGAACTGCAAATTAAAACCACAAGGAGGCCTACCTACTAGAATAGTAACTAAAAAAGATGAGAATGTGGGTCACCTAGAGATCTTAGACATATGGATGGGAACATAAAATGATATGACTACTTTAGAAAACCACTTGCGGCTTTTTATGTACCTATTCCCGTAGTTCAATAACTCCATTCCCAGGTATTTACACTCTCTACTCTCTCCTTCCCCCAAGAGAGGCGTTGTATATAAATGTTTAGAGCAGCTATTTTATAATAGCCAGTTAATCAAGCCCCTAAAAATTCCACCAATAGGCTGATGGATAAACAAAGTATGGTATCTCCACGCAACAACATACTGCACAGCAATGAGAAAAACAAACTGCTGATGCTGACAACAGTCTGCAAAATCTCAAAAATATCACGCTGTGCTAAAGATGCCAATGAGTACATAATGTATAATGCCACTTATATAAAGTTGTATAGCAGGTCAGACCAAGATATATTAAGAGACACCAGCAAAGTGATTGTATCTGTGCTTCAGAACAGACTGTGAAAGTGACTGGAAAAAAGGCATGGGGGCTTAAATCTGGGTGATCACAATTTCCATACTTTGAAGTGGTAGTTACACAGGTAGGTATAGATATTTGCTAAATTGCTCAAACCATACACTTAAAATCAGTGCAGTTTCTATGTGGTAGTTGTACACTCCCCATCAAAAAGACCAATATCCCTAAATAACTTTAAAGAGTAAGCAGTATTTATAAAGATCACATTTTTAAAAGGGACATAAAATGACAAAAACAAAAGATAGATATAGATAAATAGCTCTCCAAAACATATATGTAGGTCTTTTTCTCTAGACACCTTGATAGATAGATATATATACACATATATATCTCCAATATAAATGAACCAAAAGAAAGCTAGCATAGCATTCTTAATATTTAACAAAGAAAATAGGATTCAAGGAAAAATCACAAAGGACAAAGAAATTACATGTTAGTAAAAGGAATAGTAGGTTGAGAATATAAATCTATTATGTACATAAATGCACCTAACAGTTTTGCCTCAAAATATATAAAATAATAGTTAAAAAATATGGAAAGAGGTGGATATATCTAAAATCATAATTATGATATTAACTCAGTCTTGGAAACTGATGGATCACACAGACAATAAAGTAACAAAACAATAGAATAATGTAGTGAATAAACTGAAACTAACGGCTTTAAATAAGATTCACGTAAAGCAGAGAAATGTGCATCAAAACGCTGCTAAAAACTGACAGATGTAATAGGCCACAATAAACAATAAATTCCAAAGGCTCAACATCATATTGAAAACATTTTATAACTATAATAGGTAATAAAATCAGAAACTGATTAAAAAAAGGGAAGCCAAAACAAATTTATGTGTGGAAAATAAGTAAACTATCATTAAACAACCATGATAAGGGAAACCTTAAGGGAAATGATCATTTTAATTATGTTTTTAACTAAACAAGTAATCTCCAAAGCAAACAAGTTCAACATTCAACACAAGAATCTGGAAAGAGCAATTAATAAAATGAAGAACATCTAAAGGAAATAAATAAGAATGATGAAGGAAAAAAATCGATGCAAAGAAACATTTATAAAGGGAGCAAGAGCAGGAAGAAATAGAAAAAAGGAAGAAGGAAGGAAAAAAGTGGGAAAGAAGATTAACAACTTTGAAAAGATCTCTAAATTAAACATAACTCAGGAAAATCTGAATAAGATAACAAGAAATGCAGGTTAACAAAAAACAGAGGTACAAACCTTATAATGAGAAAGCTATAAAATAAATCAGTCATTGTTAAATAATGTACAGCATGGTTACTCTAAATAATAACACTGTTTTGTATATTGAAAGTCGTTCTGATAGTAGATCTTAAAAGTTCTCATTACCAGCAAAATATTTTGTAACTATGGGTGGTGATGAATATTAACCAGACTTACTGTGGTGATCATTTCCTAATACATACAAACATTGAATTATCATGTTGTACACCTGAAACATACAATGTTATGCCAATTATACCTCAATAACATAAATAAAAATTAAATACAATAAACAGAAGCAAAGATAACTACAACAGAAAATATTAAATGAGAAAATAATGCAAACATTCTTGAAAGTATTAAATGTCAAAATTGAGAGGGAGTAGAAAACTTCACTAAACAAGCATAAAATATAGAAAATTTAATAATGATAATATTAAAAAACTCTCTTCCACAACAAAAAAGATCAGGCTCAGATCATTTTGTCAGTGAGCTCTACTTTCAAGGAAGAGAAAATCCCTATCTTGAACACTAAGGCATTAAAGTATATTGGAAAAGATTTCTTATGTATTGGATGAAAACACTGGTATCTTAATTATAAAGCCTGATAAGGATAATGCAAGACAATTCCACTAATCAACACAAATGCAAATATCCTAGTGCAAACATTAGCCAATCAAATCCAACAAGGTATTAAATGATAGAGGAAAAAGAAGAGTTACAATCAAAGTTTACCTGGCTATCTAGTCACATCTTATGGCTAGAAAATAAATATCCTGATAATTCAAGGATAGTTTGACATGGAACAAAAATCTATGAAAATAATCACATAAATAGAGGAAATGATAAAATCATATGATTATCTCAACAAATGCAGACACAGCATTTGCAAAAGCTTAAAAGCGATTCATGTGGAAAATTCTCAGACTACTAAGAATGAGGGCAACTTCCTAACCAGATCATCTGAAACTGAAGATTTCGGATTCTACACCAAAACTACAGGAAGAACCATAACTAAAAAACTTCAGACACATAATGCTATCTGCTATCACTACTTCAGGCCAACACTATGAGACAAGAAAAAGAAATCCGAGTCGTAACAATTAAAGGAGGGGAGAAAAAGCTGATCAGCAGCAAGTATGATTATCAACATAGAAAAATTTAATACAATCAATAGATAAGTAGAAAATGTGACTATCAGCATTAAAAAAAAAATAATAAAACAGGCAAAACCAAGGTAAGAATGAACAGACTCCATACATAAACACTTGAAAAATAGAGTAAGAAATTCAAGCAAGATGATTAAGCTGAAAATCGGCTTATAGAAGTCCACAAGGTTAATCTAGAGAACTAATAACCAAGTAGAAAATATAAAAGCAAATAAGATAATAACCAAAATAAAACAAATAATATCTTTAAGTTAACTTCAGAACGCACAAGACTTTAATGGAGAAACTTTATGTTACAATCAGCTATAACGGATACAAGGAATTAATGGAAAATTATTCCATGCACAGGAAAAAAACTGTTTGTGAGCCCTTGATTTCTTTTCCTACTACAACCCTTCCCATTTCATTCTGAAGAAGCTCAGGGTCTGATTCCAAGCTGATTCCAAGCATTTAAGTTCCCACCCTCCATGAAGGTACAGAACTAGTCACCCTTCCAGAGACTGGCTTTCACCAATATCCCTAAGTCTCCTGGAGTCAGGTGTCTTTCAGCAGTGATACCTGTGGTCTTATCCTTCCCTGCTGAGTTGTAAGACTCCACACCTGCCGACAGGTGCATACACTCACACTCACACACACAGGCACACACATGCATCAGCACTCACATTGTGTGCACAATGTTGAGCGTTGGTTTCTATGGCTTTATCTGGTCTAAGCTTCCTCTTGGGAGCTGGAACTGTTCAATGCAATGACTGGGCGTTCAGGCTCCAGTGGAGACAACCGGCGGCTGGGAATTTGTGAAATAAGAAGATCACAGTATAAGGAGTGGACACGAGAAATGCACCAAGTCCTAAGGCAATTACAGACAAGACACCTGACTAAAGACCTCATCTTAACATAAGGCACCCAAAGCAGCAACCCCCCAGGGGAGACAAATGCCGCTCACCAAGTCTGGACAGCCTCGAACATGCATTGAAACAGAATTCAGAGAGATGAGCCAGAATCCTAAAAGGGTCTCCTCTACCCTTTGGCCATGGACCTAAAGGGCTGTATCACTTCGTAAACCCTAATGTATCCAGATGAATGAGCCTCTTGCACAACTCTCACCTCCTGTCTCACTCTGCTGGAGAAGATTTCAGAACTCACATGCAATGTCTGAGACAAGGAGAAGGGCAGTATTTTAAGATTCACTGGAATTTTCACATATAAAGAAAAGAACTTACAGCCTAAGTTCCTTTCTTCAAGCAGATATATTAAAAACAAAAAAAAACTTTCTTTTCCTTTCTTCAAATCCTTTCTTCACGCAGATATATTAAGAAAAAAACTCTCAAGATCTATATCTCTCACTGTAATCATTCTAAAAGCAAGGCAGATAATTAATAGTGTTTCATTTTGGGGGGAAATTGTCTAAAGTTAACATAAATTACTTACATTATTATTGAAAAACCACATATATAAATCTGATGTTTCTCTCAGGATAGCGTTTGCAGATTTATAGACCCAATGCAAAATAAATGAGGATAAGGAAGCAAGGATCTTACTCACTTATTCTTGGGCCACACAGAGTAAATTCTCTATAAACCCACTGCGTTGTCTTTGCTTGGGCCAACCTGAACCACCGCTGCTCCCTGCACCTGCTTCCCACCCTCCATGCCTCGGCACACACAGAAACACTTCCAATGCCTCTCTCGTTTTTGTTGGTTTGTTTTTTGAGTTGGGATTTTTTGGAGGTTTTGTTTTGTTTTTTGGCTACCGCGCAGCATGAGGCGTTCCCAAGCCAGGGATCAGATTCAAGCTGCAGTTGTAGCCTGTGCCACAGCTGTGCCAATGCCGGATCCTTAACCCACTGTCCCTGGCTGGGGACTGAACTTGCATCCCAGGGCTCCAGAGATATGGCTCTATTTCTCTCTCTCTCCCCTTTTAAAAATTGAGATATAACTGACATATAACATTCTGTGGGTTTCAGGTGAAGGACATGATTCAATATTATGTATCTACTGTGAAATGATTACAAAGAGTTTCCTGTACATCCATCACCACACAGAGTTACAATTTTTTTCTCCTGATGAGAAATTTTAAGTAGAACTTCTACTCTATTAACTTTCAAATATGCAATACGGCATGGCACTGTAAACTATAGTCAATGCCTCTCTTTATCAACTCCTTTTTTTTTTTTTTTTTTGCTTTTTAGGGCCACACTTGCAGCATATGGAGGTTCTCAGGCTAGGAGTTGTCAAATCAGGACTTCAGCTGCCAGCCTACACCACAGCCACAGCAACACCAGATCCGAACCACATCTGCGACCTACACCACAGCTCATGGCACTGCAAGATCATTAACCCACTGAGCAAAGCCAGGGATCGAACCCACAAACTCATGGTTCCTAGTTGGATTCGTTAACCACTACGCCACGACGGGAACTCCTTTCAACTCCTTCCTTAAATGGCACTCAGACATCACCTTCTCCTTGAAACTCTTCTGCCAGGTGCCCAAGCCCATAGGGCTGTCCCAACGACAGCTCAGCTTCCATCTGCCTTGCATTGGACTCACCTGTTTCTGCAGGAGGCAAGGCTGGTATTACAGGTGTCTGAACTTTGATGTCACACAGAGCACCCTTGTCACACCTTCACTTGGTTTTTAATGCCCTCCAGTCCACATCTTGAAAATTTCCATAAGTTTATCTTTGACCCTGTGTTTTATTTTTTTATTTTTTATTTGTTTGTCTTTTTGCCTTATTTGGGCCGCACCTGCAGCATATGGAGGTTCCCAGGCTAGGGGTCTAACAGGAGCTGTAGCCGCTGGCCTTCGCCACAGCCACAGCAACGCAGCATCCGAGCCGCGTCTGCAACCTACACCAAAGCTCACGGCAACGCCGGATCCTTAACCCACTGAGCAAGGCCAGGGATTGAACCTGCGTCCTCATGGTTTCCAGTCGGATTCGTTAACCACTGAGCCACGACGGGAACTCCAGACCCTGTGTTTTATAAGTGAATGGAGCATGAGCAGAGAACACACAACGTGCATGTCTGCAGTTCTGTTCCACCTCGTTGCAGATCGTCTTCTCCATGCCCCTGAGGACAGAATTCCAAGGGACCCAGGATGTTTGGGAGTTTGGCAAGACTCAACGTCAAGGTAAGTGCATTACATTTATCACCGAGTAGTGAGGGAGTAAGCAGAGGCCCCGAACGCCCCCCAAAGACTGTGCTTGCCATTTGAACCAGAACTTGATTTGACTGCAGAAAGAAAACAATGGTTCGAAACATTAGCAGACTGTTTATGCTGAAAATAATGACAGAAAGAAAGAGAAGGAGTGGGTAACCCCTGAGTTGTTTTCCTTTCAGTTTTTCCCTATATATCTGCAAGCAAAGGTGGAGTGTGAAGTCAAATATGCACATAAGAAATGAAATCAAAATAACTGAGGTCATTTTCTGCAGTGTTTCCATTGTTCCGGTAAAAATGGGACACGTGAATTTTGTAATTTCGGTGATTCCGCATACACATTTAGTGCCCTTACATTTAAAACGTGCACACATAATATAAAAATGAATGGTAAAGTCCATGCTAATACTTTACATTTCCAGTTATTCCTTACTTAGAATGACATTAAATAGCAAGTTTAAAAAAACAAGAAATAACTACAGTTCCCATCGTGGGGCAGCAGAAACAAATCTGACTAGGAACCATGATGTTGTAGGTTCGATCCCTGGCCTTGCGCAGCGGGTTAAGGATCCAGTGTTGCTGTGGCTGCGGTGTAGGCCGGCAGCTGTAGCTCTGATTTGACTGCTAGCCTAGGAACCTCCATATGCTATGGATGCAGCCCTAAAAAACAAACAAACAAAATGAAATATGTAATATCAGGTAAAGACTAGGACATAAAATAATAATGATGACAGTGGGAGGTATGGTTTCCTAGTGCAACCTAAATGCCAGACACTATGAGAGGCCCTTTATATATATTTCGTTTCGCATGTATATAAAATTAAATCCTAACAACCAATCCACGAGATAGACAATGTTCTTCCTATTGCTCTTCTTCTTACTCTGAGGACAGAGAAGAAAGTTTAGTTAATTGATTCATGATCACAAAGCTAATAAGTTACAAAGACAGTCACCTTCCACTGAATTCAAACTCCAAGATTCAGATATATTGGACAACATTTGCCCAAATGCTAAATGAAGTGAGAACGACTGCAAATCCCATGTCTGAATGGGAACAACTCCCAAGATGGTACCCTCAGTTTCACAGAGACCTGACAATAACCATCTGAATCATTACTAGGGAACCTAAAAGATCCACTAAACCATCAAGGAGAACTACATCATTATCAAGCAGAGCTTTAAAGAAAATCAAGGAGCCAAAAACGTTTTCTTTCCTAGAGTATCCACACAGTTAACTGAGTCTCCAGCCTTCCCCAAACTATTCCTCCTTCTGAAGAAACACGTGCGGTTCTGAAGTTCTATGACTACAGAGAAGATGCCTAAACGTGGCCCTCAGCCTCCACCTTGCAGGGCGAGTGAGAGCCTGGGCCTGCTGGACAGCAGCGTTGTCCCATTTTAAGGCAGGTGTGATAGCTTGTTATACTTACACATCTTGGAAGTCACCTTAGGAAAGCCACATGTGGGCACTTGGAAATCGGGCAGGTGTGAAATCACCCCCCCGATGGGACCCTCTTCACTTCCCCTTGCTTGTTTCCTACCACTTCAGCCTGGGACAGGAGTGAAACCAACATCTGTCAAAACGAAGCTGGGATGTTCATTTCAATGCCTCTGTCTGGGAGGTCCCATTGTGGCTCAGCAGGTTACGAATCCCACTAGTATCCTTAAGGATGTGGGTTCGATCCCTGACCTTACTCAGTGGGTTGAGGAACCGGAGTTGCCATGAGCTGTGGTGTAGGTTGCAGATGCAGCTCAGATCTGGCGTGGCTGTGGCATAGGCTGGCATCTGCAGCTCTGATTCAGCCCCTAAGAAAAATGGCAATACATACATACATACATAAAACATGCTTCTGTTTTTAAAAAGTTACTCAGGAGCCACCATGTACGTGTGTTGCCTTCTACCTGTTAGGATTTTGAAATGACATCACCACAAATTTCAACTGAAAATTTGGAACCGGAAAACAGTCGACTCTATCTGCTATCCCTAAAGGTACGCTGGCCTCTTAATCTTCTTATATTCATTGCAAGTAGGTAACAAAGCACTCTGTGGGTACAAATGCATTTTTAGCACACTTTTGCATAAGGGAAAGCCCGCGACAGGAGTCACCGAAAGCACTCAGATTTAGGAAGTGCGTTGTTATCATCGCTAGAAATGGGAGCCAAGACTCTCTCTGTCCAGGTGTTGCTCTCCATCAAATTGGCGGTAGCACTTCAAGAATCAAATGCCTGGAGGAAAAGATTAAAAAGACCAAAAAAAAAAGGTGAAAAAAATATATGAAAGGGAAGAAGAATTGGACAAAAGCCTCAAAGCTACAAGTAGGAACAAAAAAAGGAAATTAGACTCTTGAATGTTTCATTAGGATAAAAATGTCCAAATACAAGCTTTGCCACCAAAAACAGTTATTCTGTGCTATCTGATCAGCCGTACGCCACCTTATCTCTTCACATCACTAGGCTGTTTTTATATTTGAAACTACATAATATATTACACTTTAACACCTATCTGCTTGGAACACAGTAGAAAAATACCTACACAGCATAAATCATACATGACATCACATTAGGTCTTTTAAATAATGCTGTGAACACCAGGAAAAGATTCTAGGGGTCCATTTTTCATGCTGTTTTTTGCTGCTGCCCAAATGGAAATGCCTACTTTGCCTGGCCACCAGTTTCTTTCAATTAAATAAATCAAATGTGTACAAAGAACTTTTCATGCATGAAAGGTACAAATAGGAAGGCCATTATCTACCCACCTCAGGACCCAGAAGGCTGAGTTCAAACATGCCTGGTCTATCCTATGGGAACCCTCCTTCTATGTCTGATACTTTGTTTCTCCCTCTGTCCCCCGTTTGACCTCTCTGTTTTTATCAATACCTCCAACCCATGGACAGAAAGGACAGGAGAGAGAATTCCCACAGGAACCATGTTTTCCTCTCTGCCTGGCAGAAAAGCGTACCACACGGATGAAATAACCTCCTTGTCTGAACCCGGGCACAAGGACAATTTTATTCACTTGTGTATCTCCCTGGATCGGCACAATAATAGAAACTCGGTAAGCACCCAATGCATATGGAAAGATGAAACAAAACCAGTCAGATTTGCCTTTGTATTGTAATCCTGGTAGTAGGTTTTGGAGGGAATTCAACCAAAAACAAAATGAACTTAAAGATTCATGGAGGTCTAGAGGTCTGATGTGGTGCTTGAATCCCTTGCTTCTCAGGGAAAAGTCCTATACCTGTGTGATCCCTCCCACTGGTTGGTCACCATGGCTGGTGTCCTCTTATTGCTCTTATTCTTACTATGAGGACAGAGAAGAAGTCCCCAGGCTAGGGGTCATATCAGAGCTGCAGTGTAATATACACCACAGCCACAGCAACGCCAGATCCGAGCCACATCTGTGATCCTCGACACACCTTACGGCAACAGCAGATCCTTAACCCACTGAGTGAGGCCAGGGATCAAACCCGCATCTTCATGGCTACTAGTTGGGTTCTGAACCTGCTGGGCCACAACAGGAACTCCCCACAGACTCCACCTTTAATCAAATGTATAAAGTCATTTTTTAAATATTATCAACTTTGAGGGAGTTCACGCTAAAATTATTATCCTTATTGTTAGGCATTGGCTTACTGGTGCCTTCATTTTAAAGAAATCAGAGTTTAAGGTTAGCTATAGATGAAAAATAACCACATTAGCACATCCAGTATAAATACTAACATCCCCAATCCACAATAAGCAATCATTCTAAATTTAAAACAAAAGCTTCCCCCTTACCCTACTTTCGATTACAGGGGATGTGCAATACTCTAAAGTACTCAAGGTCGTGGCACCAGCTGCAGGAATTTAATACCCCTTGGGCTCTCATAAAACCCAGTTTCCTCTCCTTTTATTTTGCCTTGCTCTTTTCTTTTCATCTTTCTTTTCTTCTTCCCTGAGGAGGGATAAAGGGACAGGAATAAGGCAGGGCCAGGGCACGCGACCCACAAATCAAACCAATCCAGATTTTCACAAGTCAGTGCACATTCTTTACCTAGGATGGGCCCCAGAATAGAGGAAAAAAGTGAAACCTCAAATTCATAAGTTTTAGTTTGATGCTATGGCTTAATGCAGAATTAGAGACAGTCTGAATAAAACAGCATTGCTTGGCATCTGAAAAACACTTTGGTGGGAGGTAAAAAATGTTTTGTTTCTCTCCTTGCATACCTAATTTCCAGGCCTCCTTAGATTACAAGAGTCCCCAGGGTGGCGAAGTGTATCTGAGCCTGGCATTCTGCTCAACTCTCCAGCATCTAATACTCCATCCCTTCAGTGGACATCTGGAGAGTCTGGGCAAATATATCATCGTTTCCCAGAAACTGTACTGAGATCAAGAGCTCTGGATAGAAAAAAAAAAAAAATTAAAAAGGAGCTTCCGCTGTAGCTTATCAGTAATGAACCCGACTGGTATCCATGATCGAACGCAGGTTCAATCCCCAGCCTCGCTCAGTGGGTTAAGGATCCAGTGTCACCGTGAGTTGTGGTGTAGGTTGCAGATGTGGCTGGGATCCTGCGTTTCTGTGGCTGTAGTGCAGGCCAGTGGCTTCAGCTCCGATTCGACCCCTGGCCTGGGAACCTTCATGTGCTGCGGGTGCGGCCCTAAAAAGATTAAAAAAAAAAAAAAAGGAACAATAACCATAATAACCACTTAGTCCAGTCCTTTTGTTTTCTACATGAGAAAACTGAGGCTCCCCAAAAGACATCTACTCTGCCTAAGGTCATTTAATGAAAACATGGCAGAGGATAGAGCAGAAAATCCAATATTCCAAATATCCAACCTTCCCTAAAATTGTATTTACTCAATATGTACTCCAGACCTAATTATATAGACTGAGATAAAGTGGAAAATCTAAATAAGTATTTGTTTAACTCGGATTAAAATACCACTCTTTGGATTATGGTAAAACCCCTCAACTCGCACTTGGCAAATTTGGCTTTTGCGAGAGAGAGAACTCAGCTAGGCCTAGGTCAGCACTGCCCTTTGCGTTATTTACGGAGAAGGCGCGTGTCTAATGTAAATGTGAGTAGCACTGGAATTGGTGGAACCCCTCGGCTTCTGCTCTGGAACCCACCCCTCCCCGGCCCCATTATTTCTGGGTAGAGTCCCCTCCTCTCTCTCTGAAAGATCTCCCCTCCCCTGAATGTGGGGTCCTCTCCACGCCCTTGAGGGATCCCCTCTGCCCATCTACCCACGGCGACGGGAGGTCTCTTCCACTCTCACAATTTTATCTACCAACCCCACATGCTAACGGCTCCCACGTCCCTAACTCTAGTCGGCCACTTTAAATACTTCTGCACTAAAGCATCAAAAAGAAGAGAAGAAAGGGAAACAAAGGAAGGAGAGAAAAGGAAAGGGGGAGTTCCTGTTATGGCACAGCGGAAACAAATCCGACTAGGAACCATGAGGTTGCGGGTTCGATCCCTGGCCTCGCTCAGTGGGTTAAGGATCCGGCGCTGCCGTGAGCTGCGGTGTAGGTCACAGATGCAGCTCGGATCCCGCGTTGCTGTGGCTGTGGTGTAGGCCGGCGGCTACAGTTCCTGTTAGACCCCTAGCCAGGGAACCTCCACGTGCCGCGGGTGTGGCCCTAAAAAGACAAAAGAAAAAGGAAAAGGAAAAGGAGAGAAAGGGGACCCTCCAGGGGGTGCCTTGCAGCAGAGAAACTGTCTCTGCCCCACAGCACATCAAATCAGGCATGTCATCATTTTTGTCCAAAAACTTGATCCTTCACTTTTGTTCCCAACTTCAGCTGTTAGCACCAGCTCTCCTATAGAGCCCAAACAAGAAATCCAGGATTTATTCTATATCCCTCCATGGCCCTTAGAACTTACATCCAGGGAGTTCCTGTTGCAGCAGCGGAAACGAATCAGACTAGTATCCATGAGGATGTGGGTTTGATCCTGGCGTTGCCATGAGCTGTGGTGTAGGTTGCAGACACAGCTCAGATCCCACAGTGGCTGTGGTGTTGGCTGGCAGCTACAGCTCCAGTTCGACCCCTAGCCTGGGAACTCCCATATGCTTATGAGTGCGGCCCTAAAAAGCAAAAAAAATTTAAAAATTTAAAAAAATAAAGAACTTACATCCAATAAAATTCCAAAGTCTGCTGCTTTTACCAACAAGATTCTCATTCTCCTGTTTTGCCTGGATAACTCAAAAAGCCCACCACCCGCCCATGACCAACTGGTCTGCATGCCTCCGGCCTCATTCCGCCTTCAAACCTGTCCTCTTGCCAAGAAACCATTCCCCAGTTCCCATCGTGGTTCAGCAGGTCAAGAACCCAGTGTTGTCTCTGAGAGGATGCGGGTTCAACCCCTGGCCTTGCTCAGTGCTGGCGCTGCCGCAAGCTGCGGTGAAGCTCGCAGATGCAGCTGGGATCCGGCACCGTCGCGGCTGTGGTGCAGCTCCCGTTTGACCCCTAGCCTGGGAACTTCCCTAAGTTGCAGGTGTGGCCACAATAAGAAAAAAAAAAAAATTCCCCAGAGATCCTTATAACGCACAAAACTATCTCCATCACACCCGCGCTCAAAGCTCAAAACCCTTCAGTGACGAAGCCCTAACCCCCTAAGCCAGGCCCCCATCCAGCCTCCATCCATCACTGCCCCACATTCCACGTGGTCTGGGAATGGCTTGCGGCTTCCTGCCATGCCGGCGTTATTTCTAACCTCGGTGCTTTTGTTCATGTTGTTCCCTCATCTCCACCTTCGTTTTGCAGGGCTCGGCTTGGGCACCAGCCCCTCCAGGAACCTTTTCCTGGCTTGGGGCTAGTCTAGCTCTCCATTCTCAGTCCTCCTGAGATACCCTGTAACCCTCGGCTGCTCTCTCACACAGCTTTCCTCACTCCTCTTTAGGGTGTGTCTCACCCCCGAGGGCAGACGCAAGGCTCTACTCACTTCCCGATGCCCGGCTGGTTCCTAGCACGGTGCCAGTTCCAGAAGAGGTGCCCTATAAATGTCTACTGAACACGTAAAACAAGTGACTGGTCCTGATAAGCCCAGACCCACTAATCTCACCTTGTCTCTGAGCTCCTTCCCACTTCCCAGAAGCCCTGCTGAGTTCTAGGCAATGGCCACGAGGAATCACATCAATTGGCCGTACCCCAGCGATGGTTCTAATTTAAACTTATACTAATTTGGCTGGCCTTTCCAAGTCAGTTTTTTTTTTTTTTTAGGGCCACACCCGCGGCATATGGAAGTTCCCAGGCTAGGGATCCAAACGAAGCTACAGCTGCTGGCCTACACCACAGCCACAGAAACGCGGGATCCAAGCCATGTCTGCATCCTACCCCACAGCTCATTGCAATGCCGGCTCCTCAACCCCACGGAGCGAGGCCAGGGATCGAACCCACATCCTCATGGATCCTAGTTGGGTTTGTTAACCACTGAGCCATGAAGGCAACTCCCCAAGTCAGTTTTAATTAACAAGGTCTTTTCTGTTAAGATGGCTCGTATAGAGTGTTTTCTGGGCTGAATTATTCTGGTGCGTGCCTCAGTGCTCTGTCACTTTGTTTGGATGGAGCCTTCTACAGTAAATGCAGAGTTTCCAAGTCTTTACAAGTTCCTGTTGAAGATATTTCTAAGCAGAATATTAGAGCCACCTGTTTTCACTCAATCATAATGCCCTTCCTCAGCCAAACTTATTTAAGCTTGGTCCCAGTCCTATTTTTTTTCCCTTTCTTTGGGAATAATTTGAGAAAAAAATCCACTCAGCCATTCTGAAGTGAGAGGAGATTTAAAATGATTAAAACATACTTTACATTGAAGGTGTAACTGCTTTTGGCTCAGAATAACCAACATAATTCAGAAATGCATTCAAACTACATTTCAATTTAGGACCTAGCTTAGTCTTCCTGATGGAATCGCTGTCTAACCAGCTTAAAGCAAAATAAAATATTTTTAAGTTAAAAAGGACGAAAGCTATCACTTCTGGGTAAATGCAGTCAGCACTGCATTTTAGCAGAACATCATGATTATTATAATACATAACAATAATAAACATTTCTGCCGTCGGGGTCCTGGGCACTGCAGAGAGAAGAAAGGAGCTTGCTCCATGGGCTTGTCATCTAAATTAAACAAGCAATAGGAGTCGCACAAGTTTCACAGGTTAGAGTTAATTAACATTTTATCCCTAGCAGAGAAGGAAAAAAGGAAAGAAAATTAAAATCAATATTAACAGCATCAGAATTCACTTCAAACCTTAAAGGAGCCATCTGTAATGTGAATGTAATTTAAGAGACTTATAACATCACCAAGCCCAGCCAGATACCCCTTTTCTCCTGCACCCAACTCAGCTAACCCTTAAAGACAGCATATTTGTGTGGTTGATTCCCGAACGGCCTCACACAGCCAATGGCAGACCTGCTCAGACACACAGGACAGATTAGATGAACTCCAGGAACCGCTCCCGTTTTATGACGCAATTTTCTCTTTTTTTGTCTTCCTCCACTCCTTATGACGAAGCATCCAATAACAAAAAATACATTGAACCTAGATTTATCTCATACTGCATTTATTTTTTTTTAAATTGAAGTACAGCTGATTTATAATATATTAGTTTCAGGTGTACAACAGTGATTCAGTATTTTTATAGATTATACTCCATTTCAAGTTATTGCAAAATAATTTCTGCATTTCCTTGTGCCACATACACAAGGAAATATAAGAAACAAGCTATACAGTATATCCTTGTTGCTTCTCTATGTCATACATGTACCCCAGTGTTCAGCGAAGCATTATTGACAATAGCCAAGATATGGAAACAACTTAAGTGTCCACCGACAGATGAATGGATACAGAAGATGTGGGAGAAATATATATATATATAATGTAATATATATATAAAATATATGTAATGTAATATTATATAAATATTTTAATGTAATATTACTCAGCCATAAAAAAGAATGAAATTCTGCCATTTGCAACAATGTGGATGAGCCTAGAGAATACACTTAGGGAAATAAATCAGAGAAAGGCAAATACGCCGTGTTATCACTTATATATGGAATCTAAAAAATAACACGAATGAATGTAATAACAAAGCAGAACAGACTCACAGATATAAAAACAAACTCATGTTCACCCACGTGGAGAGAGAAGCGGGGAAGGGAAAATAGGGATATAGGATTAAGAGACACGCTGTGGTTATTTGTAAGCCTTCACCCTCAAATCCTTCACCCAAAGACTATTTGAAATTGATGTATCAACCATTTAAGTCTCTCTAATACAGTTCCATTTTCATAAAATTGACTCTGTTTTCTACCAAGTTATTGAAACACACATGCCAACGAAGGATTAAGGCCCAATCAGCCCCCTACTATGAAAAACAAAAAAATTCTTTAAGTGTACTAGCTTCCAAATGCTGAGTGCTGAAGAACGAATACCAAAAACGGTAGCCTTAAAAAAAAAAAGGCAGGGCGCTATTAGGTGAAAGAATAATAAGATGTAGTCCTCTTCAATCTTGCTCCAAGATTTTCTTAAATGTGAGTCCCCACAAGAATGAAGATGGGAGGCATCACTGCCCATGAATGTTTTGGTTTGCTGGCCCTCGGCGCTCTCTGGCTGTTCCCTCCACCCCAGGAAAGCAAGACAAAGCCTGTTGTCCACCTGCCCATCAGACTGGATGTGGCAAAGTCAGAGGCCAGGCTGCATGCAGTGAGCTCGCATCACTGACACAAATTACATCTAATTGCACAGGGGCACATGCGCAGCCTAAGAGACGGCCCGCACCTAATTGCCTGGGCCAGTCATAAGGGACACCTTACTATTAACCAGTCCCTTCCCGCCACCTGCCTCCACACTTGGTGTTGGAGGGCAAACCTCTCTCCAGCTATACCTTCACACCTGGATGATCAGGCCCCCTTCCCCCCAAAAAAGTGCGTGTGTCGGGGAGGGGGGAGGACAGGGAACAAAAATATAAATATTTCATAACCCTAAATAATCTTATGCTATTCTTATAGGGGAACAATAACAAATATATAGTGTGTATATATGCAAATGCACACATACATATATATGTGTATATATTATAACCTTGTTATATATGCATATTCACACGTGCTCTTCTAAAGATATACATGTGTGTATATTATATTACATATGTATATTCATACACCTATACATATATTATATCTAATGCTTTATATATAATTTATATCTTTTGAAGATATACATGTCTTCTGTTTTATATATCTTCTGAGGCAAGAGAAAAGACCAGATAGTAATTGCTGCATGAAAGGTCCAAAGAACACCATTAGCTCAGTTATTTTCCACACAAAGAACTGAAAGATAAAAACCTCTATGCACAAACGAATCTTGGGCTTTGCAAACATGTCAGAAGCATCAAAAGGCATTAACGGAAGCCACATGCAACGTGGCAATTTATCCTTGGACTTTGCCTGAATGCTCCTAAGTAAAACAGAGACCCAGTTTTTCAATACGCCCAAAAGTACTGTCCTTTGAAAAGCTTTTCCATCTTTGTCCCAGAGACTTGTTCTCCCAAAACCACTGTTCAGGTTCAACCCCCTCACCAAGAGGCTTTCTACAGCTTTAGACATGGGGAACAAAGCTTCGGGGTTACTGGGGGGTGAACTTGCCCCCTAAAGTGGTACGTTCAAGTCCAACAGCCGGTACTTGTGGCTCTGACCTTATCTGGAAATACGATCTTTGAAGATGTAATCAAGTGAATGTCAGACCGTTTGGGGGGCAGTGAAGAGCTAGTGACACTCAAGGGCAGAACGCCGTGTGATGGCCAAGGCGGAGACTGAAGGCGCAAGCCGAGAAGGCTCAGGACTGCCTTCTACCGTTGCCCGCAAACCACCAGAACTAGGAAGAGGCAAGGAAGCATCGGTCCCCGCCCGCCCCTCCACCGGGCAAGAGGTGTCCGGAGAGCAAGCGTGATCCCTCCAATACCTTAATTTCAAACGTCTGCTTTCCAACAGAAGAGATAGCAAATTTGTGTCGTTCTAAGCTGCCCTGCTGGTGGTACCTTATTATGGCAGCCCATTAGGGTGCCCCAGAAGCACCTCTACCATCCTTTCACCTTCCAGCAGGACTTGATGAAAATTAAGCCCAATAGAGGAGGGAGGGGACTAAGTCAAACCCACAGAATCCCCCTCCGGAACCGATCCCCACGGGGATATCAGAAATTCTTATCTGCCAACAAAAGAGAAACCAAAAGCTGTTGCAGCCCTCTGCCACCTTCAAACCTGAAAGTACCTTTGGGATCTGATGAGGTCACCCTGCCTTTCTTTCCTAAGGGACTCATCCTAGAGAAGGCAACCGGGCAGATCCGGAAGTGCCGGCAGTCAGCTTCTGACCCTGTCCTTTGCCTTTCCACGACACCCTGACCTAAGGAATCTTTCGTAACTTGACGCTGTAACATCTGCAGCCAGCGCCCCGTGCATGACGGTAAGTCTGTATTATTGAAGGAGATCACAGCAGGTACCAGTAGCAACCGGAAAAACTGAGCTTTCACATTGAAAAGGCCAATGACATGTGGCGTGAAAGGAGACTCCAGTGGGGAACAAAGCTATGTGGGATCTATTCACAAGGATAAGGACAGCGCTGGAGACGCAGAATCAGAGAACTCCCTGTGAGTGCCAGTTACATTTTTAGAGATATCACGCGGTAATTTTACAGATGAGAAAAACCGTGCTGAGATCCATCTTTAAGGCTCCACTGCCAACCCTGACCCAAGCAGTCTTTCTTTAGACTGCTGTCTGTCTGCTTCTCTGTCTCCAGAAAGTGTGGGGCGTGACAGTGATGGTTTATGACATGCTTTTAGACACTCCAGCTAAAGCCCATTTTGTGCCTGCAAAAACCCAACCAAAGCAACACATCCTAATATTTTAAAGCAGAAAAATGAGTTTAGGAACGTGGAGGACATACTCCTATGCTATAAAATGTTAATCAAAATGCTCAGTGTTTAAATGTATCAGAAAGCATGACATTTACGATAACAGTCCAGTAACTGGGCCTTTAAAGATCACAATTACAACTTGGCTTTTCTCAACAGACATAAAAAATACCTCTTCGCTACCTACAAAAACAAAGCAATAACGTAATCGATAAAACACATTACAGTATTTACCAAACTGAAAGAAGCAATAAAAACGTACCACCACATTTTAAACCACACAAAGTACTTGCAGAATCTTAAAGGATACAAGAAAAAGGCAAATGTGGAACAAAAATGAAAGCTAAAAGGCCATGAAGAAATAGATTTCAAAACCGAAGGGCAGTTAAAGCACCCGGATCTCATCACACTAGAAGGTCGTTCAAGGTTAAGGCTTAAAACAACACAGGGCTTCCATTTAGTACTGACCACAGCACACAGGCAATGACAGGAAGAATCCTTGCTTCCTCAGATTTCCCGGAAAAGTACAGCATTTCGGACGGCAAAGTGAGCAACAGCGAATGATGATCAAAACCCATTTTTCAGGACTAACTCCTTCCATTTCCCTCCTTTTATTGATTTGTTTTAAACCCACTTTGCACTCTCCCCGGTCAGCTTGGTTGCAAGGAAGAGCATATAATGCACCTTATTGATTCCATCGTACACATTTATACTCGTGTAGAAACTTTTGCTACAGTGCATTTATTGATCTTTTACTTATTAATGGAAGCCAGAAAATCTAAAGAGCTTTGCTGTAAATGTTTTTTATTTTCTCAAGTTTCGGCAGGAAAATTATCAAAAATGTTCACCAAATGAAGCATCATGGTTTGTTTAGTCCCTCTAGTCAATGGGTTATGTGTCAGAGAGGCTGTCAATAAGAATTTTTTCTAAAGTCAGAATTACATAAGACTGAACAACTAACTCGCTGAATGAAAATGTCTTCCCCTCTCCCCCAAATTTCTAGAAATATTCCTCTCTTTTTTTTTTTTTTTTTTTGTCTTTTTAGGTCCACACCCACAACATATGGAAGTTCCCAGGCTAGGGGTCAAATCAGAGCTATAGCTGCTGGCCTACACCACAGCCACAGCAATGCTGGCTCTGGGCCTCATCTGTGACCTACACCACTGTTCGTGGCAAAGCCTGATCCTTAACCCACTGAGCAAGGCCAGGGATCGAACTTACATCCTCAAGGATGCTAGTCAGATTCATTTCCGCTGAGCCACGATGGGAATTCCTAGGAATATTCCTGACATGCTCTTAATTTTGGCTCTGGGAAGGGCAACTGCTTGCGTGTTCCTTTTCAACCTGGGTTCATTCAGGTTATACAGAGCTCCTTGGGTGAGCAGCTTTCTGGCAAAGTTGCTGTGACTTTAAGAGCCTGTGCAAATAGATGTGAACGAACTGTGAAGTAGCATGTATTGCCTGGTGAATTACTTTATCACACTTAAATCAGCTCTTAATATTTTATCTCTAATCTACAGCATGGCCCTCTAGTGCTAATGAAAGACTCATTCTTACCCAAATACTCTGTATGGGATTAAAAATACCACATGATCCAGCAATCCCACTTCTGAGCACACATCCAGAGAAAACCATATTCAGAAGGATACATGCATCTCAATGATCACCTCAACACTATTTGCAAGAGCCAAGACACGGAAACTACCTAAATGTCCATCAACAGAGGAATGGATAAAGAAGATGTGGTACATATATACAATGGAATATTACTCAGCCATAAAAAATGAAATAATACCATATGCAGCAACATGGATAGCCTAGAGATTATCATATTATGTGAAGTAAGCCAAAGACAAATATCATATATTGCTTATTGGTGGAATCTTAAAAAAATGATACAAATGAACTTACAGAAATAAACCCACAAACACAGAAAATAAGCTATGTTTACCAAAGGGGAAAAGGAGGGATGAGGGATAAACCAGGAGTTTAGGGTTAAGTTACATACACAACTATATATAAAAATAGATAACCAACAAGGACCTACTGTAATACACAGGGACTTATACTCAATATTTTGTAATAACCTATAAGGGAAAACAATCTGATAAAGAATATGCATATACATTCTTTATATATATAATGAAACTAAATCACTTTTCTGTACATCTGAAACTAACACAACATTGTAAATCAACTACATTTCCATTTAAAAAGACAAAGCTAAGGGGACTGTCTGGGTGGAAAATTACAGAATCAGCCACAAAGCTGCAATGAAAGGTGGGTTCTGGAACCTTGGACAGAACTAGAAGGGGTGGAGCTCAGTGTTTACTGAAGACATGGGAGGCAGCAAAGACACTAGGTTCAAGGTGGAAAAGAGATGAAATATTGGCTTATCATCCTTTCCCACCCAAACTCCTGGAGCCTCAACTATCCCCATCTCACTTCATGTGGTCTTACGGATAGTCAACCTAAACTTGGACGAATTGAGTGAACCAGAAGATCCAGTCCTAATATAAGTCAGGTCTACTCTCACTTGGCCATAGAAAATTTCTAGTGGAAGGCAGATTTAGACTTGAATTCTTTTTTCTTTTTTTAATAACACTGACCAGCAAATATTTTTCCCATTGCATCTTGTACTTTCCAATATCCAAGCACTGATGTGTGTAATAAAATTAAGTATAACTTCTAAAAGATATCCCCAGAATCTGGGATTAAATTTGAAAAAAGAATTTAAATTTGCACTGCTAATATAGCACTGTGCTTTAGGTTTTCCCTGTCTTAGATAACAGAGAGTAGATCTGCCACTTCTGGCCTGAGTGGTCATTAAGATCAATAGAGGGGGCCACCTAGGAATTCCTGTTGTGGCTCAGAGGTAATGAACCCGACTGGTATCCTGAGGAAGCAGGTTCGATCCCTGGCCCCACTCAATGGGTTAATGATCCAGCATTGCTGTGGCTGTGGCATAGGCCAGCAGCTACAGCTCCGATTCGACCCCTAGCCTGGGAACCTCCATATGCCACAGGTGTGGCCCCAAAAAGACACACACAAAAAAAGAGGGGCTACCTATCTTGGACTATTTACAGTAATTACTAGACACCCTGGACACTGGCCTAGGGACTGAGGCAGTTTCCTCAAGAAAACGCTGGTCCGGATCTGTGGGAAGTCGCCACATTTCTTAGCAGTGGCAGCAAATGCCTGGACAGACTTACAGGCTCCACTCTCTTCAGAGCCTTCCTGTCCCTGAGCATGGAATGTTCCTTCCACTTGATTCAGATCTTTACTGATCTTCTTGGGGTAGATGGCAGCTTTTCCTCAGCACTGGTCTCACTGGCCAGGGCCACCACCCATTTACACAAGAGATACATTAGAGAGAGAGAGAGAGAGAGACACAGAGAGAGAGAGACAGAGAGAGAGGGATAAAGACAGATAATAGATTAGATAGATGATGGTTAGATGGATGATAGATGATAGATAGATAGATATAGATAGATAGATAGATAGATAGATAGATAGATAATAGAGTGACAGATAAGATAGATAGTTGATAGATGGATAGATAGATGATAGATCAGATGGATGATAGATGACAGATGGATAGATGGATGGATAGACAGATAATAGGTTAAATAGATAGATTAGATGGATGATAGATTAGAGACGACAAATTAGATAGATGGATAGACAGACAAGATAGATGATACAGAGATAGAGAGATTAGATATATCGATTAGATAGATGGATAGATATACCTATGGATTTATCATCCCAAAGGCATAGTTAACATATAGTTAACATATTTATACAGCTTGAGTGAAATGCAAGATGATATATTTAACAAGGATGGAGACAAGGCTTGACCTTCCAAAAGGACCACCTGATTAAAGGTCTGGTACCTACGAATATCAATGTTATCAAGCAAGTCATACTTTGTGAATATCATGACTCTACCTTGACTTTCATTATGTAAAATTCATGCATAGCTAATTTGCCAATCACGCTGAATACACAATGGGCCCTTACATAGCAAACGTAACGAATAATGGGGGATCTAATTCTTATTCTGCCCTACATCCCACTCAGGGGACCAGCCTCGCTTGAACCAGTTCTGATAAGAGAAGAGGGGCTATGATTTTAAGCCATTTTTCTCCTTTTATTTTTTCTGTGGAATTCTTCAAATTATACCCAATTCATAACTGTAATTAGTTTATTTGAAACTCTTCTGTGTTTTAAATGAAATATATAGGAAAACATTAATAAGATGACTTTTTCCAAATATTATTACAAAAGCATCAGGAATGCCATAATTTCTTTAGGGGGGATTGGGGGTAGCCGGGCCTGCAGCATATGGAAGTTCCTGGACCTGGGATCAAACACACACCACAGCAGTGATCCAAGTCACTACAGTGACAACAGCCGATTCTTAACCCATGAACCACAAGGGAACTCTAAGAATGCTATATTCCTTATTTCACAATATGAATACTTCCAAAAGTCCTTTTACCCAGGTTCAAAAACACACAGTATAGGATATAATCTAAAGGAAAATAATTTCTAAATTAGGTCATAGTTCTTTAAATATAAGAGTCTTTAATCAGCTTTTCAGCATAAAATGTAGTTAAACAGTCAGCTATACATTGTTTGACTATATAGCTATATATTGTTTGACTATATAGCTATAGTCAAACAATCCAGTAATTTAAGGAAAAGCTCTGTGACAGCAGGTGAAAAAGAAAAAGATATCTTCGACCAAAACATTTATTCTATGGTGAACTGCCTTTTTCTAGTGCCATGTATAGAACTGCAATGAAATGAGTTCTTAAATTATCAATTAAAAAGATTCACTGGTAAAGATACTATGAACCTGCTCTATTTAAGCCGCCCATCTCTCATCCACATTTAAAGAGAAACAATGTTTTCATTTGCTACTTTTCAAATAGCAATGTCTTCCAAACAATAATCCTTTAATTGCATATCATAGAGATGTTAAAAAAAATAAGCAAGTGAGTTAATGTCCAACAGCCATACCAAGATGGCAAGCAATTCCTTCTGGGTTATGATTGTTCAGGTCTTTTTCATGATATCTGAGTATCACAAGCATATTAAGCATATAGGAATGATTTTTTTTTTTGCCTCAAAAACTCTGAAACCATCTATTTATACTAGCTTAGCTAATCAGTAACTCAATTCTTTTTTCTTTCTTTCATTTTATTTTTTTGCTTTTTAGGGTTGCACCCATGGCATATGGGGTTCAAATCAGAGCTACAGCTGCCAGCCTGCACCACAGCCAGAGCAACGCAGGATCTGAGCCACATCTGAGACCCGCACCATAGCTCACGGCAATCCTGGATCCTTAACCCACTGAGCAAGGCCGGGGATCGAACCTGAGACCTTGTGGATACTATTCAGGTTCGTTAACCACTAGGCCATGACGGGAACTCCCCATCTCCTTTGTCTTTTGTGATTTTGATGTCATATCTTCAGAAACTGTTGCTTAATCCAAAATCATGAAGTTTTGTACTGTCTTCTCAGAGTTTTATCATTTGGGTATTTAACCCATTCTGAATTAATATTTATATATGGCCCGAGAGAAGGAAGTCTAACTTTATTTTCTTGCCTGTAGAAATCAAGGGTATTTAACCCATTCTGAATTAATATTTATATATGGCCCGAGAGAAGGAGGTCTAACTTTATTGTCCTGCCTGTAGAAATCAAGTTGTTTTGGCATCGTTTTTTGAAAAGACTATTCTTTCCCCACTGAATGACTGGATCCCTTATCAGACTAAAATAATATTTTCAGAGAGTTTGTCTAGCTACGGCATTGAGAATAGACTAAATGGGCAGGGGCAGAAGCAGAAAGACCAGTTAGGAGGCTACTCTCAGAAACCAGGTAAGAGATGATGCTGGCTCAACCAGGAGGGTGATGATGGAAATGCTGGGAAGTGGTCAAATTCTGGATATGTCTGAAAACTGAGCTCATGAGATCTGCTTAGAGATTAGATGGGGTCGTGAGAGGAAGAGAGGACTTTCAACTAACTCCAATATTTCTGGTCGTGATGTCACACAGATTTTCAGGTTTGGTTTGGAGAAGAGTGACATGACCACCTGGGCTGCTATATAAAAAACAGACGGTAGGCGGATGGGAATGAGAGCAGAGGCACCATTCAGAAGGTTACGGTGATCATCTCTCTTCAGGAAGATATCTGAATTGTCATTAGTTTTTTTTTTCTTTTTGGTCTTTTTAGGGCCGCACCTGTGGCTTACGGAGGTTCCCAGGCTAGGGGGTTGAATTGGAACTGCAGCTGCCAGCCTGCGCCACCGCCACAGCCACACCAGATCCGAGCCGCATCTGCGACCTACACCACGGCTTGCGGCAACGCCAGATCCTTAACCCACTGAGCGAGGTCGGGGATCGAACCCACGTCCTCATGGATACTAGTCGGGTTCATTACAGCTGAGCCGCAATGGGAGTGCCTCATTAGTAAGGCAGAAACTCTTTCAAGCGCCTTTTTGTAGCTGACTTTCTAACAGGTCCAGCCCGGTGGTGGTGGCGGCGGGGGCATGGGTGTGTGTGTGTGTGTGTGTGTCTCAGACCCAAATCCTCAAGTTCTCTGAAAGCCCCTTGAGAAGCTGGTCAAGGTCAAATAGCTCCTTCTGCTGCACTGGAGTAAAAGCACTGCCCCTCCAGCGTTCCTTAACGAGACTCCGTTCTCCTGCCCCGGCCTCGGGAGAGCAGGTGCGGCAGGATAAGGATGGAAACATGGAGGAGACGGAAGCATTAAAGCCACCTTGTTCTTTGTTTTGTTTAAAAGAACGACTTTCTCCTGGATTTAGCAGCTTGCCACTCCCTTCTATCCTCGACAAGATTTCCGTCTCCGTGAAACCCTACTGAGTCTGCAGGGCACACGGAGTAGCCAGCGCTCCCCTCAAGAGAAAGCACCGGCTTCCGAGGTGTCTCTGAAAGTCGGTTCCGGTCAAGCCTGAACTAGTGCCAAGAACCTGCTCTGCAAACAGACAAAAGGAGTCTCATTTGAAGACCCTAATAAGCCCCTCAATCCTTTTTTTTTTTATTTTTTATTTTTTTGTCGGTGAAGCAACAGCTAATGAGGAATCGGTGCCTCTCAGCACTGGAGAGACTCAGAGGAGAGGAAGCCAGGTACCACATTAAGGATTTCCAAGGCATGCAAAGGAAAATGCGCATCTGTCCCCGGGCCTGGAGACAAAACAGAGACCAAACGGAATCCTGGAGTAGGTTGTTAAGCGCTTATGTGTAGACGAATGGAAGCCGTCTGATGAAGCCCTCCAAGACTGACATGAGAACAAACAACCCAAATGTAAATAGAAGACTAGTGGCTTCAATTAAGTCTAAGCTACGGGAGTGTGAACTTTAATATTTCCTCGGTGCACAACTCTGCCAGTGCTTTCACCATTATTAAAGTGTGTTTGTACAGGGTTTGGCTTTTCATCTATTATGGAAAAATTACATCTTGCCAACAGCGCTACCGAGCCCTAAACACAGTAAAGCCTCCACCGACCTTGAACCCAAGCTAAAGCAAACAGTCACTCTCCTTGGTGCTGAACTGCCTAAATAAGGCACGGCATAAATGGCTGTGAGTGTAAATTATATCTACAATGCATCTTAGCATTCATGGATTACCGACAGGGAACACATTTTGCCAGGAGGCAGTGTTTGTAGAGGCACTTGAGTGTAGATGAAATCCTCAGGGGGTTAACGGGGGAGGCCCTTCTTCATGTACTTGGTGAGCACAAAGGGTGTGAGGGGGGTTGAGTCCCATAAAGAAGGTGGCAAGGCTGCAGCAACCTCTGGTCAGAAGGTTTCACAAGAGTGGAGGAGGAAGAAGCTGCTTAACAAAGGACATACAAGAAGTTCCCGTCGTGACACAGCGGAAAGGAATCCGACTAGGAACCATGAGGTTGCGGGTTCGATCCCTGGCCTCGCTCAGTGGGTTAAGGATCGGGTGTTGCCGTGAACTGTGGTGTAGGTCACAGATGTGGCTCAGATCCTGCGTTGCTATGGCGTAGGCTGGCAGCTACAGCTCCAATTCGACCCTTAGCCTGGGAACCTCCATATGCTTCAGGAGCAGCCCCAAAAAGAAAACAAAAAAAAAAACAAAGGACATGCAAAAGGAAAGGTAACTGCGCTAGAGAGCTCAGACTGGCCAGACATAGTGAGACAGGAAACAGAAAGCAAGAGAGTCGAAGAAGACAAAAACACCGGCCAGAATGTCAATATCATGGAAGACGGAATTTCTATTAGAACCACCCAGAAAATGTACCAATGTGGAAAAGAACTTATGCAATAAAGTTAAATGATAAAGGCAAGATATAAAATGATAAATGCACTGTGATTAAAATCATGTCCACAAACGGCTGAAATCTTACAGGGAACAGAGAACACTTGAAGCCACTATACAGGAGAAGTAGAATCATGGACTTATCAGTTTTCTTTTAAAATGTCCTTTACTCTTTATGGTAAAGACATACCTGTATACACACACTATATTTGTATAGGCAATTAGAGTATACGTGAATATTCGCTACAGCTCTGTGATGGTTAAAAAAATGAGAAGCAATTCAAAGATCCAGCTATAAGGGACAGATCAAATAAATTCTGGCATATACAGAAAATAACTTAAAAAATTGATATATATCTCAAAATTTTTTTGTATTTACATGAACCTATGTCTATGAGATACAGCCAAGTCAAATTTTTAAAAGGCCCAATGCAAAATAGCATGCATGGTGTAATAACACTTTTATGAAAATATCCATATTAATATATATTGGTGTATATATTTGGAGTGTGTGGCGTATCAGACACTAAATGGAGGGGAAATTATGGGATCGGATGTTTTCATTCCATACATTAATGTATTTCTGTTAACGAATGAATTTTGCATAAATTTATGTTACAAGCATCGCCAAAAAAACATTTTTTAAATTTAATTTCACTGGAGTATAGTCGATTTATGATGTTGTGGGAAAACTTTTTCAAGAGTAAAAATTGAATTTAAAAAATGTAAATCAACTACAGATAAACTTCTAAAATACACGGGAACAAATTTTAGGAGTTTATCCTAGGGAAGCAAAAATCTAAGAGGAGCTTTGAGAAACAGAGGCTGGAAAGGGCTTGGGCAGGGCAGACAGACAGTGAAACCAAGGGAATGAAAAGCAGTGGTCCCATCAAGTTCTAACCTGGGCAGTTGCTAACCAATCACCCCAGTTGAAGGAATGAGAAAAACCATCTGAACATCCAAGGCACTGGTCATCCACAGAGTCCTGATTAAAAGTGACAGGTAGGGAGTTCCCGTTGTGGCTCAGTGGTTAACGAACCCGACTAGAATCCATGAGGAAGCGGGTTCAATCCCTGGCCTCGCTCAGTGGGTTAAGGATCCGGCGTTGCTGTGAGCTGTGGCGTAGGTTGCAGACGCGGCTCGGATCCTGCGTTGCTGTGGCTGTGGTGTAGGCCGGCAGCTACAGCTCCGATTGGACCCCCCTAGTCTGGGAACCTCCATATGCCGTGGGTGTGGCCCTGAAAAGAAAAAAGACCAAAAAAAAAAAGAAAAAAGAAAGAAAAGGTGACAGGGAATTTCTGAAAGGCAGAAGAGAGAAGGCAGCCAAAACATGGAGAGGCAAGGCTGAGAATGAGCGGGTCACAGTGACTAAAATGGCACAAAAGAAAAGCAAGAGGGGAGGAAAACAGAATTTATGAGGGGACTTGTACCGTACGGCCGATTTGCCAGAAGCCAGTCAAGCACAGAGTGAGCTGGCTCCAAAGCCATTAACCTGAAATCTACTTTCTTGCTTCCAAAAAAGCAACTGGAACTTCAAAATGCAGTTTGTCTGCCCTTAACAAGTTCAGCAATTTTCAGTTGAAAATCACCGTTCCTACACGACCCATTAGTCTGTGTCACCATGTCCCAGATGTTCCCGGGAATGGGAACACCTCCTTTGTCCAGTCACTGAGCCTGGCCCTCCAGTTCCACAGGCTGCGAGAGCCGGACAAGAGTAAGCCATAATCCTCTCCGTGGAAAAAGTAAAATGATTGGCTCTAGGAATCACAGGCACGTTTTTTTTTTGTCTTTTTGCCTTATCTAGGGCCGCACCCGTGGCATATGGAGGTTCCCAGGCTAGGGGTCTAACAGGAGCTGTAGCCGCCGGCCTTTGCCACAGCCACAGCAACGCGGGATCCGAGCCGCGTCTGCAACCTACACTACAGCTCACGGCAACGCCGGATCCTTGACCCACTGAGCAAGGCCAGGGATCGAACCCGCAACCTCATGGTTCTTAGTTGGATTCGTTAACCACTGAGCCATGAAGGGAACTCCCCCACAGGCACATCTTAAAGTCCTAAGTGCCTCAGATCTCTAGTCTGAAAAATGGGTATAATGTCAAAGAGGTTCAAATGATAGACAACCCAATACTTTGGACAGAGGAGAACCCTGAAATGTTTCCGAATGAACAAATGGACCAATATCGTGTGGTAGGATATGACTAATACTGTGCAAAACAAAGGGACAGATCAAATGGTATGGGAAAGGGTAAAATTCTAGCAAATTCTATCTGACTGCTGTAAGTAAGGTCAAGTAACTTTCTTTTAACATCAAAGTCTCCCACGACTCTTACTGCCCTGGCTGGGCATCTGTAAGACGCCCTTGATCCCGTAGGATTTCTGTGCTTTTTGCCTTCTCTCTTTAGAACTATAAAAGCTAAGTTGGTGAGAGATATGACTCTGTACTTCTCAAGTAGGCAAATAACCAGCTAACACTAAAAAAGCCGTGCAGAGACGAATGCATCACCTAGCCTTCCTCAGGCCCAGGGAGAACCTGCCGGGTGCCAACCTGTATGTGGTGGCGAATGACGGGGATCCAAGGGCATTGGGCAACATTGAAGCAAAACAGTTTTGAGGATCTAGATGTGAACAGCACATCAAATCAGATACCTTTTACTTGAAGGGCGTAAGACCGAGCCATCCCTAGTCTAGGCTAGAGTTTGCTAATCGGGTTCTTGGATACCGAAGGATGCATGGATGGAATTCACGAAGCCGATTACACTCGGATGGGAAAAAAAATTAAGTCTGTATTTTTACCAGTATCTAACTGAAATTTTGCCTTTGCTTCAATTATGAATTTTAGGCAACAAATCATGGTGGCATTAGCGGTACTGGTACATTTGTCACCAACAGAAGTCCTAGATGTTTTCCTATCTCATTGTGATCGATGTTTCTATTTCAAAATATCATCTGTGTTTAGAATCAATTCGAAATTACGGCGGTTACTATACCCATTGCCAGATCTAATATGATGTGTTAATTGAGAGGTCCATGTATTACTAGAAAACAAATGTAAGGCTTTGATAAGCAATATAATTGGTTCTTTATCATTCTATGTATATCATTTTATGCAGCAGTCACATAGTTTGCATTGAGAAGCAGGACTTGGACTTTGTCAGAGTATCAAAAATATCTATGACACCAACTCTGCTCCAGATTATAGTGCCCAGCAATCGAAAGCATTCTGCACGCACCAATCCCCTTGCTTGAAACACTTTTAAATGTGTAAGCAGAAACTTCTGAGAATCTGCAATTATTCTGAGATGGACAAGTGGCTTATATTGACTAAAAAGTTCAAAATTAATAACATGACTGACAGTAGAACAGCCTATGCACGCAACAGTTCAATTTGAGTTCTTTTTGGCTTTTTTGGGGGGGAAGGTTGTTTGTTTTTTTGTCTTTTTAGGGCTGAACCCAAGGCATATGGAGGCTTCTGGGTTAGGGATTGAATCAGAGCTACAGCTACTGACCTGTGCCACAGCCACAGCAATAATCTGAGCTGAGTCTGCCACCTACACTCATAGCTCATGCCAATGCTGGATCCCCAACCGACTGAGTGAGGTCAGGGATCGAACCCACGTCCTCACGGATGCTAGCCAGATTCATTTCTGCTGAGCCATGATGGGAACTCCCCAGTTTGAGTTCTTTTACTAACCTGGTCCCATTTGGTTAAAAACACAAGCATCTGAGTCAAGAACTTGGCTTTGAATCCTATCTCAAATTTACTTCCTGGCCTTGGGCAAGCCAGTAAACCTCTCTAAGCCTCATTTTTTCTCATCTATAAAATGTGAATGATAACACCTGCCTCAGAGCATTATTAAGACGATTAAATAATGCATGCAAAACACTAAATAATACATGCAAAGTACTTAGCACAGTACTTGGCACAGTAAGTATTCAATAAATTGTAGTATTATCACTGCTTTATTTTAGTCATTAATGGCATTTGAATCATAACTTACATTGAGTCCTGAAGATGATTTCTTTAAAAGATTATATAATCAAGAGGCAATATAATACACTGCCTTAGAACACAGACTGTAAAGACAGACTGCCTGGCTTTGAGTTTCCCTCCACTATGCAGAAGTTGTATAACTCTGAATAAGTAGCTTATTTTTTCTAAGATGCCATTTCTAGATCTGTAAGATGGGGAAAGAATCTCTGCCTCATAGGATGATTACAAGGGTCAAGGTATAACCATGTGTGAAGCACACTACAAAGTGCCAGGCAAACATAAATACCTGCCAATTATCAGCGAACATCATCACCAATAGTTATTATCTAATATTAATAATTATTTTTTAATATAATAGAATAAGTAATAATTTATATTACTTATATAATATGAATATATAGTGCATATTAATATAATTAATCACTATTAATAATGATTATAACTATTAATATATTGTAATATATAATAATATATAACTATTTTCTCAAGTTACACAGAACTCTTTTTCCTCTCATCTGAACTTTAATGACAATCTATCATAAATGGAGACAGTCTCATTTAAACAAAACAACGTATATGAATCTATTTGGATGTTAATAAGAACAAGGCAGGGAGCAATGCAGCCACAATTATTTCCTAGGAGGGATTAGAAAGACCCTACTTCCCTTTGGTTTTGTGACCACATTGAAGTTAACATAAGAAAAAGTCTTTTTGGAGTTCCCGTGGTAGCTCCGTGGTTAACGAATCCGACTAGGAACCATGAGGTTGTGGGTTTGATCCCTGGCCTCGCTCAGTGGGTTAAGGATCCGGCGTTGCCATGAGCTGTGGTGTAGATCGCAGATGCAGCTCGGATCCCGCGTTGCCGTGGCTGTGGCGAAGGTCCGCAGCTACAGCTCCTGTTAGACCCCTAGCCTGGGAACCTCCATATGCCACGGGTGCGGCTCTAGATAATCAGCACAGCAAAAAGACCAAAAAACAAAAAGTCTTTTTTATTTTTTTCTTCTCACGTTATTCATTGGCAAGTCTTCTGACTTTGGAATTTGGGCAGGTGTAAATCAACCAGTAGGGCTTGCAGTGGGGTTTTACATACTGGGAAGGTTCCCAGGCTAGGGGTCTAATCGGAGCTGTAGCCACTGGCCTTCACCACAGCCATAGCAACGCGGGATCCGAGCCGCATCTGCAACCTACACCACAGCTCACAGCAACGCCGGATCCTTAACCCACTGAGCTATGCCAGGGATCGAACACGCTACCTTATGGTTCCTAGTCAGATTTGTTTCCCCTATGCCAGGACAGGAACTCCCAATAAAACGTAATTATATAAAAGAAACTGGGAATTCTCATCGTGGTGCAGCGGAAATGAATCCAACTAGGAACCACGAGGTTATGGGTTCAATCCCTGCCTCCATCAGTAGGTTAAGGATCTGGCATTGCTGTGAGCTGTGGTGTAGGTCACAGATTCAGCTCCGATCCCGCATTGCTGTGGCTGTGGCGTAGGCCAGCAGCAACAACTCCAATTAGACCCCGAGCCTGGGAACCTCCGTATGCCACAGGTGCAGACCTAAAACAGCAAAAAAAATAAATAAAATGAAACTGGAAACTTAAAAGATTTCAAAAGGTAATTATTTAGGAGGAAATGTCCCTTTGTACAGCTGGTATGGAAGAAATGAGAATGGCTTAATATGTAAGCAAAAGATAATTTGAAGACTGCATTCTTAAGAATCTGGTGAAAACATACCAAGATGGCAGATGAATTTAGAGGAGAAAAAAAACATATAATTTCCTCTGTATTTTCATTTTTACAGAGGAAAAGAAAGAAAAATTCTTTAAAGTGTGAAAGAAATGTTTCTTATATGGCAATAGATCTGTGTCAGAGAGGGGCAAACACAACTCTGCTTGTGTGCCTTTAAACAGGTGCAGAGCGGGGCCTCGGTGGCCCAGGCTGGGGCTCACCTTGGTAAAAGGAGCCATGGAAATGCTGGGCTCGGGGACAACAGCAGGGACCACGTCAGCATCATGGGAGCAGAGGCGCACCTGTTTCCCAGCAGGGGACCGGCCTTGCTCCTCACCTGGCAATTAGTAGGTTTTGGCCTCATTTAAAACCTACACAAACCTCTGATCTCTGAGAATGAGACTGATGTTATTTTCCGAACTAAGAGTTAACAGTAAAAACAAGTATCGTGAGGATAACAAACACATTCACTTCTCCTCGTCTTTTCAGGCAGGTGAGTAATTAGTAACGCAACAAATAATCAGCACAGCAAAATTATGAAGCCAGGGAAATTATTCTCATTTTATTTCAATGATGTTTACTTATGAGCTTGAAGAATTCAGGGTTCTTCGCTGAAGAGAATATTAACCCTCCCAGCATGTAAGACAGTGAATATTAAAATCAAATGATCAAACGTACCCCCCAACTTCTAGGAGACTATAGAATGAATGCTCATGCCTATCCCCCAGCACTCCACAGAAAGGCAAGAGCCAGATCTGCTTTTTTTTAAAAGACAATAGTGAAAGCCACTAGCTTTAAAAGTCAGAAGCAATAAATCTTTAGGTTTTCCCCAGATGCACACAGAAGTATTCCAGGGAGATTCAGTTTTCCAACACTAATAGCTAAAGGTCCACTCCCAGGAGGAAGGAAAACAAGAAGCTTTTCATACCAGAAAGGCAGATTTTGGCCTACTCTGGGGCTTAGCAGCCGGAGATTATCACGTAGTAGAAATATTTACAGTGGAATCAAGGCAGATGGGTATTTAGAGGGCTTCCACGTTCTATTCACATCAGTATTATTATCTCCAGCACCCCGTAATGGTACCCAGAGTAAAACACTCCCACTGAGGGGTCAGTGGTGCCCTTGCAGTGCTGGCTTTCGCCACTGCAAGGGCTTTGCCAAGCTCCCAGGGAGAGGTGGACCTGGTCGTTAGTGCTTGGACCGACCACACTGGGGTGCCCTCCCTGTCTCCAGGCTGCTGAGCTTGGTCCCCAGCACCACACGGATGTGATTCTGCAGCGGGGCCCTTTTCACACTTTAGATTAAGGCAAGTTCTCTGAACTGGAACGATTCGTCAAAAGGGCTTTGGAACAAGGTGGACCAATATGCCCTCTCCGTGAACGGGGATGGGGAAGGGGAAGACAGACGAGAAATCCAGGAGTGGCTATCCACGGATGCGCCCGCACAGATGGCATTAGGTGCCAAATTTTCAGGCCCACCCCAAATAAAATACTCTCACAGGAAGTGATCATATGGAATCTTGATCAATGGAAAATTCTCTTAATTAACTAAAATCCCATACACCTTTCATTATCATAGCTAAGCATTCATTCTAGGGCGAAAATAACTTTCCTTAAAACAAGTATGGTCTGTTACTGATCAGATTTAAACTCCTTTAGTGGCTCCTCTGTACCTACGAGCTCCAAATCCCAACCCTCCAGGATTATGATCAAGACCTCTATGGGCTGACCCCTCCTACTTCTCCAGCTGCCTTGACCTCCAGGGCGGCCAAGATGCGAAACCTCCCTGTGAGTCCTCGGATTCTTTGCCAGGCTCCTTCCTACCTCTCAGCCCTCCCTGAGGCCTCTGTGCTGGGAGTGGTTTTTCCTTTGCAGCAGTTCTGCCAAACTCACCTTTCCCAGCTCAGCCCAGTTCACCTCCTCCGTTCAAGGCTTTACCAGCTGACCTCTCGCAGCAAAGACTGACCCACCCCTTTCTTTGTACCCGAAAAGCACCTAGTACCACTCCTCCTCTTCTGCCTGCCACAGTCCTTAACCGCACTGCTTCTTTCTTCCTTTCCTTTTTTTTTTCTTTTGGGGACAACCCCTCAGCAGATGGAATTCTTAGGCCACTCCAGATCCTTTAACCCACCGTGCCAGGTCAGGGATCGAACCTGTGTCCTGGGGCTGCAGAGATGCTGCTGATCCTACTGCACCACAGCGGGAACTCCCCTGCACTGTTACCTAATAGCTTCATGGAGGAAGAAATCAAATTCAATACACTGCACATTTTAAGTGTACCCTTTCCCAGATTTTAACATAGAGTTATGTCTGTGAAACCATCACCACAATCAAGATTATGAGCACTGCCCACTAGCTCCAAAGGTTTTTCATGCCCTTTGCGCACCACTCCTTCTCACTCCTCCCTGCCTTTGTCCATCCTCAGACAATGCTGATGTGCTTTCGGACACTATAAATACATTAGCATTTTCAATAGTTTTAAATATGTGGAACTATACCATATGTACTCTTTGTTTTTGACTTGTTTCTTTCACTCAGCATAATTATATTGAGATTCATCCATGCTGCTGCGTGAATCAATAGTTCATTACCTTTTATTCCTGAATAGTTTCTGCACAGATAGGGATATGCTACAAGGACTTTGTCCTTTCACCTGTTGATAAGCATTTGAGTGGTTTCGACTTTCTGGCTATTACAAAGTCCGCTGCTATGAACATTCATCTGTAAGTCTTTGAACAGACACATGTTTTTTTTTTTTCCTCTTGGGTAAATATTTAGAAGTGGGAATGGATGAGTCATGCAGTAGATGTTTGATCTTTTTTAAGAAACGGGTAAACTATTTTCCCGGGTGGCTGTGCCACTTTGCATTCCCACTGACAATGTATGAAAGTTTCATTTCCTCCATATCCTCATCAACATTTGATATGGTTAGCTGTTTTAATTACAGCCATTCTAATATGTCTATTGTGTTATTTCATTGGAGTTTTAATTTGCATGATTAATAATGCTGAGCATCTTTTCATGTGTTTACTTATATTTCTTCTTTGGTGAAATATCTGTGCATATCATCTGCCCATTATTTTAGCGGGTTGCTTGTTTTCTTCTTTTGAGACTATTTTATATATTCCGGATTCAAGTCCATTACCAAATGTGTTTGGAAATATTTTCTCCCAATCTGTGATCCATTTCTGCATTTTCTTTCCTTTTTTTTCTTTTCGGATTTAGTCTTATTAGGGCTGCACCCACAGCATAGGGAGATTTGCAGGCCAGGAGCTGAATCGGTGCTGTAGCTCCCAGCCTACACCACAGCCACTGCAAAGCCAGATCTGAGCCGCATCTGTGACCTACACCACAGCTCACGGCAACGCCAGATCCTTAACCCACTGAGCGAGGCCGGGGATCAAACCCACAACCTCATGGCTCCTAGTCAGATTCAGTTTCTGCTGCGCCACAGTGGGAACTCCCATCTTTGCATTTTCTTAATAGCATCTTTCAAAGAGAGGAAATTTTTAATTTTGATAAAGTCTAATCTACCAATTTGCTCTTTTATGGACTGTGGTTATGTATCATATCTAAAAAATCTTCCTCCAACCCCATGTCACACAGATTTTTCCCCTGTGTTTTCTTGTAGAGAATTGGTAGTTTTAGGTTTTCCTTATATGTCAATAATCTATTCTGTGGTCATTTTAATAGATACAGTAAGGTATAGTTCAATGTTCACTTTTTTTGCTTATGGATATCACATTGTTCCAGGGTCATCTGTTGAAGAAAAACTCCTAGTTCCACTGAAATGCCCTTGCATCTTTGTCTAAAATCAGCTGTCTGTATATACATGTGTGGATCTGACTCCCCGCTGTCCCAGTAACCTGTTTATTGTGACTCTAGAATCACACGCTTAGTGACTGAGCTTTACAGGTCATGAAATCAGGTAGTTTTAGTTTTTCAGCTTTGCTCTTCTCTTTTGAAGTTGTTTCAGCTAGCTACTCTGGAAACTGCTTACCTATGTGATTGTTTAGATGCAACCTGGCAATTTCAAAAACTGCTAGAGTTCTGATTGGGGTTACAGTGAACCCAAACATCAGTTTGGGGGACACTGACAGCATAACAATGTTGATGTACAAATGATAACTCCCCATCCATTTAAGTCTTCTCTCGTTTTTCTCAGCGGTATTTTACGGCTTGTTCAGTGTATAGGTTTTGCCCATCTTTCGTCAGAGTTATTCCTAAGGATTTCTGGGTTTGATGCTACTGTAAACGGTAGCTTTTTTTTTACTTCAATTTCTGATTGTTCATGGTTAGTATATCAAAATACAATTGATTTTTATATATTGATATTATATCCTGGAATCTTGCCAGAGGTCACTGGAATTAAGACTTGTTAATATCTCAATGCCTTGGTGGACAAAGAAAATGGATTGCGACAACATATAGGAAAAACCATATGCTGTGGAGATACTTTGCTAGGAAGAAAAGAAAAGTTATCTCCTCAAGAGTCCTGTTTCTCTATCTTTGGCCCAGATGGTTTGGGTGAGTCTTTGAGCTCATAATCCAAGCGGTCTGAAGAAAATTCTAAGATTTAATGTCTATGGTCCTTCTAAAACACCTTCTGAAATGGGCAACCATAATCCCTCACCACAGAAAAGGAACCCCAAGGAGCCAGTAATAGTAACACTTTACACCTTCCTTTGGGCCTCGATTCCTTCAGATGGTTTCTGCTTCTTTTCCTCATCCTTTTATGACTAGGTCTGCTTCATAGGAATCTGGCCCTTACAGTTCACAACTGGGACTCAAATGGAGTGTTTCCTCTATGCATCTTCTTGTATTTTTATTTTTTATTTTCTCATCTTTTTTTTTTTTTAGGGCCACACCCATTCCCAGGCTAGGGGCTGAATCAGAGCCGCAGCTGCCGGCCTACACCACAGCCCCAGCAACGCGGGATCCAAGCCGAGTCTGCGACCTACACCACAGCTCACAGCAATGCCGGATCCTTAACCCACTGAGTGGGGCCAGGAATCAAACTCGCATCCTCATGGACACTAGGTGGGGTTTGTTACCGCTGAGCCATGATGGGAACCCCCAACTACCTGTATTTTGAATGATTAGTCTTGGGTTCCTGACTCTAAATTCTACATACAAATTCACGCGGGCTCCGTGTAATCTAAATCTGCTTATGCTCTTGTTGACCCTGCCTCCGTAAATAGGACGCTTGCTTCCCAGGGCAGCACGTCCTGTTTGCTTCACTGATTCTCCACAATAGAAAACTCAGAGGTCACATGTTCCTCCATCCCTCACATCCCCAGAGCTTTATCTGCTCTGCTCGGGGGCATAAAAGAAAGAAAACCATTGTTACAAACCCCAGAACACAAAACCACTTCTCTCTTCCTCACTGCACAGACAAGCTCAAAGCGTGGTCCGAATTGAAAGGATCTGGGGGTTGCATGTGAGCATTCTCAGCTATATCCACGTCTCAGATGACCATCACTGTCAGGAGAATCTTTTTTTTTTTTTTTGTCTTTTTGCCTTTTCTACAGCCGCACTCACGGCATATGGAGGTTCCCAGGCTAGGGGTCTAACAGGAGCTGTACCCGCCGGCCTTCGCCACAGCCACAGCAACATGGGATCTGAGCCACATCTGCGACCTACACCACAGCTCACGGCACCGCCGGCTCCTTAACCCACTGAGCAAGGCCAGGGATCGAACCCGCAACCTCATGGTTCCTAATCAGATTTGTTAACCAGCCACGACAGGAACTCCAAAAGCTTCATTTCTGAGCATGACTGACACACTGTATGAAGGGCAAAGGAAATGGAGACACCAGGGGGAAAAACATACAGAATTAATATCAGAGAATGAAATCTTGTCAAAATTCCTTAAACTGGGGAGCTCCCACTGTGGCTCAGTGGTAATGAACCTGGCTAGTATCCATGAGGATGCAGGTTTGAGTCCCTGGCCTCGCTCAGTGGGTTAAAAATCTGGCACTGCAGGGAGCTGTGGTGTAGGTCGAAGACACGGCTTGGATCCCGCATTGCTGTGGCTGTGGTGTAGGCTGGAAACTGCAGCTCCAATTGGACCCTTAGCCTGGGAACTTCCATATGCTGCAGGTACGGCCCTAAAAAAAGACAAAAAAACCTCCATGAACTTGCTTCCTATCTCTCTGTGTTGCCGTGATAACAGATATTCAGGAGGCCTTTGTCACTGCCTTAATCAGGGCTTTACACACCTATGAAGCTCTAAGGTCTCTCACTCACATGCTCTCTGGTTACAAAGCATCATCTGTGGGCCATGAATTCCTTCCATATCATAGAGAAAGTACGATTGTTACACATTTTACAGTACAACCTTAGAAAACGCAGTGAAGCCTAAATCAGAAAACAGATCATCACTAAACTTCCCAGCCAGAGATCACCAGTTCTAACATCCGGTATCGTATTCTCCCAGGCTCTTCTCCCCTCTACGGCATTTTCAACAAAAATGAAATTATATAGTTACCCACCGTCATTGTCTAAGTTGTCAAGCAGGTAAGGTGGCGGGAACATCTGCTGATTATTTTTGGGTGCCATTTGGTAAAGGACATATAACGGCACAGAGAGCGTCAGACCTTCAACAAAGCCCTAAAACAATCGCGGTGCAAGACCCCGCACTCTCCCCAGCCGCCCACGGCTTATTACTAAAATGAGCAGAATTACGCAGCAAGTGGAGAAATCCCTTACTCATTAGAAAACCATCCCCGGAACACTGTCACCCAGCCAGGCGGCATGAGACGCCCGTCCACAGACAGAGCTCTGAGCAGCATCAGTGGCACCTGCCATCGCCGCCCGGTGGGAGTGGGAACGTGGGAAAGATGTAAGGCCGGGTCAGTCCTGGGGAGAAGGAAAAGGAAACTTAAGAAGTGCAAGGGAGGGAGCTCCCATCATGGCCCAGCAGAAGCGAATCTGACTAGGAACCATGAGGTTGCAGGTTCGATCCCTGGCCTCGCTCAGTGGGTTAAGGATCCGGCGTTGCCGTGAGCTGTGGTGTAGGTCGCAGACGCGGTTCGGATCCCGTGTGGCTGTGGCTGTGGTGTAGGCTGGAGGCTACAGCTCTGATTAGACCCCTAGCCTGGGAACCTCCATATGCCGCGGGTGCGGCCCTAAAAGGACAAAAAAAAAGGTACAAGGGGTTCAGAGACAAAGATGTGCAGGAGGAGGCAGATAGAACACACAGCGTCTCTCACTGGGCTGGGAGCCCTCAGCAGGCATTTTACGGCTCTTTTTTCTTCCCAGTGCCTGGCACTGAGCAAGGCTTTGCTGAATGAATTTTGAGGCTGTCCCAGAAGCGGCTGAGTTGAAATTGGATGGGCGGGAATCAGCCTATGCAACACACTACCGAGGAGATGAAAATACCATCATCTCTAATTATAACTGTCCCATTGTGACTGAGGCGAAAGACAAGGCCGCATGTGTTAAAGGTAAATGTTTGTAAGTCAGCTGGGTAACGTTAAGGCTCGACGCATCCTGAATCCAGTTTCTACACACGCATGCGCACATTTGATTTTCCAACTCCTAGTCAAATATATTTTCACTAAGTACACTACTACTGAGGTTAATGTGCATGATGAAAGGGAAAAAAAAAAACGGGTGGAAGATAATTACACAAGCTACCAGATGTGGATATTAATTGAAAAACAGCCCCCAATTCTCTGCTCCTCCCTGTATCTATACTCCTGGATATCTGACCGTGCAACTTCCCCCTTGGAGAGGTAGGTGGAGCCTATTCCCCTGCTCCTTGGACCAGGGTCGACCTTGGGACTTGTTTTGTCCAGCAGAGAATACAGGTGAGGAGTTCCCATTGTGGTGCAGCGGAACCATGAGGTTGTGGGTTCGATCCCTGGCCTCGCTCAGTGGGTTAAGGATCCGGCATTGCCATGAGCTGTGGTGTAGGTTGCAGACGCAGCTCAGATCCCGCATTGCTGTGGCTGTGGTGTAGGCCGGCAGCTGCAGCTCTGATTCGACCCCTAGCCTGGGAACCTCCATATGCCACGGGTGCGGCTCTAAAAAGCAAAAAAAAAGAAAGAAAGAAAGAAAAAAAAATACAGGTGAGGTGAAAATGTGCCAGTTTCAAGACGAGGTCTTCAACAGCCTTCTGACCTTCTAATCTCTCAGGAACCTGCCCAGTCACCAAGGTGGGCTGTTGGACGAAGGGAGAGGAGGCCATGGGACCCCACCCACCATCCTTATCACTCCCACTGACAGTCAGCCAACCTCCAGACTTGGGACCGGCCAGCCCTCAGCCACGCTGCCGTGTGTGCACAGAGGCAAAACGTTTCATCCAAGATTTAGGGAGATGCAAACTGTAACCGCCATGAGATAGCACCCATCGGGGTGGTGAAATAAAAAAACAGTAACACCAAATGTTGGCGAAGATGCAGAGAAAGCAGACTGCACGGACGTTGCTGGTAGGCCTGTAAAATGGGACAGTTGCTGCGGAAAAGGGTTTGGCAGTTTCTTATAAAACTGAACATGCAATTGTCCACCAGTTGCACTCTTGGGCATTTATCCCAGAGAAGTCAAAACCTGGGACATATGTTCAAACAAAAAACCTATACACGAATGTCCACGGCAACTTTATTCAGAGTAGTCAAAACTGGAAACAAGCCAGGAGTTCCGCAACAGAAAAAAAAATGGTTTAGAAACTGGAGTTCCTGTCCTGGCAGAGCAGAAATGAATCCGACTAGGAACAATGAGGTTGAGGGTTCGATCCTTGGCCTCGCTCAGTGGGTTAAGGATCTGGCGTTGCCGTGAGCTGTGGTGTAGGTCGCAGATGCAGCTCGGATCCCGCATTGCTGTGGCTGTGGTATAGGTTCCTTAGCCTGGGAACCTCCATGTGCCGCAGGCCCTAAAGAGCAAAAAAAAAAAAAAAAAAAAAAACGGTTTAGAAACTGAACCACTCCTCAACTACAAAATGGAGCAAACTACTGGTACCCACCACAGCTTAGATGAATCTCCAAAGAACTGCACTGAGTAAGAAAAAGTCAATACCAAAAGGCCAATGCTGTGCTTACACTGATATATTTACTTGTGAAAATGACAACATTATAGAATCTTAAAGCATATTAGTGCCTGCTGGTCACGGCTACAGGGAGGGGCAAGTAGAGAGGAGATGCGTGTGGGAATAAAAACAATAATCTACATTTTTGGCTACTGTTTGCAGCACCCTGTTTATGATACTATATCATAAATGCTATGGGGGGTGGATATTAGCATTTGAGGTAACCAAGCAAGAGATACAAAGGCTCTCTCTATGTTCATTCTTATAACTGACTACAAAATCTGCAATCATCTCAAAATAAAAAGTTTAATTTAAAACTAACTACTCGAATGGCTTTGGGTAAGTTACTGAACTGACTCATAAGCCTCTGGTTTCTTGATCTATAAAATAGGGATAGACAATAGGGCTTCAATCTGATGGTTATGTGAAATGATAATTTATAATGCTCTTAGAGGACAGTAGTCAATAAATGTTATTATTGAGGTTCCTCGGAAAACTAAATATAGAACTACCATATGAGCCAGCAATCCCACTTCTGGGCATATATCTGGACAAAACTACAATTCAAAACGACACATGCACCTGTATGTTTAAAGCAGCACTATTCACAATAGCCAAGGTATGGAAACAACATAAATGTCCATTGACAGATGAATGGATTAAGAAGATGTGGTACAGATACACAAAGGAATACTACTCAGCCATAAAAAAGAACAAAATAATGCCATTTGCAGCAACATGGATGCAACTAGAGATTCTCATACTAAGTGAAGTCAGAAAGACAAAGATAACATGATATCACATACAAATAGAATGTAAAATATGGCACAAATGATCCTATTTACAAATCACAGACAGGGAGAGCAGACTTGTGTTTTCCAGGGGGTTGGAGGAGTAAATGGGATGGACGGGGAGTTGGGGGTTGATAGATGCAAACTATTACATTTAGAATGGATACAGTTCCCTGTGCTATTCAGTAGGACCTCACTGCTTACCCAGTCTCCTGGGATAGACCATGACAGCAGATAGTATGAGAAAAAGAATGTATATATATTTATATATGTATGACTGGGTGACTATGCTGTATAGTGGAAATTTACATGACACTATAAATCAACTATAATAAAAAATTAATAGTAACAGCAATAATAAATGTAAATAGCAACAAATAATAAAAAATAAACATGGTCACATAGAAATAAATGTTTGTTTGTTTCAAGTCCAGCCAGACTTCGTGGGCATGACAGCAAGGTAGGCGGTAGCAATTCATGCCGTTACGTTACTCACTGGAAAACAGACCTCAAGCAAGGGAAAGGAGACTCTATTTGCTTGAGGACCCAGAAACTGAGAAAGATAGCTCTATTTTAGTAAAAGCAGTAGAATGGAACAAAGAAAACATGTCAGAAAGTTGAGTAAATGAAAACCTGGGCTAGAAACTGACCAGTCGCTATACTACCCCTAAAGATATGTAATTAATCATATACTCCCAGAGTCACAGAATCTTGGAGTGAAATAAAATTTACCCCACTTAGCTTTCCCCTTAGCATTTACATAATGCCACGTTCTGTGATGCCTAATAAGGAAATGCCTTGCATTTTTTAAAAAGGGATAGAGGTGGAGATGATGGTGAGGTCACGATCTTTCAGAGTGAAATGTAATTGTAAAACCCTAAATCAGAGCTTGATACGGACATTTTGAGCTGCATGTCAGAGTCATCGAGATAAGCTATTTTGCAAATAAGGATTAACGGTTTCCATTTCAAATCACCTTGGAATGACAGGGAGGTCTCCTTGGGGTGTAGACAGAGGGCACATTTTAAGCTCTTTACTTCTTCGATGGCCTCTGAATCCAGCCAAGGTACAGGATCACCAAGCTGCACTTTATTTAAGTGTCTCCATCCATCCATCCATCCACTCATTCAACAGATAATCGGTGAGCATCTCCTTTGTGTCAGGTACCCTATCAGACGCTGCAGCTACAAAGATGAGCAAGAGTGACGCGATCCCTGCCTTCATGAGACTTACATTCCTTTTTTTGTTGTTTTTTTGTCTTTTTGTCTTTTTAGGGCCGTAAATGCAGTATAGGGAGGTTCCCAGGCTAGGGGTCTAATCGGAGCTGTAGCTGCCGGCCTTCGCCACAGCCGCAGCAACGCGGGATCCGAGCCGCTTCCGCAACCTACACCACAGCTCACGGCAACGCCGGATCCTTAACCCACTGAGCAAGGCCAGGGATCGAACCCGCAACCTCATGGTTCCTAGTCGGATTCGTTAACCGCTGCGCCACAACGGGAACTCCTAAAACTGCATTTAAACTTTCAAAAACCTGGAGTTCCCACTGTGGCTCAGTGGGGGTTACAAACTCAACTAATACGCATGAGGATGCGGGCTCGATTCCCGACGTCGCTCGGTGGGTCAAGAATCCGGCATTGCCCTGAGCTTGCAACGTTAGGTCACGGAGGCAGCTCAGATCGGGCGTTGCTGTTGCCGTGACACAGGCCGGCAGCCACCGCTCCGATCTGAACCCTGGCCTGGGAACTTGCGTATGTCCCAGGAGGGATCCCAATAAGAAAACAAAGATAATTCAGGAAACTAAATCCTTCTAAAAGGCAACAAGCTGTACACTCCTCTGCATCACTAAAATGGACAGATGACTGGAATTTGCTTTCTTTCCCAGGGCCCCTGGTGGGCATTGGGAGGCTCAGTACCACGCGTTCACCTGCACTCTTCCGGGGCGGGGAGAGGGCTCGGCCTGCTGCCTCCCTGAGTAGTCCGTCAGCCCGGGCGCTCCTCCCCACCCCCACCCCCACCCCCACCCCCGACTCCTGTTCCCAACCCAGGGAAGGGACACCAGCTGGTCTGCCCCTGCACCACACAGCCCCAGCGCAGTGACGTTTCCCGACCGCCTACGGACTCCCCGGGGCTCTTGTCCACACCGCCCGCCTCTGTCATCACTCCGCCCTTCCCACCTGCTTTCTGCAGCTGCATTTTCTCCTCCTCGCATTTTCTAGGCCAGATTGGAAATGAAAATTTCCTAAGTTCCCGTCGTGGCTCAGCGGTTAACGAATCCGACTAAGAACCATGAGGTTGTGGGTTCAATCCCTGGCCTCGCTCAGTGGGTTAACGATCCGGCGTTGCCGTGAGCTGTGGTGTAGGTCGCAGACGCAGCTCGGATCCCGCGTTGCTGTGGCTGTGGCGAAGGCCGGCGGCTTCAGCTCCTGTTAGACCCGTAGCCTGGGAACCTCCATATGCCGCGGGTGCAGCCCAAATAAGGCAAAAAAAGACAAAAAAAAAAGGAAACGAAAATTGCAAAGGGAACCCACACAGCGGTACCACATTCGAGTCTGAACGGTACCACATTCGAGTCTGAAGTAAAAAGGCCTTTTTGCCTAAAACGAAATTCAGGTGTGAGGGGTTTGTGGAAATTCTTTTGGGGGGAGGCCGAGGGGTGCTGTGCTTTCCCGACTTCGCTTCCAGAATCACAACTATTCCGGAGCATTAAAGTAGAAAAAAACAAAGACATAGCACCACGCCAGTGAGCATCAGGTCAGTCAATATTATACAGCGTTCTCCTTCACACAGAGCTCAAACGTTTCTTCTATTATCTTGCTTATTTTCCCCAAATTCCTGAGCTACAGATAAACGCAAGTATAATAATTAATACTTTGAGAGGGAAGCTGTGGCCACCAAGATTATTTTTTTTTTAATGACCCAGGGCACATGGAAGTTCCCAGGCCAGGAACTGAATGCTAGCTGAAGCTGGGACCCATGCTGCGGCTGCTCCTTGAACCCACGGCACCAGGCCCAGGGATCAAACTCACACATTTGCAGTGACTGAGAGGCTGCGGTCTGATTCCTAACCCACTGCACTCATGCGGGAACTCCCACAAAGATTCTAAGGGCATTGCCCAAAGTCACAGAAAGAGGTCTGAGTGTCCCTGCCTCCCCGCCCTCATTTTCTTTCCAGGAAGCAATGCTTCCAGAGCTTTCTAGAGCAGAAATGACCACCCCGGAACTGCTTTTCCTCTCAGGTATATGGAAATTGAGGGAAGAAAAAGTAAGTTCCTCAGAACAAAGATACATAAAAATCTTTTAAAATGTGTTTTTGGGAGTTCCCGTCATAGTACAATGGAGATAAATCCAACTAGGAACCATGAGGTTGCGGGTTCGATCCCTGGCCTTGATCAGTGAGTTAAGGATCCAGTGTTGATGTGAGCCATGCTGTAGGTCGCAGATGCGGCTCGGATCCTGTGTTGCTGTGGCTGTGGCGTAGGCCGGTGGCTACAGCTCTGATTAGACCCCTAGCCTGGGAACCTCCATATGTCGCGTGTATGGCCCTAAAAAGACAAAAATAAATAAATAAATAAAAGGTCGTTTTGGTCTGAAGAAAACCACCCACACAAAAACGTATAGAAAGTGGGAGTTCCCTGGTGGCTCAGTGGGTTAAGGACAGGGTATTGTCACTGCTGTGGCTCAGGTCACAGCTGTGGTGTGGGTTTGATCCCTGGCCCGGGAACTTCCACATGCTGCCAACATGGCCAAAATAGAAATGATGGAAAGCATCTAAAACTTACTGGATAACTCTCATTTTCCCATACCATCACATAGACTCATTACCTTGAAAATGCTTTTTTTTTTTTTTTGTCTTTTTGCCTTTATCTAGAGCCGCACCTGCAGCATATGGAGGTTCCCAGGCTAGGGGTCTAACAGGAGCTGTACCCACCGGCCTACACCACAGCCACAGCAACGCAAGATCCAAGCCACATCTGCAACCTACACCACAGCTCACAGCAACACCGGATCCTTAACCCACTGAGCGAGGCCAGGGATTGAACCTGCAACCTCATGGCTCTTAGTCGGATTTGTTAATCACTAAGCCATGACAGGAACTCCTCACCTTGAAATTTCTTGATATAAACGCAAGAACTCTCCAAGTACTTTTCATGCGGTGAAAACACACACAAACACACACACAGACCTTTCTGTGACAGCATATAAAACGGTCTACACACTTGCGCAGAAAAGACTTTGCCTTAGGATGTGACAGATATCAACTCCCCACCCGCTGTCTCTGGATGTCTTCGCACTCTAGGCGCTAGATTGGCTTATTTTCAGCTGAATGTCACTGTTGGGACCCGCCTCTGCTCGCTATTCAACTAGAGGGACCGTGGCTGGCACGCCTTTCCTTTCTCGTCCTTAGTGTCTGCTCCATCTCCCAGCATTCTTGTCAAACGATATTTTAAGGGTTCACAGTTGTTTTCACTGCCAGATCTGTGTCACTTTCCAGCCTCAATTAGTAAAATACTACAAACTTTTCGGGGGGTGGGGGGGGGTAGTTGGAAACAGCACTCCATCAGCAGCTGAACCGGAAAGGAAAGGAAAACAATAAAAGAAAAGCACTGGAGTCTCTGCCCTTCTTTAGGTCATACTGCCTCCTCCTGCAAATCTAATGACTGCACATGCTCCTCCTTTGCTTTTTGGACGCCAGATGTCAAACAAAGCTGGACGTCCTGGGGCAGGTGGAAGAATAAGGCAGGTCTAAGTGAGACGGACAGGACCGCTGTCGCAGATCTGGAGGGACAGCCCGGGGTTGGCGAAAGCCTGCAAAATTCATCTGGTGCCAGCTCCAGGAAGCAAGAAACTCATAAATTAGAGCAGCTGGAGGGGGGGCACTTTTAACTTTATTACCACTTCTGTCTCTCCCACCCCTGGGTGCTCTCTGTTTGGAACTCTTAAGATACATGTGAGCTGCAGATGTAACCATTTCTATTTCTTCCCCGGCATTCCTCCCCCTTGTTTCCCCTTTACTCCTTGGGCTGTCAACAGTCTACTGCTGAGAAGAAAGAAGAAAAGGTGTGCAGGTCAGGGGCGATTATTTTATTCTAAGGGAAAGCCCAAGTCTCAGTTCTCTGAGTTGATTCCGGGTGAGAAGGTAGCTTCCTTGTAACTATCAGCTCTGAATTTCTTCCTGATCAGCTGGAAAGTGATGGGACAGTCAGCCATGGGATAAAACGTGAATTTAACTCCCTACCACTATTCCTATATGCCCTTTAAGCGGTAGTGTGACTAGTTAAATACAGAAGCAGATAAAACAATAGAGAGAAAAGCAGAAGTACAACCTGGATCTCTTGCCTCCAAGAAGGGTTAAGCCATCCACTTTCACCAGACGTAAGTTTGTGATCTGAGAGACGCGCGCTCACTTTGAATCCCACAGTCCCCCAAAAAGGCACTGTGACAAGAGCCAACTGTGATAATTAGGCAAGATATTTACCCCTTTTCCTCTTTTCAATGCAAAACAACAGTTACCCTACCTAAAGTCAGAAGATATTTTAAGGGGAAAAAAGTGTCACCTTATATGAAGCCTGAAATATTTATGCAATATTTACATGTGAGTGAATATAATTAGGAGGGTGTCTAAATGAGTCAATCAATTTTCAATTATGCCTCCTAATAGAGTGGATCAATACCGCGGATGGCCTAAAATGGCAGACCATGTAGCTTAATGACGGCTCATAAATCCAGTCTCTTTATTATTGGTAAATGGGAGCACCGAATATTTTTTAGGTGTAATCAAATTCAACAATTCAAAGCAGTTGAGAATCTTTGAGGGTCATTCTGTCCTACCTTCTTCTTTTGCACCCGAGGGAAATTTGGCTCAAGGAGGTTCCTGGTGGCCTAGTGGATTAAGGATCTGGCATTGTCACTGTAGGAGCCTCAGGTCATTGCTGTGGCACAGGTTTGATCCCTGGACTGGAACTTCTTCCCTTTTTTTTTCTTTTTAGAGCCGCACCCACGGCATATGGAGGTTCCCAGGCTAGGGGTCGAATCAGAGCTGCAGCTGCCGGCCTACACCACAGCCACAGCAACGCCAGATCCGAGTCACATCTGCAACATACACCCCAGCTCACGGCAATGCCGGATCCTTAACCCACTGAGCGAGGCCAGGGATCGAACCCACATCCTCATGGATACTAGTCAGGTTTGTTACTGCTGAGCCACCACGGGCACTCCTGAACTGGAAAGTTCTATATGCCATGGGCATGGCCAAAAAAGTGTTGAAGGGACCATAGCTGTTGAATGGAAGAGGCGGACCTCAGTGTGGCCACGGCAGCTGACATCGTGAAGTACAGCCCTGAGACTACATTCAGTAGAACTCTTAAAAACAGCTAGTTGCTTCAGTAAATGCCTTCCACCCTCAGCCTCATCTTTAGTTCAATCACCCAAACCCTACTAACAAAGGCTACCTACAGAGAGCACCTCCTAGGTACAAGTCTCAGGCGGAAGTTGGAATTGGATATTCCAACTAAAATAAGACAATGTCCTTTCCTCTTTCCATGGCCGTCCACTGACATCTTCCTGAAGGAAGCAAGTGCTGGGAAAATTTTTTTTCCCCTGCATCTGTGACCTACACCCCAGCCCACGGCAACGCCAGATCCTTAACCCACTGAGCGAGGCCAGGGATCGAACACGAAACCTCATGGCTCCTAGTCGGATTCGTTTCCGCTGCGCCATGACGGGAACTCCTGTGATGGAACTGATTAAAAGAACGTGGTATTGAAAATGTCACTACCCTGGAAAAAGCAAGAGGCTTTTGTAGATCAATTATGCCAGACGGATAACAAAGCAACTTAAAGATAAAATGTGAGCACAGTCTGGAAATAGAGAGTTAACGTGCATCAGCACAGATCTCTAAGACCCACAGACAACTGATATCCTAAACATAACGAGTCTTTACCCTGTTCCAGAAGAATTCCAAAGGCAAGTCCACAGCTTTTCACAGCCCTCCCCGGCAGCACATTCTCATGTTTACCTCTCTCACAAAACACCTATGCAAAACCTACTTACTGCCATTTAAGAGGCGCAGTATTTATTTGAATGTTGCTACAACAGAGGTCAGCGAAAACATAAAACAGGAGATGCTTTGCCTCAGTGTCACTGAGGGCGGCATCGTCTAAAATGCAAAAAAAAATCTCCAAACCTACCTCTCCCTCCATCCCAGCTCACGCCCTGAAACAGCTACAAAAACATCAGTTAAACAAAGGGAATGAAAAGGAGAGATTTTGGAGAAATCCCTGAGATGTTCCGGGAAAGAAAACACTGCTGGAACAGAAGGCCTGATTTTCTGCAAGGAACCATCCTCATAAACCCAGCTGAGAAATGAGCCCACTTGTAACAGCCCAACCAGGAGCCCGGATAATTACAACAGAAACACTTTATTCCGAATCATGAAAAGAGTTACACTTGATCTTCTTGTTAGCAGGGGCTGTGCAGACAGCAACATTAACTGTGAAATGTAAGGGCAGATAACAGCTGATCTGAAAGGGGATTGTGTAAATCTAGTTAAAGAGCAACTTTAGAAGATTATTTTCAATTACTGAGATAGCATCATGACTCTCAGGGAAAAAAAAATGGAAAAGTTTGTTCTTTACGCCGCATACAGTGAACAGAATCGCACAAAACCGCCCTCTTTCAAGCAGTAACACCAGCCAGCAGCTAAAATGCCTTAAAGCCACTTCTCCCTCCACCTTTTTAAGGCACTTTGAATTATTTGGAGCCCTCACTCAGCTCTGGGAACACAAAGTCATTTCAACTTGAGAAACAGCTTAAAACAAAACAAAACAAAACAAAAAAATCTCCTTTAGAGTAATTAAAGCTTTAAGATTTCCAAATGCTCAATATACATAACCCGGGAGGCCTACGTCCACACCAAGGCTGGGGTCACGCAGGAAAAAGGTAGCTGTTTGGTTGACGAAGAGGCATTTGCCTAACCCGGCAGAGCATTTGACTGAGGACATCCGGGCCTCCAGCCCCCGGTCACTCCACCTCAGCTGGTACTGGGGACCACACCCAGATTCATACACAGAGCAAGCTGCAAGCTGCATCTCTAGCTGCGTGATATAATCTTGTCCAATGAAAGCCCCAGTTACCATTGTCTTCAGCACCGGCATGCATAGAGGGTGCTAAGGATACATTTAGGAAAAAAAGAAAACCTAAATAGGAGCTCCCCGTCATGACTCAAGTGGTATCCATGAGGACGCAGGTTCGATCCCCAGCCTTGCTCAGGGGGTTAAGGCTCTGGCGTTGTCATGATCTGGGACGCAGGTCACAGGGGCGGCTCGGATCTGGCGTGGCTGTGGCTGTGGCTCTGATTCGACCCCTAGCCTGGGAACCTCCATATGCCGTGGGTGCGGCCCTAAAAAGACCCCATCCAAAAAAAAAGAAGAAAAAAGAAAGAAAACCTAAATAAGCAACAGAGTACATAATACAGGAGAAACGTCCAACTAGGAAGCAGAAAGCCCTGTAGCTCCCTGCCTCTGTGGCTGACAAGCTACGTGACAAGCCTCATCTCCCAGGATTGTACCCACTGAGTGTTTCCAACGCTTCGGCCACTTTATACCAAGCTCCCTGGATGTGCCGTGTTCTCCTGCGCCCCTGGGTCTCAGCTCTGAGTGACCTTTTCTACCCGGACAGCCTCTCTGGAGCCTAGCTCATTCTCAGCTCTGTGAGTGGAACTCCGCTGTCAGAATGAGCGGCACTTTGCCGTGGGCGCCTCCGACACGGTCTGTGTCACAGCGTTCAGCACGCAGCTTAGTTAACCGTGTCTGTCCATGTCCTCCTGTACCTCCGTGCTCTTCCGGACAGGCGGCATCTCACCTCTGCACATTCAGAACTGTTGTAACATGAGGGAACATTTGCTCTAAGTTTGGGAAAGAATGAGGTCCTTCTGTATAGCTTAGGGAACTAGGTCCACTCTCCTGGGACAGACCGCAATGGAAGACAGTATGAGAAAAAAAAAATACATATATGCATGACTGGGTCACTGTGCTGCACAGTGCAAATCGACACAACACTATAAATCAACTATAATATAGGTTATATTTATTTATTTATTTAGGCTTTTTGCCTTATCTAGGGCCGCATCGCGGCATACGGAGGTTTCAGGCTAGGGGTCTAACAGGAGCTGCAGCTTCCGGCCTTCGCCACAGCCACAGCAACGCGGGATCCGAGCCGCGTCTGCAACCTACACCACAGCTCACGGCAACGCCGGATCCTTAACCCACTGAGCGAGGCCAGGGATCGAACCCAAAACCTCATGGTTCCTAGTCAGATTCGTTAACCACTGAGCCACGATGGGAACTCCTTAAATTTATTTTTTAAAGAATGAACGAACTAATGAAGGAATGAATAACGAATTGACCTCGCCAAATTTCAGTTTCATCACCTTTATTTTTTATTTTTTAATTTTTTTTAGGGCTACACCTGCGGCATATGGAGGTTCCCAGGCTAGGGTTTCAATCGGAGCTGCAACTGCCGGCCTACACCACAGCCACAGCAACGCAGGATCTGAGCCGTATCTGCGACCTACACCACAGCTCACGGCAACGCCGATCCTTAACTCACTGAGCAAGGCGAGGGATTGAACCTGCCTCCTCTTGGACACTAGTCAGATTTGTCGACCACCGAGCCTCGACAGGAACCCCAATTTCATCACCTTTAAAGCAGGGATGGTAATCACTGCCCAGTTCATTCAGCAGTCATGGTGATCCAAAGATGAGATGGTGCTTTGTATGTTGCTAGGCACTGTCCACATGTAGTGATGACGGTCAAGGTAAAAGATCAAAATGCCACGAAGTACAAACGTGGCATCTTCACACACAGTAAGATACCATTCCCCATGCACACCACATGCCTACACTCAACTCAGTTTCAATATTCTTTTTGGAGTAAGAGAAGTTTAAAATTCAGCAGAAGAGGACACTTTGCTGTCCAAAAAGTAAATGTTCTCCTGGCACTGAAACTAAACGTCTTAAGGTAAGAGACTCATTAAAGTCGCTTTGCGGGTGCTTCTCCTGCCATTAATTAGCTGCGGTTTCCTGCCTGGATATGTGACTAGATGCAGATTCCACTGTGAGATCAACTGAATACTGCATATTCCACTCCCATGCTGTCACCTCAAAACACTTTCTTTCTTTGGTCCTTTGTCTTTTTTTAGGGCCACACCCGCAGCATATGGAGGTTCCCAGTCTAGGGGTCAAATCGGAGCTACAGCCGCCGGTCTACACCACAGCCACAGCAACGTGGGATCTGAGCCACGTCTGCGACCTACACCACAGCTCACGGCAACGCCGGATCCTCAACCCACTGAGCGAGGCCAGGGATCAAACCCGCGTCCTCGTTGATGCTAGGTTGGGGTCGTTAACCACTTCGCCACGATGGGAACTCCAAGTACAGATGACTTATAACATTGTGTTAATTTCTGCTGTATAGCCAAATGACATGTATATGGTATTCATATTATTTTCCATTGTGGTATATTACAGGATACTGTATAAGTTCCCTGTGCTTTACAGTAGGTCCTTGTTGGTTATCAGAGAGATGCAATTTTGCTTTTCAAATGTTTTGAGGGGAGTGATTTCTCAGGGCTACTTGAAACGCTGTCTCCCGGCATTACATCCTAATTTTGCCCCAAATAAAACTTGTCTCAAAAATAGATAAATAGGGAGTTCCCATCATGGCTCAGTGGTTAATGAACCTGACTAGCATCCACGAGGATGTGGGTTCGATCCCTGCCTTGCTCAGTGGGTTACGTATCTAATGTTGCCGTGAGCTATGGTGTAGGTCGGAGACGTGGCTCAGATCCCGAGTTGTTGTGGCTGTGGCTGTGGCACAGGCTGGCAGCTGCAGCTCTGATTGAACCCCTAGCCTGGGAACCTCCATATGCCGCGGGTACGGCCCTAAGAAGACAAAATAAATAAGTAAATTAGCTAGGTGTCAATAAAATAAATGTTTTAAAAAAAAAAAACTGCATTGCTCTGGAAGCACAAGCCCTGATGCACTACGGGACTAAGGCAGTTCTTTGCAGAGAGATTTTGAAAAGGACAGGACTTCCCTTCATGGCTCAGTGGTTAACGAATCCGACTAAGAACCATGAGGTTGTGGGTTCGATCCCTGGCCTTGCTCAGTGGGTTAAGGATCCGGCGTTGCCGTGAGCTGTGGTGTAGGTTGCAGACGTGGCTCGGATCCCGCGTTGCTGTGGCTGTGGCGAAGGCTGGCGGCTACAGCTCCTGTTAGAACCCTAGCCTGCGAACCTCCATATGCCGCGGGTGCGGCTCTAGATAAAAGGCAAAAAAAAAAGACAAAAAAAATAAAAGAAAAGGACAGAAGCAGGGTAACGGCTCACATTTTGGTTGTAGGTAACCAAGGATTGTACGCTCAACATTTCTCTTTGAATACCTCAGTTCTCTCTAATAAATAGTTCCTTGGCCCAGAAGGAGAGAGAATGCTCTCACTTGATCAAGACCACAGCTGTGGGAGTTCCCTTCATGGCTCAGTGGTTAACGAATCCAACTAAGAACCATGAGGTTGTGGGTTTGATCCCTGGCCTCGTTCAGTGGGTTAAGGATCTGGCGTTGCTGTGAGATGTGGTGTAGGTTGCAGACGCGGCTCGGATCCCGCGTTGCTGTGGCTGTGGCGAAGGCAGGCGGCTACAGCTCCTGTTAGACCCCTAGCCTGGGAACCTCCATATGCCGCGGGTGTCACCCTAAAATGCAAAAAAAAAAAAAAAAGAAAGAAAAAACCCAGCTGTAACAATAAGAAATCCTAGACCAGTTCCATCATCTTGAGCGAGCTTGGCTTCCCATCCTCAAGCAAGCCAGAGTGCTGCCTGTCCCCTCAGGCCTGGGGACAATGGGGCACTGTCACTGCTGCCATGGCTCAGTTATAGAAGGATCCGCCCTGATACACTGATGCCGAAAAACCCATCTGCTCACAACGGTTCCCTTCTGTGTATGTCATGATTATTTTAAGGGGACAAATCAGCCTTAAGTGATGCTCCATTCCCAGCGTTCCCCTTTGCTCGGAAGAACAAAACAGCTGTCAGTTCTAAACGTGGAGACAGAGTCAAGGTCAAGCGATGGCCAGTCAAAATCCCGCAAAAAAGAGTTGAGCTAATCTCCTCACTGGCTGGAAGGACGGGAACTGAGAGTCCTCGCTGAAAGGATGAAAAGCCCTCCCCAGCTCGAGTGATCATAGGCTAGTTGGCCCATCAGCTGCCGGACTACAGCTGTGTCTCACGCTCAGCTCGCCCAGAGATTGCACGCTCTTGTGGTGCCAAAATAAATGTCTCTCTTAAAACTAAAAAAAAAAAAAAAAAAAAAAAAAAAAAAAAAAAAAAAAAAAAAAAAAAAAAAAGGCCAATTGAAAATAACTCTCTAATCTGCATCCTTTCAATAGAACTGAAGTGCACTTCACCAACACAGAGCAGGGGCATCTTGAATTAGCAGAGAACTATTTTTAACACATGAAGGATAAGATATGAAATTAGTTTCACGGGGAATGAGAACCTTGGAGATTATTTACTTTGCCTTAATTACTTTGACTCATCATTAATTTAGCTTTCCTAGGGTACTAAATAGTTCATGCTAGGATTTTGAGACTAAAGAGACAGGAGCACAAATGCGGAGCCCCTGCGAGGCTGAGGCAGCACCTTCCACATGAGGCACCGATGGCCCCGCTGGGCATCCATGGCCCTTGGCGGGGCGCTGCTCAATGGCACTTTCAGCGGCCGCCTCTCTTGTTTTTTCACCCCAAGACCAAGAGCTCTGCCCTCAAGGACGCAGGGAGCCAAACGTTATGCAGCTTCTGTTTCACTCCGCGGCCAATAACATCACTGGGGCTCCCAGCTACTCTCGGCGACTGCCAAATAGGGCAGGCAACAAGTGCCCGGAGCCAAGGAGACAAGTCTCGGCTGCGCACTTCAAGAAGTTTTTAGCGATCGGTGCAATTGGGTACTGGAGTCAGTTCCTGAGAAATGGGGCAAAGGAGCTGCCACGGCAGATATTCTGTAATGGTTTCATTAGAGCATCCGTGGGAAACGATGCTCGCAGCTTCCACGTGCGATGAGCAGGGTCAGCCACGTCCAGCTGGGCGCCCGCCAAAGCCCCGTACTCTCCCCCGTGGCTCGTAATCAGTTGTCCACTGGCAGAGGCCACAAATACAGGCCGTGCTCAGCAGCAGACAGGGGCCAGAGGGGAGCAAGCGGCTTGGCGCCACTGCAAGAGATTCACTGGGGCCACTCACTCTGCCTGCGGCCCCACTCGGCATTTGGCAGTGAGTAGAGGGCAGGAGGCGGGCAGAGAGCTGGCGCCCTCCTTCTGACCAGGGACCAAATTAACTCTTCCTTATTCTAAACGTCAGAGGAACTGAGCCTGCGTTACGTAATTCCGCTCCTGTGAGTTTCAGCCATTCCTTTCCCCCCCGCTAAGCATGCTCTAGCCTAACATTCTTTTTCCGTATAAATGGGTTTTTCACTCGGATACAGCTCTGCTTTATTTATCAGTTGCCCTTTTTCTTCTTCTTGATGAGGCTATTGTGTGACTTCATCAAGCCACAGCCGTCTAGCATTGTGAACCCAGCAAACGTGGCAGCCAAGTTCACCATCTTCAAAACCCTGCCACTTCTCTACTTGGTGACAAAATGACATCATGGAACTATGCTCCCATGATAAACATTCCTAATTGAACAATAATAACTAATATTAACTTATATTTCTTTAGCATACGTATAGCTTTAGAACATGCTCACGTGTACCATACGCTTTGTCTTATCTAATTTTTTCCCCATTTGGCCCCTTTCCACATGGCTCATGCTCACAACACTCCCACCTTGCGGAGTCACCTCCCACAGGGAGGCTGGTCCTCTTTGTCACTGTTGATGCAACTTCCTTGCTTTCTGGGTCATACATATCATTTGGGCCACCTGCATTTCCGGTCACTTTTATCATTTACAGTTCTCAGGTGTAAGTCTTCGATGCCATATCCTAATTGTCATAGTAGACACTGCATTCCTTCCTTTACATCATCAGAAAAAAGTGAGCTGCTATTAATCATTTCTACTGGGGAGAGAAGGAGCATCGTAGAGCATGACGTGGTGGAAGAAAAGCTCCCAAGTTCCTGCCCCTTCCGCTGAGCAGCCATGACGTGGATCAGTCACTCCAGCTTTTTGAGCTTTGGTTTCCTCTGTTTTTTTATTTTATTTACGTATTTACTTTTCAGGGCCACACCTGCAGCATATGGAAGTTCCCAGGCTAGGGACTGAATAAGAGGGGCAGCTGCCAGCCTCAGCCACAGCAACGCGGGATCCGAGCCGCGTCTGCAACCTACACCACAGCTCATGGCAACGCCGGATCCTTAACCCACTGAGTGAGGCCAGGGATCGAACCCGAGTCCTCGTGGATGCTGGTCAGGTTCATTACCGCTGAGCCACAACAGGAACACCACTTTCCTCTTATTATTGTCGTTAAAGAAAAAAAAAAAAGAAAAAGGTTGCCATGAGAATTAAACACAATGGCATACTCAAAAGACACTGACTGTAATTCTGCAGCTGGGTTCCCATTCAAACACCATTCCCATTCCCATTAAGGAAGCTTATCCTGGCAAATGACATCCCTTTTCCAGCGGGTCCCTGAAAGTGTGTCTTCCCAAGGGCTTCCCCACTCACTTCCTCCACAGGCACACGAGGCCCCGCCATCCCGGACATCACTGATCTCTGAGTTAGCTTCTTCCTACTAAATTCAGCTGCGAGAAGTTCAGACGTACCTACAGTCGCTAGGGCAGGGCACACGCATACCGGCCTTCGTCTCCTGGCACTTCAGCGATGTCTGGCCTGTCTCCGTATCGCGCTGGGGTGGGAAGTGGGCAGTAACGGGGTGAATACAGAGCACGCGCCGACGGCAAGATGCGCGTGGCCACTTGGGGACACCTGAACAGCCCAACCCCAGCCCAGGCGCTAGACGTGCAGCTGGTAAGATGCACTCCCCTCCACCCTCTTCTCTTTGCCTTCCTGGTGAAACATCTTATAGCAGAGAAGCTTTGATGAACCTTAAATTCTGTCACGTCAAATTTGTCTTGCTCTGAGAAATTGTGACATCTGAAATTCTGCTGCCATTCTGAGGTCTCCACTGAAAGGTTCAGAAAGTTAAAAGAAAAGCTCCCAACGAGCAGCTGGGGGATTGGCAAAGGGGTGGTTTTATAGAGCTCAGACGGCCATGGCCACTACGTGCAAAACGGGCATGGCTTTGGATCCAGCAATTCCTCTAGTAAGAATTTACCCCAATGAGATTATTGCACACGCGTCAAACGGGGTACACACAAGCATGCTTAGAGTAGCAATGATTTTTCGATGAAAAACTGGAAACAACTTAAACGTGTATCAATAAGCCTGGAGGAGATTATGTTTTACACTCTCAGCTTCCCTGTCAGTTAGCTGTTCCCCTTCTTTCCTAGCAGAACTCTGAGTGTCCTCCGCATGACGTTTAGATGGGATCAGCATGAACTTCTACCCAAATCGGAGGCAATCAGAACGTGCCGTTGCCTTTGTCACATGACCTAAAATGCTCCAAGCAGAAGGAAGCCAGGAATGATGTTTTTCCTTAAGATTTGTTTGATGATTAAGACACGGTCTTTTTCTCTGGATAGTGGGTGGGCCCCCAGAACCGAAGCTGTTCGGCCCCCACGGGGAGCAGGAAAGAGAAAACTATCAAGAAAGAAATCCTGAATCCCAATTAAGTGACACCCGAAGCCCTGACCCACTGGATTTTTTCAATATGTTCTTGTTATTTAAGCTAGTTTGCCCTGGGATTTGCAGCATTACCTCAAATGAAAAGCATCTGATAAAAATATCCGGTCATTAAAAAGTTAACATGTATTTGCTGACATGGAAAGATGCCCACCAACCCTCATTCGAACAGCACAACAGACTAGAGAATAGGACTTACAGCAAAATCTTATTTAGCTTGAATTTTATGTGTATCCTTTGTATGTGTATGTATATGTATATATGCATGTGTGCATATTTTCATAATATATAAACATATATATATAAACACGTATATAACTTTTTTTTGGTCTTTTTTTTTTTTCTGGCCTTTTAGGGCTGTACCCACGGCATATGGAGGTTCCCAGGATAGGGGTCTAATTGGAGCTACAGCTGCCGGCCTACACCACAGCCACAGCAACACCAGATCCGAGGTGCGTCTGTGACCTACACCACAGCTCACAGCAACACTTCATCCTCGACCCTCTGAGCAAGGTCAGGGATCAAACCTGAGTCCTCAGGGATGCTAGTCAGGTTCATTAACCACTGAGCCACGACAGGGACTCCTGTATATAAATATATATTATATATAGAGAGAGACAAAGACAAACAGATAGAGAGAGAGACAGGGAAATATGCCTGGAGAAATTTTACTAAAACGTCAACCATCGTTAGTTCTAGCGTCTCTGAAGAACTTTCCTTTCCTTTCTGTATGTTTCTATAGTGTTTGCTCTTATACAATAAGATGCATTTTTGTGGAACAGAAAAATTGAGCTTTAAAGAAAGCTGGCTATTTACTGATTCTGTTTATCTTCTGTGTGAATTAAATGGGCAGCTTTGTCTCATCTCCCTCTCCAAACTGAAGTGTTCTGAGGGGAAAACAAAACAAAACAAAACAAAAAACGTCGAAGATGCTGACCAGGCAAAGTATTATTTCATGACAAAATTCCATGATGAAGCAGCAAAACCACTTGAAGACCTGAATTTGTTCATGCTGGAAAAAGAAAACAGTCAGAGGTGCCTAAGTGTCTTCCTAGAAGAATGGAAATACTATTAATCAAAATGAAACACCTTCTTATTCCCAAAAAGGGAAGTGGCGAGAGAGGGAGGGTGGGAGGTGCAGAGAGAGTAATACACAGCTGCTTCCAGAAAAAAGCAGGTGCCAGGGAGGCTATCAAAAGTGTGCAGGGGTGGCCCGTCAGGGGGCGCTGTCACGCTGATAAGCAGATTTAAGCCTTTAGGCTGCTGCTGGAGACCCACACCCTCTTTTCATGGGGATGAACCCCGCCCCCCAAATCTAGCCCCACTCCTTGGCAGCGGGGGATTATTCTAGTCCCTGTAAGCTCTCCAAAGGTAACTGTTTCGAGCAAACTAGAAAACTAGGTGTTCTCTGAGATCTCCTTCAGTTCAAAAATTATAATTTAACTCAACATTTAAGTTGTTGGGAAGAAGAGGATTATTTGAAAGATCCAAACACCACTGCAACACAAACAGCTGAGCATCTCAGGCTGGGCAGGAAGTCAACGGCTCTAAGAGGTAGCACCGGGAGTTCCCTTCGTGGCTCAGTGGTTAACGAATCCGACTAAGAACCATGAGGTTGCCGGTTCGATCCCTGGCCTTGCTCAGTGGGTTAAGGATCCGGTGTTGCCGTGAGCTGTAGTGAAGTTTGCAGACGCGGCTCGGATCCCGCGTTGCTGTGGCTGTGGCGAAGGCCGGCAGCTGCAGCTCCTGTTAGACCCCTAGCCTGGGAACCTCCATATGCGTGGGTGCGGCTCTACATAAAGGCAAAAAGACAAAAAAAAAAAAAAAAAAAGTGGTAGCACCGGGTTAGAAAAGCCTACCAAAAGGCAAACTGGAAAAGAGAAGTCAAAGACAAAATCTCGATCTGTTTATTGGCAATCTTTACTACAGCTGATAGGATTTTCTGGCTGTAAAGTCTCAGAAACCCTGGCTTTAAAACGAGTTAATTAGAGGAAACATCTCTTTAAAGTAGCAGGAATCTTGTAGAGAGAAGGTACCTCCAAAAAGGCTAGAATGGTTTGTTTTACAAGTTAATTTCCACACGGTTATTTGTTTCCTTTGCAATAAATGACATCGTAACTACACTATATGGCACGGTAATGCCACTGTTTACAGTCAGTCACCATTTAATTCTGGGGAGAGTCACCTTACGCCAAGAAAGAAAAGAATCAAAAATAAACACCACCCATGAAGTTGCCTATACTACATATTTGCCTCCGGGATCAAGTTAAAGCCGCCACTGCCCATCGCTGGGTAATAAGGAAAGAAACAGAAACCATATGTTTTGAGGAAAGATGCAACTGAACCGGGAAAAAGACCAGGCTTCAGAAGGACGACAGGAGAAACCACAGGCTCTTCTTCACGTGGGCACCACTTTCTTGAAGGAAAGTGCATAGAGTCCGACATGGGAAGGAAGGACTCTGAACTCCGTCTGCTCTGTTTCTGGCTGCACCTGCAGCTCGAATTCGAGTAGGTCCTGGGAGGGGACCAGCATCGCCACAGAGACAAGCCGGACGGCTAACCCCCCGTGCCACAGTGAGAACTTTTGTTTTAAGGGAAATAGAGGAGAAATTCACATAAGAGCAGGCATAACTGGTGTCTGTTACTAAACAAACTGTCCTCTAGCGATGAAGGATTTCTAGAGATTCCTCCTCCCCAGTCTTGCATTTGTATTAACCAGAACCCTTATCTGCCCGTGAGGCTGAAGGGTGTCTGAATTACTCGCCTGCAAAGCTTAGGCCCATTACAATACACTTAGATCTTTTCCACTGTCAGCTCACCCAGGGCCACCTAATCCATCATCCTCCCGCCCAGCTCTCCCCACTTGGGGTCACTGAGGGGCGCAGAGGCAAGTGAGCAGCCTCCAGGCAGGTTCCAAGGAACTGTGCCTAACCGCGCGCCAGCCCACAGCAGAACAGTCCCTAGCCCGGTTCCCCGCCTCGGCCACAGCCTATTTTCAAGACTCTTCTTTAGCCAACGCTTCAGACTCTCGGAAACCCCAGTCCTTAGGCCCGGGGGTGATTTGCACGGCTGTGAACTTAGAGCACCACGGATGCTGCGATGCCTAAAGGTACCGCTCCTGGCATCTGAGGATGGGGCTGTCTGTGCAACCTCCCGGACAGCTTGGCTGGAGAGAGTTCAAGAGCCTTCTCCCTGCTCCAGCTCCCCACTCTGTGCTTGGCTAGAGACCCCTGGAGAAGGCACGAAGGCGCCCAGTGCCACCAACTGTGGGACCAACGTGGAAGCAACCAGCAAGACTGCTCTCCAATAGGGGGAGGAGCCTATGGAGAGCCGCTTAAGTGGCGCGGGAGGCCACCTCCCCAGCCCCCAGCTTTGCATCCTGTGATGTCGCTTCTAAATGTGCTTTCTACTCAAAGATGCCGCTTGAGTCCTATTTGCTTTTTCCTAAAGCATTCCTGGTCATGTTCTTACCAATGGCTTTTTTTTTTTTCGTGGTCTTTTGTCATCTTAGGGCCACATTTGCTGCATATGGAGGTTCCCAGGCTAGGGGTCTAACAGGAGCTGTAGCTGCCGGCCTTCGCCACAGCCACAGCAACGCGGGATCCGAGCCGCGTCTGCAACCTACATCACAGCTCACGGCAACGCCGGATCCTTAACCCACTGAGCGAGGCCAGGGATCGAACCTGCAACCTCATGGTTCCTAGTCGGATTCGTTTCAGCTGTGCCACGATGGGAACTCCTTCCCAATGGTTTTGTCAGAGAACCATATATACTCCGGTAGGAGATGAGGTGGAGGGGCCTGATAATACATTTAAAAAAGCAGCCTCAGACAGGAAAGTGAGGTGCCAGCAAAACCAAATCCTGAGGTAGCAGAGGCAGAACCTGGAAACGAGAGTTCTGCTCAGGAGTGGTCACGAGACCAACGTGCTAATGGGGGCATAAGGCTATTGCCATGGAGGTGGGGGCAGAATATAAGACAGGGATGGTTATTACAAAGTGGAATTCAAGGACAGGCTTTCAAGGACACAAGGGGAGGCAGCCCAAATGCTGAACACATCTGACAAATCAGTGCTTTGGGGAAAACCAGAGACTAAGAGGGGGTGACTATTCGGTAAAAGGACAGAGATTCCGGGGGGGAGGGTTGACGTTATAAAGGCAGGTACTCATGTATTACTTACGGGTGGGATCCTAAATGTGGCACAAACGAACCTATGTGCAGAACAGAAACAGGAGTTCCCACTGTGGCTCAGCAGGTTAAGAACCCGACATAGTGTCTGTGAGGAGGCAGGTTCAATCTCTCGCCTCGCTCAGGGGGTTAGGTATCCAGCATTGCCACAAGCTGTGGTGTAGGTGGAGGATGCGGCTCGGATCCCGCGTGGCTGTGGTGGTGGCCGGTGGCTGCAGCTCCGATTCCGCCCCCAGCCTGGGAAACTCCATGTGCCGCATGAGGCCCAGAAAAGAAAAAAAAAAGGAAAAAAGAAGGAAGGTAAACAGACTCCCAGACATAGAGAAGAGACCTGTGGTTGTCGAGGGGGAAGCATAAAGGAGTGGGGTGGAGTTTGGGGTGAGCAGATGCGGACTATTCCATTTCGAATGGATGAGCAACGCGGTCCTACCGTACAGCACGGGGAACTGTGTCCCGTCTCTTGGGATAGACCACGACGGAAGGTGGTGTAAGAACGGGCGTGTATGTAAATGTACGACCGGGTCACTTGCTGTCCAGCAGAAATTGGCACAACACTGTAAATCAACTACACTTTAATAATAAAAAAACAACAACCAAAAAATAAATAAAGGCAGGTGCTTTCTGCCAGGACTGGAAGTGGCCAGATTTTTGCAGCGGAAGAAGCCAAAATGTCAGAGAGAGGAAAACCTCACCGGACTTATACAATGTCCATGCTCTGAGGACCTGGGGACGGTCTAACCAGGAAAGCAGAATACTTTTCAAGAGTGTGTGTGTGTGTTTCTTCTTCACAGAGGGCATTTCTGATAGAGCACCGGTTACTCAGTGATGGGAGGCACAGAGCCTCAGACAGGACAGGGAGGCGATCCTGAGACTGGCAAGAGCGGGAAGCCGCCAACTCCGCTAGGCTGACAACAGACAATGCAAGGAGGTGGCCTTGCTGGGGGGCCACGGGCCAAAGTCGCCTGTGAGCAGCCAGAACCAGAGAAGGCCTGCGGGGTGCGAGCAGTGCTGCCCGGGGAGGTGTGTCCTGCTGCCGGGCACGCCTTGTGAAACTGGAGAGAAGGGAAAAAAAAAAAAAATCCCCTGGCTTAGCCCTTCTCCCTGCGGTGTCCCACGTGCCTCCCAGGGTTCTGAACGCAGCGGGCCAGCTGACCTGGAGATCCCGGACGGCAGCTTACAGGGCGAGCCGCCTCGGACACACGGCAGAGGGGAAGGCCCGGGAGGCTGGGCTCGGGAACAGGAGCTCCGGTCAGCTGTAATAAGCAAGCCTCCTTCCCCACAGACGTCTTTCCAGAAGGGGTGCCTGTTGCCATGTCATGGCCACACAGGAACAAGTAAGGCGGAGACTGTACCTGTCGCGGGGTCTATGGACCTCCCTGCCGAGAGCAGGTGGCCCCGGGCAGCGCTGCACAGTCCCCAGGCTGGAAGGGCACGTGGGCCTTCTACAGTGCGATCCTTTCCTGGGTTACCACGAATCCAGGACTGGTCTAGACAAGTGAATTTTGTTTTCAAAATCCTGGAAGGAAAATGGCTCTTAGAAAAATAAAGATGTGTAAAGGATTCACGAGGAGAAAACACACACACGCCTGCACGGGGGCACCTAGCTCCACAAACCAGCACAAAGGCACGGGCAAAAATCCGAGCTTCCACCGAGACCAGTCCCTAGAGGTTTGCAAGGTGCTACCACCAGGGGGAAACGGGTAAAGGGGAATCAGGCTCTCTCCATGTTATTTCTTACAACTGCACATCAATCTATAATTATCTCCAGATTTAAAAAATTGAGAATATCCTAAACAAGTGCATAATATTCTACATGAATAAGAAGGCCTCTTCCTTTCCACTGTGTCTCACCCGCAGTGTCTCTGGCCTCTACACCCACACCTGCAGCATGTCAGCTGTGGCGACTCTGATTTCCCAGTGAAGCAGGACCCGGTGAGTTCTCTGGGGGACTCCTTCCACGCCTTCCCAGAATTCGCTCTTCTCTTTGTCACTGGCCCGATGCCACTTTTGCAGAAATACGACGGTGTCACGTTGCTCTGCTTTGCTGGTTCAGCCTTTGCCTTTCTGACTCCAGACAGAGCCCGGAATTAGTATTCGTGCGGGGGACAATTAGAACGCTGCCTGATGGGATTTCTGACCAGCCAACAAGCCCTAACCTGCTCGTTTCATGATTAAGAATTCGTTTCCAAACAGCTCTCTTGATGGACGCCTGCTTCCCTTCTCCCACCCTCTGCACCCTCCGATCGCCTTGGGGAGCAGGTGGCCTAGGAACCGGCAGGAGACGCCGCAGGAAAAAAGCCTGGCGTTTTGACAGGACGAGAGGGGAGCGCCAGCCCACCCTCAGCTACCACGCATTCACTTAGCTAGAACACAGGCTGCGGGAGAAGCTGCGAGGTCTTCCAGCAACTGAGGCTGGATGAAAATCCCTTCTTGGCCAAGAGGATGGGGAAGAAAAAAAAAATCGCTATTTATCACAAAATGGACATGCGCCACAGACACCTCTCGGCTCCCCTTCTCTCTGCCACTCCACAAATCCTGCCTGTAAAATATAACTTTCTTCCCGTAATGATCTGGTGGTGAATTATTTATATTCTTCAATTTATCTTTCTGTCTTCTTTTATTTATGCCCAGAGTGGTACTACTTAACTCCAGAAAGCCTGACCGGAATTACAGGCAAGGAAAGGGACTTGCAGCCCCAAGGGGTACCGATCCCGAGGGACAGAGCCGGCCATGGCGTGGGTGAAGGGCTGGCAGTGCGCTAAGCCAGCATGCATCCCAGGCCTCCTCATCCTGCGGAATTTTCCAGACAGCTCTCCATCAAAATCCATCCTGCATCCTTTCCCCATCTTCAGCACCACCTGCACGGAGGTGCCTGACCTCATTTGTCCAGGCGGAGCCACCTCCTGGCTGTTCTCCACGCCCCCGGCTCCTCCCCTGCCAATCAATGCCCCCCACGCCCATCCCTGCCCCCAACACCCGCCAGCAGGATCTTTTTCAGCTGCCAATCAGAAGTAACGAGGGCCTCCTCTCAAATCCTCAGTTGCTCTGCGTCACCTGAAGCCAGAGCTCCCAAATTTGCCTTATGAGAAAAATCAGTGGGTGGATGGGAGGATGGGTGGGTGGATGGATGGATGGATGGATGGATAATACTATTTTTAAAAAAATAAATACAGCAAATTCTTCGGTATCTTATGTTGGGCTCCTCCAGACACAGACCTGGAGACAGAATTTAAAAGCATGTGATTGTGATTCCCGGGGCGGGGGTGGGGGGGGAGGGAATACTAGAAACTCTGGTAGAAGAAGGGCAGCCAACAGGGCACAGATTATCCAGCAGAAGGGCCATCATGGGTCATTGAGGCCCAGTCTCACCAGGGGGCTCTGGGCCACAGCGTGTGGACAGGCGTTGGTCTCCGCACCCCGGACGCCGGGGTATCGCCGCCGGACTCTCTTCTGCCATTGGCGGAGCTCCACTCCCGAGGCGGGAACTTCGCCGCCCTCCCGCTGCCCCGCCTGTGAGAAAGCCCTCAGGTGCAGAGCAGCGGGTGCCTGCAGAATTCTGCAGAAGTGCGAGGTTGGTCAAGGCGGCGGGAGTGGGTGCCGGAGGTGGGTGGTGACGTGAGGCTGGCCGTGAACCTCCGGGCATGCGCACGTGTCTCCGCGTGGCCAGGTCCCTGAAGACTTTAGGGGGCGGGGGGGGCGGAGACGGTGGGACCCAGGAATCAGCCCTGCGGCAAACGCTACGTGGGATTCCTCTGAACGCGCAGCTTGTAAAACACTGTCGATACTATAAAGCTCACAGCCTCTCCCGGATCTTCCCAGTTCTGCATGGCCTCTGGCAGCCCTGCTCTCCAGACCTCCGGACACTGCGCCCTCGGCCCCCCACCGCCACTTGCAAACCACAATGTATCTGTGCACTTCCTCCAAGTCTTCCCTGCAGGTGGCATTTTCCCTTCCAGGGACGGAAACTGGGCCTGAAGAATCTCTCTGATCCCCAGAGCCCAATACTATCCCAGCCGGAGAGTAACTGCTCAATAAACGTTTGTTCCAGAAATCGTGCTGAAAACGAATGGTACGGCACTACTTACATAGCTTCCCTGGACAAAACCATCTTCCCCACCTCTCAGAATAACTAAGAGCAATAAACAAATACATAATGAGCACCTAATACATGGGAGACACTCGGGACTCCCTCCAGAAAAGCACTATAACCGTTGACCAGCATACACCTTAACAGCAATCTGCTACCAAACTGTGAAGCTAAGGAATGGTTTCCCTTGTGGCTCCGTGGGTTAAGAACCCGACTAGTATCCGTGAGGATGCGGGGTTCGATCCCTGGCCTCGCTCAGTGCGTTAAGGATCAGGGGTTGCCGTGAGCTGTGCTGGAGGTCGCAGATGCTGCTCGGATCCTGTATTGCTGTGGCTGTGGCACAGGCCAGCGACTGCAGCTCCAATTCAAGCCCTAGCCTGGGAACTAACATATGCCGCGGGGGTGGCCAAAAAAGGAGAAAACAAAAAAAAACCACAAAAACACCCACCAAAGGAGACAAACAACCAAGCAAGTGGCGGAAGGAAAAACCTAAGGGGGAACCCAGAAGCCTGTCAAGCTTCACCCTCCCAGGTGGCCTGCCAGGGTTGACCCCACGGACACTGTCACCCTCCACCTACTTCACAAATATGTGGCAGGATGAAGGAGAGAGCCTACATCAAGGGCACTGAGCTCTCTGGATGGATTCTGACTTCTTCCAATGACCAGAAATTCGGTACCCGGGACCTCGATGGTAACTCTGGGCTCCATCCCCTAAGTGCATGAGGGTTTTTGCGGTTTTCAGGCTACTCAAGGTGCTCTCTTGCAAACAAGACCTAAGCAGAGGTCTGACCACCTTTAGTCACTAAAGACCTCATCGGTGGCTTTGCTCCCACTGTCTGGAATGTTAACCACAGCACCTTGGCCACATTCCAGGCTGGATAATTACACTGGGGCTAGCAAACTTCACCCTCCAGCTCCAGCTAAATAAAGTATTCCGGCAGACCAGCTGCCATAACCTTTGTTATGCTGCTGTAGGCTATTAAAGAGCTATTCTGTACTTAGGATAGCTGTGTTTGTGAAAAATCAATACCCCTGGTATACCTTTCTACAACGGGAAGAAGTATATTCCAAAATATCACTGGCTAAATTCGTTGCTATGCTATTCTTTCATTCAGGGTCAGAAACAATTAGAAAAGTACAATCAGTTCTTCTCCATTTCCCCAACTTTCACTATTTATGCAAAGACAGAGTGAAAGAGTGGCAACATCACATAAAGAAGGACGGCAGGTGCATATTCCACAAAATAGGTACTGAGTGTCCGCCGCGTGCCAGGCTCTGCTGTGGATTCTGGGCACAGTTTTAAGGCTCATGGGTTATGTTCTCAGCATAAATTTGAAAAAATTTCTGAAGGGAATAATTCACTTTAATTCTTCCTCTGCTACTATGTTTCTGAAAGTCTGCACGTATCAGCTTGACTTAAAATGTATCATACCCTGGTCTCCCAACTAAACAGTACTTCTGTCCACTCTTAAAATTAAAAAAATAATTAAAATTGAAGCATCTACAGGACCTTAAACTCAATGCGTGGGGAGATATTATGTATGGAAGTATATGTGTGTCTAAGAATGAGAAAATACGCTTTCTTGGCCAGCCTGGAGGGCAGCAAATAGGATGCTGCTTAGATAAATATTTATTCGGTTGCTTGTTTTTAGCAGTCGTCCTATTTGTGTAGGTGACAGTTCACAGGTTATAATAGCAGAAGCTGACATGAGATGGAAAAAAAAGGTAAATATCTCTTTACTGTATGAAAGCTTTTTACATGTAACACACACACACACACTCACACATACACACTCACACAAGTCAGGCCCTTCGGTGTTCTATCATAAGGATGAAAACAACAAGAAGGAAAAAAATGCAAACACACAGAGACGCATTACCTTGAACATGAAGATGGAGGGAAGTTAATGAAATTTCAAGATTCGAGTGGAAGAAATTAAACGTATGAACCACAGAATATTTAATATCATGCTATGCAAAGAGAAATGGTTCTGAATGTTTTAAAATAACAATAACCTTAAAATTCGGATTAAACGCTAGAGGACCCAAAGCAAGTATTTGTCTTGGACAAGCGGCAACCAGACCGTGAAAAATCATTTTTAAAAAAATCAGTGAAGTTCACTTGAAATCCACCAAATTATTATTCTGCTTGGAGATCCTTCTAGACAGAACAAGTTAATGGCAGGCTTCTAAAACTACGTTAAACGTGCTATAAATCAATTTACTCCCCCCTACAAATCAGCTAAAGTGCACGTTTTTCTGATGAAAATAGCTCTTCAATGGTACTTACTACTGTCACCATATTGCTTCTCCAGCCAGTCCCATCCAAGTTTTTCTTACAGTGAAAGTGTATTAAAGTTCAATACCTACCTCTGTCATAAATAATAAATTGTAGAATACATATGCTTTAAAATAGCATGAGGAACCTCAAAAGGTATCATGTGTGCAATACATTTCCTACATTTAGAAGAAAGGCTTAATAATGCCTATGCGATCCACCTGCCATCCAATGCTGCCTTCACTATCACGTTATTGTTAAGAAACAATCTGCGCTATGGCCACGTCTCACAGATAGATGACTTGGCCTTCACGAGCAGAGCAGGCTCCAGGTAACACCTGTGGCAAGGCAGACTCTCTCTTGCCCTTTTTTTTCTTTTCTTTCTTTTTTCTTTTTTAGCCTAGTAGAAACTGAAAAATGCAAGATGCAGCATGCTGAAGTTCCTAGGCTTGGGACTGAACCAGAGCCATAGCAGGGACAACGCCAAATCCTTAACTGCCAGGCCACCAGTGAACTCCATGACAGCTTTGGTAAGACTGAAAGCAGGAGTTCCTGTTGGGTTAAGAACCCACCGAGTGTCCATAAGGACTCAGGTGCGATCCCTGGTTTCGCTCAGTGGCTTAAGGACCTGGCATTGCCGTGAGCTGTGGTGTACATGACAGATGAGGCTCCGATCCTGAGTGACTGCGTCTGCAGCATAGGCTGGCAGCTGCAGCTCCGATTCGACCCCTAGCCTGGGAGAACTTCCATATGCCTTGGGTGCGGCCCCCAAAATAAAAAAAAAATTAAAAATATTAAAAAATAAAAAATACTGAAAGGGGTACTATGTAGGGATACAATCTGTCCCATGCACTTTAAAGAGCCCAGATCAGCAGACCAACAGCACATCTATCATGTTGCAGGCAGACCACCTCGAGTGATTAATTAGCTGTAACGTTTAAACTCTTGCAGGTATACAAGCTGACCAACACGATCTTCAATCTCATCCCCATTTAAAATTCATACACAGAAGAAGAGATCATTAACGACTGTCCAAAGATGTAAACAATCACCAAAGCAAGGCACTGGGCCTCCCCAGTTTGAGGACAGGGGTGGCCACAAGTCTTCAATTCCGAGACCGAAGGCTGCATACACAGGCTGGTGTCAACACTGCATTTACACTTCCAGATACGGCTGTATTTTCTAAGTAGCCTTACTAGGATAAAAATCTTGGTTAAAAATCCTATGGAGGAGTTCCCATCGTGGTTCAGTGGTTAAGGAACCCGACTAGTACCGACGAGGACATGGGTTCGATTCCTGGCCTTGCTCAGTGGGTTAAGGATCCGGCGTTGCCGTGGGCTGTGGTGAAGGTTGCAAGCACGGCTCGGATTCCGCGTTACTGCGGTTGTGCACAGGCCGGCGGCTATAGCTCCTGTTAGACCCCAGCCTGGGAACCTCCATATGCTGTGGGTGCAGCCAAAAAAAAGACAAAAAAAAAATTCTATGGAAATAAAGAACAAAGAAAGAATCAATTGGGGGAGGGAACTGGGAAAAAATGTTCAAGTGTGACCCAAGGCAAGACATGCTGGAGATGGCTCTGTGCTTCAGGGTCCCTTAAAACTCAAGCCTTAGGCCAGAGCTGCAGTTTCTAGTTCCCTCCTGAGAGGAAATTCCAGGCACCTATTTAGGTATCTTAGAGGACTCAAGTTCTGGTAAAATGCTAAGAGCATCTGAGAGCAACAGCAACTGGGCTCATGGTTTTTAATGGCTATTAAGGGAAGAATGAGAAGGGTCTAAACGACCCTCCCAGTCTTGCATTTTTCAGGTTCCACTAGGCTTAAGAGGGCAATTGAAATCAGATGCTTCATTTCATCCCACAATAACAATATCATTCTTATTATAATAAAATTTTTAAACGTTCTTTTTAAAAACATCTCCCCAAAGAAACAGCTTCACCTTCCTCAAGTGAAACTTCGTAGACCTGTCTCATTTGGAGGGTTGCAATGCTGGAGTTACAGTATGAGTATCAGGATGTGGAAGCAGCTGTCACCGCTTTGTTTTTCATTCACAGTAGGTGGTTGCCAAGCAACAAAATACTATTGTCTGTTTCCATGATCTATCGGCCAATTCTACTGGTGATAATGCTTTGCACAGTTTAAAACAGGGCCACCTTTTGGACAAGAAGAAATGCAAGAAAATTCTAAGGATGACAATAATAAATATATGAACAAACACGCTGAATGTAGCCCCAAAATATGTGTATAAATACATAGCTGTGTGCTGATATACACACATATATTTTTCGTGTTTGTATGATTGTCTAGTTCTTCTCCTGTCTACCTCCAAACCCATCTAAATTTGATAGGCCAAAAACTAGAATCTCAGTTCCCGAGGGCAAATCAAAGCATGACCTAGAGGTATGAAAACGGCAAGAATTATTTTCTTAATAGCAACAATTTGCAATTTGCCAGATGTATCAAATTCTGTCCCTGGAATACAAAGTTCTCCAGTCAGAAAAGCCATTCCACTTATATAAAAATAATAAATGGAAAACCGTGACTATCTACTTTGGAATCATCAAACACATATAATATGTTGTTTTAACTTGTCCACTGTGTACAAGGATAATAATTCAAACGGGAAAATCCTGTTTCTGTTTACACCCAAGAATCTTAACACATATTCATTTTAAAAATAATTGAATTGTTCCCCCTGGAATAGCTTCATGTGATTCCCCACTTTGTTTTGATATTGGTCCCTAGGGAATAGCAGTCATGGTAGGTAACTCTTACATATTTCACTAGCTTACAAATAAAATAACGGCACAGTGTACTCAATATAAAGTTGTCAACATTAGCTTGCATCAGTTGCTGTTTGTTTTCCATTGACAAGGCTTCTAAAGATAAGAATTACAATATTCTTAGATGTACAGACACAACATCAAAACAGCCTGAAGGAATTAAAAGTTTGAAAGTGCTGGAGGCAATCATGCTTTGAAATGAAGAGAAATCAGTATCACTTATGCACATACATATATTTCTGCAAAGACCCTAAATAATGCCAGAAGAGCCTTCAGATTTTAATGCAATGCTCATTCGTCTTCCTTCACAATATTTCCAAAGCACTGTAACTTAACTATTTAATGCATCCCTCTAGAGGAGGCTTTGAAATTCACTTTTTGAAATTTATTACCACTTGCAAATCTATATATTGCAAGAAACTAGAATAAGCAAAACCCATTACCTGTATTGGCATTATTGTTATAAAATCTCCTACCCAAAGGGCAACGTTAGCAAAACAGAAACAAAGTGTGTTAACAATGAAATGAATACCGGTCCAAATTACCACTTTTCAGGGTAGAGTCCTCTTCAGCAGGGCACACCCACCTCTCTGAAGAGCCCACCAGGTTTGTCCTTCACGTCCCACCGCACAGATCACCCACTTCCTTCTCCCTCAGCTTCCTGGGTTTGCTCACCTGTGTCTTGACCTCTCCAAGAAACAATTTCCTTCCCACTTTCTCCACCCTCTTCATATCCCTGAAGTACCCATTACTTTCTGCAAACTCCTGGACTCAAATCTGCAGTCCAGCTTGCCACAAACCTCCCCGTAAGCCCTTTTGTCCCCTCATTCTTCTTGATCTGCTTTAAAAATCTCTGCCACCGAACAAATACAGTATTAATGAAAAAGGGGTCACGAGCCACCTTTTGAAAAAACGTTATAGCAGCAAAACGTTGAGAAAAAAGAAAGGAGTGTATTTGTAGGAAGACGAGTGGGAATGTAAATACACACAATGGGATGCAGAGATCCTACACAGCCAGGGTTCCCCACCTGTCGACCCCACTTCCCCCATGTGCGCGCCGCGGGATGACAACCACAACACTCCAGAACCACCCCCTCCGGAAAGGAGGCGGGGTTACGCCTTCAGCCAATCAGGACCCGCAAGCCCCGGGTGTCCAACCTATGGGGTGGCCATGGCCGTGCAGGGGGGAGGAAGTGGGGTGGTCGGGGAGGGGCCGCGTCCGTGGGAGGCGCGCACGTGTCGAGTCCAGACAGGCGAAAAGGAGGCAGGCGTCCAGCTCCCGAGGCGCGGGCTTTGCACCTCGGCAGCTGCAGAGTCCCGATACCCAGTGCCTCTTTTGCCTAGGGCTGGGCTGGGCAGGATGTATTCCCGCCCAGAAAGACTGGTCCGAGGTGTCTGAGTTCCCCGAGTAAAGGACAGTCACAAATAACAACAATAGTACCTAGCTCAGACTAGGCGGGGAGGAAAGTTTCCGGCCCGCGCTAGCGGAGTGCGCCAAGGCTGGGAGGGCAAGGGATGTAGGGCGGGAGGGTGACAATCTGAAAAGAAAAGGGCAGCGGGAGGGCTTCGCGAGCAGGACACTGACTCGGGTGCGGTACAGGGGGGCGACGGGGTGCGCTGTCCAAGGTGCACAAGAGGTGGGAGGCGCGCGGCAGACGCGGAGCCCAGAGCCAACACTGGCTGGCGGCGGGCAGGGAGAGCTGAGAACAGCTGTCTGGGGCACCAGGCACCCCCATGCTCGTAAAAGTGACCCGGCTGGAGCTGCGTTAGGGAGGGGAAGGGCGCGGGGGGCTGCGCTGAAACCCCCACGCGCCCGTGCACCCCTCTCTACGGGCCTCACCTCTAGCTCCATTCCCCTCCCCCCCAGCCCACTTCCCTCCGAGCCTCTGTCCCAGTGCCGCGGCGGGGGCGGGATCGCAGAACCCCGGCTCCGAGCCCGGACGCTCCAGGGATGCTGCGGGCCCGGGAGCTGCTTACCTGGGGCCGCGGGAGCGGGAGCGGAGGCAGCTCGCCGCGCGGACGGGGCGCGGCGTGGCTCAGCTCCTCCTCGCCTCCACGTCTTCCTTCGCTTCTCCCGGAGTCCGTCCAGGGCACGGAGCTCTAAGACCGGGTCGGGCTGCAGCTGCCTTTCTCACTGCTGCCTCGGCTGCCGCTGCTGCAGACAGAGGACGCCCAGTGGCGGCTGGAAGCCTGTGTGAGTAGCGGCGCGGGAGAGAGTGGGATCTGCTGAGCGGCGCTGGAGACTCCGAGGCTCCGGCGCGCGGCCGTGCGCACGCGCGCCTGCGAGTGTGAGTGTGTGAGTGTGTGTGCGCGCGCGCGCCCACGGGGTGGGGGAGTCGCGAGGGGAGGGGGAGAGAGGCCGAGAGATGCTCGTAGGGACCGAGGCAAAATTCTTCGCCCCCGGAAATCCGTAAACCGGGGAAAGAAGGTTCGAACGCGCGTCTCGCCCTGGGGACCTGCCCCCGGGGCGGCAGCAGAGGAGGGGGAAAAACAGCGCGGCGCGCGCGGGCTCCAAATCCGAGCCGGGAAGCGGAGCCAAACGGAAAGCGCAGCCACGGATGCAGCAGAGGCGGCGCCCACTGTCACGCTGTCCCCTCTAGGGAGCGGCCGCACCGCTCCCTCCCGCCAACGCCGCGGCGGTCCACAGTTCTTAGCTGGGCGTGGGGACAGAGATCGGGACCTCCCGGTGGCCACTGCAACCTTGGAGGCGCCTGGCCAGCTGAGAGTTAGAGCAGGGAACCCGGGTGCAAGTGGCCCACTACTGGCTGGAACCGGCGGGTGCAAGCGCTGCGGGCGTGGAGTGGGCGGTGAACCCCACCAAGCGCGGCTAGCCGCCTCTACTGGGTAGAGAATACCAGGCGGGGGAGTGAGGGTGGGAGGTCGGTCAAGGGTGCGGTCAGCCGGCACCGAGGGTTGGGGTGGGGCTTGACTCCTGGCGGATTGTTGCCTTTTCTTCCTCCTCGGAAACCACTTTGCCTCCAAGTTATCCACTTCCCAGGTACAAGTGCCTGCCTCTTTGTTCAGATTCAGCTAACTGTGCAGGCATCTGAGCAGTGCTTCTTTGAAGTCAGATTCCTCCAAGAAAGGGCCAGTCTGGCGCCGCTCTTGGCCCTTTAAATTCTTTCTCTCTCGTCCATCTAAGCTGCATTGTATACCTTAGACCTAAGATTTTCAGGCACATGTACATTCTCTGTCTCCTAAGAGACTTCTCATCGTAGTGGTATTCTTTTCCATGCTTATTTTAAATTCTGAGTGCACTTTTTCACTCAAGAATTCATCGAAGGGTCATAAAGTCTCCTTGATACTTAAATATCCTTCCTGGCAAGAATCCTGGGGTAGGGGTTGTGTTTTGCATACTTTTGCATGCCCTCCAGTACAGACCCCAGTACCTGGTACTTTGTGTGTTCTCTGTAAACGTTGAATGAATGACTTTGTTTTCTAGCTAAACATATCCTGAAGGCAAAGACTTGGATGCCGGGAAAGCCATTACCATCCCACCAGGCTTGCTTGATTTTAACTTATGCCATTTCCCTGTGTGTGACTATTTTCCCCTCTGGCAGCCAGAACCCCAGTGCAAAGAAAGCAGAGTACTGACCCATCCTGAGAGCTCACCCAGGGGGCAGACAGAGAGCACTTTGCAGGGAACGCAGTGAGATCCCTGGGTGGAGAAGGCTAGACCCTGCTTCAGGTCAGTCTCGGGAACCCAGTCTCTCAGCAGGAAAGTCACCTTTCATTAGCAGTTTATAATGTCTCTTCTAGAGCAGAAGGACAGGAAGAGTTTTAAGAGAAATGCACGCTTCTAATAGCTTGTCAGGTACAAGCTTTTCTCTTGTAAAGAGCATTACTTCATGGCTACTTGCCAGTACACGCAGAGTCGCCCCAGACTGCTAATTCTGCTGTAGCACCAAGACCTCATCCTTCAACCTCAGTGTTCCACCAACCATCCTTTTAGAAGCAAAAGTCCTCAATTTTACATTCCATGATAAATTCCAGTTCTTTTGAACTCGGGCTCTTCTACAAGCTGCTTTTCTCTCCACTCCTGGTATCAGAGCTTTGAAATATAATGGAAATAAAGTGAAAATTAAAATGGATTTATTTGGGTGCTGCAGTGTGTTCTCTAGTGGGAGTCCCTTTAAATGACTTCTCTTCTGTCACTCAATTTACAGTCTTCTGAGAAGCCATTTGTTGTGATATGGAATTCATGTGCTTTTTGGTTAGGTTGAAGGGTCGTCAGATGTTTTAAATTTTTACTTGAAAGGAAGCTCTAGAACTAGCAGGAGGAGCAGAAAAACTCTGATAGCCCAAATGGACTCTTGACAGCTGACCTTTAAAAAGTGTATGAGTCAGAGTCTTCCAAAACAATTTTAAAAGCTTTGTTTTGCTTAAAAAGTTGCCTTTAGGGTTTCATTCAACAGCTTGCCAAGTGTTTGCTTACTTGGTGAGAAGGGAGAAGGGAACAAAGCCATAATGTCTCTGATGAGCACCAAAGGGGGCAGACTTGTCTTTGTAAAAATAAATACATTTGCAAGAAGCCAACATTTAAAAATAAGAACGTAGTTTGCAGCTGTCTTAATGTATGTTAATTTAAAAGATAAACAATAGAATGAAAGGATAATCACAAAAGAGATGTAGTATTTCTGACCCACTTAAACGTAAAAGTTTGGAGTAACAGCCAAGATTAAAATGCTGTAAACCACAGCTCTTCATGCTAGCTAAACACTAAATAATAATAAAATGTACTACTGAGAAATTCATTTTCATATGTTATCATCAGTTGAACTGAGAATTGCATAATTATAAAGGTTCGATTTTTCTTCCTAAAAAGGGAATACTCCTTAACATAACTGCTTTTTCCAATTTGCAGCAGTGCAATAAACTAGTTGAACATTAACTTCCGTAAAAATACAGGATTGGGAAAGGGTAGAAACACTTGAAACTGATTTGACCACAACTAAATAATCTATTCTGCCTGTCTAAAGAAAAAAAAAATAGCTTTCTACCTCTGAAGCCTGGTAAATTTAGGCTGTGAGATGTATCGTGAATTCCAAAATCAACTCCTCATGCTGGGAGCCAACTGCCCCAAATTCTTCCAAATGAGAAGGCAGGGACCGTTAGCTGAAATGCTGCTGCTGAGTTTAGCAGTTGTGAGCATGCATAAGGGTACAGGTAATTTCTACCATAATTAGGTCGCAGATCACTTAGTGCATTAGAGTTTTAAGTGATTAAAGGAAAAAAAAAAAAACCTTGACCTGCAACTGGACCCAGATGCCAGCTTGGTAAAGAACACAACATGGGAAGAAGTTTCAAGTTATCCTGTTATCCTGTTTGTCTTCATGCTCTTATATATTGTTTTATTCCAGATATGACTTAGGGCAACTTAATTCTAACTGGAGCTCAGAAAAAAGGTTACAGTGTATTCCAAGCTAATGTAGACAGGCTCTCATAGTTATCAACGCTGACATTCTGAATGCAGGCGAATATATTAAACATCAATGGTTCTCAATAATTTATGGAGTGATGGATTTCCTGCAAGCTGAAGAAAGCTCTGGATACTCTCCTCAGGAAAGTGAACATACGAACACATAAACAATTTTGAATAAAATTTCAGGAAGTTAAGGAGATCTCCTTTGAAGTTCAGATCAAGAACCCCAAACCTAGATCCTTTGCACACTGATATTTCTGGCTAAAGGAACATGAATGGGTAAAACCTCACGTGTATTTTCTTTTTCTTCTTTAGGGCTTTCCCTGTGGCATATGGAGGTTCCCAGGCTAGGGCTCTAATCAGAGCTGTAGATTCCGGCCTATACCACAGCCACAGCAATGCCAGATCTGAGCCGCGTCTGCAACCTACACCACAGCTCACAGCAACACCCAATCCTTAACCCACTGAGCGAGGCCAAGGATCAAACCTGCGTCCTCATGGATACTAGTATGGCGTGTAACCCACTGAGCCACAGTGGGAACTCCATCTCACTTTCGTTTTTAATCGAATAAGTTATTTGTCAACACCAACAAGATGCATGAGCAAAGTATTTATTGAGTACCTACCTCATAATCAGTACTATTTCTCATGCCATGGTTGTTACCGATAAAGTATAAAATGCAATCTATCTCTGCCTTTAAGGAGCCTACAATCTAGCTATCGTTATTCTTGGGAACAACAACAAAAAATGAACATAAACATAATTTATCACTTGACCAGATACAACAAACTTCAGTTTGAATTACCAGTGTGACTCAATGAGCCATTTGTTAAATAAACCATTCCACTGAAAATTGATTAGTGGCCAATATGCATAATTTCGTATTCATATTCCCTGGTAGTCATCACTTAGATGATCACGTAATGTATAAAGTAGAAAGCTGGTCTACTGCTATTTTCTGAATTTCAGATTGGGGATAAGAAGAAAATTACTGACAAGAAAAAAAACAACCATATCAGCAATGGCAGCTGTCAATCACCTGTCACTGGGGGATCCCTGGACAGGGTGGAATCGACTTAAGATGCTAGAGTTTATATTCCAACTGATCAGCCAATCAGTAGGGCCACCCATGTATTTTGAAACTTCTGTATCTACAAAGACCCTTCAGTTTATTCTTGGATGATGTTAGTATAATATGTTATTATTACTCTCCTTTAAGATTTCTTAGTTTTGCCCTCTGTTCCTTTCACTTAATAACACAATTTATTGTGGGTTAATCGAACTTTTGAAAACACAACTCCTTCATTTCATGACAAAATTATAAAGAGTAGAAAAATACTAATCCAAGGAAACAAGAAGTTTTCAGTTAAAGGCACCGTTGTTTCCCACTCACGGGGTGGCACAAACATAAAGCCAGTCACATAATTAGAGTTGTGGAAAGCTCAGCCATCCATGTATCGACCGCTTACATAAGCTGCCTCCCCAAGGGCCCCAGAGGCTTCTCATGGGGATACCAGGACTGCGGTGACATCTTTTTCCTTCTGTGGAGGTCATATAAAAATAGTCATATAAAAATAGCTCTGGACACCAAGTCGTAAGATCTGAGTTCAATGCCAGCCTGGCCAACAAGTTGCTGTGAAACCCTGGCCAGCTAGCTCACTTTCTGAACTTCAGTTGATCCTCCTGTGTAACGTGGGCAAAGATAACTACCTCACTGGTTAAGAAAATTATATGAAGCTACATGAGAAAGGGTTTCTCATGTGGTTAGGGCTAAGTAACTTTGCAAAATCTTGGATTGGAATCAAACATTCGTGGCAGAAAATTGGAACATGTGCAGGGAAGGGCAGCACCTGTAGAAATGCTGGAATCCTTCGTTATACTCTGACTTACAGAACACTGAACCGATTTGATGATTTCTGGGAGTCCCTTCCAAGGATATTTTAAGAAAACCACAGACAACCAGAAGTTGGCAGAAACAGACACATGGAGGAAATCGTGGGTTCCATAATTCTAGAGGTGCTGTGATTCTATAAATTCTGCTGCTGTTGCAAAACCCAAGCTTTTGTGTTCATTTGTTTTTAATTAGTCCGTTTTTCCTGTCACACAGATCCTGCTTCTCCAGTGGTGCTTCGAGCTAATTTAACTATAGGAACATGTATTTTACAGATTAAGACCAACCGTAAAATTTCTCTCTTTTTTACTTTTTTTTTGTGTGTGTGTTTTCTAGGGCCGCACCCGGGGCATATGGAGGTTCCCAGGCTAGGGATCTAACAGGAGCTGTAGCCGCCGGTCTACACCACAGCCACAGCAACGCGGGATCCGAGCCGCGTCTGCAACCTTCACCACAGCTCACGGCAACGCCGGATCCTTTACCCCCTGAGCAAAGCCAGGGATCGAACCCGCAACCTTATGGTTCCTAGTCGGATTCCTTAACCGCTGAGCCACGACGGGAACTCCCTCTCTCTTTTTTAAAATAAGAATAATTCACTGTTTATTCCTCCTTGATTGAGAAGGCAGTGTGTGTGTTCACTGGGGGGGAAACAGGCAATACAGAAATGTATAAAGAAGGAAAACATCACTGTAGCATCACCTCTCAGGGACCAAGCGCCATTCCTATTTGGGCGGATACCCTTCCAGAGAGTTTCTTTGCATCAGTTTATTCTTTACAAATGTCATTCAAGTCGATATTCAGCCATTTAAATACATACTACTAGCATTTTAGCAAAAACAGCTAAACTCTCTCTTAAAAAGCTTCCAAAACATTTCTTTCCTTTCATTCCTTCTTTCCCAGATGGATTCTTTGCTCAGCAAGTCGTTCAAACAGGATTTTACCTAGTCATCCTTGAAACTTTCTCATTTTATTTCCCCACTTTCACCACTTCTAACAATGAGCACTTTTTAGTGACCCTTTAGAAACTTTTTTGGGGGGAGGAATGATTTTTATTTACCCTTTAGAAATTTAGTCTCACCTTGAGCTGGGTGTTTTCAAGTCACAAGTCCTGCTCCTGGGCCTCTAGCCGTTTTGTGGAGGCTTCGCATTACTTAACCTCCATCCCTAAGATGAGGCCCGGCTCTGACCTTGGGTCTGCCCCTGCATTCCCTGAGAGAGCAGAAAAGATTCTTGATTTCAGTAAGTAACCAGAAGGTTCACTGGAATAACCATCTACCGGTCGTGCAGAAGAGTGGCTGGGAGGTGAATTATTTGAGTTCATGGTTTGTGTCAATTGCTATAGGCAGAATTTTGGAGGTATGTTTTAACAGTCTCTAAAAAGTCCTTCAAAACATAAATGCTAGCTATAATTCTGATAGAATCTTCTACTTTTGCAACTGCACATGCTTAATACTTTACCCAAGAAGGTATCATTATTAATGAAACATAGAACAATGCTTATAATTTTGTTGATGTGTTAGTTGTACAGAGCACAAGTTCCCAAAGTAAAACATCCCAACCCAGCCTATCTCTGCAAATCCAAGAGACCAGAACCTCTGCCATCCCTCTTAAAATGAAAGCTAAAGAATTAACAGTAGGAAGGAAAGAAAAAAGAAAAAAAAAGTGAGATTAATTATTTATAGGACTTCTCTGAAGAATATATGCCCTACATTGTGAAGTATGAAAGTTTCCAGTAAATAAGTTACCACCTTGTATGTGCAGCTCATATAAGAAAATAATGAGATAATAAAAGGCAACCTAGGAGACAAGCTATAATCTTGGAAACTGTACACAAGGCATAACAATATGCATTAAAAAGTTTCAGAGGATTGATAGCATGTCTCTAGCATTAATCAGAGGAGAGAGCCATCATATTTAGCATATCAGAGAATTTCAGCAGCTAGAAAAGTGGGGTACATCTGTTGCACAGAATAATTTATTTCAATTTTTTTCCTGTGCTAGATGCTGCAAATTTGTATCTATAGGTCCACCTCGGCCTGAGAAGTGGCCTTGGGCAGGAAGAGGTACCAAAATTTTTATTGAGAGTTTCCAAGTTTACAGTATTGAATCTGAAAGGTGAGGTGAAGGAAGGAACAAAAAGTCTGAAACTGGGAGACGGAACAAGGCCAGTGCTCCAGACCCAAGTCAATAAGAGTCGAGTAGGCATGGACTGTCCCTCGCATGTGGTACTTGGCTTGGTTAAACCTCTCAGAGATAGATGTGCTTTCATTTCTTTTGACCCTATTCTCAAAAGTCAGCCTTTATTTGAATATAATAAGACCATCTTTGACCAGAAAAAAATAAAATAAATACGCAGGAGCACCTGCAGTGGCACAATGGGCTCAGCTGTGTCTTGGGAGCGCTGGGATGTGGGTTCTATCCCCGACCCCCACACAGTGGGTCAAGGATTTGGTGTTGCTACAGCTATGATTTAGTTCCTGGCTGTGGCTCGGATCTGATCCCTGGCCCAGGAGCTCCATATGCTGCGAGGTGGCCAAAAATAAATAAATGCATGCCCCAGTATTTTGACATTGAATTACTTTGTAGCAATTCTCCTAAAATACAGTATGGTGTATACCCTTTAATCCGATCTTCACAAATTAGAATCATTAGAATAAATATAATATTGAATAGTAAGGTAGCATAGAAAAGTAAAAAGATCACGGGATTCAAGATCAGGTTGACGTAAACTTAAATCATGGGTCTGTCACTGGGTGAATGTGTGTACTTTTTTTTTCAGATCAACAAAATTAAACTTTTAGAAACAGAATTACAGTTGGTTTACAATGTTGTGTTAGTGTCAGATAATACAGCAAAGTGACTCAGTGATAGAGATAGCTAGCTAGCTAGCTGCTTTTTCTCTGAAGGACCCTGACAATACACCCTCCTCTACCACTGAATGGGCCTTTGAGTTCACATGTCTGCTTTCTCAGTCTTTCTTTAAGGTGTCAGCTATCTTTTCTTATTTCTTCATTGTGACTGATTGTAGATTTGTCTCCACTAAAAACAGAACTCCATTCATAGACTTGGAGTATCTTAAAAAAAAAAGACAAAAGGCCCAGCAGACAAGGGCACGCCCCTGCCCTGCCTCCTTCCTGCTCCCACCCCTCGCATCATACATTTTCACCCTTGAGAACCAGTTCCTATTTTTTTTTTATTGAATGATTTTTATGTTTCCATTATAGTTGATTTAGAGAACCGGTTTCTTGTGATTTCAGCTGGCATGAATCATTTGCTCAGGGCCAGACCACCCCTCATTTTTTTTTGAAACTGTAACACTGTGGACCAAGCCCCAGACCGTGAAGATCTCATTAAGATTTACATCCTGAGTGACCCCAGCCCAAAACATTCAGCGAGTTTCGTATCATAAAAATCACAAGTTTTTGGAAATAAATGAACTCAAGTTCTTTTTCCATATTTATGATAGTCGAAGAGTCAGGTTTTCAAATGCAAAGATCCAGGCTGTATATTTACATTTCTTAATCTGTGGTGTCTATGGGATTTAATCAAAGTATAAAGAAGAGTTTCCATACAAAGAGAGTGATTGCACCCAAGCTGAGTTAAGGAAGTTGGTGGGATTGTCCTCTCTGAAGCTCTTTATAAATAGGTCTGAATGAAAGTATTTCCACAGTGTACTTCCTAAAGGCAGACTTGATACTCAGTTAAGTACTGTTCTAGTCAGATGATCCTCTGATACTACAGAGTAGAAAACTCAGAGGATGATACATTTGGATGGTTTTATTCCATTATAATTATAGAAGAAAAAGAAATGGAAATTGGCCTCTAGCAGATGTTTTGGGAGGCAATCTGCATTTCAGATTTCTGGAATGGAGACAATAGTCTGGGAGAGAAGAAGGATTTCGTTCTTATTGTGGTAAAAGAGCTTTTGTTAAAGATCTTGTTTTTATGGTGGGGGAACAGAGAGAAGTGACGGGTGGGGGGAGAGAGAGAGCTGAGTTACCTGCTATGGACTGAATTTTGTGTGTCCACCCCCCTCCAATTCTTATGTGGGAAGACTAATCCCCAGTGAGATGGTATGAGTATTGGGAGGTGGGGAGGTCATTAGGTCATGAGGGTGGGACGCTCATGAATGGGATTAGTGCCCTTACAAGAAGAGAGATGAGAGCTTGCTCTCTGCCATGTGAGATAAGATGAGAAGATGGCCATCTGTAAGCCAGGAAGAGAGTTTTCACCAGAGCCCAGATCTGCTGACCCCTTGGTCTTGGACTTCCCAGTCTTCAGAACTGTGAGAAATAAATGTTATTTAAATTACCCGGTCTGTGGTATTCTGTTATATCATCATAACAAGACACTATCTCAAGAATTATTGTAGGAGCTATGTTTTGCCCTAACTTTGGCCAAGGGGCTGTGTAGCAACCTATTCTGGGACTGGAAGACTATTAGAATTTCCAGAAATCATCGAAATTTGCCAACAGCCATGCATAATTATGTGATGGTGTATGTGTTTTATACATATAGGCTTCTTATTAATAAGACAGCTAGGATCTTATTTTTTAAAAAAGAAATATAAATTATGACTTTTTGGCTTCTATTTCTCTAAAGCCATTTTCACCCTCTTTTTAGCTTTCATGTTATACCTGTAATGAAAATAAATCCTTTAAGCTTTGTAGTGAATCATCTCACATCTGGTTCTTTTTTTTTTTTTTTTTTTTGAGCATTCTAACAATGTTTTGAAAGAAATATATACTATACCTACACAGGACCACAATCCACAATTAAATTTTCACAGTTACATTCCTTAAGAAGGCAGTGTTTTCCCTGAACAACCATTTTACAAAAATTCTACTAATAACTGCATTACTCTGGAAACCAATAGAGTTGACTTGTAAATTCTACAAACAGAATGAGCAATGTGAGGCACAATGTTTCCAAATTCAATCCCTGCTTTGAGTTTCCTTTTACATTTATTTTCCAGGTTCCTTTCTTTTCCAGCCCATTATAATAGTGTGTCATTTTAGAACGTTGATTTCTTTTTGCAACTTGAAGATGGAAAACACATCTTAGAAAACTTGGGTTCAAGCCACGGGTCTCCCACTTACTGTCTTATTTTCAGTGAACTATTTTACCAGCTCCTGCCCAGCTTTTTCATCTGTAGAGATCATGGTGATGCCCACATCACAGAATTATTGTGAAGATTAAATATGATTGTTCACATAAGACGTTTGTAAAATCAGAGGCATCGTATAGATGCTAAAATATCTGGGACTATTACTGCAATTGTCACTATTTAAAAATATTAATATTTCTAAATGAATTATAAGATCATTGTCAACCATGAGTTGAAATAGTTGGCATAGGGTCTAGAGCAAAATAAAAAATCCACTTGCTGTTTATCTCATGCCAACATCAGTGGTTTCCCTCATTGAGGACTCAACATAGTATAAAGCATATAGCAAGGTTTTCAACACATCGTGTTGGACTCAACTGCCACGTGTTATTTAGTCCCTTCTTTTTACTCAGTTTCCTTTCTTTTCAATCCCCCTGTACCTTTCTTCTTCTTTTACGTTAGACAGGCTATTTTTTCACAAGAAGCGAACATCCTAAGGACTCTGAAAAATGCCCAAAGCACTTTCCCTCTCAGAAATTCATAGGCCTTTTATAAACGCATTAATGATCATCACACAATATTGTCTGCCTTGAATGTTTTCTCATCGTTTTGTCATGAATATCTGCCTAGTTTAAAATCACAGGGCAGGAACCCTGTCTAATTCTGTTTGTAAATCAGGAAGGGAGCATTGTTGTTCAATAAATGCCGAGAAGCAAGAGCATGCATGCGAGGTGAATAGGTGGAAATTATTATTTCTGTCTGTTGCAAGGTGAAAATAAAATGGATACTTTGCAATTTTCAAAGCATTCTCATATCGATTATCTAGTTTGTCCATCATGCCAACACTGCAAGGAAGCTGGGTAGGGCAGTTTGACTGTTAGCCTCCTTGTATGAAAGCAGAGAGTGAGACTAGAAGGTTAAACGCCCTCTCCGAGGCCCCTGGGCAAGTCAGCAGTACAGCCAGAGAGGAATCCAAGCCTGCAGAATCACTGCTCAAGCTCTTCTCGGCTGATGCTGCAGGAACTTCGTACCAATAACCGATACAGGACTGTGAACATGTCACGAAGCATATCTATTTTCTTTCCTTTGAATCTCAGTACTTAACTCTGACCAGGGCCCCAGCAAGTACTTACTAAATAGTTGTTTAATTAATTAATGTTATGGATATCCTATCAGCAGGTCTCAAGGACTAATCATTGAATCCATGGCAAGGCCTGATAGCCTTGCCATCGAAGCTGCTGGTCAACCCACAAAACCCATTCTGTGTTGCTAATTGTTTCCTTTAGTGAAAGTTGCGATGCCGATGTACAGTGCTGCTTTCCAGTCTTACCATCCTCCTGACAAGTTGCCACCCCTGTTCAGTATCTCAGGCACGTGGCCATTTCTCTAATAGACTCAACTATAACCTGAGGAATATAGGGACTGGAAGAGCCCTCGAGAGTTTAAGCTTAACTTTTCATTTCGTTACAAAAGTGTGTGATGTCTTTGCTGCCAGAAACTTCTGGGATGTCTAGAAGTCAGACACTGATACCAGGACACACATGACTTGCGATTCAGAGTCTGCTGTCGATGGCCTCTGTTTGTGCTAATGGCATATGAGCGCGGAGAGAATCCTGCGCTCTACTGAGCTTTGAAAAGTGTTGGGCACAGGCTGGATTGTGCAATAAGGGAGCTGGGAGTAGTAGAGAGTAAGGAAGGGGAGTGTGTGAGAATGGCTGTGCATTTCTCAGCTTCTGTTTTTCTTAGATGTGCCTGGGAACAGCCACTAAACTTCTCACCTAGACTAGACTGAGCTGAAGGAGTTGCTTGCTCACATCTTAGAGTGTTCTTCAACCCTTGGTGGCGCCAGAATCAAATGACAACGTACATGTTTGAATGTGCCCTAGTTTAGGGACCAAACCAACATCCTCCATGTCCTTTCTATGTGTGCTTTCATTTTGCAGATGTTATTTTAGTCTTTTAGTGGCATTTTGACTAATTATCTTTTCAAAATGTTTCATCAAGGATGTCAGGGTTGAACTTACTGTTTTATTTCTCCAAATCATAATCAATGTTTGATTATGAACTCAAAGACTACCAACCCTTTCTCACCCACACAGCCTCTGTTAGATACACATATTGGTGAATTCAGCTAACTGTATATCTTTGGTTCAGTTTTTCCATTTCTAGAAAAACTGACAAAACGCCCATCAAACTGCTTTTCTTAGAAGAAAATCTTGTTTAAAATGAAGACCTTATGATAAAATGTTCTAATAACATTTTGAAAAATTGTAGAATATACAAGCCTGTGTATTGAAATGTATCCAATATCAACATGTGGTAGTTCAATTTTCTTATCCCTTCAGTAAGGCCAATCTGAGATTTTAAGTACTTTTCCAACTTTTCATATCACATGAGAGATCTAAGAGACATGCAGAGAAAAGGACAGAGGAAAGTGGGTCCCAACTCCCTACACCATGACCCTTAAGTCTTCATGTTTATTTTGCTTAAACTTTAATTTCCATATACTGATTAGACATATATTAACCAGTATCTCTGAACAGCCAGCACAAAATAATATACATGTATCACATATATATATCGACACAAACTAAATTAACCAACTTAAACATATAAATATCAGTCCTATTTAAAGTAAAACACAAATACTTGTTAGGTGTTAAGTAGGGAAGTTAATAGGAATCAACAAATGAGTGGCTTAGAAACAACAGTATATTTCATTGTACCTTATAATGTTTCCTACAATGTTATTTTTGTTAAACTTTAAATATACTAATAGATGCTTTTTAAAGTGTTTTTTTTTTTCTTTTTAGGGCCACACCCATGGCATATGGAAGTTCCCAGGCTAAGGGTCCAATCAGAGCTACAGCTGCTGGCCTATGCCACAGCCACAGCAATGCGGAATCCGAGCTGCGTCTGCGACCTACACCACAGCTCACAGCAACACCGGATCCTTACCCCACTGAGCGAAGTCAGGAATCAAACCCACATCCTCATGGTTCCTAGTTGGATTAGTTCCTGCTGAACCACGATGGGAACGCCTCTATTTTTATTTCTCATAAAATTATGCTTAAAAATAATAATTGACAACTTTTTATAGTTACAAACCCAGATTTTCATATATAAAGTCGTTTAAGGGCCCACCTATGTTCTAAGTTAACTTTTAAGCAAGTATTGCGCTACTCCTATATTTCAGACACTGTGATAAAATACACCAATCACTTCCTATAGGGCATGTATTATTATCTCCATTTTTTATAGATGACCAAGTTCTGCTTCAGAAAGGTTAAATAAGTTCCCAAGGTAAGAAAACTAATAAATGTTAGTATCTATCTAAGAATACAGATATGTCTTTCTCTAAGACCTATGCTTTTTTCAGTATATCAAATGGCCTCTCAAATTTTAGAACCATCAAATTTTATATGCATATTTATGTATATATGTGTGTGTATAAAGGTGTATCTACACACACAAATATATGTATGTACACAAATGTGTGTGTGTATAGTTGCTCACATACATACATACACGAAAGCAGAGGAGGATTCTTGCCTTTATAAAAATAGTCTTGGTATCCAAAAAAACACATCTGCATTAGAAAGACATGAGTAACAGGAGTGAAATTCTGACAGTTTGGTATATATCTGTCTTGGCTTTAACCTTTACAAAATCTTAGTTAGCACTGGACCAACTTTGAGGAATCAACCTTGCTCTTAGTAAATATGATTTGTGAAGGAGACAGTGTCCCATTTTCTGCACTTCTAAACAGCTGGGTCACCAGGTATAAAACCAACAGTAGATTTAATAAGCTACTTATTTCTACAAAAAGAGAAACCCTATTATTCTCCAAGAATAGACTGCATTTGGTGATACTATAATAGATGGCAGAAATAACAACTGAAATTCTGAATACATTAGAACCCCAGTATGTTGCAGACCAATTAAAATTGACAACCATGTGGAGCAAATACACACGGATAAATATAGAAAATCCAAGTTGTTGTTAGAGTGATCCTCTCCCCCTCCTTTTCTCTTTACGAGTTTGTATTTTTCTTCCTTCTGAATATTCTAGTTCATTTTGTTAATCTTTTTCTGCTTGGCTTCTGAATTTTAATCAAACTGAATACTGACAGACATCAAATTTTAATTCATAGTAAAATACCTTGGCACTTTGATGTATTTAGTGCTCTGATGTTGGGAAACTATCACTAACTAGAAATACTGGCTCTTGTAGACAATATATAATTTTCATAATCTTAAACTGAGATGGGAAAAATAGATACTGCACTAAACGTTTCAGCCATGGGTTCACCTCTCTGTATTAAATTAGTATTGGCAGCTGAGTAGGAGATTACAGGGTACAAATGCTTTAACCTTCCAGAGTAAATGATGCTTGCTGAATTGCCTCCGTGAGCCTCTAAACCCCAAGAAGCTTAAAAATATAGGTTGGATGCTAATATTGAGAAAACACAGTAAATGAGCATCCTGTAAGTTGGGGGAGGGTTCAACTCAATACATTGCTAATGAAGGTTATGGGATTTATTTTTCCCAAGTTTTTTCAAGAAAGTTTGGTGTCAGGCAGGCTCGATTCTAGAGGATAAAGTTTGATATAACAACATAAAGGACAGATTTCACTAGCTGGGTACCAATTATGGATCGTGTGTTGCACTGAATGTTTACATTATCCAGTTTAATTTTCATAATATCCCTATGGAGTAGACACTGTTGTCGCAAGTATACACATAGCAACAATGACGCTCAGAAAAGTTAAATACTGGACCCAGGGTCCTATGATGAATAGAGTTGGGACTGGGAACCCAGAGCGCACACCAGTGCCCCTTCTGATCTCCGTGATCAGCCCACATGCACTGCACATCAGTTCTTTCTTGTGTCAAAGGACACAGTGAAGGATTTGTTCATAAACGTATTCTACAGTTTGGAAAAAAATTATGTTAGAGAACAGCTAGGTGTAATCCAGATACAAACACAATTTCATTTACACACAAGTGCAGTTCTGGCCTGCAATTGATTTTTAGCCTACATCTTTTTAAAGAAGGAGCATCTGTGGAGTGTACGGGGGCGGGTGGGGAAGGAGAAATACAGCTGTCTCAGCAGCACTGAGGGAAAAGGAGCAAGTTAAATGCATTCTACACTCAAACAAGATTAATAATCCTTAAGTACTCTTGTATTTAATAAATTGTGACAAGAGTTACTCAGTGTAGGTCCAGAAAAGGACATAATGATTGGGCTTCTCGTAAGAAGTGCTTTTTAAAAATGGAGGTTGGATTTATATTACTGTAAAAACAAATAGATTTGGGGGTGAGGGGATTTGGTGGCATTAACTTGTTAAAAAGTAGCAGACAGTGCCATCTACTGGGCTTTAATTTTCTCTTTGTTAGAGGTTTTGCAGAGACTCATGACAGCTGTGTATATTCAATGCACATACACAACATAAGACATTGAATAAGAAAAAAAACCTTTCTTACCTGTCATAAAGATTTCAAGATATTTTTAAATGGCTTTTTGTTTCTAAATGGCTTTTTGTTTCTTTATGAATATCCTCTAAGTCACTTTACTATTGGCATTAAGAGAAATATTCAATAAAAACAATAAAATTGCCTACACAGAAATCTATCTTGATATTTAAAAAACTCCTTCTAGAAAGAAACTCAAATTACCCTAAATGAAAGCATCGTCAAGTTAAAATCAAAAGAAACCCCCACAGGTTTCTGACATAACCCATCTCCTCTGCTCAGCTGACAGCTCTCCAACCTCAGTCTGATCCACCCGAGAGACTACCGTATTTTCTTCTTTACAAAGAAGAGGAGGAAAAGAGAAACTCATTCCAGCAAGGAGGCCAGGTCCTATGTAGTATGAACAAGGCTATCTCTATGCTGCCCACATGGAAAGGGAAGCCCTCTTCCTGGGAGGACTCAGCCTGCTGGGTCACCCGCCTTCTGCACCGGTCAGCAGGCACCCAGCGTGTGGCAAGGTGGTTCATGATCCACCCCCTGGCAACACCCAGCACAGTGTTTCTCAAATTGTGGTCCTTGAACCACCTGCATCAGAATCCTCTGGGAATCCTGGGAAAGATGCAGGTTCCAGGCCTGAACCTAAGACGTGCTGAATCATAAACCTCTGGTCTGGCACCCAGATAATCTTCCCTTAAGAGGCTATACTTATGCATGTTGGGGTTTGATAACCACTTTCTAGAACCTTGGGATTCTTTGCTCTGTAGACTCCAGGATGCCTAATATGGCCCTGCAGGTGAGTAGGCCTCCAAGGATCCATCCCAGGCCTTTCCTGCAAAGATCTGTTCTGCAATTCCCTGTGCCTGCACTTCAGCGCTATCTGTGGCCTTTAAAAGTTGTACCTTGCTCAGCCATAAAAAATCATGAGATAATGCCATTTGTAGCAACCTGGATGGACCTAGAGACTATCATATGAAGTGAAGAAAGTCAAAGGCAAAAATCATATGATATCCTTTATATGTGTAATCTAAAAAAAAATGATGCACATGTGCTTATTTACAAAACAGAAATAGACTCACAGACCTAGAAAACAAACTAATGGCTACCAAAGAGGAATAAACTGGGAATTGGGATTAACGGATACCTATTACTATGTGTAAAAATAGATAAACAACAAAAACCTACTGTATAGTACAGGGACCTATATTCAGCATCTTCTAATAATCTATAATGGAAAAGACTGAAAAATAATAGGTGTACTTTGCTGTACACTTGAAACACTGCAAATCAATTAGACTTCAATTAAAAAAATTGTGAAGGCATACCAAAAAATAAAAAAAAGGATAAAGCTTTCCACAACACTGATTTACTTTAAATAAATAAATAGGCTTTGGACATCCCTGGGTTCTATCTCAGTGATCCCGTGTGACTGGGTAGTTCTGGGGGCCACGCCAAGGCACAGCCAGTCTTGCTAAGAAGAGGCTCTGGGGAGACTCAGGACCATCCTGACAAAGACAGTCTTCAGGGAAACCATGGAGCAGACAGAGCGCATCTGTTGGCTGTCTCCCGCTGCCTTTGGAGTGCCCCCTCCTTCCTCTTGGCGTCCTGCCTCTCCCTGTAGGCCCCTCCCCTCCGAAGTTACTCCCCACACTTGGATTCCTCTCATTTATCCCATTCCTGATCAGTCTCATTAATAGCAGCTAACCTCTGCCAGAACATTAGCTTTTAATGAATTTAAATGTCTACCAGGTAGCCTATAAAGTCTGGAAACATAAAATGTTATTTTGTCATATATTATAACATCAATAAATCACTTATTCTTTTTCCAACTGCGTTCTCAGATTTGGTGCTCCTTGAGATAAAATGCGATTGCTTTCACGAGGTAAAGGCTCCCAGGTGTGATGTGTGGTTCACAGAGCCTGTGAATGGCGTCTAGAGAGCCTTTTGTGGAAGCTGGCTCACGGGTGGTGTCACCTCTTCAGGAGATGCTGGAACAGCTGAGTCCTCCTGAGTGTCAGCAAACCAGACCTGTTTCTGACTATCTCAAGGGACAACAGTGACGCCAGGGAAATGCATCTGCAGCCCCAGGACCAAGAACACCCTCCTGTCACTCATCTACAGCCAAGTCTGCCATCAAGCCCAGCTTAGGTCTAAACCCCCTCTGAAGCCTTCTCCTAGGGCAACCCTGACCACAGGGAGCTCTTCTTTGTCTAAAACCACAGCACTTGTATCTGACCCATCCCATGGCAACTAGTCACTGACTGTTTCTAAATAGCTCTTACATTGTATTAAAGAAGGGCATAAAAATGACTTGAAAGTGAACATTTGCCATAATATGGAACATGAGAATCTTCCCAACTCATCAGAATATGCTTACAGGAGGCAGGGACCACATCCTGTATTTATTTATATCTCCCACAGTATAAAAAACAGTGGCTCACTGAAAGCATCTTTTACCTCTCCTACCTCTCCTCAGGGCTAACATCTGAATAGCGATGTTTGGAGAACTCAAAAGCTCCTTTTTTCTGTCTTTTTAGGGCCACACCCGTGGCATATGGAGGTTTCCAAGCTAGGGGTCCAATCAGAGCTGTAGCTTCTGGCCTACACCACAGCCACAGCAACGCCAGATCTGAGCCTTGTCTGTGACCTACACCACAGCTCACAGCAACGCTGGATCCTTAACCCACTGAGCGAGGCTAGGGATGGAACCTGCATCTTCATGGATGCTAGTCAGATTCATTTCCACTGAGCTACGACAGGAACTCCCTCAAAAAGCTCCTTTAATGCAGGATTTGTAGATTCTTCTGCAGATTGGTAGTTACAGTCAACAGAGTAGGGTATGTCTGAAACAAAGACCTTCTGAACATCACAGTGATGGAACTTTGATTCAGCCTCTTGCCAGACGAAGTCCTTCTCCACCTGTTAATCTTAGAAGCCTACTGCTTGGTTCCCTCAAGCTCTGATTGGCTCTCCAGCTTTTTCCTTCACACAGAATTGCTCCTGGGGGAATTCCACTGCTCTTTAAGTAGTTTTTGTCCTATTCTCCAGACTCTTGCACAGCCAGGAGACACCTCCTCTTCTCACTTGCTGGTTGACCTTTTCCAGTGGGTCTCAACTTCAGCTACATATCAGAACCATTTGAATAATTTTGTAAAATGCTGACGCCGAAGCCTCTTAAGCAAGTCTGGTTTAATTGGTTTGGAATGGAGCCAAGGATTCAGTAGGTTTGAAAACCTCTCAGGTGATTTTAATATACAGTCAGCATTGAGAACACTCTGCTCTGCTTGTGCTTGGCGAAGTAGTTCCTGTTTTTCCTTTCTCCTCCAATTTAACTCAAACTTCCTGACTTAAGATTTAACTATTAAAAATTAACAAATGCAGATATTGAGATTTACAAAAAGCAGGCAGACAGTCATATATTTTATAAATCCAAATATAATCATATAAATGCAATGTATTGGCATTAACTTACTCTAACTTCCATCACCTTATGGAGGTAACCCAAATCCTCAGGTATTTTAAAGGTTTTAAGGCTGGGGATTCCTCAAATGTGTTTAAGAACCACCTGGTTGGTATGTGAATTATAAATAGGTATGAAGTGGAGTCATGGAGGTCTGGTACAACGAGACCTTGGGAAACTTCACTAATATTCTCTCTTCCCAAGCATTTCTCCCAATATTGAGTGCTGCCGAAATTGAGTGGAGAAGTGTCATTTGCTTTCAGGAGAGGGCTGCCTGGAATGGAATTTAGAAACATGACTCCCACTCAGATGTGCTAACCAGGAGATTATGTTGTCAGCTCTCATATCTAGCCTGGTTTACTGTGCACTCAGTTTATTGTTTCCGGGATTAAGGTGTTAATTACCTTTGAGTACAATAGCATGGGATATTTCTCAGCCCATCGCTATGTTTCGCGTGGCACATTAGTGTCTAGGGGGTATGTGAATGGCTAATAAATATATGTGTGCAATGGGTTTCGCTAAAATAAAGGGATTCGCACTAGGACAAAATGCCCTCCTCTGTCCATTTGAACTTGTTTTATTTAATTGTATTCCTCACTGTTGGATTCCTACTGTTTCTGTCAGGAGCCAATGGAGATGATGATGGCATAAAATCTGCATGTCTAGCATCTATTTTATCAGGAAAAATGAGCTGATCTGAAATAGATAATTAGTTTATAAAATGTGTTTTTGAACACGTTTAATGGCTGGGAACTTATATCTGCCAATTTTGCTGAATAGGCATTTACGGATATAGAGGGAAATTTGAGGACATTATAAATGAGGGGTGAGCTTTGGAACAGCAATATGAACTACTAACTTGAAATTGTTATGAAACCATGCCATCCTTCCAAAAGCATATTCTGTGAGCTGAAGACAGCCATTTCGGTTTCTGTCCCACCTTCCTTTCATTTTGTTTCTTTTTTGAAATTTTAACAGATTTCTAGGTTTAAGTTCTATTGCCTTTCTTAGGATTCGGAGATGTATAATTGAAAAAAATGAAAAAGATTTGACAAGTCAGAAAGCCACAGTGAGAGGTAGAGCAAATAAATGTGTGATTCTTGAGAGACCCCCCAACCATGTTGCTTTTTTTTATATATATATAACTGCAGACCCATTATGTAGGTTTATTTTCTCTGTTCTTCTTTTCTCACTAGGCATGTCAAAGTTGACCCAGCAGCATCTAATAACTTTAGAGAGAAAGTAGAATCCAGTGACACAGTGGCATCGCATACTTTCAAGTATGAGAAGCTGTCCTTTTAGCATGGTTATCAATACTGAGTAAATGCTAACTATCATGGAAGTTAACAGAAAAGATCAACAGAAGAGCAAATTATCAAAACACAATGGCCCCCTGCTGCCACAACAAGGACAGACTAACATCTAGTAAGCAGAAGATGGGAATTCCTGTCATGGCTGACTAGTATCCCTGAGGACATGGGTTCAATCCCTGGCCTTGCTCAGTGAGCCAAGGATCCGGCGTTGCCGTGAGCTGTGGTGTAGGTCGCAGACACAGCTCAGATCTGACGTTGCTGTGACTGTGGCGTGGGCCCGCGGCTATAGCTCCGATTCGACACCTAGCCTGGGAACCTCCATATGCCTCAAGGTGGCCCTAAAAAGCAAAAAAAGAAAAAAAGAAAAAGAAAAGAAAGTAAAAGGTGAATAGAAGCCAACTTTGTGACAATTTGCAATTAACAGTGACTCGTGGATTCTGAGCTACTATTGATCCGTTGACAAAAGAAGAAAGAGGGAGGGTGATGGGAGGGGGAGGGGAAGGCATCTCTTCCTTCACATTGTCCTATTATAGAAGACTGCTTTTAAATCTTAAATGATACAGCATAATGAATATAGCTAATAATACTGTATACTTGAAATTTATCACAAAAAAGATTAAATACGGAAAGCAAGGGAAAAAAGTCTTAAATGAGAAACCAGAAGGTAATCTTCGCTGGATACCATGATTTATACGGTTTCAAACTGCTACAGGATAATGGCAATTGACTTCTCCTCCTCTTCAACCATTTCAAGAAAGTCCAAGGAAATGTATTGCAACAGGCAAAAACTTGGCCGACATTATTAGATGATGAGGGCCATGTGTTACACAATTCCAGGAACAACATTCTATAGGAGACTTACTGTTTCAGCAGGTATGACTCTCAAACCATAAACTGTGCAAAAAAAAAAAAAATTTATTTATTTTCTAAAACTCACCTCAGCTTCTGATCCTGGACTTCCCATCACTCCTGCTTGGAGGAAATTTTAATTTGCTTTTTCTCTTGG
>PVHT020004944.1:22959845-22991028 GCA_004024745.2 Catagonus wagneri
AGCCGGGTTTGACCCAGCTTAGGAGGCTCCCTGCTGAAGTGAAAGGACCCCAGCAGAAGGAGCCACTGGGCGCACCACCAAAGGCTGGGAACTGCAGGGGATAGTTAAGAGGTCATTGGGAAGATATCCTACTAGAGAATGGCGCGGACTAGAGTTCCCTGACTGGGGAGGCGGGGGTGGGGGCCTCGGGGGATTTAAATCATCTGCATGTATACAGTTGGAGAGAGAGAGAAATAGGGAGAGAGGGAAAAGAGTCTACAATTGACAGAATACAAACAGCAGAGCCAAGTAGCCAAGCCTTTGCGCTTTCCCCTCGGCCCTCCCCCTTCAGGTAGTGGTGGGGAGGGGAGGGCATGGTCCCGAGAGGGGGAGTTCAGAGGAAGAAGCAGTCTGCACTCCCTACTCCTCCAAGCAAAGGCAGTAGTCAGACCTCTGCTGAGAAAAGTCTTATTCTAAGCAGGAAATGAGAGTCGCATTTATGCTTACCTAAAGATGAGACTGTAGAAACAGTTTGAAAACGACCAGAAACGCTATGGGATCTCTCGGAGATCTTGCCAAGGGGTAGAAAGGATACACCGACCCGGACACAGATGAAGACGGTGGTTTCCTGATTGTGTCCCACTGAATTCACACCTAGGGTCTCCTTCCACATCCTTTGTCCCTCCAGGCTGGCGGCCTTCTGAGGCTGGCGTGCCCTCCTTCCTCCACATCATAGCCAGTGTTCAAAGCAGTTCTGCACTGGCCTCTTCTGCCTCCCGGGATTATTTCCTGAAAGCTGTCTCTGACTCCTGCTCCAGGACCTTCCTCCTTAGGGAAAGCCTTTCTCTTCCTCCTACTTTTTCAGATTCCCGGCTTGTTCCTACAAACGTTTTCTTCCTTATGAATCCTCTATAAGGAACCTAAGTTCTTCTATAGGCTTAGTTTTAGTTTGAGAAAAGCCAGAAAGGATTGGGATTATTTTTATTTTCCACATCTGAGGTAACAGAGCACAAAGATGGCTATGGGCTTGAATTTGGAAAAGAGTAAGGGGGAAAATTAGGTGAGAGAAAATATAAATTACCTCTCGAAATATTACACAGCTCCACTTAGATTTCTGATGGGATTTGATCATCTTTGATGTGACTGAATTTTGCCGTTGGATGCACAAGGCAAACATATTTAAGCTAATCTCAGCATATTTCATACTTTGGAGCACCTGCTCTTTCGCCTCTGCCACAGGTGAGCTGTGTAAGAGAAGCAGCTCAGCCTAGTGATTGAGAACACCTGAGTCCAAAGCCGTGCTAAGCCATGATGTAACTACAGGACCGGGCACAACTCACTTCACTCCTCCGTCTCTGTTTCTGCAAATGCAAATGAGAATGATGGTTATAACAGGATCTACCTCGTAGGAAAGTTAGAATAGAATTAATGCATATAAAATGCTTATGAGAGTGTAAAAGATACAGCAAGTGCAAAAGAGGTGCTTACTGATGTAATTTGCTTTTTCTCTTATACTCTAGAATCTACATGGGACAATAAATTTGCCATATGTGCAGCATTCCTTGGCTAAGCAAAGTCTTGAGATGTCCCCAAGACTAGGTCATTCTCTCAGAAGTTCCTTCTTTCTTTCTCTTTCTTTTCTTTCTTTCTTTCTTTCTTTCTTTTTCTCTTTCTCTCTCTCTCTCTTTGTCTGCCTGCCTTCCTCCCTCCCTTTTCTTTTTTTCTCTTTCTTTCTTTTCTTTCTCTCTCTCCTTTCTTCCTTTCTTTTCTTTTCTTTCTTGGCCACCCCATGGCAAACGGAGTTCCAGGTTGCCACGGTCACGCCCTAAGCTGCAGCTGCCCGCAGTCTGGATCCTTAACCCATTGTGCAGGGCAGGGGATCCAACAGGGTCCCAGCACTCCCAAGTTGCCGCTGATCTCATTGCACCAAAGCGGGAGCTCCTATGTTACTTCCTCAGGGCACTTACCATCTCCATGGTTAAATAATTACCCTTGTAATAATTTAACATCTATCTTCCCTGCTCAGTTATGATCTCAGTAACTAAGACAACTCCTGAGATCCTTTACAATGCATACAATTTTCCAGGGCTTTCTCATTCAGAGCCATCTGGTATTATATTTGATCTGCTGCAGGTTTGGGGGTTATAAGATATGCTCTAGCAGGTTTTGTTCAAGCACTCGTTAAAATACTTTATTGTACTTTGTTTTGAAGTACAGTTGATTTATAATATTGTGTTAGTTTCTGATATACAGCAAAGTGATACATATACATTATTTTTCTGATTCTTTTCCATTATAGGTTATTACAGGATACTGAATATAAAGGCCTTGTGGCTTGTTCCAAAACTGTTTGTTTCCATTTTAACTTAAATGAATGGGTTGGCTGCCTGAGTACTGCTTGCAGGAAAGGGACTTAATGATTACAGAGAACGCTGATATCTGCAGACTCCATGTTTTGAAAATCATTATGATGGAATTATTATAAATAAAAGCATTCATAGAACACTAGACAAAGAAGCATACCATAGCTATGACTTCACAGCCAAAACAACACAGCAGATAAACCAGTGATGTGGACACTCAGAGTTGGGCCTCTGTTTTTTCCTTCCATGAAGCAGCCCTCCCAACCCCACCTAGCAGTCTCAGTCTATATCATTCAAACATTCTCTTTCACTTTTTCCCCACAGTAATTAGACCTGCCTACTGTGGTTGTTCCAGTGTGGTTTGAAGTATCCAGTTTACTCCTTTTCTTTTCATCCAAATCCTGTCCGTCATCCCACAGGTAGCTCGTTGTTGCTCTTTCCTCTGAAAATTTGTGAAATATCTTGGTACTTCATTACACTTCCTCTTGCAGTGTTGTTGAACTGATTCATTTGTTTCCTGTCTTACTGGAAGCACAACTGGGTGTGAGATAAAGGAGAAAAAGGACCACATACTGCGCTTTGCATTCTGTTGCAGAGATGCAGTTAGCAAGTGTATGGTTGTTGACTACGTGATCCAGATCTTTGGAATATTTAATTAAATCAAGTTACTAATTTGTGTGGTGCCCTAGCCAATGTCTAGCATGTCTCAGGTCTGCAATAAACATTAGCATTCCACTTGTAATCTGAGATGCTGAATTTAGTTTTAAAATAAACCATCAAGGGTGGGGGGATGCACTGAGGGTTTGGGACGCAAATGCTATCAAATTGACTTGTGATGATTTTTGTACACCTATAATTGAAATAAAATTCATTAAGAAGAAAAATAAAATAAATAAAATAAACCATTAAGCCACATAAACTACTTCCCAGGTGTGTTTTGAGTTCATTCCTTTTTTTTTTTTTTTTTTGCAACTTCTCTATTTATCAGTATACCACCATTTTAAGAAGACAGCCATTTTGGAGTTCCCGTTGTGGCTCAATGGTTAATAAACCCGACTTGGATCCATGAGGATGTGGGCTCAATCCCTGGCCTTGCTTAGTGGGTTAAGGATCCAGCATTGCCATGAGCTCTGGTGCAGGCTGCAGACATGGCTCAGATCCTGCACTGCTGTGGCTGTGGTATAGGCTGGCAGCTGTAGCTCTGATTCAACCCCTAGCCTGGGAACCTCCAAATGCCAAGGGTGCAGCCCTAAAAATCAGAAAAAAAAAAAAAAAAAGACAGCCACTTAAAATAACCCTGTGGTAAAAATCCATAATTATTGAGAAAGAAATGTTAAAATGTGATGTACTGATTTATTTAATCCAATTTCCTTCCCATCTTTTGCTGAGCCTCCTGATCCTGGACAGCTGAACACTGCCGAATAAATACTAAAAAGCTGAACTTAGGAGGCTCACCACGGATTTATTCTAACTACGGATTTACTCTAATTGGCATCATTCAGATCATTAAAGCCTATCTTTTTTTTCATAGCTTTATGGCAGTCCATACCATCCTTCCTTTTCCTCAACTGTGCTACCGCTACAGAGTCACCCTCAGCTGTTTGGCTTACCTTCTACCTAACCAAGAACTCCTTTGATTTCCCACTTTTCTTTAAATTGTCCTTTTCCTTTAGTCAGTCTCTTTTATTTTTTCCCATCATGACTCATGGGTGCTCCTTCTTCTCTGCCCTGGAGCCTGTCCCTCCTGGTCTTCTCTTCCAGGATGTGTTCCATGAATTAGCTTCCATTCTCTTCTATCTCCAGTGTTGCCTTTTTCAAAAACTCTGCAAGCATGGTCGGATTTCCCAGGCCTTAGGAAATCCTTCTCTTAACCCTTCCAGCTATCTTACAGATTAGTTTGGGTTTCTAGCCTTTCATTTGCTATCTCATCTCTCAAATTTGCAGTCAACATATTTTGGCACATACCAGTTATATGATTTTAACTTCCCACTGCTTTAATAATTTCACTCATAAGTTGAGAATTTTATGAAATAATTAATACTAATTTTATTAACAGTAGTTCATATGTATCAAATATTTAATTCTAATCACTAAGGACTGTGTATGCATTAGCTTATTTAATTCTACAACTCCATGAAGTAAATCATGTTATTATTCCCATTCTACAGCTTTTAAAATTGAGACCTAACAAATGTAAGAAACTTACCCAAAGTCACACCACCAGCCAGTGATAATTTGGAATAAATCTACTAAAATAGGTGTTATAATCCAGTTTATAGAACTCTAAAATGAAAGCTCTTAACAATTGTGTTTTTATCCTTTCCTTATACTTACTGTATGCAAAGGCTTCCTACATTGCCTCGTACAGAATATGAAGTCAATAGACAGTTATCATCATCATTATGGTTGTCATCAGTACTGTTAAACAAAAGGTTACATTCTAATTTGGCCAGCAGTCTTTGCATAGTCTTTTTTTAGGGGAATTTTTTCTAAATTAAGATTGGCAAGCTGGGTTTCCACATTTTGTGACATATACCTTGTTCTCTCTAAGTTTAATGATTTATTTTATTATTTTAATTAAAATGATCAGGTTTCAGTTGATTTGTGGCTTTTTTAGAACTAAAAATGAGATACAGTGTTATGTTTGTGCAAAGATTCCTTCCCTTTTTTTTTTAGGGCCGCACCCGAGGCATATGGAGGTTCCAGGCTAGGGATCAAATCGGAGCTACAGCTGCCGGCCTACATCACGGCCAGAGCAATGCCAGATCCGAGCCATGTCTGCGACCTATACCACAGCACACGGCAGCGCCGGATCGTCAACCCCCTGAGCAAGTCCAGGGATCAAACCCGCAACCTCATGGTTCCTTAGTTGGATTTGTTAACTGCTGCGCCACGAGGGGAACTCCTGTGCAAAGATTCTTAAACTTTAAGGTCTTAATTCAGAAATTTTCCTTTTGGGTCATTAGCAAGATCTCATAGGTCTAATTTTTATTATGAAGTTGGCCTTCATGAAAGCTATTTAAACTTTTAAAAAATAGCTGATTTACAATGTTGTGCCAATTTCTGCTGTACAGCAAAGTGATCCATACATATATATACATTCTTTTTCTCCTATTATCTTCCATTGTGGTCTATCCCAAGAAACTGGATATAGTTCCCAGGGCTATACAATAGTACTTCATTGCTTATCCATTCTAAATGTGATAGTTTGCATCTACTAATCCTAAACTCTTAGTCCATCCCACTCCCTGCCCCCCCCATCCTTTGGTGACCACAAGTCCGTTCTCCATGTCTGTGAGTCTGTTTCTGTTCTATGGATAGGGTCATCTGTGCCATATTTTAGATTCCACATGTAAGTGATATCCATGTGGTATTTGTCTTTCTCCATATTTTTTTTTGTCTTTTTGTCTTTTTAGGGCCGCACCTGAGGCATATGGAGGTTCCCAGGCTCGGGGCCAATCGGAGCTGTAGCCGCTGGCCTATACCATAGCCACCGCAATGCGGGATCCTTAACCCACTGAGTGAGGCCAGGGATTGAACCCACGTCCTCATGGATCCTAGTCAGGTTAACCACTGAGTGATGACGGGAACTCCTTTCTCTTTTTGACTTACTTCACTTAGCATGAGAATCTTTAGTTGCATCCAGGTTGCAGCATATGGCATTATTTCATTCTTTTTAATGGCTAAGTAGCAGTGCATTATATATATGCACCACATCTTCTTAAACCATTCATTAGTCAATGAACATCTAGGTTGCTAACATGTCTTGGCTATTGGGAATAGTGCTGCTATGAACACAGGGGTCTTTGTGTAGCTTTTATCAATTTAGTTTTTATCATGTATTTGCTAAAAGGAGTCAGTCTCTTTTTCTTTGAAAACCTTGTAATGTTAATTATACACCAGAAGAAAACATGGGCATGTTCCTTTGTAAGTTAGGTATAGGGAAAATTTTCCTATGACAAAATACAGATGGAATAAATAAAAACATTGATAAATTTAACTACATAAACATAAAATTTTTGCATGGGAAAAACTTCTATAAATAAAGTAAAAAGACAAATGACAAACTGGAATAAATATTTGCCACTTGTACAACAAACAAAAGACTAGTCTAGTACCAAGGTGGTTCAATTGACCAATGAAAATACAGAGTCTAGAAATAAACCCTCCCATATGATTTGACCCTCCCTTGACAAGGTTGCCAAGACCCTTCAATGAGGAGAGTCTTTTCAACCAATAGTGCTGGAAAACTAGATATCCACATGCAAAAAAATGAAGGTGGACCCTTACCTTATATCTTTTTATTACACATAAAGTTAAATCAAAATGGATCAAAAGCCTAAATGTAAGAACCAAAACAATAAACTCTTAGAAAAAAACATGAAAGGAAAAGCTTCATGACATTGGATTTGGCAAGGAAATTTTGGATATGACACAAAAAACGCAGTCAAAAAGAAAAAAATAAATAAATCGAATTTAATAAAAATTGAACATTTTCTGCACAGCAAAGAATGCAATCAAGAAAGCGAAAGAAGGAGTTACTGCTGTGGTGCAGCAGAAACGAATCCAAGTAGTATCCATGAGGATGTGGGTTTGATCCCTGGCCTCCCTCAGTGGGTCGGGGATCTGGTGTTGCTGTGAGTTTTGGTGTAGGTCACAGTTGAGGCTCAGATCCCACGTTGCTGTGGCTGTGATACAGGCTGGCAGCTGCAGCTCCAATTCAGCCCCTAGCCTGGGAACTTCCAATGCCACAGGTACAGCCCTAAAAAGCAAAATAAATAAATAAAAATTTAAAGAAAGTGGAGTTTCTGTTGCGGCACAGCGGAAAAGAATCTGACTAGGAACTAGGAGGTTGAGGGTTCAATCCCTGGCCTCTCTCAGTGGGTTACAAACCTGGTGTTGCCATGAGCTGTGGTGTGGGTCACAGGAGAGGCCTGGATTGGCGTGGCCGTGGGTATGGCTGGCTGGTGGCTGTAGCTCTGATTGGACCCCAGCCTGGGAATCTCCATGTGCCACGGGTGCAGTCCTTAAAAGCACTAAATAAATAAATAAATAAACAATAAAAAGAAAGTGAAAGAAATCCATCGAGAGGGAAAAATATTTGTTAAGTAATATATCTGATAAGGGATCAATAAATAAAGAACTATAACTCAACAATAATAAAACAACCCATTTAGAAAACAAAGGACTTGAACAGACATTTTTCCAAAGAAGATATATTAGTTGTTAATAAGCACATGAAATGATGCTCTAGATCACTAATCATTAGGGAAACATGCCTCAAAAGCAAAGTGAGTACCACCTTATATATACAAGGATGGTTATTATAAAAATAAGTGTTGGCTAAGATGCTGAGAAACTGGAACACTTGTGCATTGCTGGTATGCCAACATAATTCTCAGGTTTGGGGCGTGAGTTCAACATGAGTGATCAACGTGGTATGACTACCACAGAAGCTCTTGTAAACTTAGGTTGCATTAATAGAAAGCTGAGTCCAGGTATGAGATAAAATAGGCCTCTTCTACAAGTGGCTGATGAGAATATACCTTAGGTGTCATTTTCTATTCTGCCTCTTTCATAGGACAATATCAAGGCAGAATATTTACAGAGGGATGTGACCAGGATGGTGGAGGGATGGGAACTTAAGTCACATGACTTGTTATAGAAGAACTAGTAACACTGAACTCATAAAAAATAGTTTTTAGGCTGGACATGGGCTACATATTCTCGGCTCTTTGAAATACAGTTCATGGTCACCTTAAAAAACATAATTAGGGAGTTATCGTTGTTATTCATAAGAAACGAATCTGACTAGTATCCATGAGGATACTAGTTAAACCATGTTACTGTGCTTGCTTATTTATCAGCTACTTAGTGCTCTTCCATATTTCTTAAATAACCTTGGTTTAAGCATCTGTAATTATACTAAACTATATCTGAAATTAAAGCATCTGGGAAACATCCTAATGAAAGCTCAAAACTCGCTTTGTACAAGAAAATTAGCACTCTCAAAGGCCTAATAAGTATGGTTAAGGATACTTCTGATGCCAAAACTCTGAAAAGCATGCAAAACCCCTGTGCTAATGGAATACTGTCATTCTACAGGAAAAGAGTAAAGAGTATTTGAAAATGACTAAAAGAGAGGCTATTTCCTGTTGTGTAAAGAATAATATAATAGACACAGAAAGCTAGTTTCCTGAAAATGATTATGCTACAGATGTAATTAGGGAAGATATTGTGTCATTGGGAAAAATTATATTAAAATTATAGTTAAACTCCATGATTATGCATAACCCATATAGAAATAATAAAAACAAAGTGAAATTGCCCCAGATTATCCTGAATAGGCATTAAATGTATGATTAATGTACAATATCCTATTCAGAGAAATTTTATGTTTTCCATTTTTAATAAAGATTTTCTTTCCATATCCATACAGTCTCTCTTGTTTAGTTTTATTTTTACAAAGATTATTAGAGCTTCTTTTTAAAAAATAGGACATTTTACATACTTTTTCAATATATAAAACTAATTTTTTAAAAGCATGGTTCATACAATAAATATTTTTTATTAAAGTATAGTTGATTTACAATGTGCCAATTTCTGCTGTACAGCACAGTGACTCAGTTTATATATATATATATATATGTATATCTCAGGAGACAGAATCTAGTTCTCTGTGCCATTAGTAGGACCTTGTTGTTTATCCATTTTGAATGTAATAGTTTGCATCTACTAACCCCAAACTCCCAGTCCATCCTGCTTTCTCTCCCTTCCCCCTTGGCAACCAAAAGCCTGTTTTCTATGTCAGTGAGCCTGTTTCCGTTTTACACTGGTTCATTTGTGCCATATTTTATTTTATTTTTTTGTCTTTTTGCCTTTTCTAGGGCCACACTTGCGGCATATGGAGAGTCCCAGGCTAGGGGTCTAATTGGAGCTGTAGCTGCCAGCCTGCGCCAGAGCCACAGCAATGCAGGATCCGAGCCGCGTCTGCAACCTACACCACAGCTCCCGCAACACTGGATCGTTAACCCACTGAGCAAGGCCAGGGATCGAACCCGCAACCTCATGGTTCCTAGTCGGATTCATTAACCACTGAGCCACGACGGGAACTCCATGTGCCATATTTTAGATTCCACATTTAAGTGATATCATATGGTGTCTATTTCTGACTTACTTCACTTAGTAGGATAATCTCTAGTGGCATTCATGTTGCTGAAAATGGCATAATTTCATTCTTATGGCTGAGAAGTATTCCATTTTTCAACTGCATTGTTTGTTTTTTTGTTGAGTTATATGTTATTTGTATATTTTGGAGATTAAGCCCTTGTGGACTGCTTCATTTGCAAATATTTTCCCCCATTCTGTAGACAGTCTTTTCAGGTTTTTATGGTTTCCTTTGCTATGCAAAAACTTGTAAGTTTGATTAGGTCCCATTTGTTTATTTTTGCTTTTATCTCTATTGCCTTGGGGAGTTGACCCAAGAAAATATTTGTATGATTTCTGTCAGAAAATGTTTTGCCTGTTATCTTCTGGGAGTTTTATGGTATTATGCCTTATGTTTAAGTCTTTAAGCCATTCTGAGTTTATTTTTGTGTATGGTGTGAAGGTGTGTTCTAATTTCACTGTTTTACATGCAGCTGGTCCAACCTTCCCAGCACCACTTGCTGAAGAGACTGCCTTTTTCCCATTTTACATTCTTGCCTCCTTTGTCAAAGATTAATTGACTGTAGGTGTCTGCTTTATTTCTGGGCTCTCTATTCTGTTCCATTAATCTGTATGTCTGTTTTTGTACCAATACCACACTTTTGATTGCTGTAGCTTTGTAATATTGTCTGAAGTCTAGGAGAGTTATGCCTCCTATTCATTTCTTCCCCTCATGATTGCTTTGGCAATTCTGGGTCCTTTACGGTTCCATATAAATTTCTGGATTATTTGTTCCAGTTCTGTGAAAAATGTCATGGGTAACTTCATAGGTATCACATTAAATCTGTAGATTGCTTTGGGTAGTTTGGCCATTTTAAACAAACTATTTATAACTGAAGAACACAAAAGCATATTTCTTGTGGCTTAAGCACGTTTATTTTCATTATAGTTACCTAAAAGTTTCATTTTCTAGAAAAGCATCTTTAAAAAACTTTGGTCTTTATAAATATTCACACATTTTGTTTTAAAATCATAAAAGTAAATTTTGGAAGTAATTTTCATGTGCTTTTAATTATCTGTCATTTGGTACTATCTTATTTCAATCAAATAATTCCATACAAGACTATCTATAATTAAGCCCAATATTTAAAAGCTTAAAGTTACTTTAACCTATTTTTATAAAGGAACTCTATATAAACTCTTTAAATTATAATCTAGTATTTATTTTGGTTTGGAAATCACGATATAGATTGCTTAGTACTTCTAAGCTACGACATTATGGAGAAATCGAGGCATTTAAAATGTAGTTCAGCTTTATAGTGGCTGTAACCACTGAACTTGGTTCTAAAAGCAGAGTTAGAGTTGCTTCTTGAATGTAGGAAAAATAGTATGTGAAAATACACACCTACAGAAGAGTTAGAATTTTGTTTTGGCTAGAGTAAAGGGTTTATTATTAAATTGAACAGGAAAAAAAAGTGGACAAGTGGGTGAACAAGCAGGTTGGGACAGATTTTTAAGTGTTTACTGCTTAGTCCTAAAATGGATTTGTTCCTCTGGAAAGTTTTTCTTTTTTCTTTTTTAAAAGAGGCATAATATGCTCAGTTTTTCTCAAAGAAGACAACTCAAGCAATAGTATTAACAATGAGATTAGGCTAGGAGAGACCAAAGACAGGGATGTTCGGAGATATGGGTAACAAGAATAATGGCTATCTCACTGATTCATTCAGCACACACCAGAGCACCTATTATGCATGCCAGGTTTCTGCTAGCTGGTGGAAATACAAAAGAGAATAAAATAGAAACTTTCAGAGTCTGATAAGTGGAAACAACCATGAGAACTTAATAACTGCTTCTCAGCCCACCTCAATGTCACCACTTCTTTAAAACTCTCCCGCCTTCGTTTGGAATTAATTGCACCTTATTTTGTCTTTCTACAGGGCTTGGTTTATGCTTCTATTACAGGACGTTTTATGTTGTATTTGAACCTATTATATACATGTCTCTCTTGCCAGCTAAACTGATCTCCTGGATGGAAAGAATCATGCCATATTTATTTTTGCAGTTACCTAACAGAGAGAAGGTAGAACACGAAATTTGCTTCCTAGCTTTTGGGTTCTAACACATACCAGTCACCTTCTTTTTTAGATGTGTCACAAAATGAAAGCTGATATTCAAATTTTGTTCCTATTGCTGGGCCCTGCTTCCATAAGTGTATGACATTTTGTAGAGCTCTAGATTATTCATGGATCAGCTTGAAGTTTTGAGGACTAGCAACATTAATGTTTACAAGTATTTGGAGGCCAAGAGCAAAAATTTTATATTTACTTTAGCCTACACTATAACCATTTGTACAATACTAGTAATTGCTTTTTGTAATTATTATAATTGTCTATTTTTAATTTTGTAAGCTTATATCTTTCAATGTTGCTAAAGTAAAAAAAAATCACAAAGATACTATGAAATACTCTTAGCAATAAATACTTTTAAACTGACCATAAATTTTCTGAAACCATGATAACAGATGCTATGACCTTGATCTTTTAACAATGTCCTATCTTCTAGATCCACATTTCTTTGTAATGTTCTGAGTTAATTATTCTTGAGTGGCAACAAACTATTAGTCTAGTATTCTTGAGCTGTAGATAGAATAATGAATGATCAGAAGGGAGAACTGCTAATTTTAAAAAATGGAAAAGATGGGAAAGGATGGTTTGAAAGAACAAGGATGATTATATGAGGCTATAGGATCTGGGGATGTGCACACGTGATTTATCCCTGTCCCTGCCTTTGTATTTAGTTGGAATGAGAGCAACCAAGATGTTTTCCCTAAATATTACCTTTTTTTCTGGTTGCATTAGTCTTTAATAAGCCTGTCTAAAAGTCACGTGTCCTCAGAGTTCCCGTCGTGGCTCAGTGGTTAACGACTCCGACAAGGAATCATGAGGTTGCGGGTTCGATCCCTGGCCTTGCTCAGTGGGTTAAGGGTCCGGCATTGCCATGAGCTGTGGTATAGGTTGCAGACGTGGCTCTGTTCCCGCGTTGCTATGGCTGTGGCGAAGGCCGGAGGCTACAGCTCCTGTTAGACCCCTAGCCTGGGAACCTCCATACCCTGAGGGTGCAGCCCTAGATAAGGCAAAAAAAAGGCAAAAAAAAAAATCACGTGACCTCGATGCAATTGAAAAAGTTTTCAATTAAAAATTTGTTAAACTCAGAATCAAGATTTATTTAATAGATTATACGTAGCTACACAATAGTTCTTAAGAACACTAATATCAAAAAAGATAAATACAAAATGATTGATTTATTACATTTGAAGGCTAATAATTTACTTTTATTGCTGTACTAAATATGTGGAATAAAGTTTGTGCCTTTTGGCTTGCTTTTTTAACTTAAAGCAAATAAATAATATCAAAATTCTACTAAGTGGGACAATGATTAGATCTCAAAGGTGCTAAGTTTCCTGCTTTTTTTTTTTTTTTCCTGTTGCTACTGCTGCTGCTGGAAGCAGAATCAATCTGGAATGAGGACCAGCAGTAGAGTAATAGTCATCTCTTGAAAATAGAGACTTCAATGTGTAATTATTTTTGCGAGGTGACTTGGTTTGGGATTCCCGGAAGCAGACTCTCAGCAAGTGATATATTTGTGAGGTCCTCTCAGGAGAAATTGGTACAGGATGCAAGACTGGAAAGAAGAAAGGAGCCAAGCAAGGCTGTAATATCAGTAAAGTCCTTTTGAGGGTAGCAAACCTCCCACAGACAGGTTTAGGTAAGAGCTAGCGGAGGTACAAGCATGGTTCACTTGGGAGAGGGGTGCTCAAACAGGAAAAAAAAAAAAAGATCTGAGAGGATCTGGGCAGAGCACCGATTGCATCTGCCAGAGTTTCTGAGAAAGTTTATCTCTGTGATGCAGTTCAAGGTAAAGAAAAGATGGAGTCTCTTGCATAAGACAGTTATAAATGAAGTGACTGTTTTCAATGTTGGCGATCTAAATTTAGGCCAGTGAATTAATCTTTGGAGTTAAGAACAGAAATGAGAACTGGAGCCTGAAGATGATACAACTGGGGCTGTGCAGGGACTGAGAAAAGGAAAATGCTGAAGGAGGAAGTGGTATTTTTGTGGAAAGAAATGAAAGAAAAATGAGAGAATTACACTAATTATTAGGGGAAAGAAATGAAAGAAAAATGACAGAATTACACTAATGATTAGGAAACTGTGCCTATGTAAATTATATGGACAGATTAATTAAGATTGAAAGGCTTAGAAGATGAATAATCTAAATTAGTGAAAGATTAGAAAAAGAATGGACTCTTCTGAAAATTGAGTGCTTTATACAAATTTGTATGAACCACAAAATAATATCAACATTATATAACTTCCCAGCAGAGTCAATATTACATACAAAGGACAGAGGTGTTCTCAAAGGGCCTTACCCTATGAAGGACAGACATTTGACAATTGCTGTATAGTCTCTGTGGAACAAGTGGATGAGGAGAAAATTGTGTGATATTTTCAGTCAAGTAGACGTGCTGACATCTGGCTGGATAACTGGGCATGAAGTAGTTAACACCAGTCACTGAACAGAAACAACTCAAATCAACTGCAGTATTGCTGAGGATTTTTTTTGATTTTGTTTTTTTTTAATCCATGTCAAAAGCAAAGCACTATGGAAGCATCTTGAGGAAGCTCCTCTAATACAAGCATGGGGATTATAAATTTCTATTCTATGTAAAATAATGTCATGCGAGGTAATAATAGATGAGGTAGACGATATGTCTTGATTTAAACATTTTGGACAAAACATATTTGAAAATGTATCTTTAGACTAGCAGTGTATTACCATTGCCTCTGAATTACCTTGTGCTATGTGACTGAGCAATACTGTCAAGTATCTGTAATTTAAATGTTTTATTCCAATTTTGATATGACTGTTATGCCAGGAAGCTTTTTGGGTAAGAAGCCCTTCAAAACTATTAACAACAAAACTCTGGTTTTGCTTTTGTAATACATATAATTAATTAAGAGATTGAAGTTTCATTACTTCATGTCTGTCTTTACTGGGTTATATAAACAACAGCTCTGTGATGACTAAATCACATGCTATTTTTATTTTTCTAAAGATCTAGATCTCACAGCCGTCATTTAAATAGAACTTATGGGAGAGAAAAAGCAATTTGGAGCATCCCATTCTTAGCTATGTATTGAATAAATCTAATCTACTACTGGTATCTGTTTCAACTTATTTTTCCTTGTTTCGGTCATAGTTCAGTAACATTCAGGAAAAAGTGCTAGATGGTAGCTACTGTGATATAGAAGCCCATTACTTACACTGCCAAATCTATCAGAAAAATAAAAACAAAAAAAACCTTCCCTTACGAAGATACTATAAATCCAAGTAAACAAATATGGCATGGATTATTTTTGACAGGCATATAACTTTTAGCTTCTGATCATTAGCTTTACTAAACATTAGCTTAGTTAATGAAAAAAATTATATTTAAAATAGGAGCAACTAATAAATCAATAGTCTTTAGTTGAAAAACCACAAGTTCTTCTGAAGCCACTGACAGTTCATACCAAAAAAATAGTCTTAAATTTCCACAGTATTTCTATAGGCCTGAGTGATTTTTATGGATGAACAAGGGATTCCAAGTTCAATGCTAGATGATACAGTTACTTCGATGATTAATTACAATCACCCATGTGAACTTTACAAGGTTCTAAAACAGTTGTTATAAGCAGAATTTCACTGTCCTTAGCCAAAAGGTTTTACTAACACTGACTTTCATGCAGTGCTATCTATGTATCTGAGGACTTTTTTATTTGCATTTTTTTGTTTGTTTTTTGTTTTGCTTTTTAGGGCCACACCCAAGGCATATGGACATTCCCAGGCTAGAGGTCTAATCAGAGCCACCATTTGGCAGCCTACGCCAGAGCCGCAGCCACATGGGAACCTTAGCCCGCTGAACGAGGCCAGGGATTGAACATGTGTACTCATGGATACTAATAGGAATCCTTACCCCTGAGCCACAACGGTAACACCACTGAGGGCTTTTTTCTTTTTTTTAAAGACAATTTTTTAAAAGCAGTTGTAGGTTTATAAGGAAACTGAAAGGTACAGAGGTTTCCCATATACTCTCTGTCCCTGCACATGCATAGCCTCCCTATTTATTAGCATCACTCACCAGAATGGTACACTTTTTCAAACCAAGGATGAAGCTTCATTGACACATCATCTCCCAAAGTCCATAATTTACTTTAAGAGTCACCCTTGGTGTTGTATTTCTATGCATTTGGACAGACGTATAATGACATATATCCATCACTATTGTATCCTACAAAATATTTTTACTGCCCTAAAAGAAAAAATCCTCTGTGCTCTGTCCATTCATTTCTGTCCCAACCACTGCCATCCCCCACCCCCAGCAACCCTATCAACGACTGACCTTTTTACTGTCTCCAAAGTTTTTCTTTCGCCAGAATGTCCTGTAGTTGGAATTATATAATATGCAGCCTTTTCAGACTGGCTTCTTTCGCTTAGTAATATACATTGAAATTTACTCATATCTTTACATGGCTTGAGAATTCATTTCTTTTTCAGCACTAAATAATATCCCATCCTGTCTGAATGTACCAGTTTATTTATCCATTCACCCTACTTGAAGGGCATCTTGGTTGCTTCCAAGTTGTGGCAATTATGAAAAAGGCTGCTATAATCATCATCTTTTGGTGTGGACATCAGCTTTCTACTCCTCTGGATAAATGCCAAAGAGTGTGATGGCAGGACCATGTGTTAAGAGTATGCTTAGTTTTATAAGAAACTGCCAAACTATCTTTTAAAATGGCTGCACCATTTTGCATTCCCACCAGCAATTTAATGAAGGGGTTTCTGTTGCTCCACATCCTCACTGGCTTTTGGTATTGTCAGTGTCCCAGATTCCAGCCATTCTAATAGGTGTGTAGTGGTATCTCCTTGTTTTAATTCTCATTTCCCTGATGGAACTTCACTCCGAGCATCTTTTCATATGCTTATGTGCCATCTCCATATCTTCTTTAGTGAGGTATCTGTTAAGGTCTTTGGCCCATTATTTAATCTGGTTATTTGTTTTCTTACTGTTGAGTTTTAAGAGTTTCTTTTATATTTTGAATAACAGTTCTTTATTGGATGTGTCTTTTGCAAATATTTTCTCTCAGCTTACGGCTTGCCTTACCATTCTCCTGACAGTGTCTATTACAGAGCGGAAGTTTTTGATTTTAATGAAATCCAGCTTATCAACTATCTCTTTCATGGATTTTGCCTTCACTGTTGACTCCAAAAGGACATCATCATACTGATGGTCATCCAGGCTTTCTCCCATGTTGTCTTCCAGCAGTTTTATAACTTTGCATTTTATAATTAGGTCTGTGATCTACTAAATCTAACCCTAATCCTAACCCTAAAAAAAGCAGCAAGGGACTTCCAGTGCAGTGGAAATGTATCCAGCTAGGAACCATGAGTTTGCGGGTTCGATCCTTGGCTTCGCTCAGTGGGTTAAGGATCTGGCATTGTCATGAGCTGTGGTGAAGATTGCAGACAGGGCTTGGATCCCGCTTTGCTGTGGCTCTGGCATAGGCCAGGTGGCTGTAGCTCCGACTGGACCCCTAGCCTGGGAACCTCCAAATGCCAAAGGTGCGGCCCTAAAAAGCAAAAAAAAAAGGCAGCAAGAAAAAAACTAATCCTACTTTGACTGTGTTATAGCATAGACCATTTGAAGTGTTAACCACAATAAGTCAAGCACATTCATAATAGAGTTACAAATGTGAGGGATAACAAGATTATTAATATCAGGTTTTATATCAGCTACATTCTTACTGAATCTTATGAGCCTAGAAAGGAGAGGAGAGAATGGACTTGATATACCTTTTTGATGTTATTGCTTTGAATCCATTAAATCCTAAAAGTGAATATTTAAAAACATACCTTCAATAATTAATATTTTGTTACTGCTTCTAAAAACTTGATTCAATGGAGTCACAAAAAGGAGCACTTTTATTCTAAAAGGGACAAGTTAAATATTGATTTGTTGCTGTGGATATAGTATATGACTTTCAAGGAGAAAAAAATACACGTTAGTCTACATTGGTTAACATTCTTTTAAGAGCTTGTATGTTTGCCTTACATAATGCTATAACTGCAATTTAGTTACAGTATAGTAACAAAGAACTTACAAACAAAAAGTGAACAAAAAATTATATACATTGCAACATTCTAAAAATATGTTATCTAACAACAAAGAAAAAAATTATTGCTATACCTTGGAATAGAAAACTGAGTAAAATTTCTGAAGCCTTGAACACATTACAACATTATTATAAATGTAAATATTAATGGACTGCCTTGAAGCCCATGGTAAAAAAAAAAAGCAGGCTCTCATGAAAAGTTTGCAATAGGTAACAATTTAAAATAACAATTTAAATCACTGTAAATTCAAGTGCTTCTTTTCTTCTAAATTTTTACTTCATGTGATACTGAAGGCGACATGTTTATAAACAGGCATTCATGAGTACAGTATATCTTATACACTTAAAATATTCATATTATTCATACCAAACTATTCCTCTGTGAGTATTCCTACTGTCTATCTACTGGGAAGATATAGGGTTGGAAGGCACTTTAACAGATAGCTAATTCCAAAAAAACAAAAGGAGAAGAATATATATCTGTCATTAAGACAGCCCTCTTGATAGTGGATGCTGCTTGTTAAGAATCATAGGGTTTTCTCACCTGTCCATCCCACAATTTTTGTGGCATAGTCTGTGCTCCCCATTGCCCTATAGCCATGTTAATCTTTTGTTCCAATGCATTTTCTCAGTTCAACTGCAGTTTTTTCCAGCTGTTGAATGTTCCATTGCCAATGTCTTCTATTTGACTGAAGCTTGTTCACCTGACAGTGCAAACGCTTAAGAATTGCCTCATATCTCTTATGTTGTACCTATTAAAAGAAGAGTACATGTCAACAGGGCTTGAGAAGGAAAGCGCTTGATTAAAAATTATTCACTGTAAATAATAATGATAATAAAAATAAACAGCAATTATAACTATTTTTTCAACACATTACATGTTAGATACTGTGATGAGAACTTTTTACATATAATTAAATTCTTATAACACCTTATTGATATAAATATTACCTCCATTTTTGTATGAACTGAAGATCAAAGAGTTTAAGCAATACAATCAAGATTTCACACCTAGCCAGTAATGGTATTTGAGAGTTGAACCCAAGGGAATCATCTGTGATAGAGGGGCTTCTACTCATCAAAGCAGTTTCCAGTCCAGAGAAATGCTTTCATTTCCTGTATGCAGTGGTTCACTGAAACATAGACCACTGATCTAAAAGATCTAGGAGATCATATAGGCCTTTTCCCTGACATTAGGTAGATCAATATTTATGCCAAATCAGACAAGGCTCCAGCGGAAGGCAATGAAACACAGTGAAAAGTGCAAGGGTTTGGTGTCAGGCCATGAGAAAGTAAAAAAGTCAAAACTCTTGCTGTTAGCGTGGCTATACAAGGATAACCAATCTTTTTTTCCCCCCCAATGGCTTTAATGAGATACAATTCACATCTCATACAATACATTCTTTAAAGTATGTAATTCAGTGGTTTTTAGTATATTCAGAGATATGCAACCATCATCACCACAATCAATTTTAGAACTTTATCTTCACCCCCAAAAGAAACCTAGTACCCATAAGCAGTGATTCCTTGTTCCCGTATGGCCACACTTAGCACCAGGCAACCTCTAACCTATGTTCTCTTTATACATTTGCCTATTCTGGACATTTTATGTAAATGGAATTATACAACATGTGGTCTTTTGCAACTGGCTTCTTTCAATTAGCATAATGTTTTTATGTGTTATCCATGTTTTAGCATGGATCAGCACTTCATTCCTTTTTATGGCTAAGTAACATTCTATTGTATGATACAGTACATTTTCTTTATCCATTTCATCAGCTTATAGACATTTGTGTTGTCTTCACTTTTGGCTGCTATGAATACTCATGGACAAGTTTTTATGTAGATGTATATTTTCATATCTCTGGGTAAATACCTGGGAATGCAATTCTGGGTCATATGGTAACTCTCTGTTTAACCACTTGAAGAAGTGCCAAACTGTTTTCCAAAGTGACCACACCATTTTTACATTCCCATGGTCAATGTATGAGGGCTCCAACTTCTTCGCATCCTCAAAAATAGTTATTACCTGCCTTTTTGGTCACAGCTATTCTATTGGGTATGAAGTGGCATCTCACTGTGGTTAAACCCCTAAAATTAGAATAATAAGGTTGGGAAAGCTAACTATTCATTTTTTAAGATAATCTATTAAATTTTATTTTATTTTTTGTGGTGCAATACACATTAAAAGTACCATCTTAACCATTTTTTAAATGTACAGATCAGTAGTATTAAGCACACTTACATCTTTATACAACCATTACTACTCTCCACTTCTAGAACTCTTCATCTTTCAGAACTGAAACCCTGCAACCAGTAAATAGTAAGTTCCTATTCTTCACTGCCTCCGACCCTTGACAACCACCATTCTACATTCTATTGCCATGAATTTGACTATTTCAGGTACTTCATATAAGTGAAACCAGAGAGCATTTGTCTTTTCATGACTGGCTTATTTCACTTAGCGTAATGCCGTCAAAGTTTATCTATGTTGTAGCATGTGTCAGAATTTTCTTCCTTTTTAATATTTTATTGTATGTATATACCACATCTTGCTTGTCCATTCACCCATCAATGGACACTCGAGTTCTTCCTATTTTTGGTTATTGTGACTAATGTTGCTATGAGTAGGGGTATACAAATATCTCTTTGAGACTCAGCTTTCAGTTATTTTGGGCATATAACCAGAAGTAGAATTGCTGGATCATAGAATAATTCTATTTTTAATTTCTTGAGGAACTGCCATACTGTTTCCTTCTATGATTGCACTAGTTTACATTCCTAACAGTGTTTGGGAAGGTTCTAATTCTTCACATAATGAAAGTACTTGATATTATCTGCCTTTTTTGAATCATAATCACAGCCCTCTTAGTGGCTGTGATGTGGTATTTCCAGTGAGTGTGACAATGGTATTATAGTAAACACCCACTTTTAAATGAACTGATTGAATAATAGTAGAATAGGGCTGGGAAAGTTCCCTCTTCATCCTCAGATCTATTTAAGAGAGAGCTCTAGCAAGTCAGTAGGGTCAGTTTAGGTCAATACAAAGAAGAATCAATTTTTAAAACACCAATGCACCAAATTTATCAAAATAACCAATTTGCCAAAATAAGTTTATAGCTACGATGGCTGCAGGGAGACAAGACTCTGGGTTTCTGGAGCCTTAAGACTCTCCATCCTGTTTTCCCTTCACTCTGCAACTCAGCGTTCCCTTTCACTGGACCTTTCTGTGGGACCCTCAGCAGAGGTCCTCTCTCTCTTTCCTAGCTCCTCCCTTAGCTCAGGGCTTGTCTTTATTATGCCATGGATCGTTTTGAGAGTAGAGTGAGGACTAGGGACTCCTTCTTGCAATGTTTTTAAGTACCTAAAATAAAACATACAGGATTACAAAGGAAATTACTGAAACACAGTTCTGCAGCAGCAGCAGGGGAACTGGAACAGAGACACTCTAAGCATTCTAAAATATGGCTATAAAAACAAAGGGAAAGAAGTTGGAGTTTGGGGTTAGTAGATGCAAACTGCTACTTTTGGAGTGGATGAGCAATGAGATCCTGCTCTATGGCACAGGGAACTATATCCAATCACATGTGATGGAACGTGACAAAGAATGTAAGTGACTGGATCACTTTGCTGTACAGCAGAAATTGAAAGAACATTGTAAATCAACTGTAATAAAAACTTTTTTTAAAAAAGGGATAACTTGTCAACTATCGTTTCACATAAATTGCTATAAACTTTATACACCTTTTTAAGTTTTCAGTTTTGTTAATTCTGCAATTCAGATAGTTCATTCAAACTGGTGAACTAGGCCTCCTGATATGTTGGCAAAATATAAAATGACTTTAAAAGAATTAGAAATAAATTAGTAATCAGAAACACTATTATATTAGATAATGGAACTATATTCAAAAGATTTTTTTAAATATTTGAATATATTTAAATGGGTATATATATCAATGTATATGTGTATGTACTTACATCACTGTATATAATATATATTAATATGTAAAATATATTCATTGATACATTCAATAGAATACATTCTTAAGAATATAGTCACTGAATATGCTTATATTCTCGTTCATAGAATGTATTATTAGAAATCAAATAACTGGAACAAAATTTTGGTTAATCCATAAATCATATTAGCCTGCTTCTAAAATTATTCTTCAGTAGCGAAGCTATGAAACGAATACACAATGGACCAAAGTAAAGATGTACAAAGTCCCCTTAGTGGGACTCCAGATCACCAGCCTCAGCTAGATATCACAGGAGGTATTAATACAAACTAAAGAAAGAATATATCATCAGAAGGGATTATGTGAAGAATGTAGGACAAAAATAGGCAAGTGGAGGAGGCAGATGTTGGTAGCTCCCACTGCGTGATTATCTGATGAGTATAACCCTGTTACAGAGACTGGCTCCTTGAGTGTCCTGAGCCAGAAGTCAAGAACACTCAAAATCAGATTACTGACTAGATTTCCATGCTCAGTAACCACCTTTGTGATAACTTGGCTTCCAATGGAATTTCCTTAGAGGAAGAAGCACTGATGATTAATATTAAGTTTTCTGATTTCCTTGAGAGTTTTATTATTTTACATTAATAAACTGGAATTTGAGTTTTATGCATAAATTTCTGGTGAGCTCTACTAGTATCTCCCCATGTCTACCCAACTCCGGGATACTTACAAGGTGAAGTTTCTAAGCCCACAAGACAAAACGGTGGTTTGGACCAAGAAGTGACTCATAAAGGCAAAGGTCACATTGTGACAGCCTCCTTGAAGGCCAGCCAATTGTTCAGCCACTAACTTTGGTATGTATATCAATACTCAAACTTGAATGTTATTATCCAGCTGAGGACTTAGTGGTTCTGTAGAGAATATAGCATTTTTTTTTTCGTTTAGGAAATAGATGGGTTACTATTCTTATTTAGTTGTTACATGGTAGGCAGAAATAAGAACAATAATGAAGCAAGGATGGTGCCCACAAAACATGGTGGCAAAAAGAGAACTCTTACTATGTCTCTTCATTCCCTCCACTCTAGGCACTCTTTACTTCTGTTCTCTGGGTCCAGTTATGTTCTCATCTTAAGACCTTTGCATTTGCTTTTTCTTTTGCCAGGAAAGCTGTTCTTAGATCTGCATAACTAGCTTCTTCACTTCTTTCAGGGTTTTACCAAAAGTGACCTTCTCAGTGCAGCTTTTGTTGGCCACAGGATCTAACATTCACCTTCTCTCCTGGTACTAAATCATTATGTGGTCCCCTTCTCTGCTCCATTTCTTTTTGCCCTTTATCCTATCCTTATTTAACATTCTATATGTATATCATTTATATCTGTCTCCCAACCAGAATGCAAGTTCATGAGGATAGGGATTTCTATCCATTTATTTTGTTCACTACTCTATTGTCAGAGCCTTAAAGGGTAATTTCTACAGTAAAAGCTCAATAAATGTGCTAAATGAATTAATGAATAAATGATAAAATGAGTTTTTTTGTAAATCAACTGACTGCTACAATATGTTGAGAACAACATTATTAGAACTATTGCTAAATTCCATGTTGTTTAGAATTTCTCCATATATATAGCAAACATAAAATGTCATTGTTTTACCATGAAGAAAATGCTGCACTTTAAAGATCTGAAGCTCATTGCTGCCACTGAAATGTAACTTATTTTTGCTTCAGATGTTTAATCTAAAAAGTAAGGGTGTTTTGGCAAGCTAGATCCTTTGCCTTTGCATATAAATTTTAGAACATCTTGTCTATTTCTACAAAAAAAATACATGTTAGATTTCTTATGGGATCTCTAGGTGTTAAATCTAGAGGACATTGTTGGGGAAGGTTGCTACTTTAAAAATATTGAGCTTTGTAGACCATGATCATAGTATATCACTCCATGTATTCAGTATTTAGCAAATATTGCATGTTCTTTAGTGTTAATGTTCTTTCCAGTTGTTTATTGCTACTACATAGAAACTACACAGAAATACAATTGATTTTCGTATTTTGACCTTTTATCCTATGAACATGTGTTAGAATTATGCTGGCCTCCTTAAATAAATTGGGAAGAGTTCCTTCCTCCATTTTCTGCAAGTTTGTGTAGGCTGAGTATTATTTCTTCCTTAAATGTATGATAGAATTCACTACTAAAGCCATGTCATTCTAGAGCTTGAATTATATACTCAGTTTCACTGATTTCTATTTCATACCATTTACAGAGCTTTAATTTGAAATGGTTCACAGGCCTAAACATAAAAGTAATTTCTTCTTGTATTAGTTATGGCATGTGTGTTTTTCAAGGAGTTTGTCCATTTTATCTAAGTTGTCAAATTTACTGATCTAAAGTTGTTCATAATAGGCCTTTACCATCCTTTTAAGTCAACAGGACCTAAAGTAGTGACTTAACTATCCTCTCACTTTTTTGACCAGTATTGCTATGGTTTATCAATTTTATTAGTCTTTTCAACTTTTGGCTTTGTTGATTTTTTTCCAGTTTTCCATATTCTGTTTCATTGTTTTCTACTATGAATTATTTCAGGTCTTATTTCTACAGTGGAAGCTTAGATCATTGCTTTTAAACCTTTTTTTTTTCATTTCCTAAAGAAAATTTAGAAAAGAAATTTAAAGCATTTAAAGCTATAAATTTTCCTCTAAACACTGCTTTAGCTACATCCCACAACTTTTTATATGCTATATTTTTATTATTCAATTTTACATATTTTCTAATAATTCCTGTGATTTCTTTTTTGACTTGTGGCTTATTTATAACTGTAATGCCCAATTTCAAAATGTTTATGTATTTTCTAGCTTTCTTATTTACTTCTAAATGAAATCTGCTATCAAATTCTTTGAAATTTATCATCACATATATTGTCTATCTTGGTAGATGTTCCATGCGACCTTGAAAATTAAGTATAATCAATAGTTGTCAGGTGGACTATTTTATAAATGTTTATTAGGTTTAGCTGGTAGATAAGTTGTTCAAATTTTCTATATGCTCACTTACTGATTTTCTGTATTATTCTATCAATTATTCAAAAAAGTTGTTAAAATCTCCAAATATGATTGTAGATTTGTGTCTTTTTCTTTTTATTCTGTCCATTTTTTGCTTATGTATTCTGAAGCTCTGTAGTTAGATGAATACACAGTGTTATTAGTTTCTGATAAATTAACTGACTCTCTTTAACTTTGTTAAAAGTCTGTATCTTGAAATTACTTGATATTAATATAGTTACGACCAGTTTTCTTAAGATTGATGTCTTAATAGTTTATCTTTTTCCATCTTTCAAACTGTGTTTTTACGGTCAAAGAGCCTCTCTGTGGAAAGCTTATGTTTGTAAATATTTTTTAACCCAATTCAATAATTTTTCCTTTTTAATTGTAGTGTTTAGTCAATTTAAATTTGATATAACCATTGATATGCTGGGGTTTAAGTCTAACATTTTCATATTTGTGTCCTTTTAGTCCCTTTTGCCATTTTCCTTTCTTCCTTCTCTTCTGTCTTTACTCCAAGTAGATCACAGACCTCAATATAAAATGCAAAACTACAAAATTGCAAGAAGATAACAGGGGAGAGAACCTAGATGATCTCGGACCTGGTGATGTCTTTTAGATACAACACTGAAGGCACAACCCATAAAAGAAGTAATTGTTAAGTTGGACTTCATTAAAATAAAAACTTCTGTTCTTGAAAAGACACTATCAAGAGATTAAGACAAGTCACAGACTGGGACAAAATTTTTGCCAAATATAAACCTGATAGGGGACTATTATTCACAATATACAACAAACTCTTAAAACTTGTAGTTCCCTTATAGTGTAGCAGGTTAAAGATCTGATGTTGTCACTGCAGTGGCTTGGGTTGCTCCTGTGGCATGGTTTCAATCCCTGGCCTGGGAACTTTTATATGCAGTGGGTGCAACCAAAACACACACACACACACACACACACACACACACACACACACACACACAAAACTCAACAATAAGAAAATGAATAACCAGATTTTAAAATAGGTCAAAAGTCTGAACAGGCACTTCACCAAAGAAGATATACAGATGGCAAATAAGCATATGAAAAGATGCTCCACATTAAGTGTCATCAGGGACACAAGAGTTAATGAGATACCACTACACACGTATTCGAATGGTGAAAATCTGGAACACTGACAACACCAAGTGCTGATAAAGGATGTGGAACAACAAGAACTCTCTCCTTCATTGCTGGTGGGATTGCAAATGGGTGCAGACACTTTGGAAGACAGCTTGGTGGTTTCTTACAATGCTAACATACTCTAACTACATGATCCAGCAATCATAGTCTTTAGCATTTCTTCAAAGAAACTGAAAACTGATGTCCACACAAAAACACAGATATTTAGAGCAGCTTATTCATAGTTGCCAAAATTTAGAAGCAACTAAGATGCCCTTTAGTAGGTGAATGGACAAACTGTAGAATATTCAGGGAATGGAATATTATTTAGCACTAAAAATGAATAAAACCAAAAAATGAGCTAACAAGCAATGGAAGGACACAAGGAACCCTAAATGCGTATTACTAAGTGAAAAAAAATCAATCTGAAAAGGCTATAAACTGTATGATTCTACCTATATGGCATTCTTGAAAAGGTAAAACCATGGAGACAGTAAAAAGATCAGTGTTTGATAGGGGATGGCAGGGAGGGATAGCTAGGTAGAGCATAGAGGATTTTAGGATGGCGAAAGTCTTCTCTATGACATTATAATGATGGATACATGTCATTATACATTTTTCAAAACCTACAGAAGGTACAACACCAGGAGTGAACCTATCATAAACTATGAACTCTGAATGATAATTATTTGTCGATGTAGGTTCATCAATTATAACAAGTGGACCACTCTGGTGGGGGATGTTGATAGTGTGGGAAGCTGCCAGGGGGCAGGGAGTATGTGGGAACACGCTATACTTTCTACTCAATTTTGCTGTGAATCTAGAGCTGCTCTAAAAAAAAGAGTCTATTAAAAAATCAACAACCATTCTCATTAACAACATAACAACATCACTGTTCTTGTATATTTCATGTGACTTTTTTTCTGGTTGCCTTTAAGATCTTTTTCTTTGTATTTGGTTTTCAGTAGCTTGACCGTAATTTCCTTAAATATGGTTTTCTCTGTATTTGTTCTTTGGGTTGGCTAGGTTTCTTGAATCTTGAGTTTTTTTTAAATCAAGTTTAGAAAATTCTTCGCCAGTATTTCTTTTCTTTTTTTTGTCTTTTTTTTTTTTTGCCATATCTAGGGCTGCACTTGCGGCATATGGAGGTTCCCAGGCTAGGGGTCTAACAGGAGCTGTAGCTGCCGGCCTTCGCCACAGCCACAGCCACCCGGGATCCGAGCCACATCTGCAACCTACACCACAGCTCATGGCAACGCCGGATCCTTAACCCACTGAGGAAGGCCAGGGATCGAACCCGCAACCTCATGGTTCCTAGTCGGATTCGTTAACCACTGAGCCACGACGGGAACTCCGCCAATATTTCTTCAAATATTTTTCAGTTCTCTCTTCTCTCTCTCACCTCCTCCTGGGACTCTAATTGAGCATATGTCACTTTGCTTAGCAAAGTGGTCTTACAGGTACTTCTTGGTACAAAGGTGTGTGTACTATGATGTTCACTACAGCACTACTTTGGGAGTGAAATACCAGAAATTACAATGCCTATCAGTTGTGGCATGTTTATATAAACTAAGGTGTGGTCATACTGTAGGATATTTTACAGCATTTAAAAAGAATGAGGTAGACTCACATGTAATAATATGAAACAAATCCATGTGATAGGTTATCAAGTAAGTAAAGTAGTTGTATATTATATGTATGGTACATTTAAGTAACCTTCTCCTGTGCACAGATGTGTGTCCATGTACACATGTACATATATAGAGATAGATATACACACCCTCACACTTATTCAAGTGCACATATATATATGAGACTTGAAAAATATACATCAAATAGCAGTTGCAATTAACGAGAGGTGAACACGATAAGAGAAAGAGCAAGGCAATGGAAGGCAGTGATCAAAGGAACTTTAGCTCTTCCCCTAATATTTTAATCTTTTTCAAAGAGAATATATTTCCATAGAAGTAAAAACCATTTTTTAGAAAGATTGGGAGTAGAATCCCAAAGATCTGGACTCATATCCTATTCTGTCCTTCTGTCCCTTATCGCTAGCTATCTACACTTATACAAGTTATTTAAATTTTCTGAAATTCTATAAAATATGTTATTATGAGAATTTCAATGTGATAGCCTATAGAAAGTGCTTGAAAAATATGAGGCACTCAGTAAACAACAACAGATTTAGTAACACTGCACATTTCTTCCTGTATTTTTTATAAGTTAGAATAATTGGTTACCATGTTATCTAGCTATCTGAATCATTCTTCTTATCCTGCCTTTAGTTCACCTTTTACTTTTGCTTCTTTGGATTTTTCATGTAGGACTGGCTTCTAGTTGTGTAATCATTTCTGTGGCTGACCTCAATAGATGAATGCTTTAGTTAGTTGTGTAAGCTTCATGTTGCAATGTACCAAGTTAAACATATTTTGTCCCTGACCTATAATAATTCTGAAAGCACTCTAAATTTCCCCCTATCCTTTTACGTTTGGAGCTCAAATTGTACAAAATTAGGCAAGAGTAACCAATGAATCTTAAGATGCTTTATACTATGCATATTATCACAAAATATTACTTGTAGCACTCATCATTTGCTAAAAATTTCTTAACTCTTCTAGTTTCCCTTCCCTGAAAAATCTTGGATTTTGCAAATAATATTTTATAAACCTTGAACTAGAAATTATTGTTTGTTGCTTAATGCTTTGTATTTGAAGATTTGTGTTTGTATGCTTTGTATTTTGTGTCCCCGATTTTTTGGTCAATGACTCATAACATCTCTATTTTTCCTCTCTCTATTATTTAGTTCCTTTATTATATAGACAGACAATAGGGGAAAAATGTATTTTGGAATAAGTATTTGGAAGTACTTCTTTCATTCAGATATGGCCTAAAATTACCAAAACACTGAATTAAAAAACATGTAAAATTCAAAACTCTTTCATTTTTTTCTAATCAAAAATGTAAAAAGCAACTTTAATATCAAAATTAAACATGAAAAGCACAAAATGTTTGAAAGAATTAAAGATTAGAACAAAAAGAATGTTATGATCCAGGCAAAAGATGACCATGAACTACACCAGGAATAGGAAAATAAAAGTCTCAAAGAAGAAATGATAAAAATCTTCCGGCATTTGAATTTATCCTCTTAAAAAACTAGTTACTTTGAGAAAGAAGTTATTTACATCAATGATGAATTTTCATCAAGCAATAAAGAGAAATTATTGGGGAAAAATGCAGTGTTCTCAAGACAATGCTTGTGGCTGTGGTATCTCTCCTTCAGTTTTATAGTTTGTTATAGAAAACCTCTAATTTCTTAGATTTTTATGTTTTCAACCACAACACTGTGACAGAATTTAGGGCTACTTTTTTTTTTTAACGATAGCTTTTAAAAATAATTTTTTTTTTCTTTTTTTAGGGTCATACCCGCAGCATATGGAGGTTCCTAAGCTAAGGGTTCAATAGGAGCTGTAGCTGCTGGCCTACACCACAGCCACAGCAATGTGGTATCCAAGCTGTGTCTTCAACCTTCACAGCTCACGACAACTCCAGATTCTTAACTCACTGAGAGAGGCCAGGGATCGAACCCGCAACCTCATGGATGCTAGTCGGGTTCATTAACTGCTGAGCCACGATGGGAGCTCCTAGGGCTACCTTTTAATGAACTAAAACTAATAAAACTAAAAATAAAAAGCCTAAAAGGATCTTTAGTCAGCCTATTATGAAAGCTTAAAAGGAGTTTATTAAATTTCAGGACAAGAAGTATAGTGATGAAAACAGTAAAAAAAAGGAAGACTCAGGCTCGGTGATCTTCCATCTAAATCTAACATTAGCTGCCATTTACACCACCCTTTACTACTAAAAACACTCATGTGCACTTCTGCTTTTGTTAAAATAAAGCAGATGCATTTCATATATCTATTCCTCATGCTACATACAACTAAAAACCCTGGACATCGTATATAATATTAATATAAGAAGCTTCTGAAAGATGGAGAGAAGAAGGCAGACTGGCTGGAAACCTCAGGATTCAAGAAATGATATGGTGACGAGTTTCCTAGATTTTCATTTTGTCTCATATATCCCAGACTGGATATGGGAAGATAGCAAGCTGGAAACACCAATAGGTACAGACAAAGAAAACTCCAAGAAAGGTCTGCTCTCTAGCCCATGGACCAGGAGAAGGGCAGCCTATGCAAGACCAAAATCTTTTAGGTAATAACTACTTTATTAAAGTCAAATACGACAGAAAAAACTCTGGACCCACCACCAACCACACTAGCCAAGACTGAGTGGAAAGCCTAAACTTTCTCCACTGCTTGGACTACACCAAAGTGCCCCAATCCTCCTGCTGGGATGGTGTCAGAGAAGGCTACCTAGGGAGCTAGGACTCTTCATTCCCACTGGAAAGTAATAAACCACGTGCTCTGGTGTGCGTGGAACCCATGTGGGGAGGCTGAATTTCTACTCCCACCTAGTGGTAACAAGGCATTCTTCCCCTTCTGACCAGTAGTAACAAGAAGCCTTTTCTCCCTCCATGGAGACTCTGAATTTCCACAGGGAAGTAATAAGGATCCAGAGTCTTAAAGCGTAATACCTGAAATATCCAGATTTCCATTGAAAACCACTCATCAAAGCAAGAACCAGGAAGATCTCAAACTAAGTAATAAATAACAATCAACATGTGCCAACACCATGCAGATGTTAGAATTACCTGGCAAACATTTTAAAGCTGTTATCATAAAATGCTTCAACGAGTAATTAAAACTGTGCCTGGAACAAATGAAAATATAAAAAAGTCTCAGCAAAGGTATAATATACAAAAGACCAAATGGAAAGGATACAACCACTGAACCAAAAAATGTAATGGGATTGTGCAATAGAGGAATGGGGGAGATAAAGGAAAGAAAGAACCCGTGAACGGAAGACAGAACACTAAAAGTTACATAATCTGAACAACAGAGACACAATAGATTGGAAAAAATGGAGAGCCTCAGGGACCTGTGGAACCATATAAAAAAAATCACCTATCATTTGTGCCATCAGAGTCCTGGAAGGATAGGAGAAAGAGGGCAGGAGCTGGAAAAAGTATTCAAATAAATCAGAGCTGAAAATTTCCCAAATTTGCCAAAAGACATAAGCCATATGGAATCAATAAGCTGAGAATTTTCCAAATAGGATAAACGTAAGGAAATTAATTCCAAAACATAACACTAATTTGTGAAACTTTTCAAAGATAGGAAACCTTTAAAACAGCACGAAACAAATGCCTTATCTATAGAGAGAACACAGTTCAAATGACAGTGGATTTTCATCAGAAATCACAGAGAC
>PVHT020004944.1:22998710-23153160 GCA_004024745.2 Catagonus wagneri
CCCTTTTTTTTTTTTTTTTTTTTGTCTTTTAGGGCCACACCCTCGGCATATGGAGGTTGCCAGGTTAGGGGTCTAATTGGAGCAGTAGCTGCCAGCCTACACCACAGCCACAGCAACGGGGGATCCAAGCCAAGTCTGCGACCTATACCACAGCTCACGGCAACGCCGGATCCTTAACCCACTGAGCGAGGCCAGGGATGGAATCCACGTCCTCATGGATGCTAGCCAGGTTCATTAACCCCTGAGCCAAGACGGGAACTCCTTTTTCTAACTTCTTTACCGCCATCTTCCCTGTACTTAAAAAAGGACCTGACACAGAGTAGGTACTCAGCAAACATTTGATAAGTGAGTGAATGACTGCTGTACACGGAGTAGTCAGGAAAGAGACACACATCCTGCCAACTAGGTAAGGCTGTTCACCCTACTGATCAATATGAGAAGATGACATTTCCACTGATTCGGTTATCACCTCTTCTCTTCCTACCCTGGACTAACATAACTGACTTGACTTTTCTCCCAGGCTTTAGTCAATCCCTCCTCCAACCTACTTCTACCCTTTCACTAGAATTGTAGGTCTCCCTGTTGTTGCTGCTGTGCTCCTCCTCCTCTTCTTCCTCCTCCCTCTCCTTCCTTCTTCCCTTCCTCTACTTCATCCCCTTCTCCTGCTCCTCTCTCTTTTATTAACAGATTCATTGAGGTAAAACTAATGTAAATAAACTGTGCATATTTAAACCTTACAATTTGAAAAGTTGTGACTGGCTTTTACAATCACGAGACCAACACAATTAAGACAGGGAACACATCCATTACCCACAAAAGTTTCCTCCCACTGCTTCCAGATCTTTCTCTCCTTAACTCTCTGTCTTCAGGCAAACGTTCATCTGCTTTCCGTAACTAAAGACTAATCTGTCTTTTCAAAAATTTTATATAAAACGAATCATGTATTTTAGTTTTACTCTTTTCCCTTAGCATAATTATTTTGAGACTCATTCACATTGCTGGATTTATCGATAGTGCTTTTTTACTGCGAGGTAGTATTTCTTGTGTGGATAGACCACACTTTGTTTATCCAGTCATCTGATGGACACGAGCTATTTCTGATTTTCCAACAGGCATACACTTACTTTTATTTTTCCCAGGAAAAACAAATATGTTAATTATCCCAGGAGAAACTATGGGTTATATGGTAGCTATATTTTAAAACTTTAAAAAAAAAGAGAAACTTTCTGTTTCTTTCAAGTGGTCATACTATTTTACATCCCAAATAATGGGGTCTGAGAATTACAGTTCTTCCATATCTGTGTCAGCAATTGGTACAGTCACTACTTTTTTTTTTTTTTTTTTAAATATACCTTAGATGGCTGGCTTAAAAAACAGACTTACGGTGCAGCAGATTTGGTTATTGGTGAGAGACCTATTTCTGACTTGCAAACAAATGCTCTTTTGCTGTGTCCTCATGGGGCAGAGAGAAAAGAGAAAGCTGGAGTTTCTTTTCTCTTTCTATAATCCCATCATTGGGACCCCACCCTCACAAACTCATCTAAACCTAATTATCTCCCCAACCCCCCACCTCCAAATAGAATCACATTGGGAGGAACAAACATTTGTCTGTGACAGCACCTCTTTCAAATCAATTGTTACGTGTGGGGCTATTTCTGGATACTCTGTTCTGTTCCATGGATCTGTATGTCTACCTAAATGCCGTATCACACTGCCCTGATTACCATACTCTGGAATAAATCTCAACAATATTAGAACTTCTAACATTGTTCTTCAAAGTTGTTTTGGCTATTACAGGTTCTTTGCCTTTCCACATGATGTTTAGAATCAGCCTGTCAATTCTCTAACAAAATGCCTGCTGGGATTTTGATTGGAACTACTTTTAAACAATAGATAAAAGAGAAAGAAGTGATATATTAACAAACTGAGTTCTGACTCACAAAAATAGTATCTCTCTCTCTCTTTTGGTTTTTAATTTCTCTCTGCAATGTTTTGCCGTTTTCAGTACATAGCCTTTACATATTATTGTCTTTGCTTGCGCTGCCATTAACAAAACACCATAGGCTTACTGGCTAAAACAACAGAAATTGCTCACAGTTCCTGAGGCTGGAAAGGAACTGTGAGACCATCAGACCACAGATTCCGGTGAGACCTCTTCCTGGCTTGCAGAAGGCTGCCTTCTCACTGTTTCCTCACATGGCAGAGAGGGAGAGAGAGCAAGCTCTCTGGTATCTCATCCTATAAGGGCACTAATCCCATCACCAGAACCCCATCCTCAAAAACTCATCTCAGCCTAATTACCTCCCAAAGACCCCATCTCCAAACTCATTTGCACTGGGAATTAAGGCTTCAACATATGAATTCTGGGGAGATACAAACATTCAGTTTATACACAAAACTTCTGTCAAATTATAGTTTTGATGCTACTGTAAATAATGCTTTTTTAATTTGTGATGTTTCAATATAGAGAAGTAAAACTGGTTTTTATAATTGATCTTATTTTGCAACCTTTCTAAACTCCCTTATTAGTCCTAAGAGCTTTTTAAAAACAGTTTTACCTGCTTTTCTTTTTTTTTTTTTTAATTTATTTTTCTATTATACCCAGCTGCACAGCATGGTGATGTATGAATTCATCACAAGTAATTAGACATAGTTACCAGTGCTATACAGTAGGATCTGCTTGCTTTTCCATACCAGAGGCAACAGTCTACAACTATTAACCCCAGATGCCCCTACCATCCCACTCCCTCTACCACCCTCTTGGCAACCACAAGTCTGTTCTCCAAGCTCCTTTTATTTCTTTTTCTTTCAAGGAGTGCTTGAACTACCAGTACCACAGAATAAATAGAAGTGGCAAGAAGACACATCCTTGTTTTATTCCTGATCTTAGGAGAGAAATATTCACTCTTTCATCATTAGGTATGACATTGGCTGCAGGATTTAAGATGCCTTTTTTGAGACGGCTGGAGTTCTATTCCTAATTTTCTGAAAGTATCTTAAATTCATGTTGGATTATAACAAGGGTCTTTCATACATCTTCCTTTAGATTTAATCATTTGCTCTTCTGCTTAAAGCCCATCAAAATCCTCCCATCCCATCACCTCTAGAATAAGGTTCAATTTTCTTTTTTTTTTTTTTTGTCTTTTTGCCTTATCTAGGGCCACACCTGCGGAATATGGAGGTTCCCAGGCTAACAGGAGCTATAGGAGCTGGCCTTCGCCACAGCCACAGCAACACGGGATCCGAGCTGTGTCTGCAACCTACACCACAGCTCATGGCAATGCCGGATCCTTAACTCACTGAGCAAGGCCAGGGATCGAACCCGCAACCTCATGGTTCCTAGTTGGATTCGTTAACCACTGAGCCACGACGGGAACTCCAGGTTCAAGATTCTTATCATGCTATATAATCTCTTATCACTTCCCAAAATGCACTCTACCAAACACTTACAGTTCTATGAAGGTACCAAAGTTATTACAGGCCTCTGAGAATTTTCTCAGGCTCTTTTTGTCTGAATATCATCCTCCTCACCCTCTAACCCTCAAACCTATGCCAGACACCCAATCATTCAAGTGAACTCCACCTTTTCTTTAAAACTCAGACTCAACTGAAACATCGCTTTCTTTGGGATTACTTGTTTCAGTATTAAATCTCTTTATGCCTCTATTGTTGACACCACTGCCTTTTATATAATTATTTGTTTACTTGCCTGTCTCCCTCTTCAATAGATGGTAACTTAAGAGTGAGGACAATATTCAGCAAAATGTTTAATAAAAAGTAAGCCCTAAATGTAAGCGAAATAACATCTGTAAAACCCTTTGAAGATTGACAGCTTTTATGGAAAATTTCATTATATAAATATTTGTACCACATCCTATTGCCAACATATATTGTTTTCTAAAAGTGACTAATGCAATGCAATTATTTATAAGAAATTTGTAATACCATAATATAATTATTATTAATGTTAATATCTAAAGCCAATAGCAAAATTTGTTCCTATACTAACCACCGTGGCCCCAGCAAGGATGCCTTACTGTAACATTTACAAGTATTTAAAAACCCTATAGGCAGGTCCTACTATTACCTCCATTTTACAAATGAGAAAACAGAAGCCCAGAGAGATTAAATCATGCAACTAGAAGTAGCAGATCTTGTCTTTCAAACTAGGCAGTTCAATTCTAGAGCATATTCTTTTCATTTCTACGATAAATTTAATTAAAAAAACTTTAAAAAGCACATAGTAAAGATACTATTTTCATTTTTGTTTCTTATCTATATTGAATGAGAGTAGTTATATCTAATTATGATGAATACAAAAACCAAATATGGCTTCGAATTACAAACATATTTTGAAATATAAGGAACACAGAAATGTTCCTTATCTACTTGAAATAGTCCCTTATCTACATAAATATTTCTTACCTACTTGAAATATTCACTAGCCTTTAATTTTAAAAACACTGGCTTAGGAGTTCCTGTTGTGTCACAGCGGAAATGAATCTGACTAGTAACCATGAGGTTGCAGGTTTGATCCCTGGCCTCGCTCAGTGGGTTAAGGATCTGGTGTTGCTGTGGCTGTGGTATGGGCCGGCAGCTGTAGCTCCTATTTGACCTAGCCTGGGAAATTTCCATATGCCACAGATGTGGCCCTAAAAGCAAAACAAAACAAAAAAACACTGGCTTAAAATATAAAAACCCTCCTTCAATTCAGCATTTTAGGAAGAATTATCAAACAAAAGTAAATTAAAAATAATTCTGTGTGACACACTGGGTTTTATATGCTTATTTATAGTCACAATGACACTGATGAATCTCTGCACAATGAGTGTGTAAAGTGTTCCATGAAACTGGAATACTCATGCAGACTTTACTTAGGGATACCAGAATAACTGAGGAGGTGCAAATATGAAAAATATAAATTTTAAATTGTCTCCCCAGAGTTACTATTATTCTTAATAACTTCTCTGTTACTAATTTAATATAGTTTTGAAGAACATAAAAAAAGACTCATTTAAAAGACAGTGTGAAATAGGTTACCTGCAAATACAACAGGACTTTCTTGTTTTTTTCTATTTCTGATGTTTGCGATTGCTGTTGCTTTGCAACTTGCTCTACCACATCAGTTAACGATGATGTGTCTGGTTTAGCTGGACAAAAGAATAAAGTACATAGTAAAAATCTCAATGCAAACACTTAAAGAAACATGATTCTTCCCTCAAAGTCATGAAAAAATGTGATGATTTCTCATAAATAAACTAAATTAAAATGTGGTCGGCATTCCCATCATGGCTCAGTGGTTAACGAACCCAACCAGTATCCATGAGGACACAGGTTTGATTCCTGGCCTTGATCAGTGGGTTAAGGATCCAGCGTGGCTGTGAGCTGTAGTGTAGGTCGGAGACCTGGCTCAAGATCTCGTGTAGCTGTGGCTGTGGTGTAGGTCGGCAGCTACAGCTCTGATTCAACCCCTAGCCTGGGAACCTCCATATGCCATGAGTGCAGCCCTAAAAAGACCAAAAAAAAAAAAAAAGAAGAAGAAGAGGTGGTAATCTTCCCTGACTGCAGACAAAACCAAAATCAAAGGCCATAATAACAGACAAACTCACCTACTGCAATATTATTCCTGTTCCTTTATGAAATAGTATAAATATTTTCATTGTCCTAAAATTTTTTATCCAGACCATTTGCACATATACTATAATTATAGTGCTAGCATAACAACTACATCACAATTATAGATGATGAATTTTCATTATAGACCTGCACTTTCAGGTTGTTATGCTTTTTCTAAACACTGTATAAGTTTCCTCTTGGTGAAATTTAACAGCTTCTCTCTATCCTAATTTGCTACTAATTTTAACACAATTATCCTATAATACTCTTTTGTTACTGCTTATCATTTAGTTATACATTTCTGAAGACTGCTTCCTTACCTTCTTCAGGAATGCTTTGACTCTTCCATTCTCTGTTGCCTGACATTCTTGTCTCTTTTCCCCTTTTTATTCACCTTCTTTACTCCTACAAAATAACCAGTGTTGATAATCACTCATGGTTCTTCTTTTTCCCGCTGTACTGGTGATCCCAAAAGTGAGTGAATTGTCAAAAATCTCGCAGGGATGACAATGACATTCATCATTACTTCTGAGAATTAAAATACAATGGTTAAGTGAGAGATTTGGGGAAGAAAGTAAAACTGCCTTTAAATCTTGGTTGTCCTGCTTTTCAGATGTTATGACCTTGAGCAAGTTTCTTTGATCATCTGTGTTCTCATCTGTAAAACCTCATAGGGCTGTTTTAATAAATAAAATATGTAATATGCTTATAGCACAGTACCTGACATATAGTGAGTAACTCATTATTATAGTTAGTAGCCGGTACCTCCAGTACTATTAAGAAGTGGATTCTGAAATATAACAAGAATCTGTGAAAATCGGTGCCAAGATGGATTGGGAATTTCTGCCATGGGTACAGGGAAAAGGAATACAGCACTCCTGTCAGTGCTGTTCTGACAAGGGTAAGACTTATGCAGGTATAAAATCACAATTCAATCTGTTCTATATCTAGAAGTAACTGATGAGATGAAGAGGTAAAAGACGTCTTTCTCTAAAAAGAGCCCCCCCCCCTTTTTTTTAGAGCTGCAGCTGCGGCACTTGGAGGTTCCCAGGCTAGGGGTCGAATTGGAGCTGTAGCCGCTGGCCTATGCCACAGCCACAGCAACGCCAGATCTGAGCCTCCTCTGGCGACCTACACCACAGCTCATGGCAACGCCAGATCCTTAACCCACTGAGCGAGGCCAGGGATCAAATCCACAACCTCATGGATCCTAGCTGGACTTGTTTCTACTGCACCTCAACAGGAACTATGAAAGAGTTCTTTTGTCTACCACTGTAACAAATGAACGCTGAGGTGGTAGAGTTAAAAGCATTACTAGCTTCCTATGCAAAAGAAATCATACAAATTTTCATAAATAATAAAAGGAATTCGGTGCTGTTGAATACTTATGAAATCGTCATCTCCCATTTAACATTTGAACATATGGATTTTTTTCTATTTAGATGACATTCTTTTAAAAAAAAATCTTAGTTGATTTTTATAGAACTTGTGAATCTTTCCAAATCATACTAAAGTCATGATAAACTTTGCAAGCCAAAAGAAGTAAAATATTATCATAACAGTAAGGCATGTATAAGGAAGCTTCCACATGGAAACCTGCAAAATTGCTAAATATCTTTCCTAAAGATTGGCTAAATACAAAACACTTGTATACTAATTACAAGTGTTTTCCAAAAGCAAAAACTTTAAAGATAGCAATCTGATACATAAGCAAAAAAGAAAACAAAATTAAACTGCTTCCTAAGTCAGGAGATTCAAATCTATCCAGAAATATCTTATCAAGCTAAAGAAATCCTGAGACAAATACTCCATGTAGTTTCATAATCACCCCTGGAAATCTGATTCTTTGCTGTTTATTCACATCACTTCCCTCAAGTCTCACCTCAAACTTGCCTCCTTCCTGATGTCTTCCCTGTTACTGAGCCCATTCACTCTGGTCATGCCTTATTCTATGTCTCTTTCTGCCCCAGATTAATATAATGAATCCAAGTCTGATTTTCTCTCTAACTCTTCTGTATGGATTTCATGGTAACAGATGTCATCCTTAATCACCCTATCTCAGAAATGTGTGCCTCTACATGCACACTTTTAGTTATTTCACTCAATGGATTATAAAGATAAATAACTATATATTGCTTATTTTGCCCCAGACGCTGTTCTAGGTATCCTAAAGAAAAAAAAAAAAAATCAAAAACCCAAAATCAATATTATATGGTGCTGGGAGTTCCCATAATGGCTCAGTGGTAACGAACCCAACTAAGATCCATGAAGTTGCGGGTTCGATCCCTGGCCTCACTCAGTGGGTTAAGGATCCGGTGCTGTGGTGTAGGTTGCAGATGTGACTCAGATATGGCACTGCTGTGGTTGTGGTGCAGGCCGGCAGCTGTAATTCCAATTCGACCCCTGGCCTGGGAACGTCCATATGCTAACATTGCAGCCCTAAAAAGCAAAAAACAAAAACAAAAACAAAAAACATTATATGATGCTGCTTCTGTGCCACATGTAAGAACCTTACAAATATTCACTTTATAAATATTAACTCATTTAACACTTTGGGGTGGATACTATTATTATAAATTTCATTTTATAGGAAATATAATGAGCACAGAGATGGAGAAATTTACCAAAAGTCAGACAGCTATTAGTGTCAGAGATACGATTAGAATTCAGACAGTTTGACTCCAAGGTTCATGTTCTTAACCAGCGTTCTAGACTACCAAGATTATAAATTTTTTTGTAAGAGAAGAGCATGTTTTTATATACTGCTCTAAAATCCAACTACTTTTGTATTCCTGTATTGCTAAAATACCACTTTAATCAACTCTTTCCTTTCCACTGTCACTAATATGTATGCACATTTTTTCCTATGGACAGCTACAGTGAAATCCACTGATGGAGCTGCTGCAAAAGTCCAACAGGGAGCAAGGCCCAGGGGCTCCGGGTCCCAGTTGCACCAGCTCAGTCAGAACCCTCTGTTTAATTCTCTGAGCCCTTATCTGAGATCCTCATTCAGATCCTCATTCTGTTAGCCCTTGGCAGTCTGTCTCATCCAAGTTCAAGTTCCGTGGGGGAAGGAGGATTTTATTTTCTTAACTGTTTCGCTTTGTTTGTTTCCAGAAACAAATTGATTGGCTGAGCCCTCTTGTGCCGTTTTGCTGATCCTGCCCAACTTGCTGACTAGACCTGACAGGTCCTTCACTTGTGTTGATAAATGGATGTCCTGTCCTATGTGCCTTTTTAAAAATATGTTCTAGGAGTAGAAAATTAGAAATCACTGAACCTTAGAGTTGTGATAAAGATGCAAATGAGCCTCCTTTTTCTGCCCTCAAAGAGCATTACATTCATTTAGTTAAAAATACTGAACATCACAACCAATGTTGCAATTCCATTTTAGAAGGCATCTTCTTTAAGAAGTCTTTCTTCATTTCTCTGGGTAGATGTGATCCCTCTCTCTCTTCAGTACAACGGCTTCATATCTTTATCACACCGTGATAGATAACGCTATGGGCTAGTTTTGAATCCAAGGTGTACCACTCACGTTTACTAGCTAAATTCTTTCCAACCTAAGCCTTGGATTCCTTATCAATAACAGAACCTGCCTCATTAGATTATTGTGAGGACAAAGTGAAATACTGCATAGAAAGTGTTTAGGAAATTCCTGCCACTCAATAACATCTATTCCTCCTCTTTCCATTATTTTATACTAAGTTTACCCATTAGACTATAAGCTCCAGAAGGGCAAACAGAGTGTTTTATTCATTTTTGTATTCTCTAAAGTATTTGATGAAGAAATCAAAAAAATGAAGAAAATTAGATTTCTATAATAAAAAACATAGTAACTAGTTCTTCTTAATCTCTGTTCCCAAAGCAGTATAAACTGAAGAACTCCTGTGTGATACTTATTTAAACCAGCTATTCACAAAAAGGATCTCTCCTTTAAAATTGAGAAAGTTTTTGTTTTTTCTGGACCTCTATTGTAGAATGGACAAAAAATAATAATAATAAAAGTTAAAACAAACTACTGCCATCTACTGATAATTCATTACAACTGCATAAATCAATGAAAACAAGAGTTTAGAGATTAGACACTATCCATTATTCTCTCATTAAAACCATGTATGTGAGTACATATTATATACAAAGCATGTGGCAAACAGAAAGTTGAATTAAGTGACTGATTAAAACAAAACAAAAACCTCGTCATACGGACAGTATTTGACAGTAAATATCCAAAACATATAAAATATAAAAATAAATACATATAAAAATATCATTTAGGAAAAACACTTTCAACTAAAAAAGAAGCTTTAGAGAACACAAGGCAATGGAAATATTATATAAACCACTATAACCAACATTTATTATTAGTACTTTCACATGGATTATCTGTTTTATCCGTCAGAGCAATCCTATAAGCTAGACTTTATTTTTACCTATATTTTGTAGGTGAAGAAACTGAGACTTGGAGAGATTAGGACCTTCACCGAATTCATACATTCAAGCAGGAGGGATGAAATTTGAAGTAATTAGGATCCAAATTAACAGGTATTAGGTATTTACCATGTACTAAAGCATTGTGATAAGCATGATTTGTGCATCATCTCATTTAAATTCAAGATGCAAATCCCTGTATTTGGTCCTTGGAATCCACCACCTGGTAACTCCCCCCAAACTAATGAGCAAAATAGAGCAAGGCTGTCAAACTCCTCTAGCTCCTTTGAGAACTTCTGGCTTAAAGAATGAAAAGGAGGCCACTGTTTATGTGCACCCATGTCACATAAAGACCATTTTTCATTTTAAATGGAAGAAGCTGCTATGAGGACCTGCCAGGTAGTATAAGTAGTTAAGTTTGTAATTTCCTCCTACCCCTTTTAGAATACATATCTTATTAGAAAACAAGAAAAGAAAAATTTTGTAGATAATTTCCATATAAGTGTGAAACTGCTTTTGTCTTTGTTTTCCAAGTGGGAGGGGGAATTTAATATCTAAAGCTGATGTTTGACTGGGGAAGCTGAAAAATTAACCTGGGGAAAGAGGAGATAAAAGTTTTCCTGGAATCAAGAGAGCTTTAAATTACGGTCTATATTTAACACAAGATAAAAATCAGTTCTGGATGGCTCAATTCCAACATTAAATTAAAGAGGCATCACAGAAAAATGTAACATATTCAAGTGAATAAGGATCAATAATCCATACTTCTGGTAAAAAAGATGTCTTTTCACTACCTGTTTTTGAGAGAAGTTACATCATCATCAGAGTCATCCAAAACGAATGAATGAACTGAATCATTAAAAATGTAATGCACACCTATTATATATACCAGAGTTTTAGAATTGGCTGAAACTAGGGGTTATCCTCTTCTCTGGTTAGTCAGTGAGATTAAGTTTTCAGATTTCTGAAACCAGAAAGCCACCAGAGGATTGGAATTGTTCCTTAGCTTCCTTTCAAAGACAATTTAGAGAACATTTGTATAGTACTCATTGCTTATAGCTTTAAGCCAAAGGTGGGATTTCTCTGAATGTACAGATAGTACAGGACTTCAAAAAATCTTGTTTTGGGGTATAGACATAAAAGGATCACTCTGTAGCTCAACTCTATGGTTTTAAGGGATGCTCAGGCAAGTTCGCTAATTATAGGTCTTGGGTAAAATCCAATCATAACCAATCTGCTTGTCTCAATTAGGACAGGAAGGTCCAAAGTCTTTTTTTTACTCTATAGGCAAGAAAGCATTATTAATAAACTAAGGGGAACTTGCAGAAGATTGAATGTGGACCTCCAGACATATGTCTGTGTTCTAGCCCAGAGAACCTGTGAATGAGAGCTTATTTGGAAAAAGGATATTTGCAGATGTAATTAAGTTAAAGACCTCAAGATGAGATCATCCTGGATTTAGGGTGGCTCTAAATTCAGTGACAGTGAGAAACTGAACATGCAAACAATGACTAGACCATGTACAAAAACAGAATTCTGACCCACGACCTGCAGCAACCAACCCAGGAAACCACCCACTATCTACAGTAACCAGCCCAGGAAGCTGGCCTGCTCTCTATAAGTCAGACTTGTAGGAAGCTAGACCACTATCTCTAATAACAATTTAGAAGCCCAAAATTAACCCCTGTAACAACTGGCCCCCAAATGGCCAGTACTTGATTAATAACTGACAGCTTCCCTAACTTTGTCCCTACTTCCGACTTAGGACCAACCAGAGAAAGCCAAATGTGCACCCTAACCAATCACACAGGATGCCCTTCTTCTAGTGAGCCCAGCTACAGCTTCCCCAGGCCACCAGCTTTCAATCAGGGCAGACGTGAAGATTTCTCTTCTTCCCACTAAGCTGTCCCACCCTCTGCCTGCCTTTGAACCTCTGCCAATATACAAGTAGTAGTGGCTGACTCCCTTGCTCTAGGAAGGTCTGAATAGTCTTGTCTACGCTCAGGTGACTGACCTTTTCTTTATTTCCATATAGGTGTCCTTGCATGAGAAAGGTACAGGGAGATTTGAGACTCAGACACAAATAGACCATGTGAGGATGGAGGCAGAGTCCCAAGTCATGCACCTCAAAGCAAGGAACATCTGGTGCCACCAGAAAGTGGAAAAGGCAAGGAAACCATTAAAGGGAGCATGGTCCTGATACCACCTTGATTTGAGACTTCAGGCTCCATACTATGAGAGAATACATCTTTGTTATCTTAAGCCATCCAGTTTGTAGTAATTTGTTATGGCACCTTAAGAAACCCAACACAAGCTTCTAACAAGGAAATTCGCACGTTACATATCCTTTTCTGGAAGGACTCCTAAACCCTAGGGTAATGGCTTAAAGACAACTGTTCCTAGTTTAAAAAATTTTTCAATTGTTCTCACAAGAAGGATTTACATGGTGGTATAAGGATGTCTGGGGGTTTTCCCAATGGTTTCCCTTTACAGTCATGCACTATCTCTGCCCCGCCCTCAAATGCTCTACATCTCTATGGGGGAAATAACTGCAAAGTCAAATAATGAAAATGTAGGGGTATAGTAGTTCCCTTGTGGCTCAGCGGGTTAAAAACCCAACTAGTCTCCATGAGGATGTGGGTTTGATCCCTGGCTTCCCTCAGTGGGTTAAGCATCTGGCGTTGCCACTGCAAACTGCAGTGTAGGTTGCAGATGCAGCATATGTTGCAGATGCAGATCAGATCCCGTGTTGCTGTGGCTGTGGTGTAGGCTGGCAGCTGCAGCTCTGACTCAACCCCTACTGAGAATTTCCATGTGCCACAGGTGTGGCCCTAAAAAGAAAAAAAAAAAAGAAAGAAAGAAAAGAAAATGCAGGGATATGGCAAATGCACTCTCGGTCTACGTACACTTAACCAACATTCTATTTCCTTTGTTCATCATAAGCTGCTAACTCCCAGACCATGATGAATGCACAAGCTGAATGCTGAAGGGTTAGGCAGCTACCCTCCAGTGAGTCTGTCCACTTAAAGCTCCTAACAGAGGAATTATACAAACTGACAATGTCATTTGTGTTTGTTCCCAAACCTTTTTTATGCCACTTATACTTGTCATTGTGCTGTCATTATTCAACTAAAGATTATGTAAACCTATGAAATTGTACGAAAATAAAGTTGGTTGTTTCTTTAAAACATGTTTAATATTTTGGAAAGACTAAGATGTGTTATTTGAGTGTGTGAGATAACTATTAAAGATTATAAAGAAGAAATACCCACTCAGATAGCTACACAAGTGCCTTTACGTTATTTCCCTCATAAAGGAATGAAATCTTGAGAAATCTTAGCAGACGGTTTAGAGGTACAGTTTATGGAAGAGATATGACGAACTCTGATCAGGAGGCCACGTGCAAAGAAGAGGCCTTAGAATTTCTCAACAGATCGGCAAACATATAGTTGTTTTAGGTTTAAAGAAATGTTTAAAGTATTATGGTATGCTTTCTCAAGACTCTCTGGTCTGACTTTGCTTTTAAACAGTTTTATTTAGATATAATTTATATACCATCAAATTTGTCTTTATGAAGTGTACAACTTAATGTTTCATTGACTTCAGTTTATTTTTTGGCTATGGGTCCAGATTATATCTTTGAGAGAGCTTCTCCTGTACTTAAAAAAAAGTGCTAAAGAAGAAGCAGTTAATTCTGCTTGGTGAGGGCACAGGAACTCAAGGTAGGTTATGTTTGAGTTTGAAAGCTACTGAACTAGTAACAATTAAAAAAGCATAAAAGGGGAAGGATGTTGTAAGCAGAAGGAATAGCTTATGTAAAGGATGAAATCATATGGTGTTCCAAGGAACAGCCTTTTTGGTTTGTGTGGCTTGGGAACAGGGAAGTTGCTTTTTTATCAGACTTAATTAGGTATCTGAATCATCTGTAAAGATTAAAAGAACACAAAAAACAAAGCCGAACTTGCCCAGACCTGACTGCTGGAGATTCTGATTCAAAGGTATGTCTAGAGTGGGGGCTGTGCCTGGATTTATGTTTTTAACCTCTACTTTTAGTTCCTACTAATAGCCAGAATTGAGAGCCACTGGAGTGGGGGGACTGGAGATGTGTTAAGAGATGAGGCCATAGTCTAGGACCAGATGGTGAAAGAAAATGGTATGTAAATACAGTATAATGACAAACTTTCTATTCCCTGACAATTTTCCTATTTTGAAATATTTAAAAGTTTTTTAAACTTTTTACTGTTAAGCATTATAATTATTATTATTTTGGCTCCACCAAGGGCACGTGGAAGTTCTGGGCTAGGGGTGGAACCCAAGCCACAGCAGCAACCCAAGCACCACCAAAGAACTCCTAACTTTTTAACTACTACTGTTGCATGAGAGAAAATGAATGCCCACCACTGTCTATAAAAACAGAGATAAATATTTTAACCCAGACTTGTAACTAAAAGACATCTATTTTGCTTACAGTAATACTTAACATAAAACAAGCTCAGAGCAGTGTAAACCTTCTAATCAGGGCACCATATACCACTCAGGGCACTTAACAAATGTCCAGTAAAAGTAATGAAAACACAAGCGTTGACAAAAGTGCCGGCCAGATATGAGCAGTGGCTTCCTGCCGAGGGTTAGTGACCCCATTCTCTGCTCAAATAGAACGGAAGCACTTGCCCACTTCCAAGAGATCTTCAAAACTCCCAGGGAGCTGAGATTCTTTCAGGTACAGGTTCCTTAGCACTTATCATGTGAGCAGCTACCAGAAAAAGGGACTCTCTTTACATTATAGGCAGTTACACAGGAAACACCCTCTCTTCTACTCTTTGAAGGGTGAAGATATATTCCCTTGGCCAGAGCATCTGATTTCCATATCTGCAGGAGCTGTTCAATATTTTAAAATAAATGAATGTTATGCTCTTCGAGGGCAGAAAAAGGAGGCTTATTTGCATCTTTACCACAACTCTAAGGGTCAGTGGCTTCTAATTTTCTACTCGTGGAACATGTGTTTAAAAGGGCACACAGGGCAGGACAACCGTTTATCAACACAAGTGAAGGACCTGTCAAGTCTAGTCAGCAAGTGGGGCAGGATGAGCAAAAAGGCAGGGTCGGGCTCAGCCAATCTGTTTCTGTAAACAAAGCAAAACAGTTAAATAACAAAACAAAAACCAAAAAACAAGAGAAACCCCACCCAAGGAAGCCTATTACTTGAACCTGTGTGGGACAGACTGCTAAGGGCTAATGGAACGATGTTTTCAGGCCTGGGCTCAGGAGACGAAACCTCGCATGGTTGGCCGGCGGATCGTCGTGCTGCGACCTTAGCGTGAACGCGGGGAAAGAGATTCATCCGCACCGGAAAGGGAGGCGGCGGTCCACCCGAGGCCCTAGGCCGCCCGCCCCGTCGGGAGGCCGTCCCCGTGCCCCTCTCGGCCCGCCCGTCCCCGCCTCCCGCCTCCCGCCTCCCGCCTCCCGCCCGCGGACCCGCCTGGTTCAGGCCACACGGCCCGTCGCGACTCCGGTTCCCGTTCCTCCTCCGGGCGCCAGGCGGCGGGTGCGGGCGGACGGCCTGACCCGGAACTGCTGACGGCTCCCCGCGCTCCAGCGCGTCCGCCCCGGGGTCGCTCCCCACCGGCCCGGCCGGGCCTCCGCGGCCCTCGCGCAGGTGAGGCGGGGCGGGCACCGCCCACACAGCGGCGGGGTCCCGCCTTAGGACTCCCGGGAACGCGCTTACGGCCTCCCGGTCTCGTTCAGGCTCAGGACCGGCGTCGGGGGCAGCCAAAGTCTCCGAGTGGGCCGCGGACCGAAGGTGGAACCGAACTCAACGTGCCACAGGCGAGCACGGGGCACGGCCTCGGTGTGCGTCCGACAGTCAGAAAGTCCCCAAGGGCAGGAGGACTTTGTGCAGCGGTCCTGGCGGGTGGGGTCGCGCCCCCCCAGGCTTTCCATAGTACAGAGGGAGGGGCCTGGGAGTGATAGCAGGAGAAAACTCAAGGAGACGGGGGTTACCTAAGTGGGTCACCAGTGAGAGACAGCCAGGGGTGGGAGGGCAGGGGCTGGAGGTGAGAAAACCTGCGCGGGGGCGGGGGGGTTAGGAGGAGAGCCGGTGGGATGCACAGCTGATCCAAGTCTCTGTTGCTTTTGCGGTCCTTGCCATACTTGAGTGCTGTGTGAATCCTGGAGGGGAACGCCTCAGTCGTCTCTGCTCTGATCTCAGAAATGCAATTTTAATACAGTTTTGATTTACAATTTTAGTTTCAGGTGCACAAAGTGATTCAAAAATTTTATGGATTGCACGCTATTTAAAGTTATAAGATATTGGCTATATTCTCTGTGGTTTTTTATCTCTTAACCCCTACCCCTATCCTGCGCCCCCCCATTGGTAATCACTATTTTGCTCTCTATATCTTTAAGTCTGTTTCTGAAAAAAAAAAAAAATGCAATTTTTCCTCAAAGAAGAAAAGCACTTTTTAAGTTTTAAGTGCAGCTCCATTTAACCTATTGAACTTAAGGCGAGAGATTTCATATGAAGGGATGTGATCTAACAAGCCAGTCATGTCAGGATTAATGATATACTGATAAGTTGACACCCTGTAATTAAAAGACAGGACTTTGTCTAAGTCAACAAGTAATTACTTGCTAGGTAAAAACAAAACAAAAACTGTTGTTCTAAGCTGGAAAGATGTAAGTACTTCCACAAAATAGGAGATGGCTTTGCTTTCATTGTCATGGTTTTCTTATGACTAATAGTGGACTAGCTGTAATGGGAGGCGTCTAGATTGAGTATTTTGGTTATATTTTTATATTATTTTATTTTTTTGTCTTCTATGGTCACACCCATGGCATATGGAGGTTCCCAGGCTAGGGGTCGAATCAGAGCTACAGCTGCCAGCCTAAACCACAGCTCACGGGAACTCCAGATCCTTAATCTACTGTGCGAGGCCAGGGATGGAACCTGTGTCCTCATGGATGCTAGTCGGATTCACTTCCACTGAGCCATGATGGGAACTCCCTACATTTTTAAGTCAATGCAAATCTTTGTACTCATCCACAAAATTTTTTTGTAACTAACTGTAAAGAGATTGATAATAATTTTTCATTCTACTTAATGCTAATTTTTCTTTACAGGTGGTTGGGGGTACAAAAACCTTCTTTGAAGAATTTTCTACAGTATTGAAAAATGGCAGAAGCAGTGTTGATTGATCTCTTTGGTTTGCAATTGAACTCTCAGAAAAACTGTCATCAGACATTACTAAAGACATTGAATACTGTCCAATACCACCATGGTGCCAAGGCCAAGTTCCTCTGCATAATGTGTTGCAGTAACATCAGCTGTGACCATGATAATTGTGAATTAGAAACAAGCAATGGATTATCAACTATCTTGACAGAATTTGAGACTGTTAGCAATCCCAGCATGGCTGCCTCTTTGTATACCATTAAACAAAAAATTGATGAAAAAAACTTGAGCAGCATTAAGGTAATTGTGCCTGTGCATCGGAAGATGTTAATGAAGGCTTTTATTGATCAACTCTTCACTGATGTTTATAATTTTGAGTTTGAGGATTTACAGATGACTTTGAGGGCAGGTCCTTTGAAACAGTCTACTGACATAATCACAGCTCAAGAAGCAGAAGCAATCCAGAATGAAATAGAAACATATTTGAGAAGTTTGCCTACACTGAAGGGAGAATTAACCATCATCACATCTCCTTTGATCTCAGGTGTGTTAAACACTATCTGTTGTTTTTGCTGGATGTGAAAAACTAGCCTTTTTTTTTTTTTTTACAGGTTGTTCATCTGTTTTTCCATCTGTCTTTTGTAGACTGCTGAGAGCCTATCTGCTCATTAGCATAAATTACAACCTGGAAGTGTCATGGACTGCCCTTGTGGTGTCAGGGGTGTCAAGGGATAGTCCCTTCAAAGCCACCCTAAATAAATTTGCATTATGCAAATTCAGCTTTAAGGCAAATCGTGCAGACTTCCTTTTAAATGAGATTTATGATGCTAAGCATTTCCTAAGCATTTTAGAAATTCTGAAACCTTAACTCATTGGTGCCTTCAAAGAAGAGTGAAATTTAAAACAGTCCATTTTGCTTCTTGGTAAAAGGATATTTACTGTAAGTTATATGCTACTGGGGACAACAAAGACAAATGGGACAAAAGGTATCCTTGGAAGAGCAATAATCCCACAGGGAAGGTAAAACAAACTCAAAGTGGTATGTAACAAGACCAGATGGAGGTCTACAGAGCTGTAGACTTGGAAGCTAGATTAGTTAATGTAGGCTGAGGTGATCGGGGAAAGTCCTAACGAGAGACTAAGTTTGTAGTGCTTTATAGTCTTCTGTACAGCATGGTTTTAGTCTTCACTCTCTGTTTTCAACAGATATTTTCATACATGGATTTACTACGAGAACAGGTGGGATATCTTACATACCAACTCTTAGCTCTTTCAATCTCTTCAGTAGTTCCAAACGGCGAGATCCCCAGGTGGTTGTTCAAGAAAATCTGCGTAGGCTGGGGAACGCTGCAGGGTTTAACTGGAAGAAATTTTACCGAATAAAGGTAAGTTTTTGTTTCATGTTTTGGGAGATCTAAAGTATGTTCTTGACTCTGCTCATGACTACATGGACTTTCTGTCTGTCTGTCTGTCTTTTATAGAGCCTCACCCACAGCATATGGAGGTTCCCAGGCTTGGGGTCAAATTGGAGCTACAGCTGCTGGCCTACAAAAACACCAGATCCAAGCCAAGTCTGCGGCCTACACCACAGCTCATGGCAATGCCAGACCCTTTAACCCACTGAGCAAGGCCAGGGATTGAACTTGCATCCTCATGGATACTAGTCAGATTCATTTCCGCTGAGCCATGACGGGAACTCTGACTACATGGACTTTAAATAAGCTATTTAACTTTTGCATCTAGTGTTTTATCTAAAACTTAGGATACTGTTTGTGATTGTCTTTCTTCATCAAATCTATCATAGACATATAAATGTATATTTCACCTGGAGCTCCTCACATCCAAAAGTACAGTTAATTCTCAGAGTATAGTACCACTGACCTTTTTGATTTAGAAGGAAGTTTCCTGAATGGTGGGAGAGAAAAGCCATTATTTTCTAAATCAACACTAGGAGGAACTAGGGTATTGTTCATAAGATAATACCTTGTTTCTTATAGAATTCTAGCTTTGCTTGACTCTAGGAAAAGTAAAAAATATCATTGACTGGTAATTTAATTTCTTTCAATAATTTAGTACTTTGGGGAACCTACTGCAAGTAGGGATTTACCCATCTCTAGCAGGAGATGTTCATGATGGATGAACTTTTTTTTTTTTCTGCACCCACGGCATGCAGAAGTTCCCAGGCTAGGGATAACTCCTATTTTGCATTTTAAAATGTTGAAATCTACTTTCCTTTGAGTAAAGTTAAAAAAGTAAACTTGTTATTTTATCATATACATATGGAAGTGATGTATTTAGTGAATACTAGGAATCTTAAACTGGTTATATAATTTTTACAAAGTGAGTACTTTCAGAAAAGCTTATGGCTTGAGAAATTCTATTTTCAAAACATTTTTATCTCACACTTTGGTATTAGACTGATCATGCCAATGATATCTGGATTATGGGAAGGAAGGAACCTGAATCTTATGACGGGATCACCACGAATCAAAGAGGAGTCACAATAGCGGCCCTTGGTGCCGACTGTATACCCATAGTCTTTGCAGATCCTGTCAAGAAAGCATGTGGGGTTGCTCACTCTGGTAAGTGCACTTAATTAAGCATCTAGGATGTTACCAATTTTTTAGTTCAGGAGAAGTTATAATTTCTTTCTGATGGATATTACAGAGAAATAGTCAATTACTACACATGGCGATAAGTGTAAAGATAGGGGAGAGGTAGCAGATTCTTAGGACAGGGGCAGATAAAAGAAGTACCTAAGTCAAGTTATATGGATCAGAGTATCATTCCTAAAGAAAGCCGTACCTAGACCAATTTCTGGAGAATTTGTGGGCTTTGGCTAGGTGCCAGTGTTTCTCAGCAGCGTGCTATTAACATTTGGAGCAAGACAGTCTTACATTGCAAACTAAGTTTGCTTGGCTTTCAAAATTCTTAATGCCAGTAGCACTTCACCCTTGTAATAACTAAAAAAAAGAAAAAATGCCTTCATGCTTTTCGAAACAGTCCCTGAAGGTTGTACTACTGCCTCTTTGAGAACCCTTGAAGTCTAGGTTAGTAGGGAATAGGAAGGGTACATGTCACAGAAAGGTGTTCATGAAAATGCAGCAGCATGTGTAAAGGTGTGGAGTTGAGAGAAAGCAAGATATGTTTGGAAAATTGCATTTAGTGTAATATGCTGTAGTCTAGTGGCTTTAACTATTCTCTAAAGATAAGAACAAAGAGCTTTTTAGCTGCTATGTTGTGTTAAGGTTGGGGAATTTATTTTCTGGAGGCTTTTTAAAAATACTGTTTAGATTATCTAGTGGTTATGATTCTATATAAAATGAGGAACAGTCTTTTGGATTGTCTTCTGCTTGTAAATCTATTACTGCTTTGCTTTTTAGACTATAGAGAAATAAGAAAATAGAGCACTTTTCTTTTGATATAGCTAAAGTAATGGAATTGGATGACTAGAATTCAGGTTTACTATTGACATTAAATTTAAAAATATCGAAGATAAATGAAACAATCTTAAAAAAGAACAAAGATGTCTCGCATTTCTAGATTTCACAACTTGTTATAAAGTGAGAGTAATCAAAACACTAAGCATGGTACTGGCATAAAGACAAAGACAGACGTATAGAGCAATGGAATGGAATAGATAGCCCAGAAATAAACCCTTGCATATGTGGTCAAATAATTTTTTTTTTTTGTCTTTTGTCTTTTTAGGGGCACACCTGTGGCACATGGAGGTTCCCAGGCTAGGGGTCTAATGGGAGCTATTGCTGCTGGCCTACGCCAGAGCCACAGCAATGCCAGATCCGAGCTGCTTCTGCACAGCTCATGGCAACGCCGGATCCTTAACCCACTGAGCGAGGCCAGGGATCAAACCCGCAACCTCATGGTTCCTACTCGAATTCGTTTCTACCGCGCCATGACGGGAACTCCAAATAATTTTTGACAAGGTACCTAGACTATACAATAGGAAAAGGACAGTCTCTTTTACAAATGGTACTGGAAAAACTGGATAGCCATATGTAGAATAATAATGTTGGATCCTTATATATAAAAATTCAAAATGGATCAAAGATCTAAATATTAGAGCTAAAACTATAGAACTCACAGAAAAGGATTTCCCTTTTGGTGCAGCAGGTAAAGATCTGGTGTTGTCACTGCAGTGGCTTGGGTTGCTGCTGTGGCGTGGGTTCAATCCCTGGTCCAGGAACTTTCAGGTATGGTGGGTGTGGCCAAAAAAACAAAAACCAAACAAATGAACAAAAAAATTCACAGAAGAAAACATAAGCATAAATCCTTGTAATCTTTGATAAGGTAATAGTTTTTAGCTATGACACCAAAAGCACAACAAAAGTAAAAATATATAAATTGGAGTTTATAAAATTAAAAACTTCTGTGCATCAAAGGATGCAATCAACAGAATGAAAAGTCAACTCGCAGAATGAGAGAAAATATTTGCAATTCATATAATATTTCAAAATAAAGAACTCCTACAACTCAACAATAAAAACGGTTGGTTAAAAACTGGATAAAGGGCTTCAGTAGACCTTTCTCCAAAGGCCATATGCAAATTGCCAATAAGCATGTGAAAAGATACCCAGCATGTGAAAAGATACCCAAATTGTCAATAAGCATATGAAAAGATACCCAAACCATAATAAGATATCACCTCACACCCATTAGGATGGCTAATATTAAAAAAAAAATCTGAAAGTAAGTGTTGGTGAGACTGTGGAGAATCAGAATCGTGATGCACTATTGGTGCACTAAAGCTCCTAAAATAAACAGGCAAAATATTCTCAGACCTAACTCATAGTAATATTTTCTTAGATCAGTCTCCCAAGGCAAAAGAAATAAAAGCAAAAACAAACAATTGGATCTAATCAAACTGAGAAGCTTTTGCATAGCAAAGAAAATCATAAACAAAACTAAAACACAACCTACAGAATGGGAGAAATTATTTGCAAACAATGTGACAACAAAGGCTTAATTTCCAAAATATACAGATAGCTTATACAACTCAATATTAAAAAAACAACTGAAATCGAAAAATGAACAGAAGACCTAAATAGTCATTTCTCCAGACAAGACATACGGCTGGTTAGCAGGCACATGAAAAGATGGTCTATAACACTAATTATTAGAGAAACACAAATCAAAACCACAATGAGGTATCATTTCACACTGGTCAGAATAGCCATCATCGAAAAATCTAAAAATAAATGCTGGAGAGGGTGTGAAGAAAAGAGAACCCTCCTACATTGTTGGTAGGAATGTAAATTGGTACAGCCACTATGAAAAACAGTATGGAGCTTCCTTAAAAAACTAAAAATAGAGTTACCATATGATCCAGCAATCCCATTCCTGGGCATATAGCTGGAAAAAATGAAAACTCTTAACTCGAAAAGGCATGTGCACCCCAATGTTCATAGCAGCACTATTTATAATAGCCAAGCCATGGAAGCAGTCTTAATGTTCACCAACAGGTGAATGGATCAAGAAGACGTGGTGTGCACGCGTGCGCACACACACACACACAAATATTACTCAGCCGTGAAAAGAATGAAATATTGCCATTTGCAGCAATATGGATGGACCTACAGAATATCATGCTAAGTGAAATAAGTCAGATAAAGACAAATATTATATGAAAGTTTAGAATGTTTTTAAAAGGAAGTGGAAGGGACCTTTCATTAAACATCTCTTCTGTGCCAGGTGCTTTATATAATATGCCTCATTTAAAAACCAGTATCTTAATTGTTAACTGATATTTCTTTTGCTTAATCAACTTCGTGATTTATTTACTATATCCGGACTTTAAAAAATACATGAACTGAGTCTGCTCTTTTTTTTTTTTAGGGCCACACTTGAGGCATATGGAGGTTCCCAGGCTAGGGGTCCAATTTGAGCTACGGCTGCTGGCCTATGCTACGGCAACACAGGGTCTGATATGCCTCTGCAACCTACACCACAGCTCAGGGCAACGCTGGATCCTTAACCCACTGAGCGAGGCCAAGGATCAAACCTGCAACCTCATGGTTCCTAGTCCGATTCGTTTCCGCTGCACCACAAGGGGAACTCCAGACTCTACTCATGTTTAACTTAGATAAAAATTAAGGTCAAATTTTGTGGTTTTAAATTTGTCTCTCTTTCTTCCTATTTACCAGGTTGGAGAGGTACTTTGCTAGGTGTTGCTATGGCTACAGTGAATGCTATGATAGGAGAATATGGCTGTAGTTTGGAAGACATTATTGTTGTCCTGGGGCCTTCAGTAGGACCCTGCTGTTTTACTCTTCCAAGAGAATCAGCAAAGGCATTTCATAATCTTCATCCCGGATGTGTGCGTCTATTTGACTCACCAAATCCCTATGTTGACATCCGTAAAGCCACCAGGTATGTCTGATTTCACTCCAGACCTGCAATTTTGGTTATTGCTTCTAAAATGAAAATTATTTTAGAGAACAGTTAGTAATTCCAAGAAAAATTCATATGGCAGATATTTAAGTAGCTGATATACTCACTTACACAAAGACTCATTTTATTTATTTATTTATTTATTTATTTATTTAGCTTTTTTGGGGGGGGCGCCCCTGAGGCATATGGAGGTTCCCAGGCTAGGGGTCTAATTAGAGCTGCAGCTGCTGGCCTACACCACAGCCACACAGTGAGGGATCCAAGCTGTGTCTGTGACCTACACCACATCTTACGGCAACGCTGGATCCTTAACCCACTAAGTGACACCAGAGATGGAACCTGCATCCTCATGGATACTAGTTGTATTCGTTACCACTGAGCCACAATGGCAACTCCGCAAAGACTCATATTAAAGATGAAATCTTTTCTCATTTAAGTTTGAATAAAAGAATCTTCTGGTATCTTGGGGTTGGTAGATGCGGACTATTCCATTTAGAATGGATAAGCAATGAGGTCCTAATGTACAGCACAGGGAACTACATCCAGTCTCTTGGGATAGAACATGAGATGGAAGATAGTATGAGAAAAAGAATATATATATGTATGACTGGGTCACTATGCTGTACAGCAAAAACTGGAACAACATTGTAGATCAACTATAATAAAAAAATAAAGGAAGAAGCAGTTGGCATTTAGTTATGAGATCTACACATAGAAAAATTGGCACCTTTTATAGAAAAGAATGACGCTTCACAGCCATGCCTCAGCCAACTTCTCCTAAATGTAATAAACTATCAGAAAGCTGATATTTTAAAATTATTCTTAATTAACTGAAGGAATATATTTTTCAGCAAAAATACTAGATAACATAAACACATAGATACTGAATTTTTTTATGATCCCTTGCATTTTTGAATTTATTAAATTTTGCTGTTAATAGCTACAAAAAATTACTTTTCATTTCTCCAAAGGAAAATTGATGTATGATTTGAATCTTCTTTCTATTCCAGTCAGCACAACCTTATCCAGATTCTGCCTCATTTAGTACATAAGTAGAAAAGATTGAAATTGATTCTTAAATGTGACTTGTGGAATAAGTATCACTAATTTATAGTCATATTTCATACTGTAAAGTGTTTATGGAGAAGCGAGTTTTCTGTGAAAAATCTGGTTAATAAGAGGAAAGGAGATAGGAAAGCCAGACAACTACAAGGCATCCTCTGTACGAATCAAATGAATCTTATCTACAAATACCCTGGTAACCCTAGAAGTTTCTTTTTAAATAAGTACTTGATTTTGATTATAAAATTCTGTACCCAGATTGCATCTGCAGGACAATATGGAGGTTATACAATTTACATATGAACTTAGGTGATAAATGATGATGAAATCTACCATTTCCTGATCCCTCCCTGCTCCTGTTCTGCAACTGAAAAATGATTTGCATTGTTCCAAGCAGATCTTTCCCCAAATTCTTTTATACCCATATCCATACTTTTTTTATATTGCTTTGGATATTAGTAAAATAAATTCCTGTCTTTTTGAAAAATCTGTATCCTAAGGATTCTTCTAGAACGAGGAGGAATTCTACCACAGAATATTCAGGATCAGAACCAAGAGCTCAACCTCTGTACATCCTGTCATCCTGACAAGTTTTTCTCTCATGTTCGAGATGGCCTTAACTTTGGTACACAGATTGGCTTCATATCAATTAGAGAATGAGGTACAGTGAATTTTCTCTCCCTGTTCCCCCTCCCTTCTCTTCCCTCTTTCCACTTTTCCCTCCCCTCATTTTTAAAAACAATTTTATTTAATTTTAGTCCTTTATTCATATAGGAAGAATTTTCTACTTTTATTAAAGCAATAGTGGTAGAAAAGTTAATTTTCAGTGACATACTGTGATGTAAAAAGCAGCCACTCCTTCTTCAGAGCAGCAGTTAATGAAGAATATAAGTATATATAAAAGTATAAAAATAATTTTTCATTAAAAAGTCCTGTATGTATGCCATTTAACTCTCCTACGTACTTGACAACTGTATATTTCCTATCATAGCATCTTTATATCTTTTTTTAAATTATTTTTGAGCAGAAATCTTTGCATAAAAATTCTAAATTCTTATAATAATAAGAATTACTCACCTACACAGATCACCTTGGTTTTACAGCCAAATTTCTAACTGATTAGCTATAGCAGGATTTGGTTAACTGTATTTAAAGAGCCAGGTGGTATATATTTTAGGCTGTATGGGACATATAGTCTGTGTCTCAGCTATTCACTTCTGCTTTTGTAAGCAAAAGTGGAGGAACAGAAATGTTTCGATAAAACTTTATTTATAAAAAACAGATAAGAGGCTAGATTTGGCCCACAGGCTGTAGTTTGCTGACACTTAATCTAACAGATTAACCTAATAGAGCAAGACTGAGTATAATTTCATTAAATAAGTTTTTATTAGAGATGGTTTTCTTGTTTGTTTTTGCTTTTTCAGGCCGCAGGTGAGGCATATGCAAGTTCCCAGGCTAGGGGCTGAATCAGAGCTACAGCTGCCAGCCTGTGCCACAGCCACAGCAACTCAGGATCTGCAGCCTACACCACAGCTCACAGCAATGCTGGATCCTTAACCCATGGAGCGAGGCCAGAGATCAAGCCTGTGTCCTCACGGATATTAGTTGGCTTCATTTCCGCTAAGCCGCAATAGGAACTCCCGTGTTTTTTTTTAAACAAAAAAATATTTAGTGACAATGAAAAAGCACTGACCCTTTAGCATATATCAGATTTTCGTTAAGGTTACTTTTAACTGAATTAATATTGTTTTTAGTCTTTACAATGTCTTTAACTTTTAATATAAAAAAGACTTTAATAGATTTAATGATTCTTTGATATTTTAATGGCACTACTAATTATCTCATATTTGATTTCTATGTGTTTTTACAGATACTTGACTGGATTTTTGCATAACTGTTTTTTGCTTCCTTCTAAGCCAACTATAAGAGAGAAATTTATCAGTTTAATATACTTAAAACCAAAAAGATTACAATGAATAATTCATCTTTAGGATAAATTTTCATTATTATCCAAAGCTAAATGATTTTCATTGATTCTAACAATAACTGACACAAAATCAGTACAGTGAAGCTTATATGTTATACAGGTAAGGATTATTCTTAATGTTTGTTCTCTGTATTTATTACATGAATCAGGAATAGGTCTGTTCAATTCAGTATTTATTGGGTACCTCTATTTGTCAGGCTTTGTGTGAATCATAGGTGAAATTAAGAGGAGTAAGACTTTTTCTCTTTGAGTCTAATGCAGTGGAGGAGATAAACACTTCTAACACTTATATTTTAATAGAAGGTACAGGAGAAAGGATTGATTCTATCTGGAAAGCAGAATGGAGATGGTATTATAGAGAAAATGACATATCACATGGGCTCGAAAGATGTATAGGCTTTTGACAAGCAAGAAACAACCATAACAGGTAGAGAGAATACCATAAACTTGGGCATGAAACTGAAAGTGTATAACATGGTCTAGAAAGAAAAAGGTGTGGTCGGGAGTTACTGGCAAAACATGTTGGCAACAGATTAGTTAGGGTCTCAAGTGCCATGTCAAAGAGTTTGGAGTTAATTTTCCAGGAAAAGAGCAGGCATAGAAAGTAAGGGAGTGATTTTATGTCCTTGGCATTATATTTAATAGGTTGGATTTAACTTGTGAGAGATTAAAGCAAAGAGATGAATTAAGAGGCAGTGAAAACAATTTTTAAAAGAAATAATGCAGTTCCCTGGTGGTCTAGTGGGTTAGGACTTGGTGCTTCCACCCCTGCAGCCTGGGTTCGATCCTTGGTCTGGGAGTTGAGATCTGCCATCAAGCCACTGCATGCTGTGGCCAAAATAATAATAATAAATTAAAAAATAATGAAACCTGAATGCAGTAGAGATTAAAATGGAGACTGGAGTAGGTGGATTAGCAAGACATTTCAGAAGTGGAATCTGCATATCCTGTTCCTAGATCGTGGAGGTAAGAGGTGAGGACCAGTGAAGTCACTGATGACGCCACAGTCCCTGCTTGGTTGACTACCTAGAGTGGCAGCAAAGATGGGGAGGAGGTTGGGGACGAGAGGGGAGGGTAATGAGTTAAACACACAAACTGAAGTATATCCAGATGGAAGTATATGGTTGACAAGATAATTAGAAACAGAGACCTGGGGACCTGGGAGGGAGCTGAAGAAGACAGAGGCTTGGGAGTGGCTATGCAGAGATGATGCCCTAGTGCACCAGAATAGACTGGATCATCTCAGCAGGAACACCGGTGAGCAAAAAGGGGGTCCAAGGATGAGACCTCATACAACATTTGCATTTGAAGAACCAGAAGCTAACCAGTGAAAAAGATCAATCTAGAAGAGAAAAATAGAATATAGTGGTTTTGGAGAAAGAAGGCAGCCTAAAGAGGTACTCCAAAAGAAATCTTCAGCAAGAACATGAGAAGAAACCAATGGACTAATTGTATTGAAACTGTTTTACAGGCAGTGGTGGCGGGGTCAGGTTGCAGTGCTTTGAGGAGAAGGATGCACCGTGGTGACCCTTCTTTGCTAGTATTTATTAGAGAAAAGAAAGCACTGGGGGCTGTATTTTGTATTTTGAAGGGGGATATATATATCTACAAATATATATATGTATATATATATGAGGATGAGTAGTTTTAAATATATCTGTGGGCTGAAGAAAGGAGTTAAGCTGTTTTCACTTGGGAAAAATGGTATACGTGGTACATATTTTTAACCTGAATTGTCACAATAAGAAAATGTCTTATTTCATACATATATTTCTTACCTGAACATGCAGAAAATTACGTTTGGTACTTATTAAGGACTTTCACATCCATTACCTCATTTTGCCTTTACATGTACTTTCAAGTACTTAGGTCAGGTGCTATTCTTTTTATTCAGATGAGAAAACAGCCTCATTGAGATAGAGGCTGAAATCACATAATCTGTAATAAAGATTTGACCCCACATCTTGTGACTCTGAATCTCATTTCAGATTTTACTGTGAATCAAAGCTATCTAGGTTTTTACAACTTTTGGTTAATATCATGTATTCATATACTCGGTGGAAATTTTGTTTAGGTACTAGGGTAGGTTAAAAATACAGCTGTTGCAGTTCCATTGTGGCTCAGTGGAAACGAATCTGACTGGTATCTAGGAGGGTTCAATCCCTGGCCTGGCTCAGTGGGTTAAAGTATCCGACCTAACTCAGTGGTGTAGTTGGCAGAAGTGGCTTGGACTGGCATTCCTGTGGCTGTGACTGTGGCCGGCAGCTGTAGTTCTGATTCGACCCCTAGCCTGGGAACCTCCATATACTGTGGGTGTGGCCCTAAAAAGACCAAAAAAAAAAAAATTCCAGTTGTAGCCCTCAAGATGTTTAATATCCAGTGAAAGGTAGCAGTCAATAAACCAACAATTTCAATACTGCGATATGAGTTGTAAGGTTGTCATAACCTGATACCTTGTTTGTTCGATTCTTTTATGCAACTCATAGCTCAGTATGAAATTTGTATAAAATACGTCATTTCTTCCAATTGAGGGAAAGCATTAAATACAAATCATAGAATATCAATTTCAAACTCATGCAAAATACTCTTTTGTTTAAGGATAACAAGATTAAGGAATAATTCCATATATTGAGAAGGATGGATAATTTTCCAATTCTTCACTGTGCATTATTTTGTCAAATGCAGTGTATTAGCTGTATTTTACTTTATGAACCAAAACATTCCAAAACCAAATGAAAATTATGTTTGATTTTCTATGATTTTGCATTATCTATGCCGAAGCATTTAATGAAAAGGTGTCTCCTTTCTGTTTTATTGAGTATTGATTTCAGTAGCTTAGAAACAGAATGTAGTTGTTAAATAGTCGTATCTTACTTACTGCCTTTACAAGATATCTCTCACTTTTAAGCATTTGTATATGGGTTTCCAAGACTTTTAGTGTGTAACCACAACGATGATTGGTAAGTTCTGTTTTCAATCTAGGCACTGCTACTAACTACACATTGAAAATATAAGTTGTCATTTTAGTAAGATAAATTAAGTTTGTAAATCAAATAAGAGTTTATGGCATGATTTTTTTGAAGGGACTAACTATCAAACTAAAATTTATCTAATTGTGATGTTAGATTCTGAAGAATAGTATACGGACTAAATATGCTATACTCCATTGCTTTATAAAGCAAATGAAAAAATGTTCTTTCACTAGAAGGTAGTATTTCTATAAGTAATTTTGCTCTGTTTCTTGGTATAAAGTTGAACCCGTCTTAATCTTTGTGTTTCTTTGTCCAAAATAAGAGAGCATTTCAAGTTAATGAATGTATTGCTTTTACTTTAGATGCAACTTATTATAGTTCGAGTAGATAAAAACACTTAAGGATCCTCACCTACCTGGATCTCACTTCGACAGAATCTCCATCAACTGCTTTTCTATTATTATATTTGGGAGAGAGGGGATTCAAAGAAGCTTATTCTCTTGTCACATGACAAAAACATAAATAATACCCATGGATTCAGAAGCTGGAAATAAGAGGACAGTGACATATGAATCACATCATTTTACATCTCAGAGTGGGATTTGATACTTGTTTTCACTCAGTTGTGCTAAAGTTATACTTCCAATGTATCCTTCCTACTTTTTAATTTTTTTTTTTTTTGGCCATGCCCAAGGCATGTGGAAGTTCCCAGGTCAGAGACTGGCCCCATACCAGCAAAAACCCAAGCCGCTGCAGTGGTATCCTTCCTAATTTTTATGTGAACTCTTGGATAGTGCCACCAATCTATGGGAGTCCAGTCAGTTATCTGTGCACTTGTGTGTGTATTTAATGGATCTATGTGTGTACACTAAAGGGTAAGCAAGAAATACAGATGTGTCATGTATGATGCCTCACGTCTTTGCCACAGCTAATGTAAATTCACACCAAGCACAGTAGTTTCAGTGGAATCATAGACTTCTCTCTTTAAGACTTTTGTAAATTGTGCAGTAGAGAATGGAAGCATGGTCCCTGTGCTTCCTACATGTGTTTATGGGGACTCTGGTCTACCGCACGGCCATTTCCATTGTAAGCAGTGTTTTGAGCTTGTAATCTAAAGATGAGGCAGCTGCTGTAAGTCATGCATTGTTCTGTGCTAGGTCATTGCTTAATGAAGGAAAAAAAATCTGCCAGTACTGCTTTTTCCAGATTAATGCATTTAGTTTGGACTCAAGATGATCATGTCAATTCTGTGGCGACAAAATCCTCATACTCTCTGCAGGTGATTTTCTTTGTAGAGAAAGAAATGCTTACCTCACACCCCCTGTGTCTTTGTGCCAGATGCCTGAGATGAACTCTGTCCTTTCTGTATCTGGAGCAGGCTTTTTGGTTTTATTTAATTCTCAGGAGGCTGGGGTGTCCAGTTATTCTCTCTTAATTAAGCAATTCAAATTTCTAGCAGAGTCAGTAGCTCAAAATACCACATTCCTTTCTAACAATAGTACAACAACAAAAAAAAAGGGTACTCTCATTCCATGAGAAATGTCTATAGAAAATAGATATGTTCATGGTGACAACTGAGTTTTGAATTTTTATTATCCTTTATTTTTTTCTTACTTTTGCATCACACATTGTTAGAGTTTACATCTTCTCAGTGCCTCCCTAGTCCTTCGCTTTCACATGCACATGTTTTCGTCTGAATCTAATCAAGCTTGCAAGCTAATTATAAATGTATAAGAAATATGGAGGGAAGGTTAAGTTTAAAGAACACCACAAATTTGAGGTGGTGAAAAAGTGATCCACTTTTTGCAACTGGTCAAGAATTTAAAAAAGAAGAGGCATTCCCATCGTGGCACAGTGGAAACGAATCTGACTAGGAACTATGCGTTGCAGGTTTGATCCCTGGCCTTGCTCAGTGGGTTGAGGATCTGGCATTGCTGTGAGCTGTGGTGTAGGTTGCAGACGAGGCTCGGATCTGGCGTTGCTGTGGCTGTGGCGAAGGCCGGCAACTGCAGCTCGGATTGGACCCCTAGCCTGGGAACCTCCATATGCTGCAGGTGGGGCCCTAAAAAGCAAAATAGAAAGGATGGGAGACACAGCTGAATCCAATATGTCACTACATCTTTTAAAATTTATGTTTGAATAAAATTTTTAAGAGTAAAAAACAATAAAGTGGCTATACAATTTTGCAAAAATGAAACTAAAAAAATAAGAGGGGGACTCTTCTAGAATAAAATAGACCTAACAATCTCATGCAATGACAGGGCCTAGTTTGGATTCCAGTGAGAAGAAATAAACTATAAGACATATTTTTGAGACAATAGGGAAAATTTTGTTTATGGCCTAGGTATTAAATGATGCCAGGAATTATTTTTCTAGAGGTTAATAACAATGCAGCTGTGTCTGTGGCGTAGGCCAGTGGCTATAGCTCTGATTAGACCCCTAGTCTGGGAACCTCCATATGATTAGGGTGTGGCTCTAACAAGCAAAGAAAAAAGAAAAAAAAGCAATGGAGTAAACTGATGTGTTATCTGTGAGTTGCTGTCAAATATTTCAGTAACAATATGATGCAGATGTGGCAAAATCCTGTTAATTGTTAAATCTTAGTGATGGTGGTTATCTCAGGGTTCGCCGAATTGTTTTCTCAATTTTCCTGAATGTTTGAAATTTAGTCATAATTTTAAAAAGTTTAGGGAGTTCCCATTATGGCTCAGCGGTTAAGGAACCCGACTAGAATCCATGAGGATGTGGGTTCGCTCAGTGGTTTAAGGATCTGGTGTTGCTGTGAGCTGTGGCATAGGCTGGCGCCGTAGCTCTGATTTGACCCCTAGCCTGGGCACCTCCATATGCTAAGGGTGCAGACCTAAAAAGAAAAAAGCCAAAAAAAAAAAAATAGAATAAAAAATTTAAAAGTTTAAACTTCTTGCTCTGCTAATATTATTTAAAGTAACATTCTATTTTGAAAAAGTACGTATACAGGGCAGTTTCTCTAACAAAGCAGATGAACATTGTCAGTCATTCTTGTATACACATGGCATGGGGAGTGGAGGGAAGAAATAAAAAAATCCCTGACCATTAGACTCTTATTTAAATGAGTATGAGAATCTTACACCAATTATATTAACATAGGGGACAGTGTATAGAGAGGACATCTATAATTCTTAAGATCAGGAGTCACACTTTTCTGATAGATAACAACTATCTCAAAATAATAAGCTTAATTTTACCTTTTCTATTATATTAAATGGAAACTGATGGTGTGATGACTCCCTTAATGAGAGACTGCATGGAGCTTCCATCCTCTGGCATAGGACTAGACCAGAATAGAATAAAAGCATATGGATTAGTAGCAGTTTATGGTAAAGTCAGGGTTTTTCAATGAGAATTAATGGGACTGCCAAAATAGCTCATGGGATCCCAGGTTGCCATATAAAAGTGTACATCTAGAATAAGCAAAGCAGTGTTTCTGTTCTGCCCTAAATTGATTAGACCACACCTGGGGTATTGTAGCACCTTTTGCGAAGTACAACAAATGTGCTACAATACATTTGTGCATTACAATACAAATTTACAAATGTACTTTCTGTACTTTCACAAAAAGAGAGAAAAACAATACTGATGGTAAGGGGGCCGCAAAGCCAGATCATGGGAGGAATGGTCAAAGGGACTAGAAATGGTTAGCTTAGAGAAAACATGTCTCAGTGGCATTTGGACAAAACTCTACAGATGTTTGAAGTACAAAATGTTGAAGGGATAGAAAAAAAATAAAAAGAACAAATTAGCGGAAATTATAGGAAGGCTGGGTTTGGAATGAGTAGGAATGTTGAGAAAGGTCATCTGCCGTGGGCCTTAAGTATCCCAGCAAGGCCCTGTCTGCTCTTTTTCCCAGGCCATTTGTCAGGGTCGTCTTTGCAGCAAGCAACATTGAGGGACAAGGTCAGATCCCACTTTGGAGAAATGGCAGCCTTGCTTACCACTTACTGTAAAAGCAGTGAATCCTCTAAGCTCAGTCTTCTTAACCTAAAACAAAAAACCTACCGTGTGCATAGGATACACCCAGGCCCCTTTTTGGTGCTCTGGATCTGAGGAGGTAGGGGAGGCTAACTCAGACATGATGTCTATCCTGCTCGTTAACTATGAATAATGAAATCTTTTGTCTCTGACTCAGACATCTAGCATATTCTGCCAACATTGGTAAAACAGTGAGAGGCTAATTTATCAGCTCCCAAGTAAGAATAGGTCAGTAAGTCCCAGACCCAACAAAGGAGCACATTAATTAGTGGGTTCCCAATGAGAGGTGATCAAAAGCAAATCAATAGTCTTTCTTCAGATTCTTTTCCATTATATATAGGTTATTACAACATACAAAATACAGTTCTAAATGTAAAGTGAATGGATATAACTCTGTATTAGAATGTATTAGAATATTGCATAAACATAGCAAAAACTAAAGCCTCAGACTAGTTTTCCTTAGATTTCCAATGTCATTCCAATCTCATACATTTTCTTTTTAGAAATACAGCATCTAGGTTTAGATTTGTCTGCAGAATAGCAGAAGATTCTTACTGAGTTACCCTAAGGGAATATTGCTGTGTCTTTCCAACTTGAACCACTAGGAAATCCCTATATAAACATGGCCTCAATACATATTTAAATGACCCAACTTCCACCCATCTTCATTTGCCTTCAAATGAAGGGAAAAAAGTAACTAGTCCTGGACTTCCTGTCAAAGCTCTTAGCACCCTGGGGAGTCAAGACTTGAATCTCTAATCTCTCCCTTGACAACCCTCTTTCTGTCCTATGATAAGTATCTCTGACTTGTTTTACTGGAAATTCATAAACATAAATTTTATTAGCATCAACAAAACTTTAGTATTGGTGGTTAAGCACGCTCACGATATTTTTCTGTCATTGCTAAAAGCCTCTGAAAAGGTTTATCAGAATACTTAGAAAATGTATTAAAATCTAGTCAGGCATTCTGAACGAGCGGTGCGCTTCATATCTGGATCCCACACGGTATCACTGAACATAAAGCTTTAACACTAGCATCACCGTGATCACAACCTCACTGTCTTTTCTTCCTCAGTCTTTTCCTTTGCAAATAATTTGTGCATGATACATTCTGCGCCACTGGGTGGCAGTATGTACTCAAGAACGTGTACTGTTTCTAGTTCCCTCACTCTAACTGAATTTAAGACCTCAAACGGTTTTGTCTGGAAAATTACCTTTGTATCCAATCTCAAGAAACAATATTGCCTGAATTCAAGCTCCTACCTATGGAGAGTTTAATAATGTTAATACCATTTACACTCAAAGCACACTCTCTTCTCCCAGTGTGTTCACAGGCCACACATGTGCAGAACCCCTCCTGCTCTTCCCAACTCAGGCCATGTTTGAGCTATTCAGACCTCACTCCTTAAACACACACATGCCCTTTCTAAATTCCCCTAAACCCTTTTCCAACTCCAGTACTCAGTTCCCTCCCTCTTATTCCTGGGACTCTTGCCTGCCAATGGACTTTCGCTTTTCCATTTGGTTTCTTCAATATCACATCTCCTTTACAGTGAAATCGAGACACAACATTAAGCCCCTAAACAGTATTACACACGTCCCCGCTGGTCCTGTGCTACATCCTAGATAAGTAGGGCAGATTCAGCATATTCGTTTAGTCTTGGGACATCATAGAGTTCCCCTTTGCTTAAATTAAATGTCCAAAATGCAGAATGAGACCAATTAACCAGTTCTATGTAAGATTTATCTTCAATTAGGAGAGTGAAAAACTTCCAAGAAATTAAACTGTATATCAAGTGTGATTACAACGTGAGAAAATCCACAAAAAGTTTATATATATATATATATGTTTTAAAATTGAAAATAAAATAGTAGTAATAGCAATTGTGTTATATATTGAAATTCTGAAAACTTTTGTTTCCCCTTTCTGCTTTTCTGTACTTTTTTCTGTATTTTCATTTTTCTGTATATTTTATTGAACTATCTTTTTTCGAAAGAAAAAAATTATATCTGTGCCTAAGCCATGTTTTATCTTTCTCTTTTCTAGGTTGAAAAAACTCCTTTTTCTTTCATACATAATCCTGCTATCTAATTTTCCAAAAGGTACTTAATATTTTGACATTTTCTTGAATCTCCTCGTGGTGCTCAATGTGATAGGAGGTTTGGCTCATGCTTTTTTTTTTCTTTAAATCTTTTTTTTAGAATAGCTTTTAGACTTATAGGGAATTATAAACACTCCATATACCCGACATTCAGTTTTCCCTGTTGCTAACATCTTACATTAGTTTGATCCATTTGTTGCAATTAATGAACCAACATTGATGTATTATTGTTAAAGTCCATACCTTATTCAGATTTTCTTTGTTTTCATGTCTTCCTGTTCTAGGATCCCATCCAGGACACCATATTATATTTACCTGTCATGTCTTCTTAGGTTCCTCTTGGCTGTGACAATTTCTCAGGCTTTCCTTATTATTTTCATGACCTCAGCAGTCTGGAGGAATACTGGTCAGATATTTTGTAGAATGTCCCTCAAATGGGATTTCTCTGATGTTTTTCTATTGATTAGACGTGGATTGTGGACTCTGGGGAAAAACATCACAGAGGTAAAGTCATATCAAAGGTAAGTATATCATTTTATGACTTAGCACCGCTGATCACCTGGTTGAGGTAGTGTTTGTCAGGTTTCTCCTCGGAAAAGTCACTCTGTTCGTCCTCCTTTCCAGGTTTTACTCTTTGGCAGTGTGTGCACAGCCACACTCACTGTGTAAGGCATTCTGTTCCACCTCTGTGAAGACACGTATCTACAAAAATTATTTGAGATTTTTCTGCACAGGAGATTCATCTACTCTCCTCCCTTTATTATTTATTCAATCATTTATTTATATCCAAAGGGAACAAAAATACTAATTCAAAATGGTACATGTACCCCAAGGTTCATAACAACATTATTTACAATAGCCAAGATATGGGAGCAATTTAAGTGCCCATCAACAGACGAATGGATAAAGAAGATCTGGGATATATACACACACCCATACACACATACACAATGGAATACTACTCAGCCATGAAAGAGTGAAAATTTGCTATTTGCAACAACATGGATAGACCTAGAGGATATTATTAGTGAAATAAGTCATACAGAGAAAGCCAGATACTGTATGTTATCACTTGTATGTGAAATCAAAAAAATAAGGCAAATGAATACAAACAGAAACAGACTTACAGATAAAGAGAACAAACTAGTGGTTACTGGTGGGGAGAAGAAAGGGAGGGGCAAGATAGGCGTAGGAGCTTAAGAGATACAAACTGCTATGTACAAGCTAACAAGGATACATTATACATCAAAGGGAATATAGCCAATGTTTCATAATAACTTTAGGAAGTCCCTGGTGCCCAGCAAGTTAAAGATCTGGTGCTGTCATTTCTGTGGGATAGGTTCCATCCCTGGCCCAGGAATTTCCGCATGGCACGTATGTAGCCAAAAACCAAAAAAACATAATAACTTTAAATGTAGTATAATCTATAAAAATTGAATCACTATGTACACTTGAAACAAATATAACATTGTAAAGCAACTATGCTTCAATTAAAAGCAAAACAAAACAAAACAAAACAAAATTTTATCATCCCCAAGGAACCTTTTCATAGTTTCAGTACTGATATGCAGCTTCTCTCTGGCTAGATCTACACAGTTGAAGCATAACTTCATAAAAAGAAATCTCTCTATATATAATTACATAGTTACATGTAATTTATTTATATCAGTATAGACTCATGGATATTCATATCATTAATGGATATTAATTGCCTTATTTGGCCACTTTAAGGTTTTTCAGGTGGTTTCCTGTGTCCTTTGATAGGACCTCATCCTTGTGAAGTCTTTTTTAGTACTACTTTTCTCTCTTTCTTTCTTTCTCTCTCTTTCTTTCTTTCTTTCTTCCTTCCTTCCTTCCTTCCTTTTTCTTTCTTTCTTTCTTTTTGTCTTTTTGCCTTATCTAGGGCTGCACCCGCAGCATATGGAGGTTCCCAGGCTAGGGGTCTAACAGGAGCTGTAGCCGCCGGCCTTTGCCACAGCCACAGCAACGCGGGATCCTTAACCCACTGAACAAGGCCAGGGATCGAACCCGCAACCTCATGGTTCCTAGTCCGATTCGTTAACCACTGAGCCACAATGGGAACTCCAGTACTCCTTTACTTTCTTGCACAAGTCCTCTGGAATTATCTTGTAGAGTCCCCTGCCCCAGTCCTAGAATTGGCTCATGCTTTTTAGCTCTTCAGCATAAAGATCAATATTAAAAAGTACTCGGTGCCTATTGCACCGTAACACCTTGTCTGGAATACAATTTTTTAAAAAGTCTGTCAGTGGGTCTTACATTTTATTTATTTATTTTATTTTATTTATTTATTTATTTATTTGTGTGTGTGTGTTTTTAGGGTCATACCCATGGCATATGGAGGTTCTCAGGCTAGGGGTCCAATCGGAGCTGCAGCCTCCGGCCTATGCCACAGCCATGCCAGTTCTGAACCATGTCTGTGACCTACACCACAGCTCATGCCACTGCCAGATCCTTAACCCAATGAACGAGGCCAGAGATCAAACCTACATCCTCATAGATACTAGTTGGGTTCATTAACCGCTGAGCCCTGTCGGGAATTCTCAGGTCTTACATTTTCGCTGAGAAAATTAGACAAACATATAATATCATAATCCCAGTTGTAAGTCTAATAGTAGCCTACAATCTACATCATCATATTTGTCACTCTTTGATGTCACCTATGAGTATGGCCTGGACTTGTGGGAGGGGTCAAGTGTGCTGTAGGAGGGCATGCGGGGCTGGGTCAAACCAGGGGGAATGGCATCTAGAAAGGCATTTTTAGAAATTTCTAGCTTAGGAGGAGAGATGACAACATGATGTGAAGGGAATCTAGGTCAGAACCAGAAAGATTCCTCCAGCTGTGAGTTCAAATTCAACTGCCAGAACATTACACATCCATCACCTCTGACAAACCTTCTTATGCTGTGACTCTCCAAGGAATTTTGATCTCAGCTAACAACTTTCTAGAAAAACCATATATAGAGAGAGAGACATAAATATATACACTATAAACTCAATTTTAAGGGATTTATATATAACATCAAGTCTGACTACCTAATTTTTGTTTTCAAATGAGTAAACTGAAGCCCCAATATAGTCAATAATCAATAATATTGAGGTAAGACATGACCTTAAAGACCTCCTACTTAGAGATTCCAAATATGCCAACACTGAGACCCAGGGATCTAAGGACATTTTTGGGTATTTTCTGGCCATGCTTGCAGCATGTGAAAGTCCCCCGGGCCGGGGATCCAGCCCCACCACAGCAATAACCACAGCCACAGCAATGACAACGCTGGATCCTTAACTTACATTAACACCAGGGAACCAGTGACTTTCTCAGGTCACCCACAGTGAATAGTGTGGAACTGGATGCTTATGCTTATTCTCTTGACCTTCAGATCGGAGCTCTCTTCACCACAGAACTTTGCCTCATTTACTAATTGGTATATTCATTCAACTCTTGCATTCGTTCAACAAAAAAATGCCTGAGTAACAGCTTCATGTACCTGGCACTCTGCTAGGATTTGCAAGCATGTACACATTTGGAGAGTTTATACCACTTTAAAGAATTGAACCTAAAATTGGGTAAACTGCCACCAGGTGGCATAAATGCTCAGACTGGCAAGGGCATGTCTAAGTAATTTGTAGGTACCCATTCAGTTTTTCCTCTTAGATATTTTTTTCAAATTCAAATAGCAAGAACTGGACTGAATATGTAATCCAGGTTTATCATTTTTCTGTAAAGGTATACCAATCTTACAGCCTCCCAGACAGAAGTCTTTGAGTTACTTTTCTGTTTCATTTCATGTTTTACCTTATTGAGTCACCGCTTATTCAAAAGGGCTCCTTCCCTCACCTTTAGCCCCTTCATAAAAGCCTCTGGTTTAGCAACGTTAGGAAGAAAACACCCTGGGCTGGTCTCAGCCTCATGCAAGTTCACTGCTGCTTCTGAGCCTTTGTTCCTGCTGTTATTCTGTTTCCTTGGAATTCCTCCTTCAGGCTCTTTCATCACTGACTCACCAGGGTTCAGCAAACATTTGGGCAGTCATTACGGTGATGGTAATATATGAAGCCCCAAGCTATATACTCTCCTCTTACCAGAATCTTCTTTGTCCTTCCCTACCTGAAGGTAGAGCATATCTTGTTGGTAGAATGGCTGTGCGAACAAATATACGGAAGGCATTTGCCGGGCATAATGATGACTGAAGCATCAACACAGAAATGGTCAAGAAAGAATTTGGTCCTTGGGTTAGGATGGAAGTTAACTCAGACAGTGTAAATGGATTCAGAGTTAAAGATGGTTTACACAGTGAGATGAAACGACATAGCATTTCAATTTTAGCCTGGGTAGAAGGTACAATGTAGGTAGGCAAGTGACCAGAGCTGGTATGAAAAAGAAAGGCAGAGACTAGATTATGAGGGCCTTTGAACAACATGCAAATAAGTTAGAACTTTATCATCTAGACATTAGGCGTCATTACAGTATTTAGAAAGGGGGATGGCATGAACAAATTTTCTTTTTTTTTTTTTTTGGCCCCACCCATGGTATGTGGAAGTTCCCAGGCTAGAGATGGAACCTGCGCCACAGAAGCTACCTGAGCCACAGCAATGACTATGCCAGATCCTTAACCTGCTGAGTCACAAGGGAACTCCAGATTTGCATTTTAGAAAGATTGTCCACTGCTGTACGTGGTGTGGTTTGGAGAGAGGTGAGACCAGGTCAAGGCATCTATTTATAAAATGACCATAGAGCCTGGGTGGGGAAGCTAAGGCATGAACCAAGGAAGAAGCTGTCTGAAGGAAAGGCCAGGATGAATCTGAGAGATTCGGCAGATTCTGATGAGGAATCAACTATGAGAGTAAGGAGAGCGCTGGCTAGCTACCAGTTTCCTGATTTAGGTCACTGTATGAGCGGCGATGTCATCAGTTAGGACAGAGGCTGAGTAGTTTTTAGGGGGTGGTGGTAATGAAAGTCCTGAGTCTATTTAGGGACATATTGTCTGATTATTTGCATGAATCAGCTTATGACCTTATTAACAAACAGCTTAGAATGAAAGGTCTCCATCAAGAAAAATCTACTTCCATTCATCAATCAATATGCAGTCAAAAGTATTTTAGGAGTTAAGTGCCATGGGGATGGTGGACCACACATCCCAAACTTTCCAAGACAGTTTCACTTCCTACAGTATTATTCTTTTCGGTAAACACAAGTCACTAAATAGATAATGAAAATTATTGCATTTTTTTATCTCTTGTAAGGCTTTTCTCCAAAGTAAGTTCATAAATGAGTAAAAGGTTTAAGGTATGAGTCCTGCTAGTTAGGAATCTGTAGTCTAATCCAGGAAGAAGAACTCAACACCCAGGGAAGAACCGGTGAGTGGTCAACTGTGGTGTTGTAAGGGTTCGTGGCGCATCCAGAAAGGAGCTGTCATTTTGGGTAGAGAGGGCTGCACTGAGGAGAAGCTGGAGCTACAGCAAGGCCCTGAAGGGTAAACAGTATCTGATAGTCCGGCAGTGGGTGAGGAGAGCAGCCTTAGGAAAGGAATCAAGTTGGAATCAAGCTGGAAATGACCTCAAGGCATCCAAAGAAGATCGAAGACCGTGCCTATCTCGACCAGCCTTTTGACTCAGCCACACAGAGATGCTGGTAGGTTATATGACTCCTATTCCTGTTTTTCTATATACATCTTCTTTTCAGGATTCACTTTGTGATCATTTCTCTAAGGTACAATGAAAAAATCTTGTTGCGCGATATCCAAGGTCTGCTTTTTCACTCCCTTCCTGGCTTTTTTCAGTTTGCCTCTCATTCTGAATTTTAGCTTTTCTGACCTTAGTCCTAAAAGCTTGTGCTAAGATTTAGGATTCCCTAGTCACTTTAGTTTCTATTTTTGGTAAAAGTCCCATGTTTCCTGTGAGGTACACACGCAATCTTTTGAGGCAATGTTATTGGAATTCTCATTAGAGTTAGCTGTAGAATAGAGAGGTATTCTTCTAGCATATTTTTCAGGAGCTGTGGATAAGTTAATGCATGGTACTGAAAAATCCATAATGTAAGGAGGGTATATAATAGTGCACCCCACAGTAGACATTGGGTAATTTTTCACAAGTGAATGAATTTTACATAATAACCTATTTTAAAAAAATTACATCTGAGTTCCTGCCGGGGTGCAGTGGGTTAAGAACCCTACTACAGTGGCTTGGGTCACTGCAGAAGTGTGGGTTCAATCCCCTGCCCAGCACAGCGTGTTAAAGGATCTAGCATTGCTGCAGCTGTGACTCATATTCAATCCCTGGCCCAGGAACTTCCATATGCCATGGGTGTGGCTATTAAAAAAGAAAAAAAAAAAGACTACATTTTTCTGTTACACAGTTTTCACAAGCACTTTTTACATCCAGAGCAAGAAACACAGTAGAAGTTCTGGGGATAAGCGGCAAGGTCATGCTTCTTCTGAGGTGATTCCTCCGGCTTCTCCTCTGACTCCTGAGGCTGATGCAATGTAAGGATTAGGGACCTTGTATGTCAGCCTCCTTCTCTCGGGGATGGTGGGGTGTCCTAGCTCAAGGATCTGTAAGAAGTGTATTATGACATTGATCTAAGCGGCTGACTCCCCTTCGGCTATTTTGTTTACAAATAGGAGTTCTGGACATTTTGAAAACAGTTTGTTCTTTAAAGTTGGTGACCATACTTTAATAATTTGTGTATAGTTTTTTTGGGGGGCAAGCTACTAATATCACTGCTAGAACAAAATTAAAATTCAACTAGCCTCACTCTGATGGTTGATCATAAGCCCTAAGGTAACCAAGTCCAATTAATGAAGTTGTGTATTACCTACGTGTATATGTGTAACTATATAGGGTTACATGTATGTGAATTAAGAAGGATAGCAATGTAGAAAGGGAGGGACACAGAGAAACGAATTCTATTTAAAGCCTACATTTTGCAGATGAAGAGATTTGCCACTGGTGAATTGTTCTCCTTGTACTCCAGAGACGAGTTCTATATTTAGACACAATTCAGAAATAGCCTCCTTTACAGATGTAATTTGCTCTGACTCCATGGCTCCACTGAGCACGTTACATGTTATGTAACGCTCTTACTTCGATTAGCTGTGTCTTAACATCTCCTGTAAGTCTCCAGACACTTTGAAGCCGGAGATTTTGTTTTATTTCTCTTTGCATGATCTCCACAATACCTGCCCCAGCCCATCCCTGCGTCTGATGTGGGATTGAGTGCCAAGCCATCTGCGGGCAGCCATGATGCTGCACTGAAATCAGGGGATCAGGCATTGAGGTGGTAGGTCTCCTGTGAGCTTTGTAAATTTTCTTCTGATTTGGATTCTCATGGTCTCTCCTCTTTACCTGATAGTATAAAACCGGGCCCCTGCGCAAAGGCCCTCCCACCTTGTTGTTTCCCTACCGTAACATCAACAACTGCAGTGGACTACAAGGGTTTCCCATTCTCTGGTGTGGATACAATTTAGAATTGCTGCCTTGGAGTTCCCGTTGTGGCTCAGTGGGTTAAGAGCCTGACTAGTATCCAGGAGGATGTGGGTTTGATCCCTGGCCTCGCTCAGTGGGTTAAGGATCTGGCATTGCCATGAGCTGTGGTGGAGGTCACAGATGCAGCTCAGATCTGGGGTTGCTGTGGTGTAGGCCAGTGTCTATGGCTCCAATTCGACCTCTAGCCTGGGAACTTCCATATGCTGCAGGTGCGGCCCTAAAAAAAAAGACAAAAAAAAAGAATTGTTACCACTCCCTGCTCCCCTTCCCTCGTCATGCTGTCATGGTGCCTCCTAGCCCAACCCCATCCATCCCGAGTGCTGAGTGGCAGGTAGCACAGGCAGGCTGGGCAATCCCACCCTGAGGCCTAAAGCTGCTGCTTGCCTGGCACTACTCCACAAATAAATGGATGTTGAATAATTCGAAAGAGTGAATTTGAACATTAATTATTCACTCAAATATTTATTGAGTACCTATTATATGCCATACCAGACCCTTTCTTCAGCTGCTGGAGATACAGCAGGGAACAAGATCAAATTTCTGCCCTCATGAAGTTTACCTTCTGGTCAGGGAGAGACACAATAAACAAATAAAGGAATAGATATAGAATATAAAGTCACTGCTAAAGAGTAAGTGCTGTGAAAAAACAAGAAGCAGGGAAAGGGAATAGAAAATGACATCACTGATCAACATCACTAATCATCAAGGAAATACAAATCAAAACCTCAATGAGATACCTGTCACGGTGATATGAGATATCACCCCATACCTGTCAGAATGGCTGTTATCAAAAAGATAAGAAATAACAGGTGCTGGCAAGAATGAAGGGAAAAGCGAACCCTTGTGCACTGCTGGTGGGATTGTAAATTGATATGGCCTTTATGGAAAACAGTGTGGAGGTTCCTCAAAAAATTAAAAATTAAAAGAAGGGGGAAGTTCCTGTTGTGGCTCAGTGGGTTATGAACCCGACTAGTATCCATGAGGATGTGGGTTCTACCCCTGGCCTTGCTCAGTGGGTTAAGGATCTGGTGTTGCCATGGGCTGTGGTGTAGGCGGGCAGCTACAGCTGCAATTTGACTCCTAGCCTGGGAACTTCCATATGCCCTAAAAAAAAAAAGAAAAAGGAAGGAGGCATTTTCTTCTGAATGGGAAGTCATTATCATGATGGTGACAAATGCTACTGAGAGTTCCCAGTTCACTTATCAAGTGTCAGTCATTGGTTGGGTGGGTATTAGGGGTTCAAGATGTAGAGATGGATAAGGCACAGGCCGCGCCCTCAACAAGCTCAGAGACAGAACTGGGAACAAATTGAAGTGTCGTGGAATGAAGGCAACAAAAGCCTTCACAAGTCTCCAAGCTTAGTGTTCTCATTCCCACTTGATCCATTAGAAACCAAGACTCAGGATTAAACAGTTTGTTCAGTATTATACAATAGACAAAACTGAGGTCCAGCGTAGAAGTAGGGAGTTAAAACCAAGTTTTCCTGTCATTCCGTACAACCTTTCTCAGAGAGTGAGGGCAGAGGTGGTCCAATTCACTTGGTGAAGGACCCCTTGTATCCTTAAGTAGCCAAAAGCCAACATCTGAACTGGGCCCCAGGATAATGGATGTAAAATGGATCACATACACTTGGTCCTGCTTTGTAATTATACTCTTTTTACCGGTTGACTTAGATTGCCCATCGAGCTAACCTTTGTAATATTAAGTGGTAAGTTAGATTTGTGTCCCTATCCTGAGCTAATAGAAATCTGAGATGCCCTCTGGAGGGTACTTTGGTCAGTTTTTAAAATATCTGAGTCACAGGCCATCATCTTTCAGTGGACTGAATTTTTGTTAATATAAACTCTTTTGATGATACAGGGAAAACTGAGTGGACCATTAGGTCCTCTGTTCCTGAGAAGTAAGAAGGGCTGTGGACAGTAACAAGGTATCCTGAGGGCTGGGGTGTATGTGTAATTACAATGTTCACCTCGGTGAGCCGCTGTGAAGCTATTACTGTAATATTCCGTATCAACATTTTAATAGTGTGCCATAACACTTCCAGTATGCAGTGGCTCTTCATATTTGTTCAGAAAAATATCCTGTGAGCTAATGTTTGCAGGACAGTTACCATCACTCTGTTAAGGCAAATTATAGGTACCATACTATTGTTCCCCTTGAAGGAAGGAAAACTAAACCAGAGAGAGAGATTAAAAATATGCACTTCACTTGGGTAAAGTAATAAGTCACTGGAAAAGCCCAAGTTAGGACAGGATTCTGGTGGTTACTAGCCTGGATTAGTAGAGTTTTAAATTTTGAAACTAAACTTTTGGAGAATGTTAAGGACATAAGAACAAACCCAGCCACTAAGGCTTAACTTTATGTGGGCTGAGAGAAATGTAATGAGCACATTTAATGCTTAGACAAGAACTAGGATAATTATTGAAAATTAGACAGGATTAGAAAGCTTGGTGAATTAGGACGATTGTTTGGTGTCACCATTTTACACTGGAGGGTGTTTACATATTATACATTTCTTAAAGTGAATTTCATATTGGCTATCTGAGGTCTGGATTTTGGTGTACTTCAGTTCCAGTTAGTGTTATACTAAATGCCGGTGCTCTGTCACTTCAATTTCCCCTCCTCTCCCAATTCCCAAGCCTGTCAGCACTAGAGAGATCCCTTCCATAGAAGTTCAGTATTGACATTGTCTCAGTGTTGAGAGATTCTTATACCTACAGAGGCCCAGTCAAAGCCGCAGATGTTACTTCTCTACCTTGAGGGTGGAGCTTTGGAGTGGAGTTGGGCCTTTTCAGGTAGCCTTCACTATTGAATCTGTTAGAGAACATGTGCAACAGACCCCTGCTGCAATCTGAAAATGATGACAAGGGAAAAAAAAGTCACTCAACTACAGGTCTAGATACTCAGAATGTGGGTTTTTTTTTTTTTTTTTTTGTCTTTTTAGGGCTGCACCAACAGCATATGGAGGCTCCCAGGCTAGGGTTCCAACTGGAGCTGTAGTTGCCAGCCTACGCCAGAGCCACAGCAATATGGGATCCAAACCGTGTCTGTGACCTTCACCACAGCTCACAGCAACACTGCAGATCCTTAACCCACTGAGCGAGGCCAGGGATTGAACCCGCGTCCTCACGGATGCTAGTCGGGTTCATTAACCACTGAGACATGAAGGGAACTCTGGAATATGTTATTTACAGTGGGCAAATATCCTTAGAGAGTTTTAGGAGCCGTTCCCACTTGTGTGTGTTTGATATAGAAAAGGGGTCTCAGGCATATCTCTCTCTTGAGGATATTTGTTTACACAAAAGAAAGGTGAGGTTTTAGAATGTTTTGTCTATGAACCTATGTGAGCAGGCCCCTGGCAAAAGGAACTAGATCTATTAGGATCTATCCATTATTATTATCCAGCTATTAGGATCTATTAGAAATTGATACATTTTCTTTTTTGTCTTTTTATTATTAATCAATTAATTTATTTTTGGATGTTCCTGCAGCATATGGAAGTTTCCAGCCCAGGGACTGAATCTGAGCTGCACTTGCAACCTACACCGAAGCCATGGCAACTCCAGGTCCTTAACCCACTGCACCAGGCCAGATATCAAACCTGTGCAGCCACAGAGACAACACGTGATCCATAACCCACTATGCCACAGCAGGAACTCCTTGTCTTATGTTTAAAAAGATAAATGGATGGAAAAACATATGGGTCCTCTTCCTTCAGATCAGAAGGTAAACATTCTCTCATTGTGGGATAAATTATTTGGAAAAGGGTAAATTAAAGAGAGTAATTTGAGATGGGAACACTTAGCCTATTTAGCTGCTGATAATTGACATTACCTCATGACTGTTTGAAATTTTGCACAGCCTGCTTGTAAGGTCTGGAATTGTTCAAGCATTTTCATGATACTAACTTGATTTTTCTCCATCTGAATCTCGCACAGTTGCTTCTAGCTAGAAGGTAATTTGTTTGGCTCGTTATAAAAAATGTTGAAATGGCAAAAGTTTCCAAGGTCATTTTTCCTTCTTTCTTTTGGTAAAACCAGTCTGCTTCAACAGTCAATTGCCCAATTAAATGATTATATTCTTAATTCTCTCCATGGTTTTCAGGGTTATGGTTGTGAAAACATTAAGTCCTACAGAAAACTTATGGAACTTGCACTAACATCTTTGGAAATTAGATCCTTTCTTCTTAAAAATCCTGCCATTTTTCTCTTCTACAGAGATCGAATTATTTGTTTACCCTTTTTAAGACAGTCTATTTGATTTCTTTAAATCATTACATCCTTTATCATGAGTACGACTCAGCTGAACATTATTAAAACTTAAAAACTTTCTTTGTTTTGGGGAATTGAGTTGGTATGGTGGTGCTTTTCTTTCCTATGTGGGAGTCTCATTTTTCTTATGGTGAAGGTACCTAATTTATTTGGACATCTCTAGATGTAATTTGATTATTTTCTAATGGTTAGACTTTTCTTTCCTTTGGATCAATACCTAGTCTGTGTCTTTTCCTTACTGTACTTTTTGTTTTTGCTTTTTAGAGCCGCACCTGTGACATATGAAAATTCCCAGGCTAGGGGTCAAATTGGAGCTGCAGCTGCTAGCCTTCACCACAGCCACAGCAACTCAGGATCCAAGCCGCGTCTGTGACCTACACCATAGCTCAATGCCAGATTCTTAACCCACTGAGTGAGGCCAGGGATCAAACCTGCATCCTCATAGATAATAGTCAGGTTCGTTACTGCTGAGCCACAACGGGAACTCCTCTGTACTTTTTTCTCTATTCCTTATTCAGATGGTCTTGCTCTTCTATCTTAAAGAGAATTTGAACATTTTCAGAAGTGACTCAGGCTTCTTTTGTCCTATCATAGGGAAAGCAGAAATTGTTATTTGATGAAGCAGCATGTAGAAATGAAAACACGAAATTAAGATGGATGAGCTAGTTTGTCAAAGTGCTGTGATGCTGGACGCCTGTGTCAGAGCCAGAACCCTCATTTTTCTTATGGTTAAGGTACCTAATTTATTTGGATAGCTCTAGATGTAATTTGATTTCAGGTGTCCCCTGACTTGTTGGCTCTGTTGTTTGCCTCCGTTGACCAGTCTCTGAGGTAGGACAGGGGCTGAAAAACAAAAGGAACTAGTTTAGATCTTTTGGGACAGACTTGGCCCTGGGGGCTCTCTCTCCTTTCCTTAAGTTGTTGAAAGTCCACTGGCTCTGAATGAAAAGCATCTGCATCTTCATCACTCATCCATTAATTTATTATTGTTATTATTATTATTATTGCTTTTTAGGGCTGCACGCTTGGCATATGGAAGTTCCCAGGTTGGGGTCGAATCGGAGCTGTAGCTACCTGCCTGCGCTGCAGCCACAGCAACACCAGAGCTGAGCTGTGTCTGTGACCTACACCACAGCTCATGGCAATGCCAGAACAGAGTGAGGACAGGAATCAAACCAGAGTCCTCATGGATACTAGCTGGATTCGCTACTACTGAGCCATGACAGAACTCTTAATCCATTAATTTATTAATCAACATGCATTACTATCTATGAGGCCAGGGGCTCTGGATAAACAGAGATAAATACAAAAGGCTCTTTTCTAAGAACATCTCATGTCCTCTTTCTAATCCTCATGACCATCTTTCAAGAGAGGCATTGTTGTCTCCTTTTTACAGATGTATAAACTGAGACTCAGAGAGATGGAGTGACTTGCCTGAAGTTACGCAAACAGTAAATAGCTGAACTGAGATTTAACTCCGGTTTAACTCCAAACTCCCCTCTTTCTATTATGTCACATATTCTGCTCATTAATTCTTCCTTCTATCAACAGGACTTGGTCACCAACTTAAAAAATCATGATTGCACAAAAATCACATGTTGGATGATTCCATTTATGTAAAATGTTCAAAACAGGTAAACATAGAGACAGAAAGCAAATCTATGTTTGCCTAGGGCTGGGGATAAGGAGGTGGGGAGTGACTGCTAACAGTACATGATTTCTTTTAGGGTTGATAAAAATGCCCTAAAATTATTTGTGTTGATACTTGTACAGCTCTGTGAGAATACTAGCCATCATTCTGTTGCACGCTTTAAATGGATGAAGTGTATGATATGTGAATTAATCTCAATAAAGCTGTCTTTTAAAAAATAAGGTTAATCAAGTCAGATCTATAAACAGCTAACATAATACCAGGCAACATGAAAACAGATGCGAATAATGCATCCTGGCAACTCAGGGGAAGGTGCTGTTGTTAAGTCTAGGGGGCTGGACGATTACTTTGTAAAGTAGATGCATTGGAGTCAGATCTTAGAGCAAAATGAGAAGGTTAGTAGCAGAGAGGAGTGGAGGCTGGGATGACGGCATGGGCAGAGTCACGGGTATTAGCAAGGATTGGGTTTTTCTGGGAGAATGCAAGTCATGGCAAGTTTTCCAGTTGGAAGTTGGTGAAGGATGAGTAGGGGATATAGAGGGAAAATAGGATGGAAAGAAGCTGAGCTACATAGAATGATGTGCTAAGGAGTAAGGTTTATTCTTTATTCTATGAAAAATGTTTTTCACAGAGGGAAAAAGCATTTTTTTTTCTTTTTCTCTTTTTGCCTTTTTAGGGCCACACCTGTGGCATATGGAAGTTCCCAAGCTAGGGGTCAAACTGGAGCTGCAGCTGCCGGCCTACACCACAGCCCCAGAAACCCCAGATCCAAGCCCCAGATCTGGACTTACACCATAGCTCACAGCAACGCTGGATCCTTTAACCCACTGAGCGAGGCCAGGGATCGAACCTGCCTCCATTTGGATAATAGTAGGATTTGTTACTGCTGAACCACAATGGGAACTCCCCGTTTTTTTTTTTTTTTCTTTTTAAATTCTTTTCCATTTTATTGAGGTATAATTGACAAAAACATTGTATATCTTTAAATTATACAAGGTGATGATTTGATCTAGGTATATCCGGTGAAATGATTACCACAGTCAGGTTAATTAAAACATGCATCACCTCGCATAGTTTCATTTTTTATTCGTGAGTGGTAGACATTCTAATCTCTTAGCAAATGTCGAGTACGTAAAACAATACTGTTAACTATAGTCACCATGCCGTCCATTAGATCCTCAGAGCTTATTCATCTGATAACTGAAGGCTTGTGTCCCTTGGCCAGCATCTCCCCACTTCCTCCCACCTTCCAGCCCCCAGTACCCACTGTACTAGAGAGTATATTTAATCTGGATCTGAGTGTATGGCTTGCTACATCAGGGATCTAGTTTCAGCAAAATAACACCATCCACAAAATTAGATTAACATTGAAAACTGGAGTTTTCCTGCTTTTGTTTTAATATGTATAGTATGTAGTTATAAATTTCTTTTGATTTCATAGTTGCATAAGTATTGAAGTTTAAAATTTATTCCTAGTTTCATGGTTTTACTAGAATAAAATAAAATGGGAAGAACCTGTTGTGGCTCAGCGGTAACGAGCCTGACTAGTATCCATGAAGACTTGGGTTCGATCCCTGGCCCCACTCAGTGGGCTAAGGATCTGGCGCTGCTGTGAGCTGTGGTGTAAGTTGCAGACGAGGCTCGGATCTGGCGTTATTGTGGCTGTGGTGTAGGCTGGCAGCTGTAGCTCCGATTTGACCCCCTAGCCTGGGAACTTCCATATGCTGTAGGTGCAGCCCTAAAAAAACAAAAACAGACAACCCCCCCCCAAAAAAAACCCTCTAAAATAAAATAATACAGACTATTTTTTTAATTTCACTTTGAAGGGAGCTCATAATTTATTTAAGTGAGAGATGTTAGTCTAGGGGAAACTATTAACCAGTGTCTTTTCCAAACTTGACCTGGAGAGGTCCAAACTTGACTAGCATCTTTTCCAAATTTGACCCAGAAGATGTTATGGGTGTGCAATTCTACTGAGCTGAGAATCTCTTCCTAAAAGCTAGGCACCACCTGTATAATTATAGTAGCATTTTTATACAGTAATGAAATAAGAATTTCATAATATGTTAACACAGACATAAGAGTAGGAAAATCTGACCTACCGAATGAAAATTTAGATAGTTGAACCACATGGAGAGGTCACTAAGTATAATCTTAATGTAAACTGGAACTTTTGATATGGATTTTAGTTGATGATCTCAAACTTTCTTTAAAGTAATATTGCCCTAGTCATTGCTACAGAATATGCACTATTCAAAAGGAATATACAATATACACAAGGAAAAATGGCCAAATATCTAGCAACTTTTCCCCTGTCCATTCACTTGGTTAAATATTTTGACAGACTCACTTGACAGAAACAAATTGGCTGACTATTGATTGAACCCTTCTGCCAAAAAGGAAAAGAAAAAGAAACAGAGCTTCATTATACTTTAACTAACAGGCAGGCATTTGGGAAGCAGTAATTTTTTCCTTTCCTTTCTTTCAGAAAGACAATAATTGACACACCCTTAAATACAAGCTCAGAGTCCATTTTCGGGTGAAAAAGATAAGGGAATTTAGAAAGTGGAAAAAAAAAACCACCCAGTTTTTCTCCCATCTCTTTCTGTGTTTCAGTTTTACCAACCGTGGTGTCAAGATGCCCTTCAGCATGGTACAAGGAGGAGAGTAAGTACATTTTGTTCACAAGACCTTGTGAGAATTTGAAAATTTCTAGATAAACACATTTTTACACTTCTTTAAAACTTGAAAATTGAAACACTGAAAAATTCAAATGTTAGTACCTTCCCCATTGTCAATATTTAAATGAGCAAGTCATTACAGATTCAATAAAGGAGTTAAATGGGAGGGAGGAGCATTTTATAATTAACACAGTTTTTAGTAAAAATTGTTATCAGTACTCATTTCACTTGCTTCTCTTATTTTTATTAGTGTATCTGGCTCCCATTGTCCTACACTTTACCTCCTTTTTAGCCCTCTTTCTCCTTTTTAGCCCTCTTCTCTATTTACCGTTTGCCTCCTCCTCACCTTTCTTTCTCCCTTTCTCCCCTTAATGGACCATACTTGGGACTAAAGGATAATTTATAGAACTAATGTTGTGTACCAAGTATGATCTAATAATATTTATTATCCACTTAAAATATGATTACACTTTTAATAGTTTTCTAAGAAAACAAAGCAATTAAGCTACTTTTCTCTTATCTATGACCATTGATGAGAATGATGAAATTAAGTGGGAGGTGTGATGGGATTAGGCGTGTGCAGGAACAATGCCTGCAGGCACTCACCTTGATCTTCCAGGTTATCTGCAAGAATTCTCTGAGGTCTCCAGAGTCTTGTCTTTTCCTTGCCATCTCCTTATTACCTACTGTGGTCCTGGCATGCAGCACTCATCTGAAGTTGGTATTACACGAACTTGGTGTGAGTTTTGCTTGCATAGATAAACAGATTCATTGTCTCTAACTCCAGTTTTGAAAGCAAAATCAGTATGCATGACTTGGCACTAATTGCCATTGGTAAAATAATCAGGAATTGATCACAATGTGTGGGGATTCCTTTCTGGGATTTCAGCAACACAGCTAAGAAGCAGAAGCAGAGATTCCCCAATCTGTCATCATCACCATCACCATCACCATCATCATCATCATCATCATCATCATCATCATCATCATCACAACAACAGGACTCCTTTTCTTTCTAGGACTCACAGTTTGACCCTTCCCTCTCCTTTGGATCTTGTGAGACCTCAGGTTGCCTTACCAACACATTCATAACCAACTGTTGCCCATTTAGGAAGTGGAATGATCATCTCTACTTACTGAGACTGAAGAACAGGAAGTGAAACCATTCTTGTGGTCACAAAGCAAATCAACCTGGGATCCGGGAATGGTCCTCAGTAGCTACAGGACACTCAACCACTTGATATCTAAGGGAAGCAAAAGGAACATGTAGAATTGTCATCCTTCCAATGAATTCTCCGAGTGAAATTTTCTATCTTACACTCAGGCTAATCACACATTTACAACTACAAATATTAGCAGTATCTGAGACTTTTCCAGGGGCATTTAAGCTGGACAGTGGAGTCAGATTTTGTTATACAAATACAATGAAAAGTATACATAATAGGAGTTCCCATCATGGCTCGGTGGGAACGAATCTCACTAGTATCCATGAGGACACAAGTTTGATCCCTGGCCTCTCTCAGTGGGTTAAGGATCTGGCGTTGCCTTGAGCTGTATAGGTGTAGGTCGCAGATGCAGCTCAGATCCTGTGTTGCTGTCGCTGTGGGGTAGGCCACCAGCTACAATTCTGATTCGGCCCCTAGCCTGGGAACCCCCATATGCCATGGGTGTGATCCTAAAAAGTTAAAAAAAAGAAAAGTATATGTAATAGAACTGACTGGGAATAACCAAAGAAATTTTTTTTTAGCTATACCCACAGCATGGGAAAATTCCCGGGCCAGGTATCGAACCCATGCCACAGTGGCAACCTGAGCCACAGCAGTGACAACCCTGGATCCTTAATCCACTGAGCCATTCGGGAACTCCCAGACATAACCAATAATTTCATAAGTGAGTGACTTAAAAGAAAAATATTGTGGGATTGAGTACAGGTTTGGAGGAGTGTTCCTCAAATCTCTGGAGCTGGAAGATTTTGTTAAAAGCATGTGTATTTTGGAAAAGCTTGTTTATGGCAGTGGAAAAGTCAGAGTGCAAATAATCAGAGAGCATTATTGACAGCTTTGTTTGACAAAAGTGACTATTGGTGTTATGGAGAAAGGATGTCAAGACAGTCTCCTGTGGGGTCATTCCCCACTTTCTGCTGTAATACTGATAAAGAGCAGAATGGACAAAAGTATACCAGCCACTAATAAGATAGGTGGATTGTTAACACCTGGTGAGATATATCTCTAAAAACAGGATTTGAATTTATTTTTTAGTGAAGTATAGTTGGTTTACAATGTTGTGTTAATTTCTGCTGTATAGCAAAAATGACATATATATAATATACATACATGTTCTTTTCCATTATAGTTTATCCCAAGATATTGAATATAGTTCCCTGTGCTATACAGTAGGACCTTGTTGTTACCCATTCTATTTGTAATAGTTTGCATCTGCTAAACCCAAACTCTCGATCCTTTTCTCCCCAACCCCTCCTCCCATTTGGCAACCACAAAGGGGGTACTCTATATCAGTGATCTGTTTCTGTTTTGTTGACAGGTTCATTTGTGCTGTATTTTAGATTCCACATGTAAGTGATATCATACAGTATTTGTCTTTCTCTTTCTGACTTACTTCACTTAGTATGATAATCTCTAGTTGCATCCATGTGCTGCAAATGGTATTATTAAACATTCTTTTTTATGGCTGAGTAGTATTCTATTGCATACCACATTTTCTTAATTCATTTCTCTGTTGATGGACATTTAGGTTGTTTCCATGTCTTGGCTACTGTGAATGTGGCACTGAATTTAGATTTTTAATTGGTAATCAACACGCACTATGTCACATAAAACATCAAACCTACTACTCTGAAAGCAAAATTTTACTTTATTTCTCTCCCACTGTCAGAGCCCATGACTGGAAAATGAGACTGCTGTGGAGATGTTCATTTTCTAGCCAGAATACCCCCACAACACTGATCTTAATCAAAGAGAGTGGTTTAGGGTTTTTTTTTCCCAGTCTAGAAGAATCTAATCCTCTTAGGAAAGACTGACAGTTCTGGGGATGTTATTTAGTTGAAGTTTCTGGTCCTCACCAGAGTATCCTTCCTTCAAAGGTCTTAGTTTCATTTGTTTTGGTTTCTTTTTCTTCCTTCCTTCGTAAAGTGACTCAGTCTTATGTGTTCTTATTCTAAATTCTAAGAAAGAGAACTCAGTGTGGGAGAACTGCCCATCTTTGTTTAATTGAGAGAGAAGAGGAGAATTGTACAAATAGAGCAGCAAGAGTTAAGAGTGAGAGGGTAATTACAAAGAAGGGCAGGTGCTTAGGAGATGCTGGAAAATGTGTCTCCTTCCAGATATTCCACTCATTAGAAGCAGGGTGTTGGTGGTTTATAAAATGAGTCTATCTAAATTTAAAAGTCCCAATAAAGGGATGACTATGAGGACCAGGATTTGAGAGAGGAAGGAGCTGTATACTAAATATGGTCTGCAGCTCTAGACTCAAACCATCTTAACACGACTGAAGTGAGGAGTGAATGGTGGAGATTCCATGTTAGGCAGTGGAATCAGAGTATTTTCCAGAATTCAAGAAGGCCGTGATTCCTTTGGGGGACCCATGTCCAAAAACGTAGTAGACAACAATATAGTGAGAATATAGAACACCAAAGATAAAAAGAAGATTTTTAAAAGCAACTAGAGGAAAAAAAATTAAATTTACAAAAAGCCGTGTGTTTGGAAATTTACCTATCAATTCGATTTCTTTAGAAAATGTACGTATGGGTAATCTTGGCAAGCTAATTTTTCTTGAGTGCTTTGGTTATTTGTGTTTCAGGAATTTTTTTTTTTCTTTTTAGGGCCACACTTGGGGAATATGAAGGTTCCCAGGCTAGGGGTCGAATCAGAGCTACAGCTGTCGGCCTACACCATAGCAACACCAAATCCAAGCTGCATCTGTGACCTACACCACAGCTCACGGCAACACCAGATCCTTAACCCACTGACCAAGGCCAGGGATCAAACCCGAAACCTCATGGTTCCTAGTTGGATTCATTTCTGCTGGGCTACAATGGGAACTCCTCAAGAATTTTTTCATTTCATCTAAGTTGTAGAATTTGTTAGTGTAAATTTGTTCCTAATTTTCCTTTTTAAAACATTTTATTTATTTATTTATTTTTATTGAGGTATAGTTGCTTTATACCTCAATAGTATCAGGTGTACAACATAGTGATTCAAAAATTTTGTACCCATTTATAGTCATTATAAAACATTGGCTAAATTCTCTGTGCCATACAATAGCTTATTTATTTTATCCACAGCGGTTTGTACTTCTTAATCCCCTACCCCTATATTGCCCTAATTTTCCACATAGGATCTTTAGCCATATACCTTTTCTCACTCCTTTTATTGGTAACTTGTGTGTTTTTCTTACCTGATCAGTCTAGCTAGAGTTTATTAATTTTATTGATTATTTTTTCTCAAAGACCTATTTTTTAAATTGATTTTTCTCTGTTGTTTTTCTGTTTTCTATTTCACTAATTTCTTTTCTGGTCTATTTTAACTCCTTTTTATACTTATTTTGGACTTAATTTGCTCTCCTCTTTCCAGTTTCTTGAGCTGAAAACTGAAGTCATTCATTTTAGGTCCTCTACTTTCCAAATAAAAGTATATTATGCTACAAGCACTGAATGCAAGTGTACGATGCCCCTAACCACCTGTTAGCTGGATCTGACTGATTTTGATATGCTGTGTTTTCACTTTCATTCTGCTCAATTTCTAAATCCACACATGATTTTTTCTTTGATCTATGGGTTATTTAAAAGCGTCTTGTTCGGTTTCCAATATTTGGAGATTTTCTGAATATATTTTTGTTATTGATTTTTAATTTAATTCCATTATGCTCAGAGAACACACATTATATTATTTCTATCCTTTTACATTTATTAAGACTTGTTTTTTGGTCCAGACTGTGGTCTAATCTGGTGTCATGGGCTGACTCGTGTCTCCTCAAAAATACATGTTTAAACCTGATCTCCAGTACCTGTGAAAGTGACCTTATTTGGAAAAGGATATTTGTAGATGTAATTAAGTTAAAATGAGGTCATCCTAGATTAGGGAGGACCCTATTCCAGTGACTGTGAGAGAATAAGTTTCTGTTGTTTTAGGTCACCTAGTTTGTGGAATTTTGTTAAGGCCGCTCTATGAAATGAATACCTCTGGTGAATATCCCATATACATTTGTAAAAAGTGTGTATTCTGCTGATGTTGAAAGCAGTCTCCTCTAAGTGTTAATCAGGTTGGATATGTTGACAGTGCTGTTCAAGACTTCTGTATGATTTTCTGTCTGCCTCTGTTGATTACTGAGAGAGCAGCATTGAGATCTTTGACTCTCATGGCGGGTTTGTTTCTTTATCAGGTATTATCAGTTTTTGCCAGTCACACATTTTTCTCACAGTCCTCGTCACAGTTGGCATGGTAAATGGTAGGAACATTTGGGAAGCCATTCTTATGTCAGAACAATAAGCAATAACTTAAGTATACACAGAAGTAACCAGGAACCACATAAACACATGCCACTAAACCCAAACTAAATGAATTCCCAACTCAACCTCCCCTTAGAAGATCTCAAAAAACTTATAGTTACACCAGATGTTCCTAGGAAAGTGTGATAGAGAGAAGCTGGAGTAGAAAGAGAAAGCAGTCTCTCTTTTTTTTTTTTTTTTGCTTTTTAGGGCCGCATCTGTGGCATATGTAAGTTCCTAGGGGATGAATCAGAGCTGCGATTACCAGCCTATGCCACAGTCACAGCAATGCCATATCCAAGCCGTCTCTGCGACCTACACCACAGCTCATGGTAACGTTGGAGCCTTAACCCACTGAGTGGTGCCAGGGATTGAACCCGTGTCCTCATGGATACTAGTCAGGCATGTTACCAATGAGACACAATGGGACCTCTGAGAAAGCAGTCTTGATAGTTGCAGTTAAGGTATTTTACTTTTGCAAACCTGACAGAAACATGTGCTTTGTGAATGCATTATTAGGTCCCCATCAATGGCTTTGGAAAAGGCCTACGCGAATGAGAGCCTCTAAAGGTTAAGCTTTATTAGCTTCATCTTAAGTCCATTTTCGGGATGATTGTTGTAGGGGGAGGTCTGAAATTCTTAGTAATCCCTAGAGGGGCTATTTGGAACAATATTTTTTTTAAACTGAAGTATAGTTGATTTACAGTGTTGTGCCAATCTCTGCTGTACAGCTAAGTGACCCAGTCATACATATATATACATTCTTTTTCTCATATTATCCTCTATAATGTTCTATTCCAAGAGATTAGATATAGTTCCCTGTGATATACAGCAGGACCTCATTGCTTATCCATTCTAAATGCAATAGTTTGCATCTGCTCACCACAAGCACCCAGTCCATCCCACTCCCTCCTGCCTCCCCCTTGGCAACCACAAGTCTGTTCTCTATGTCTGTGAGTCTGTTTCTGTTTTGTAGATAGGTTCACTTGTGCCATATTTTAATTTCCACATGTAAGAGATATAATATCTCCCTCTCCTGAGTTTCAGATACAAATATTCAACTGTTAGGTGATATTCCCACCTCAAGGAACTCTTGCCTTCCTTTTCAATTTGCCTTTACTGCCTGAATTCGTTATTGGTTCTAAGATTTTGTTTTGTGAAGTCTTTTGTTATTTATCTATTTCATGAGTAGTAGTTTGTATCTGTTAATTACATACTCTTAATTTATCCTTTTCCTTCTCCCTTTTCTCTTTGATAACCATAAGTTTGCTTTCTATGTCCTAATTTTCCTAATTTTCCTTTTTAAAACATTTTAAAAGTCTGTTTCTGTCTTGTATATAGATTCATTTGTATTATTTTTCAGTTTCAACATGTAAGTGGAAATCGACATACAAAAACCAGTTGCATTTCTATATACAAATAATGCGCTAACCAAAAAGGAAATTAAGAAAACAATTCCACTTGCAGTAGCATCAAGAAGAATAAAACACTTAGAAATAAACTTAACCAAGTAGTTGGAAAAACTTGTACACTGAAAACTATAATACATGGAAGAAAGAATTTAAAGAAGTTCCTGCCTGGCTAGTGGGTTAATGATCTGGCACCGTCTCTGTGGCTGTATGGGTTCGATCCCTGGCCCACCACAGTGGGTTAAGGAGCTGGTGTTGCTGCAGCTGTGGTGTATGTCACAGCGGTGGCTCAGATTCAGTCCCTGGCCTAGGAATTTCAATATGCCTTGGGTGCTGCCTAAAAAGAAAAAAAAAAAGAAGAAGAAGAAGAAATTAAAGACACAAATAAGTGGAAAACATTCCATATTCATAGGTTGCAAGACAGTCTGGTGGTTTCTTTTAAAAATAAACTTACATCTCCAGGGAACACACAGCCCAATAGTTGTTCTCCTTGGTATTTACCCAAATGAGTTGAAGACTTAGGTCCATATAAAAAATTTCCACACAGATGTTTATAGTAGCTTTATTTATAATTTCCAAAACTTGGAAGCCACAAAGATTTCCTTTAGCAGGTGTATGGATAAATAAATTGTAGTACACCCTGATAATAGAATATTATTCACTTCTACAAGAAGTAGAGCTGTTAAGCCAGGAAATGATATGGAGGAAACTTAAATGCATATTCATATTATTAAGTGAAAGAAGCCAATATAAAATGGCTACATACTGTATGATTCCACCTCTATGGTATTCTGGAAAAGGTAAACTATGCGGACCATAAAAAGATAAGCAGGAGTTCCCATGATGGCTCAGCGGAAACAAATCCAACTAGGAACCATGAGGTTGCGGGTTCGATCCCTGGCTTTGATCAGTGGGTTAAGGATTCAGCGTTGCTGTGAGCTGTGGTGTAGGTCACAGATGTGGCTCGGATCCCACGTGGCTGTGGCTGTGGCATAGGCCGGCGGCTACAGCTCCGATTAGACCCAGAGCCTGGGAACCTCCACATGACGCAGGTGTGGCCCTAAAAAAAAGACAAAAGACAAAAAAAAAAAAAAAGATAAGCTGTTGCCAGGGTGAGGGGAATGAATAGACAGAACACCTTATTTTTTTTAAGGCAGTGAAAATACTCTCTGTGTTATTACTCTTACTTATTTATTTCTTCTTGACTGTGCCTGCGGCATATGGGAGTTCCCAGACCAGGGACTGAACCCTCACCACTGCAGCAACCTGAGCCACAGCAGTGACAATGCCAGATCCTTAACCTGATATGTCAGTGGGGAACTCCTTCTGTGTGACATTATAGTGATGGACACATGTCCTTATACATTTATCCAAATCCATAGAAGGTATAACAACGAGAGCAAACCCTAAGTTAAACCATGGACTATGGCTGATGATGATGTGTCAGTGTGGGTTCTGGTGAGTGACATTGATACTGAGGGAGGTTATGTGGGTTATGCGTGTGTGGGGGCAGGAGACATAGGGGAAATCTCTGTACTTTCCTCTCAATTTTGTTGTAAACCTAAAACTGATCTCAAAGGTAAAGTCTTATAAAAATAAAGAGCAGCTTCTCCACACTTACACTCTGAAAACAGTCTGACTTACATGACACGTGTAGGTTCCACTGTGGCCAGAAAAGCATTGAGCCCTCTCAGAATTCAAGTCTGGATTTACTTGTTGTAGAAGTGTTTGGTACAGTGGCTTCCTTCCTTCTGTTGTTCACCCTTTTCTTTATCATTGTCCCATTTCTGATGCCCAGCATCTAACAGCATCGTGATCACGGAGCACTGTTTATGTATCCCAGAACACCCATCTTACTCTGTCTTATGTTACATTCCCTTTTTGTGCCTGGATACCTACCCAGTGTCATAACTTTGTGGGTACCCTCTGTACCTTTAATCTCTGTCCTTAGTGAAGATTCCATAAATGAATGTTAAACTGAATTGAATTTAGGCAATAGGACAAAACAGACACAACAAATCCACTCTAAAATATTGTGGTAATCTGTTAGAGGGATAGAAATAGGAACAAAAGCCATCAATCAACACAGGACCTCAGACTACTGTGGCACACATGAACTTTTTTTTTTCTTTTTGCCTTATCAAGGGCCGCACCCGCGGCATGTGGAGGTTCCCAGGCTAGGGGTCTAACAGGAGCTGTAGCTGCCGGTCTTCGTCACAGCCACAGCAACGCGCGATCCGAGCCGCGTCTGCAACCTACACCACAGCTCACGGCAACGCCGGATCCTTAACCCACTGAGGAAGGCCAGGGATCGAACCCACAACCTCATGGTTCCTAGTTGGACTCGTTAACCACTGAGCCACGATGGGAACTCCCATGAACGTTGTTTTGAAAGGTGGCAAACTGTTGGTATTTGTGAGGGAAGGTACGTGTGCCAGTCACAGGGGAAGGAGGCAACAGTACAGCTCAGAATCAAGAGCAGTGACACCGGCTGAGTGCCTCTGCCCTGACTTAGCCTCAAATGATCCTCAGGAGAATCTGACAGGTGGACTCCCATGGGGATCCAGGAAATATTGCAAACACAGGAAATTCAGTCCACTGTTCATGTTGGCCAGATCACGCTCACTACGAGTTAGGAAATACTGAAAATCCCCAAAGAAGAATGTTTCTATCTCTTTCGTAGGCATCTAAAAATGCAATTAGCCACCAGTGAGAAAGAGAAAAATCAGATTCCTCAAGAGGAGGAGAGGTGTCGATTCCTCTTTTTTTTTTTTTCTTACATATTTTTCTATGGTTAGCAAAACTCTGCTCATCAGTCCTTTGGTGTTGACAGCAAAGTATTTCACAGTATCTGCCAGGTAGCCGTAGATCTGTAAATCATCCGCCTTCTCCCAGACTTATTGCCTCTGGAGGGCCCTGTGGGGCAGCATCTTGCTTGAAGCTGAAAATAACTGCTGCTCTTTCTAAAGGCAGAGAGAAGACTGGGGGAAGGACTACTGGACAGGTAGACTACTGGCAGGGTTGGGAGGCAGGGTGGTGGTGGGGGAGGAGGGTGTGGTTAGGGAGAGCTCAAAGCATAGGGGCACACTCACCAGTTTGCAAATGTACGCTTTCCTCAAAAAAATTCAATTGAAAGCGTTCCCAGGTCTGCACATGCCGCCCTGCTGGCTGGTCATCTGCGGCAGCAGAGATCAGAGATGATGGCAAAGCTCTGTGAATCCTGGGTGGAAAGACCGTCCCATGATGTGCCCCAGGGGACTTTCTGCCTTCCAGCTGACAGCATCATCTGTTTCAAAAAAAAAAGAAAAGAAAATTGTGTTTCCAATCAAGGCTGAAGCTGAGAAATGTTCCTGACAGGGGTGGAGGCTGTAGCATGCATGGCCTGTTAGATTTGCATTCTTTGTTCAGTGGGACATGAAGTCACAGTTCTACCAACAAACTGAAATACTAAGGATATTCTCTTTCTCAAATTTTTAGACACATGATCACTTTCTACCTCCCTCCCCTGCCCCATGCAGACATGCACATATCCACCTTACTACTTTAGAATCAGGTCTTTTCTTTTAGTTGCAGGTATAATCAATCAATCAATCAATCAATCAATTTCTCTCTGTGTCTCTGTCTCTCTTCCTCCAATATTTCCTAGACTCATGGCTAACTTTCCTTCCAGATCTGGTGATTTTAAATTCAGGGCAATCCTGAGTAAAGACTTTTTACCATTAAGGATATGTGAAAAAAATGTGCTGCCAACCCTAAAGGAAATACTGAAAGTTCATGCCAAACAATTTTTTGAGTGGGGATCAGTTGCTGAAATAAATGAAATAACTGAGTTTCCCACAATGGCTAGTTTGAAGGGGACAAGAGGTACCTAGAAGAGTAAAGCTTGGTACATTTGGCAAAAAACAAAACAGCCTCTTTGCTTTATAATGATAGCTTGTGTTATGGTTTCTCCCTAACATGGAGATGTTGCCAAGGCAATGGCTTGGCAATCTTCTACATGGCTGCTTTTTGCATTAATCCACACAGGCTTCATGGACGTTAATCTTTATAACACACCTATGCAGTCCAAAAGGGCAGAATGTATTTTTTTTCTTTTTTAGTCTGGTTTTTGTGGAAGGAAAGAACAATAGAAGACAAATATTTCTGGTCTCCCCTCTCCTTTCCAGGACATGCTGTCGGTGACCAGACTATGGGTTTCAAAATGGCCTTAGGACCTCAGGCCAGGACTGTGGGCAAAAGAGAGCAGGAGACCTAAAGGGTATGAATGCAACGGATCAGGTCCAGGACACAGCTGATGGTCAGAGCTGGAAGGTCTGCAGCTGAGACAATGCGGAGGCCAGGGGGCAGAAGCCCAAAAGGAACCAGAGCCAAAAGTCACAGCGGAGCTCAGAGCCAAAACACAAGACAGGAACCAAAGAAGCAATTAACACTGAGCAAGAATGCCCAGTGTCAGCATTCAGAAAGTGCCTCTGTGACCTCTCCTGGTGCAACAGCCAAGCTTTACCCCCGACATGAGCAGCTCTTTGGAAAGTGGCCACTATGGCTAGGCTTGAGGGATATGATTAACTCTGGAGTCAGGGTAAGCTGTTTAAATTTTTACTAGCCTTTTATGATGAAGAGACTGTGTAGACACAAACTCTTCATACTCGGATGTCTCTGGAGAATAAGGCTCATCAGAGTGGTACCCTTGAGATACCCAACTTGTGGTGCCCACCTTGAGGGTGGGCAAATGAGGTTGCAGAGTGCTAGACTCACTCTTTTTTTTTTTTTTTGGCATCTCATTGTAATTTATTTTGCATTTCCTTGGTTTATTAGTGACACCAAACATCATTCTCCTCTTCTATGACTTTTTTTTAAAAATTTTACTGGAGTATAGTTGACTTACAAAGTTGTATTAGTTTCAGGCACACAGCAAAGCAAATTGGTTATACACACAGGAAATCTACTCAGTAGTTTGTAATAACCTATGTGGGAAAAAAGAGTGGAGATACATATGTGTATATATGGCATTCACTCTTAGGGTCATATAAATGCAGATGGCCAAGGCTCAGAGAGGGGAAGGGAGCCTCTAAACCTGAGGCCTTGTAGACCTGACACCCAGTGGCCTCTGTTTCCCTTTGACATTAGGCCATGAGTCCATTCTGAATCCAAGTAGCCCATGGTGTTTCTTGAAACAAAGTACATGATTAATATTTAGCTACCCCCTGGCATTTAGTAGTGTAGGATGGATGAACCTTAAATTAATAGAAAAATGTTGGTTAACACCACAGTAAAGACATTTTTCTTATCCTTTTGCTGGCCAGGAAGTTCTAAGTACTTTCCCAAGAGTATTTGCTTCAAAAAGAACAGAGAGAAAGTTACTGAGAGACCCCAGCAAAAGTTTGCTGAATGTATATATTACGAATTAGAACTGATGACAGGGAGAATGGGATTCCCACGGACCCCAGGAAAATATCCAGTATTCTTGATTTTAGTTCCATCTGGTGATTAATAAGCAGTGTTTATTTTTAATTTATTTTATTTTTATGTTTTTGCTTTTTTAGGGCCACACATGTGGCATATGGAAGTTCCCAGGCCAAGAGTCAAACTGTAGCTGCAGCTGCCAGCCTATGCCACAGCTCATGACAATGCCAGATCCTTAACCCACTGAGCAAGGTCAGGGATTGAACCTGAATCCTCATGGCAACTAGTCGGGTTCTTAACCCACTGACCCACAATGGGAACTCCAAGCTTAATTTATTTTATATACTAACTTGTTTGGCTGTGCCCACTGCATGGAGAAGTTCTAGGGACGGAGATCAAAACCACACCACAGCTGCAACCTGAGCCACAGCAGTGACAATGCCGAATCCTTAACCCACTGTACCACAAGAGAATTCCAGTAATTTTCTTCACGAGATATTTGTTTTGTGTGCCAGCAAGCTTTTCCTCTGAAACTTATCATTTAAATCACTCTAGGAGTTCCCACTGTGGTGCAGTGGGTTAAGAATCTGACTGTAGCTGCTTGGACTGCTGTGGAGGCCTGTGGCTTCGGTCCCTGGCCTGGTGCAGTAAAGGATAAGGCATGCCCCAGCTGCTGTGTACTTTAAAGCCGAAGCCTGGATTCAGTCTCTGAACTGGGAACTTCCATATGCTACACGTGCAGCCATTTAAAAAACAAAAACAAAAACAAAAACAAAAACAAAAAAATATCACTTTGGTTGACTTTGACCCCAACCAGGTAAGATGTTAAGAAATGAACAAGTACAACAGAAAGAACACAAAACTTTATCCAAGAAGACCTATTGGTCAATTTTGATTCGATCTTGTAAAGAACTCCCCTTGAATCCATAGTCTAAATCTACATAGGAGGTTCTTCCGTTTTCCATTCAAAAGGGATGTTCTTTCTTTCTTTTTGTTCCCTGGGCTCCACAGACTGGGCTGTCTTCTCTCTGCTTTTGAGGCTGTCATCTGTCTCCAGGATTTATAGTTGCTGACAACGTGCTTCAATAATTCACGAGAAACAGGACCCATTTTGTGTTCCCCCTTTTCTCAGTTGGCTCCGTGAGGCAGACGATTAAAAACATGTTTTGGTCAGTGAAATAAGTTGAGAGGAATCAGAGACACCCTACTCTGAGTAATACTGAAGGAGTTACTGCTACTACATGTGTTCACACATATGCACAACTGGATAAAACCAGACATACACTGGGGTCTACATTGCACCCTTGAATCTATATTGAAATTAAGACTCTCCTGTCTAGCCTTCATAATGTGGTGTTGATTTATACTGGCTCCCAAGGTTTAAGGAAGGAAAATCTAAGGACAGCCGCACCTGCCGGCATATGGAAGTTCCCAGGCTAGGGGTTGAATTGGAGCTGCATCTGTGACCCACACCACAGCTTGTGGCAATGCTGAATCCTTAACTCACTGAGTGAGGCCAGAGATTGAACCTGCATCCTCACCGAGACATCAGGTCCTTAACCCACTGAACCACGATGGGAACTCCTGACAAAAGGAAGTTCTTAATTCACCCACTCATTTATAACCTGTGGCATTTCTTTGCTAATCATGTTTGTAAGACGTTTAAGCAGCAACTATTATGCATTGCTTCCATAACTCTCTTCAAAAGAAGATGCCTTTTATTTCTGCACAGCCTCAGACAACAGGGCAGGGGAGAGAAGGCCACATGGCCATGACTTTCACTCCTCAGGGTCAGGAGAAATCATCTCCTGGGAATGTGCCATTGCTCCCCGTCTTTAACATTAGATGTAACAAGTTCTGTGTCAAGTTCACACCGCCAGACTGGCCTCCTCCTCTCCCGTTGAATCTCTTTCCATGTCCTGGCTTTGTCGATCGATTCTGCTCATTGAAATTCAGCAGCAAAGGAAGAAACTTCTCTTCACTGCAGCCAGCTCCTTTCCCCGAGCAAACAAGACTGTGGCTCAAAGGCATCATAGACCACGATTTCCTGGCCAATTTCAATATTCTATTCCTCTCTGAAGCCAATAACCAGACCCACACCAGAAGGTGGACACACCCCTCCAGATCAAGGATGTGTTTATCTAGGTTCATGCAGAAACCAAAGAAAAAAAGAACAGGCTGGATGAGGAAATCCTATACTGGGTCTTGCAACTGAGCCGAGAGCCGTTTTGTGGAGTCTGGCTGACCACTTCAGCTGGCTGTGTACACAGCATGCCCTTTTAGACTTTGGCATGCCTTGCGTTTTGATTTTGGCATTAGTGGTTTTCAGAGATTTTTCTTCCTTGTATTTTCCACATACATCATTATTAAAAGCGTATTTTGGATAGACTGGTCCCAGCAACTGAGTAAAAAATTATGATTTTTATATTTGGAATAGAGTATTTCAAGTTCCACTATCCGGAAATCAGCTGACATCAGATATATCCTTATATATCATATATGTAAATGCACTTAGATGCATAGATAGATAGTTCTAGACATAACTATGAACAATATTTAAATGTAGTTTTCTTTAGGTAACCAAATACAAAATTTAACCTCATTTCCACTTGGCTTTTGGCAAACAGTTGGTATCTACTTTTTCATCCAATTGGCAAATACACATAATTAATAAATGAGTTTAAAAAAATAAAATTTTTCCTTTTCTTTTCTTTAAAATGTAATTCGAGTAAAACAGAACAAGTATCAATGGAGGCCCAGAACCTTCCATAAACTTTAACAGGAGAAGCCTGCAGTGCCTGGAACTTGAAGTCTAACATTGATCCAAAAATCCCAGTCATCAAAATGTACTGGTTTGGGATACAAAATCTGTAAAATTGACTTGTGATGATTTATGCACACCTATAATTGAAATAAAATCCATTAAGAGAAAAAAAAAAAGTACTGCTTTTTTTTTTCTCACTTCTCCATCATATTCTGAAACTTGTATTAGCCCTAAAAAGGTTGCCTGTGCACTCTTACAAATCTGCCCCAGACTGAAGGAAGAACTGACTCCACAATGTGTTAATGACAACAACACGGCCCCAGCCCTCGCCTCACAAAGGTGAGTTGTCTTGGTGTTAAAACCCTTATGGATCCAGATACAGGGGATGTGCTCTTGGGCTTCACTGCAGATGCTGGAAGTATGCATGCGACATAGACACATCAAAATGTAGGAGTCAGGACATGACTGTGAGGTTCCTGGTCCTATCATATACTGCTCCATCAGAGACTGGGTGGTCAAAGCACTTGAATGGCACATTCAGTGTAGCACAGCTGAGGCAGCGGCTTTGAGATTATACCTTATCAGGAGGTAGGGATCACCACCCAAGGTGCAATGTGTACTTGATATCAATGACTTTTTTTTTTGGTTGCCTTTTTTAGGGCCACCCGCAGCATATGGAAGTCCCCAGACTAGGGACTAAATCAGAGCTGTAGCTGCAGGACTACACCACAACCACGGCAATGCAGGATCTGAGCCGTGTCTTCGACCTACACCCCAGCACAGCAATGCTGATCCTTAACCCACTGAGCGAGGCCAGGAATCGAACCTGTATCCTCATGGTTACTAGTCTGGTTCATAACGCACCGAGCCACAACAGGAACTCCAGATATCAATGAATTTTATATGATGCTGCTCCTCAGTAGGTAGAACACACAGGAATGGAAGGGTCGAGGCAGGAGTGGTCCTGCTTACCATAGCTCTTGGTTACCTCCTTTGGGAATTTGTCTTCTCCTTGCATTTCTGAGTTCTTGGGCTTAGTGCTCCTGCTTCCCAAGGTGGGATGGGGCACTCCCAACAGAGGACACAGCTAAAATCCTATTAAACTATAAGGTACAGCTGAGCACTTTGCGTTCCTTGTGTTAAGGCCCCAACCTGTAAGATGGGGATGCCTCCTGGCAACAGGAAGAGATTGAGTGATGGTTACAGTGGAGTCAGGGAAGAATATATTTGCCACTCAAGTGATTTTTTAGGTGCACCTTGGTACTACTTTGCCCAGTTTGACAGTCATACTGAAGTTCAGAAGCCTTAGTCAGAGAAGGATGTGGTGACTAGGAGCTCAGATCCCTCTGGTTAGGTTCATGCCACCAGGTAAGACACTTAGACCCGTGGAGATGCCAGGTAAGGCTGAGGAAAATACAGATGGGTGATGGAGGGAGAGACGATGAGTTTCGCTTGTGATCCCAAGACCACCTGGGGATCCCCAGCCCTGGGCTGGGGCTGTATTTCATGCCACTAAGCCTCAGTAAATTTTCCTGAGAAAGGATACACCAGCATCTTAACAAAGCTACCTCCAGAATGTACACAAAGCAGTGGATTCAAAGGGTGGACTCATGAACTCCGTGGCATGCTATGCAGATCCTCATTCAGTACCAAAAAAACTTACTCCCCAAGCTACTGCGGGTGCTACACATGGATAATTTTCATTGTCAACTTTCTGTGGGTATTGTCTCAAAGAGAGCTGCTGTGCTTCTGCAGTGATTGGCATCCAGGAAGTGGTTCACCTGAGGATGTAAAACTTGTTGCTTGTTTTTCTTTTTTTAATTTTATTGGAGTATTATTGACTCACAACATTGTGTTTCAGGTGTAAAGCAAAGTGAATCAGTTATACATAAGCATATATCCATTCTTTTTTCTCATACAGTTTATTACAGAATATTGAATAGATTTCCTTGTGTTATACAGTAGGTCCTTGTTAGTTATCTATTTTATATATAGTCATGTTAATTCTGAACTCCTAATTTGTCCCCCCCACCACAGTTTTTCCCTGTGGTAACCATGTTTCATTTTGAAATATGTGAGTTTGTTTCTATTTTATAAATAAGTTCTTTTGTATCATTTTATGTTAGATTCCACATATAAGTAATATCATATGATAATTTTTTTCTCTGACTTGCTTCACTTAGTATGATAATCTCTGGGTCCATCCATGTTGCTGGAAATGGCCTTATTCCATTCTTTTTTATGGCTGAATAATGTTCCATTTTATACCACATATTCTTCAACCATTCATCTGCTGATACACATTTAGACTGCTTCCATGTCTTAGCTATTGTAAACAGTGCTGCAATGAACATTGGGGCTTATGTATTTTTTCAAATTATGGTTTTCTTCAGATATATGTCCACGAGCGGGATTGCTGGATCATATGATAGTCCTATATCTAGTTTTTTTATTTTTTACAGGAACCTCCATATTGTTTGTATATTTTGGAGATTAATCTCTTGTTGGTCACCTCATTTGCAAAGATTTTTCTCCCATTCTGTAGGTTGTCTTTTCATTTTGTTTATGGTTTCCTTTGCTTTGAAAAGGCTTTTAACTTTAATTAGGTCATATTTGTTCATTTTTGTTTTAATTTTCGTTACTCTATAAAGCAAATCAAAAAATATTTGTGATTTATATCAAAGAGTGTTCTGCCTATATTTTCCTCTAGGAAATTTGTCACCTCTTGCTGAAAATTGGTATATCTCTATATATTCTATATCTTGTAGCTTCAGAACTCAACTGTGATGTTGGCTGATGTTTAGGTTGAGACTGCAATGACCAACATCTCTCTTTGTCCACTCCTCTTTTTTTCCTTCCCTTCCTCAGGCGTTGAGCAAGAGAACCTCTAATGAACTTCCTACAGGAAAACCACTCCTCAGTCTCTGGTTCCTGGGGAACCAGACTTGCAACAGAGCTACGAAAAAAATGACATGGGCTAGTGTAATAAAGATCAGATCTCAGGAGGGACTGCTCTAGATAAGGTGGTCAGGTAGGACTCCTCCAAGGAGCTGATACGTGAGCTGATGTGTGAATGATGAGAAAGGGCACAGAAAGATCTGAGGAAGCTGCCTTCCAGACAGAAGGAAGTGTGAAAACCCTGAGGTGAGAATGAGTTGGACATGTTCCAGAAAAAAAAGAAAGACCAGTGTTAACTCAAACGTGGTAAATGAAAAACAGGCTGGTAGAAAAAGATCCCAGATCATGGAATTTGAACTTTATTCTAAACGCAATAAGGAATTATTAACAGTAATTTAAAATATCACTTTGACTTCTGTGTAGTGAATGACTTGCAGGTGTTAAAGTAGAATCAGGAAGAATAGTGAGTTATAAGACCAGCCAGGAAAGAAATGGGGTGTTTTGGGTGGGGGTGGGGATAGTGAAGTGTGGTTGATTTTTGCCATTTAGTTTGGAGGTGAACCTAAAAGAAGTTGTGAAGGTTTACGTGCAGGACAATGAAAAAAGAATAATTAAAGATGGCCCCTAGGATAGGCCTGAGCAGCTGGGGGCACATCACTAACTGGGACCTGAAAGATCAGCAGAGGAGAATGCCTGAAAGAGGAAATCTCAGGCAACCTAAGAATGGGGTACACAGTTCCCAGAGCAAGGGAACAGATTCAAAATTTAGATTACCCAATTAAGCTGTAAATTCAACTTTGTCGATCTTTTCTGACCATTTGTACCTCAGTTTCTTAATTTTCCATTCTTTCCCAGGCAGTTATGAGATTTGGCAGCCCTCAGTCCATAACTGTCCATAAACTGGTTTAAGTTTCTCAGAGATTTTATATTTTTCAGCAGTGTTCCCCTGCCTCCCCACCCGCCCTTGGTGACACTGATTCCATGGTCTGAGGACATTTTGAGCATCAAGGATACAGTCAGACAGACCCAGTTTTGAATTATTTCCTGGCCAATTATTAGTTGTATAATGTTGAGAAAGTTTAAAGCGTCTCAGAGCTTTTAGTTTCTTGTAAAAATAGGAACAATATACCTACTTCATAAAGTTACTGAGAGAGTGAAATGATGTCATGTCTCTAGAGCATAAAGCAAGGAACCCAGCTCCTGACGCACAACAGGGCTCACCAGTTGTAGTCTCTCTCTCATTCTGTTTCAAAAAGGCTGTATACTCACAAATTACACTATAACTTTTAAAAAATCATCATGAAGACCACTGGCTTTCAGAGAATCAACATGTGGGGTTTTGACCATTGCTAAGTAATTTCAATATTCCCATAATGCAGTCATTTGACTTTTGCTGAGCTATATGTTTGAGTCTTATGCACTGAGGGGACGCTTCTTGGCAGGAGTGAGTCACTTTCCTGGGATGAAACCCATCCAATGCCAAGCATCCTCATCTCAGCCTGACTTTACGGTTCTTAGCTCATCTTCTTATCCACACACCTTTTGTGAAGCAAGAAAAATCTCTGTATTATATGGAAAACATCCCTGCTAAACAAAGGGAAGAATTAACAAAAAAAAAAAAAACCCAAATTACTCAAACCAACAAGTGAAGCATGTTGGCGTGGAAGTGAAGAGAAAGTTAAGGAGTTTAAGTAGATGATGCTTATACAGCAAGATGGGAGTTTGGGATGAATTATGGAGTGGGAATACCACACTAGCAGTGGCCTGGATCCATGAGATGAATGCTTTTACCATGTGGTCCATAAGAAAAGAAGGAAAGGCAGTTCACAAACTATTTCAATAAATTTTCCAGACAGAATTCATATTATTTGCTTTATAAAAATGAGTCTACTCCTCTATTTATAGAATTATAAAAGCCTTCGGGGGTCAATTGAAAGTTTTTAATGATAGCTGACTGAACTTTATGGAAGAAATTCTCTGCTATAATGGTATCTGTGATTTGGGGAATTTGTAAATTGTAAAGTGGAAATTATTAACCATTGGGTTGGTAAGCACATTGTAAAAACAGAATTGGCATCTTTAATTCCCTGATTTACAATAAGACCACGGTATCTGTCAAGAGATATTCAACACCATGTACATAAAGATCCATACTACAAAGTACAGGGACAAGTAAGACATGGATTTTTTGAGGAAGGGAAAACACTGGCTCCATGGTGCAAATATAAACCTGGAAGTCTGGAGGATAAATTATCTTGGGGAAAGGATACTGGGATCTATGACTGGCAGCTGGTCATAATATCGGTGCATTTCAACAGCCATAACCCCCTGCTAATCATCCAGAAAGACAAAAAGGATATATCATTTACTATGAGACTGAGGCACTAAGAAATCTGACATATCCTAGAAGTGATCAGCAAATCTCAGCACTTTTGATCTCAGTGAAGTCACTTAACTTTGACCAGATACTCCCTCTGGTAGCTTGGGCTAACCCACTTAAAGATAGATATATTTCCATAAGAAGTAATTTTTATACTCACACCCATAAAAAACAGCAGTCTCATATTTCACAAGGCTCCAATCAGTCTCAACACCATGTTCCTTTTATTTGAACTTTGTAGTCCTTATAGGATGGATGATCCCACATTCCATTCTGCCTGAAGATTCTGAGTTGAATTCTTGGACACACTTGCTGGGTTGCTGAAAGGGCCAGGTTGAGGGGAGTGAACCACAAGATTGATGAAAATTCAATTGGGCACTAATTCCTTTGTATTATCTTATGGAATCCACACTTAAAATGCAGATACTCCAGGGAAGATAATACATTAAAGAGCATTAAAGCGTGAAGTTATCAAGAGAGCTGCCAAGGTCAATTTCCATCCTAACGACTTCCACAGAATGTCATTCACTCTTAGAAGGCTTTTCAAGACTTTTTCAAGAATTGACTTGGAAGTCTTACCAGCCATTTCCTGGTCTCCTGGGAGGAGGTAGGCTATTACCCTAGTGAAATGAGGAGGGAAAATGTGGCATGGCATTCAAGTAGTTTTAGTCAAAGTGAGTGTCTCCCTTGTCCCCTGGCTCTGTTCTATGAGTTTTTTTTTTTTAATTTCACTATTTTTTTTTTAATTAAACTATAGTTGATTTACAGGGTTCTGCTGTACAGCATAGTGACCCAGTCATACATACATGCACATTCTTTTTCTCATACTATCTTCTATCATGTTCTATCCCAAGAGGTTGGATATAGTTCCCGGTGCTGTACAGTAGGACCCCATTGCTTAACCATCCTAAATGTAAGAGTTGCATCTACTAACCCCAAACTCCCCCCCATCCCACTCCTTGCCCCTCCCCCTTGTCCTATGAGTTTTGCATAAGCCATCTTATCAAATCTTTTCCCAATGTCTCTATACTCTTATTGTTACCACCATTTTACAGATGGGAAACTGAGGCTATCGGCGGTTAAGTAGCTGCCATGAGGAGCTGGCAAGTAGCAGATCTTGGAATCAAACTTGACCTATCTCATTCCAAAGCTCATTAACCCCAGAAAAAGACAGGAATCTCACGTAGGAAATTTGGTCCAAGGCATTTGGGTTCTTTCCCTCCACCCAGGTCTGTGTGATTCTGACTTGTACGGAGGCTCTTCAAGAGAAGAAACGAAGAGGATAAAAGGTTAATGTGTTGAGTATTCTGCAACCTATTTTTGAGCAGGACTGGAGTGGTTAAGGAAGCAAGGCTATTTCCTGTGTCCTGTACTGAAGAAGTGCCTCAATTCCTTATTTTCAGAATGTTAAAAAAAATTCTGTGACAAAGCTAAACATAATTTTACCATATGATCTAGCAATTGTGCTCCCAAATAAGTCGAAAACTTATGTCCACATAAAATGCTGCACACATATTTTTATAGCCGCTTTTTTAAAATTGCCAAAATTGGAAGGAACCAAGACGTCCTTCAACAGGTGAATGGATAAACAAAACGTGGGATGTTCAGACAATGGAAAATTATTCAGCAAGAAAAAGAAATGAGCTATCAAGCCCTGAAAAGATGTGGAGGAAACTCAGTGCATACTGCCAGTGAAAAAAAGCTGGTCTGAAAAGCTGCATGTTATATGATCCTAACTCCATGACATTCTGGAAAACAACTACAGACTGACTAGAAATGTCAGAGGCTGCCAGGGGTGCAGTGGAGTTGGTGTGGAGGCGGAGGGAGACAAGCAGTTGGCACACAGGGCATCTTTAGGGCAGGAAAACTATTCTACGTGGTACTGTAATAGGGGATACATGACTCTACATTTGTCAAAACCACAGAACTGTACAACACAGAGACTGAACCTTGCTATAAACTATTATTGATAATGAGTCAGTATTGGTCCATCCATTATACCACACCAATACAAGATGTTAATAATAGGGGAACTGTGGGCAGAAGATGGGGTGTCATCGGAAGTGAGTATTTGGGAACCTTCTGTACTTTCTGTTCAATTTTTCTATAAACCTAAAACTGCTCTAAAAAGTACATCAATTTACAAATCATTCTAAATATAGATAATAATATTATGCTAGAATTACATAGTGTGATAAATATCACCCCAATGGCAATCATATCACAATATAAGTTGTATCAAAGAACATGTTGTACCTCTTAGGTTTATACAGTGTTATGTGCCAAATATATTCAATTAAAATGAATCATGCCAGAACTTTTTCATTCTTCATATGTCCTATATGTCTTCTTAAGGTATAACAGATATAGGCAGAGAGAAAAAAAGGAATAAGAATAGTGCAAAGGAAAGGGAGAGGCACAAAAAAATATGATAGTTATAATAAGCTAAAATAAAATTTGTGCTGGCAGGGGAAGAAAGAGATTAGAAATTTACAGAGCCATCTTTTCTGAATCTTTTCTTTTCTTCCTTTGTTCTTTTTTGGGGTATGGGGTGGGGAGAAGGACTTCAGTGAGAATGTGGGATAAGATGACAGCCTGTAATCATAAAAATAGTCTAGGCCCTTCTCCCAAAGGCAGGCATTTTACTTAGGGCTGACGGCAGGCCATGATGTCTGAAACAGTATATATTTATGAGATGATTAAGTTTGAGGTGGTTAATCTCTAACTTCTGGGTGGTTAGGGAAAAGAGTGTATATAACATGTTGACACTGGAAGAATCATGGTGCTGAACAATTGGGAATCTGCTTTCAACTTGGACTCCAAGTGTAAACAGGGCACAATGGGGTTATTGGAAATCAAGCAGCGATATGAGGCCTCAGAGTGAGTGAGGTGAAGGAGCTTAGAGGAGGTGAGAAGATCTCTCCTAAACAGACTTTTCTTTTCTACGGAGGTGTAACATCGCTACAATGGCATATATTCTTGTAGATTAGATGTTTTTATGCCTTTGTTGCTTTCTTAGTGAGGTTTCTGGAGGGAAAATAGTAATCATTTGCATTTAATCTACATTTTTACTGAAAGTCAGTTTAGTCAGTATTTAAGAATTTAAAGTCAGCTCTTGCTGCCTCTGAAACATAAGTAAGAATTGCTCCCTTTTTCACTGTTGTTCTAATAGCAGATTGATGAATAAAAGTGCCCATATTCAGTATGTCCCTTGAAATGGGAACTAAGAAATGGATCACTGCCAAGGAAATATTTTGGGACTGGCTTTTCTGGTCATATTTCGGATCAAATTCCCACAGAAACATGGCAATATTATAACATAAAACTGCTGTTCTGGGTTTGTTGGCTTGATTATTATAGGAAAGGAACAAAAGAAATATCAGAATATAATCATAATATGTGGTACTTGACTAGGAATGATTATTTTATTCATTTGCTACAAAGGCTAGAAACCTAATTTGAGATTTCAGTAGAACATTCAGATTGTATTTACCAGAAATCCTCCAAGTATGTGAACATATTTTGAATATACCCTACTTACGCTTTTGAGTCTTCATGGAATTATTTCCATATTTTACAGATAAACGTCCCTTGTGTTACAACCAGTCATAGGTGGTGATCCTGGATATTCAAAAAAACAAATTTGTTAAGAAACCTGAAATGAATTTGTAATAGTGCTTTCTTTTTTCCATTTTGCTTTATGTAGCTAGAAAATTAGGCTGCATTTTTTTTTTTTAAATAATGAAATAGGGAGTTCCCATTGTGGCTCAATGGGTTAAGAATCCAACTAGTAACCATGAGGATGTGGGTTCAAACCCTGGCCTTAGATCTGGTATTGCCGTGAGCTGTGGTGTAAGTAGCAGATTCAACCCTGGTGTTGCTGTGGCTGTGGTGTAGGCTGGCAGCTGCAGCTCCAATTCAATCCCTAGCCTGGGAATTTCCATATGCTGAGAGTGTGGCCCTAAAAAAACAGAATGAAATCAAGTCAGCAGTTGAGGGATTTTAGTGACATGTTCCCCAAATGCCATCACCAATGACTTCCACAGCCGAATCTTAGATAACTGCTTCATTAGCCTCCATCATTATGAATAAAGATTTCTTTAGCCTCAATAGTTGATAGTCTGCTACTGCCAGATTTTGATGCTGTTGTGATCAGTATTACATGGCCAGAAAAAGTTCGAGATGGGAGAAAAATAGGAGGAAGTATGCTTGAGCCTAGCAAAGTAATGGGGTAGATATAAAACTCCTCCAAGGAGACTTCAGAATTATTTTGAGAGTTTTCAGACTATCCAAATACACGGAGCATTTCAAGGTGGGGAATGTGGAGAGGAGCTGAATGGAAGTTACTTCAGAGCTGTGAGGCTGTAAATGCAGGAGTTGGGAGTGAGGAAAGGGAATGGAGGGAGTTAGGATTAAGTAGAAGAAGGAGACATATGAAGTGTGTTGACCTGGGTGGGGAAGAGCCTATACACCAAGTGTCTTGAGTGTTGTGTAGGTCTTGTGAGCTTTTAGTCAATGGCAGCTGACGCTGTAGCAGAAAAACTGACAAAGTGCTATAGAATTTAGACTCTGGAGCTGATATAATATTTATAAAGCTGTGACGCATGTGAAGGAATCCCTAAGCTATTCCACTTTACAAAAGCACAATAGAAACAGGCAGTTTCAGCTTCAATATAGTTCTCAAAAATATTTGAGGAGGCCCAAGTATGTGACCCAAAGCATATTTTAGTAAAGTCTTTTCTAACCTCTAGCACCCAGTTCCCAGATGGTTTTGTGTGCTATATAGACTCATCTCTCTTTATTGAGCAAATTGCCTAATAAATGAGACTAGAACCTGGTTTCCTATGTTATTAGCAGGTTTTTGAGAAAGGCATTGGTTATAGATAAATATTGTTCATGCAGCTTCTAGATTATAGAAGGCTTTCTGCTCGACATTCTTTCCTTTGCATCTAACCAAGCTTGAGGGAAAACTGAGTCACCCAATGCTTCTTGGCCTTTCCACAAATAGTCAAATTCAATTGGTTGCCTGCATCTTTGTGATAGAAGCTTTGCTGGAGTGATGACAGTTGTTACTGAGAGGACTGTGATGCCCCGAGTCCTTCTCCTTGAGTTATTATCAGTCCATGGGCGACAGTGGGTGGGAGCTTAAAGACGAAAAATGCTTAGGCACATTAATACATACACAATTAATCAGTAACAAGGACCTACTAAATAGCTTGGGGTAACCTATTCAATACTATATGATAATCTATATGGGGAAAGAATCTGAAAAAGAATGGATATATATGTACATGCATGATCGGTTTACTTTGGTGTACACCTGAAACTAACACAACTTTGTCCAATAAAATTTATTTTTAAAAAGGAAGAAAAATGCTTTTCTGAAGGAGTCACAAATCCCTGTCATGTATGCCCATGTGGATACTAATCCAATGGGGAGAAAAATGACCATTTGCTTACTAGTGCTAATTAAATGATTAAACTATATACCCAAAGTATATGATTAGAAAAATTCCTATAAATGTCAATACATCTGAAACAAAACAAATGATTTAGTAATTCAGTCTAAGGGAATTTTATCCTCGATAAGTTACAATGGTGAGAAAAATTCAAATTTACTTATCCACAACATTTTTATATTAAAGAATATTTGCTTAAACCCAATCCCATAAAGTCATATATGATTATAAAATACGGCTGAAAAGTCTACATCAAAAATTATTGTTTTAATTTTTCACATTTGAGAAATACTAGAGTAGGTTTATGACCCTTTATAAAATCAACTCAGAAGAATAAATATTCAGTAAGCACATATGATGTGCCAAGCTTTGCTTTAAGTCCCACGGGAGGAACAAAGAAGTTCCTGTCTCCTTAAAACCTAGTATAAGAAAATTGCTGAGCTGTGAAATTTTAAATAATAACATAAGCTATAAGTAATACTTTCAGAGAGTAATGGAGAAGCACGTACAAGGCCAACTGTGAATATGAGTCAGATATGAAAAGTCCTTTGGGAATCAGTAGTTCAGCTATTTGGCTAAAGAATGGAGTTTCTGAAAATGGTAGAGGAGACAGATCTAGAAGGATACATTCTATTAAAATGATGGGCCTTAGATGCCAGGCTAACGTTTGAGAACCCGATTTTATAGGGAAACCATTGAATAATTTTAATTCTAACCTTAAGTGGAGAAGTAGCAAAATCAGAGGAGCATATTGGAGAGGTGACTCTTCCAGCCGTGTGCAGACAGGGTGGAGAAACTTCAGACACTGAGATTGTTTAAAAGGTTCTGCCAGAAAGGAAGAGTGAAATCTGTCAGGCTTCTTGTCCTTGATAACTGGAATTTATTACATTGCCCCCATCATGGGGACATCTACAAAGGATGGGATTTAGGGATGACAACTTCTGTCTTCTCTATTCAAATAAAATAAGCTTAAACCTCGCCCCTAAAGACATTGCAAAGGGACAAACCATCATGTTAAATCAAATGCCACCGTAAGTGATACAATACAAAAAAATAAAAATGAAAAGGTACTGCCAATTCCCAGATTGTTCAGGTCCTCCAGTGAAAATGGGATGGATCGACCACCACCCTAAATTTAGTTCAGGTGTCTAGACTGATGATGTCACACACACCAAGAGAGCCTGAGAAGGTTTATTACTCACATAATGATGCTTTTAAGGGAGAGCAGGGCAATCTCCTAAGCAGGTCCAAAGATTTGAGAGAGCAGGAAAGGGCAACTGGCTTGGCTTTTCACTGGTGGTTGGAGTGTAGGGATGGAGGGAGCGCCCCCTCACATGTGCTGAGGCTTGTGTGACCTGAATTTCCTGCTGGAACCAAAGAAGGGAGCACTCGGGCTTTTTATCAGCTGGCCCAGATGTGGGTAGATGGAGAAGGGGAATGATGTGGCTGAGAAATTGTCAGCAGACATCTAAGATGGAGTCGGGGGAGCTCCCGTTGTGGCTCAGCAGTAACGAACCCAACTAGTATCCATGGGGATGTGGGTTCGATCCCTGGCCTTGCCCAGTGGGTTAAGGATCTGGCATTGCCATGAGCTGTGGTGTAGGTCGCACATGTGGCTCGGATTGGGCATTGCTGTGGCTGGGGCGTAAGCCTGCAGCTGCAGCTCCAATTTGACCCTTAGCCTGGGAATTTCCATATGCTGTGGGTGCGGCCCTAAAAAGACAAATAAAATAAAATAATAAAAAAAAATGGAGTTGGATTCTTTATAACACAAATATAGGGTGTAAAGAAGGATGAAATGCCAAATAACAGTGCTCTGTCAATATATACACGAGCTCTAAGCCTTCCATCTGACAGAACCTGCATTGTGGGAGGCAGGTCTCTAGAAAAATGGATTTCCGTAAGTGTGTGGTTATGTAACATTCAATTTACAGGCCTATTGAGGGCCTTCGGAATGTCAAAGAGAAGGTCTCTAAGGCTTTAAAATAAACATCCAAGGAACTCTTGACCTTTTGTTCGCTGCATTTCTTTTTAAAAAAAAAATCTAATATATCGCTTATGTTTTGGAGAAAGCTTTGTTTGAAAGCTCAGTGGAGCTCAATAGAGACTGTTTTCATCTGGGGTCAAAGTTGTAGATTCTGCTGTTCAGTAAATCAGTCCGTTTTGGTCTGAGCACCAGGGACATGCTGTCAATCTTAACAAACGGTAATAATTACCTAGGAAACTTGTTTAAAGTGGCCGTTTCAGCCCTCGACCCCAGGGTTTCTGGATGAGAGGACTTGCATGCATCTCGGGAATGTGCCTGATGACAAGGGATCCTGATACTGGGGTTTATAGGCCTTACTCGAGAACCATCACCCCAAGTGTACTTAGCACTGCACCAGGAAATACAGAGGCTGCAGGCAAAGTCTAACACAGGCATGATCAACAAGAAATTGACTGCCTTGCTGGCTTTTCCCCTGCTTAACCGATCTTTAACGTCTGTACCTAGGAAATTTGTAAAAGCAAAAATAATGGTGCAACGGAAACAAATCCTACTAGGAACCATGAAGTTGCGGGTTCTATCCCTGGTCTCGCTCAGGGGGTTGAGGATCCAATGTTGCCCTGAACTGTGGTGTAGGTCGCAGATGTGGCTCAGATCCTGCGTTGCTGTGGCTGTGGCGAAAGCCGGCAGCTACAGCTCCTGTTAGACCCCTAGCCTGGGAATCTCCATATGCCACGGGTGTGGCCATAAAAGGACAAAAAGACAAAAATAAAAAATAAAAGCCAGGGGGTTCCCATCGTGGCTCAGTGGTTAACAAATCTGACTAGGAACCATGAGGTTGCGGGTTCGATCCCTGGCCTTGCTTAATGGGTTAAGGATCCGGTGTTGCCGTGAGCTGTGGTGTAGGTCGCAGACGCGGCTTGGATCTACATTGCTGTGACTGTGGCGTAGGCCAGCAGCAACAGCTCCGATTAGACCCCTAGCCTGGGAACCTCCATATGCTGCGGGTGTGGCCCTAGATAAGGGAAAAAGACCAAAAAAAAAAAAAGACAAATAAAATAAAAGCCAGAACTACGGTTCTCTTTAGTAACTGTTGAAGAGTTAGCAGTGCTTGAGTGCCTACTATGAGAAAAGGTTCTATATCCTTTTTCTAATTTGACCTTCACACGTCAAATAATTATCACACTGCAGTTTGGAAAACTGAGGCTCAGTAAGATTGACCGGCCTAGGTCATACACCACTAAGTGGTAAAGCCAGGTTTCCCACTGAGTTTTGTCTACATCAGCCTTGTGTTATTAACCATGACAGTCTATGTACTGTCAGGAGTCTGGTTCTAGCTTTGTTGCCTCATATAAGTGATGATGGTGGGACCCATGGCACTCGGAGCAGTGGGGAAATTAGGCAATTGCCTGCTTAGTTTTCTCATCTGTTGACAAAAGAATAAGAGATGCTCGTTTGATATCATAAGGGTCTCTGTCTCCAAGGGTAGAACCTTCCTCATTGACTGGCCCCTAAGCCCTCCACTAGTTTGTTGTATTTTTTTTAGATTTTACATATAAGTGAGATTATACAATATTTGTCCTTTCCGACTTATTTCATTTAATACAATGCCCTTAGAGTCCATCTTCTTTGAGGCATTACTGCATTACCGTATCTTGTCTCTTCAACTACAACACCATGTTGACATTCATTTCCTCTCTCCCTCTCCGTTTTCTTCTATCAGACCCTAAGCTCCTTTCAGAAGTTATTGTTAGTAGTTTAACCTTATGATTGGCCTGTGATATTGAGAGTATGAACTCATACCAACTTCACATATGGTTTATGTATGAAATGTAAGGTTTTTCTTTCATTTAGGCCACACCTACAGCACTTGGAAATTCCTGGGCCAGGGGCTGAACCTGTGCCACAGCCACAACCCAAGCTGCTGCAGTGACCTCTCCAGATCCTTAACCCGCTGTGCTACAGGGGAATTCCAGGATGTGTTTTATAAAAGAGGACGATATTTTTATTTGTGTATACCTTGCCTCAAGTCAAGAGTCGTTGAAAACTTTCAGTGGAAGCAAATGATCTGAAGTTAACCATATCTTTTCAATATAATCCTAATACTTTAGCACTCTCAAAAGGACACATATGGGTGACAGCCTACTCCCCTCCCACCCACTTTAAGAGTCACTTTTATAGGCACTAGGAGGGCTAATGCAAGCGTACTGCTAACCTCATTTTTGTTGTGCTGTGGAGGCGTGGGAACAGACACAGGGAGTATTCATTCCGATTTTGACACTGGACAGAACCTTCTGGAAGAATCTGAGCAGCAGGAGCTCTTACAGATAAAGGCTTCAAGAAACACAGAGAATGGTCACAAGAATGTCAAGAACTTACAGTACTAGAATTAATCTCTGAATTTCACGATTGCTCATATAATTATAGATTGAAACGCAAATTTAGAGCTGGAAGGGACTGTCATATACACTTAAAAAGGATCTCTAACCCATCAATCATTATGAATTACTGGCTGACCTTGTTGATGGGTTCCTTCAATGTTCCTCTCACCTCATTTTCCTGGCACTGCCAGCGGGGAAGCAAGCAGTGAATTAGAGGCTGGGAGGGTAGAGAGATGCAGCTGCCTGCTTTGTCCATGCCTGGGGGGTTTAACCAAAAGATAAAAACATTGGACACATAAGGACAGCCCATCCCCATTCTTAAGGTCATGTGTTCACGTTCTTTATCCTTTGTTTCATTCCACAAATTATTTGAGGTTGTATCTGAAACTGTATATCCAATGCTATAGCATAACTTAAGGAAAAATAAGGAAAAGAAAATAAAACCAGAGACAAGATTAACACACAAAAATACTTGATACATTCCCTGAAGGGAGTTCCAGATTTGGCACAGAGCTTCCTAGCTGCCAAACAAAATGAAACATAATTGATTACAATGTTAAGAGTGTCTACAATGAAAGCAAGCCCCCTTTTTCAGAGATGCACAGCTCTGCCTGATATTGAGACCTGAAAGAAACATCTCCTGCGATTTCTCACGGAGATCAATATCCTCAACAATAATTTCTGTGATAAATAAAATGGCAAGTGTAGAGTGACTTCCTCTTCTTACCTCCTATATGCAAGTCAACGAGGCACAATGCCAAAGCATTGCCAGTATACCGGGGTCATGTTTTTTTCCTCCTCAGCTCCTTTAGATTCAAAAGGAAGGAGTGGACCTTTATGGTCTTATGGTAGTCTTCCTTCAATGGTATTTCTTAAAACTAAGCTTTTTATTTTAAAAATCTTCCACAAAGATCTTCACATTGTCTGCTTAGAACCCAGTCTCCAGGTCACTCATAAATCAAAGTTCCCTACATATATTTTTAAGAACAAACTGAGAAAAGGGCAAGTTGGACTTCTCCTTATGAACATTTTATGAATAATAAGAGGTCTAACTAGGGCATGTGACTGTCTCAGTACCAGCTGCTCCTTTACACAGGCGTTGGTAAGGATGTACCCTTAGGCAGAGCCATGTTTTTTCCCCCAGAAAGTAATTAATTGTTTAACTTGAACACATAGACAATTCACGTCTAGAAGCATTGTGTTAATACATGTTCACAAAATTTTCAGACTGGAAAATGTTGATACTAAGTGATATGTATCACCTAAAGTATCCATTAAAAAAAAAAAGACCTTAAAGACAAACTCTAACATAAAAAACTAATGTGAAATACTGTTTAACAGAGATTAATTAAAATTTAGAGTCTTGGGGAATTCCTATTATGGTGTAATGGGATCAGTGGTGTTTCTGGAATGCTGGGACACAGGTTCGATACATGGCCTGGGACAGTGTGTTTAAGATCCGGCATTGCCACAGCCGTGGCATAGGTCACCACTGTGGCTTGGATCTGATCCCTAGCCTGGGAACTCCATATGCCGTGGGGAGGCCAAAAAAGAAAAAAAGAATTAAGAGTCTTAAACTCAAAATGACAGGATTCTAGAATGGTTGATAATTCATTTGATCATTCTGTTTATAGGAATAGCTATCTAGGTTATGACACCAAACTATGTCATCAGTTTCTAGCTATGATGGAATACCTGTGTTCCTGTTGGAAAAAAAAAAAAAAGAGCCATTAAAAAAAAAATCTTGTTACAGCCCTGCCAAAGCCATTAGGACCAAAGGGGCTAAGAAAAGGGAGTATCAGAGAAGTGAACTGATTTGTATCAGCCTTTATCCTTGGGCATTTTCTGATTCTTGGTCTAGAGCAAGAGATGAGAATCTGGGCAGAGGACTGCTAGGAGGTAGATGATTAAACAACTAAAAATATTAACTGATGGTGGGTACTTAAATGTAGAGAGATAATTAAAGGAAGAAAAGGTAAGACAGAGGCATATAAAAGTCATTAATTACACATCAATGTCCAGCCACTGAACTGACATGTGGGCCTGGCCAGGGGCAGAAAAGTCAATCTCTCCTTCCCAGAGGTGAGCCCCAAGGGACTGTGACCTCTGCACCCCAAAGCACTCAGTACCTGGAGCTGGGGTGTGTGAGAGGCTCAGCCCCACAGTCACCTGTGGTCCTGCCAACCCAAAATGCCACCCTGGAGTGCACATCCTGTCCCAAGACCTCCTGGAGCACATTAGCTTGACTCTACCCGCTCTTGTGCCTAGGTGAGGCAGAAGGGCCGGAGGGCAGCAGCACCCCTGGGAAGGGGCAAGAAGAGGAGGCTGGGCAAGTTCTGAGGCACCAGGGAGTGGGAAAGTGCATGGTTGAGAGCTTCTTTGAGGCAGGGGTGGTTGAAATGGACCCTACTGTGGGCCAAGCCTCCAAGACACCAGCACTTGCTCCACTGGCACACTAGCCTTCATTTGAAAAGCATAAATCAAAGATAAAATCAAGGTTTTCATCAACATGGATGGAACTAGAGACTCTCATGCTAAGTGAAGTAAGTCAGAAAGAGAAAGACAAATAACATATGATATCACTTATATCTGGAATCTAATATACAGCACAAATGAACCTTTCCACAGTAACAGACTTGTGGTTGCCAAGGGGGAGGGGGAGGGAGTGGGGTGGACTGGGAACCTAGGGTTAATAGATACATACTATTGCCTTTGGAATGGATAAGCAAAGAAATCCTGCTGTATAGCACTGGGAACTATACCTAGTCACTTATGATGCAGTATGATGAGGATAATGTGAGAAAAAGAAAGTATACATGTATGTGTGACTGGGTCACTTTGCTGAACAGTAGAAAACTGACAGAACATTGTAAACCAAGTATAATGGAAAAAATAAAAATCATTAAAAAAAAGGAATTTCAGGACAACGGCATTAACCCAATGCCCAAGACCCTTGATCTTGGGGTTCTGTGAGACTGCACTGTAGCATCCTCATAAAGTTGGCCTTGTTGGGAACATTGTGTTCAAGGTTATGGAGCCCAGTCATCATCTGCTACTTGGGTCCTCTTCCTATGCCAAGTTCTTTCCTGTTGCAGCTTTTGGTTTTTGATGTTTTAATCTTCACCTTAAAATACATCATTCTTTTTATTACTAGTAATTAGCATTAACAGTTCCCCAGGTCTGAAATCTTCCACAGAAAAAGCTGAAAGAATGTACTGCTAATTTCAGGGATAGTGCATCAACATTCTTAATTTAAATAAACAAAAATACAGTTTCACTGATTTTAACTGGGTTTGGTTAAATTTTGTCTGATCCCCCATCCTTTGTTATTTTGATTATCAAAGGCACTATTTAATTCTCCAGGGGACCTCTTCTGACATACTAGTTTTCATGGTTGATTTTAAGTGGAAAATTAGAATATCACACTGGTTTGCAAATCTGGATATAACAAATGAGCATATTGTAAGTTGAAGTTCTACTTGGAAAATACACTTCAAATTCCCAAAGAGGTGGATATGATTTTTTTTTAGTTGGTTTATGTTGTTTTCAAGTTTTCTGATAAGCAGTAGAGCCCAAAGCCAAATAATCCTACTAAAAACATTTTGAGCTAAGACTGACTAAATCCCATAAAGCCCTTTTTCTAGAAACTTGTATGAAATTCTCATTGGGCAACCAAAACAGGATCCTGAAATTATAACTTCTCATGGCACAGCTGACACACCTTGTTTCCTGGCTGCAATGAAAAATATAATCTTAACACGTATCCAATTCCTCTTAAAATACGCTCTGACTCATCTCCCAAACTCCAGGGTCTATGTTCCTGGTGTAAATGTGGTATTTAAATATCACATTTTATTGAGGCCTCAGGGGTTGTGAGCTTGGTTGGTGGGGAGCCATACTTCTAATCTGCAATCTCCGTTTGTTTTCCTTATCTTTCTCTGAGATTTCTGGTTCAGTCAACAAAGTGGGGTTGGAAGCATTGGTGAAGAATTCAGAGGCCTTTGAGGAGGGGATGGGCCCTTTGAGGGCCAGCAAGACTGTTCATGAAGCATGGACAACTGGATGGGGTGATGTTCTGAGTGCCTAATTGGATCTAGAAGTCATTTCCTGAGGCCCCTGACTTCTCTCGCTCAAACCTCCAAAGAATATTTTGTTTTACTGTTAAGTGCATGGGAAGGGGTGGTGATAACTAAAATGATGTGGTACTGGAAGGTCATGAGGACAGGAAGAGAAAGAATTTCTAGAAGCTTGGCCGATATGCTCAAATTCAGTATAATGCTGCTGAAGGTTATATTGGCTTAGGATAATTGATCAGTAAATATTTTGGTAGCTTGAAAATGCCCACGGGAATTGATATATTATACCACAAATGAACCACCTCCTACCCCTCCCCTCCTACCCCCAGCCCTAGATTTGGTTTACTAATACTACCATGTCTGATTTTAAGATTATACTACATTTTAGAAACGTTCTCTGGCTTCCTCTGATTGCCTGTGGCTGTGATGTTCTGAGACCTTTATCTCCATTTATCACTGTTATTTATGTATCTGCCTTAATTCCTGGCCACATGAGCCATAATGTTTTTTTTTCTTTTTTGCCTTTTTGCCTTATCTAGGCCACACCCACGGCATATGGAGGTTCCCAGGCTAGGGGTCTAACAGGAGCTGTAGCCACCGGCTTATGCCACAGCCACAGCAATGTGGGATCTGAGCCGCATCTGTGAACTACACCACACCTCACGGCAGCGCAGGATCCTTAACCCCCTGAGCGAGGCCAGGGATCGAACCCACAACCTTATGGTTCCTAGTTGGATTCGTTAACCACTGAGCCACGACGGGAACTCCGCATATGAGCCATACTGTTTGGCATGTTTAACAAATGTCACTTGAATCAATGCACCCATAAAATACATTATTTTTCAGGCTCACTTTAAAACTAAGAAAAGAGAAATATTTACTAGCAGGGATTTTTTTTTTTTGAATCCTCTATCCATGTATGTAGCATTTAGTGAGCTCCGATCATGTAACAATCTACTAGGCCTGGGCTTTATCACATAGTAAAGTATATTTCCTTTCTTCAATAAGCTCACAGATTTTTGAGGAAGACGTATATAAAAAAAATCACACTACACTGAGATCTATATATTATTAATGTATATTAATATATTAATGTATTAATATATATTATTATTAATAAAATATGAATAAAGAAAGCCATGTTTAATTTTAAGAATGAGTATGTTAGTGTGTGTGTTTTTATAAGGAGTGTGTTAAGAATCACTTGTAATAACACAAAACTTGAAAGAAACAATATAAGTATCAACCAGTAAGGGACTAGTTAATCAAATCTGAACTACCACAAAATGAATAGTATGCATCTACTAAAATTAGTTGGAGTTATGTCTGCTGATATGGAAAGCATACTGAAGACCTAATTTTCAAAGGAAAGAAGAGCCCAATGAAAAGTTGCATGTATATAATAACTCTTTTTTTATTAAAAGGATATATATATGTATTTACATATAAGAATGCTATTATATGCCTACAACATTTTTTTTTTAAGGAAATACAAGGTGGTTATCTTTCAAAGAGATTGTGAAGAGGTCAATTTTTTTAGCTTTTAGTTTTGATATTTATGTATTTCAATTCTCTATTATAAATTTCAGTGGAGGCCTTGGGAGACTTTAATTTCATAATTTTATGTAATAAATAACTCTTGTCACATGGAGATTTTTAACCCCTAAGAGTGATGTGAGTCAATCTACATTTTTGGAAGATAGCATATGGGATTGAAAATTATAGGTGGCACTGATGAGAGGGAGACTAAGTTTATGAATCAATTACCTCTTGGTCTTTATTTATATAAAGAAAATGTTCCTCTACCTAGTTTTGGGTGGAAATACCTTGCACTGGAAGTTCCTAGGGTGCAGTACTCAAGTCTATGTGGCTATAAGTTTGTAGACAGGCAGTCAGACAATTCAGTCCCCTTTCTTTCCTCTCTACTAGCATCCTCATCTTGTATTCTGGCACCCACTAAGTGTTCACAGGTATCTTGGAAAGAGGGAAATTCAGTCTCTTTCTGAGTCACATGGGTGGACCAACAGTGATGCTAGGAAGGAAGCTCCCAACAGAGGTTGACCTTGCTGGAAAGACAGAGAAGGACATTCCTGGCTCCTAGGGTAGTCAAGAGTGTCTGCATGCAATTTAGAAGTTGGTATTGAAGGTAACTTTGGTTGTACTCAGTGGCAGTGATTTCCAGCTAATGGCCCAGGGCTCTTTGAGTTATCATGATTTCAGTCCCTTCGCCCAGTGACTTTCATAGGGTGGTAACTTCCAGGGCAGGTTCAGATGAAAATCACTATGTGAATGTAAGGTGGGTGGGAATTTAATGGGGGTACCAATCATTGGATCTGAAATATCTCATGCTGGGTGAGGTGACTCAGAAATCCTCCAGCAGAAGAGGCAGGAAGGGAGGTTATGCATTCTTTCTATCTTGATTTGACTATAGATGTTGTCTACTCTTTTTGGAAAACACTGCATGCTGTCCAGGAACATGGCAGGGGGGGCAGAGACCTATCCTAACCTCAAAAAAGCTTTTGGGGGAAGGCTACGTCCTGCCCCCTTGCTCAAATAGACAATTTTGCCTATAATAAATCTGAGGCCCACATTGACACCACTTATAGAAATTATTTCTTTCATTATATACCTAGCCAGGCCCTAAGACCAGCTTTCCCAGGATGGATGGGTCAAGAACATTTCTAGTGTGTGTCACATCACAGAAATTAAACATCTATCCCTTTTTCTGTTTCTAACTTAAACCCAGTCTACTGGCCCCATTTCTTTCTACCTTTGTGGTAACTTTATTTTGGACTTTTGTTATCCCCTCTGCCACTTAACTTGATCAGTAACACCCTAAAAAGATCTTTCCAATTCATTCATTATTTCTTTTATTCATGAGTTTATCTTTTCAACAAGAGCTGTGTTTGTTGAGTGCTCATGTGGGCCAGGCACTGTGTGAGATGTGTCGTTTGATGAACAAAGAGAGCCATGGTCTTTGTCCTTATGTTGCTTAAAGCCTAGAGGAGGACTGAAATATGAAACAAAGAATAACACTAAAACGCAAAGTCACAACTATGAGAAGGCAATGATGGAGTGGTACAAGGTGAGATTACATAAAAGGAGAATCATCTAGTGAGGAAGGGCAGAGAAGGCTTTGCTGGGGAAGTGGCTTGGTTGATATATATATATATATACATATATATATATGTGTGTGTGTGTATGTATGTGTGTATATATATATATATATATATATATATATATATATATATTTCTTTTTTTTTCCAGAAAACCCTGACTTTTGGTCAAGTTGGTCAACTTCCCTACCAGGTTAAACAACATTTCCTAAGTCACTCTAAAAGAAACAGAAGAGAAATAAAGGAGTCCTGTTATACCATGGTTCTAGGTCAAAGGTTCTTACTCTGCCATATTTACAGAACTGAGGCTATTCGAGTGACTCTGAAGGGCAAAAATACTAAAGAAAGCAAGCAGAAGTACCCTGCCCCATTTATTAAAATGTCGCTTAATATTGATATAATAATACTGAAGGGTATAGTTCCTTCCTGACGCCTGAATCTGTGGGGTTAAAAAGCCACTCTCCACGTACTTTGGGCACTTTTCCCCTCTGACTATTCTGTTCTATAACCAAGTTATTAAAGTCTGTTTCCAATCACTTTCCCAATTGTTCAAGGTCCTTCTGGATTTTTATCAGTGTTCTTTTTTTTTTTTTCCTCTCCTCACAAAAGAGACCTGCTTTAAGTCGTCTCTGACTAAAACAAATTCAGCTATTTAATTATCATGCTGAAGGACTTTGAGAGGTAAAAACAGTTGTTAGGGAACACATTCTGCTTTCCGGAATCCCAGGATGGAATTTCCAGCCATAAGCAAGGGTGCTAGTTAGCATTTCTTGATGGAGAGTCTGACGAACAAGCTCGGTTCTCAGGAACCAGGAGTGCCCGTTGCCTGGAGCTAGCTATTAGCAGTAGTGGAACTGAGCCGCTCCGGTGATGTACTGCAGACTTTGCTTTAGATATCCCCCAGCTAAGAGAAGACCCATGAGTCAGAATTTTAGGAACTGCAAGGCAGCCACCTTGATTTTCTGGGAAATTTGTCTGGCTTACGAATCATAAAAATAAATGCTTTCTATTTTGAAAGAGACATGGGGATATCCAAGCACTGAGAGACTGAAACGGATACAAACACACATATATATACTACTTATTCACCCAAGAGATCTGAAAACATGATGGCTTCCAGGAAATGGATGAAAGGGATTGCAGTTAGTCTGAAGCATTTAAGTCATTAGATGCTGTACCAGTCACAATGCAGTGGACTCCCAAATTAAGCAGGATTGATTGGTAGTAAAATAACAAATTGAGCAATATCTGGAAATGTTCAACTGTTAAGAAACTGACTAACCCTAACATGTAGGAGTCATTAAAATAATTCCAAAATAATAAAGCTCATTAATGTTGAAGACAGGAGAGAGACAATTCAATTGTATTTATATAAAATTCATAGAATTTGTACTTCAAATGATGTATTTATTTCTTCACAACCATTTTACCCTGTGAGCATCATTACATCCTCCTTTTTTATAGGGGGATATGAGTTTCTTTCTCATTTCTGATTACAAACAGTTTTTTTTGCTTCTTAGGGCCATATCTGTGGCATACGGGGTCGAATCAGAGCTACAGCTGACAGCCTACACCATAGTCACAGCAACACGGGATCCGAGCCGCATCTGCAACCTCCACCACAGCTCACGGCAACACCAGATCCCCCACCCATTAAGCGAGGCCATGGATCGAACCTGTGTCCTCATCAATACTAGCTCACTGTGCCACAACGGCAACTCCCATAAACAAGAAAATTTATCATGAATAATTCAAAGAGAGGAGAGATATTAAGCTGAAAGGGAAATCCCAACTGAGATAGGTATTGGTAAGAATTTTGTCTGCATCCTTGCAGACATGTCTATGTGTATAGACACTGTGTATCTAAATCTACTATGTATAGTAGATACCGGTGTAATAATTTTGCATTTGTACAAGGTGGAGACATTGTGGTACTTACATAATCTTTTCTTCCTACTCTCTGGGAAGGAAATTTTTTTCACTTAGCATTTTCTTCTCTTCCTAACTTATTATTCAGATTATGGTAATGACTGAAGAGAAAGAACCAAAGGAAGGAGAAAGAGGGGCAGGAAAAGAAGGGGTTCCAGTTTGAGACTGGAAAAGCTGTTGGCAGGAGAGAGCCTTCAGGAGGGAGCTGTTACAGTGTGAAAGAGAACAGGATGAGAAGGTGGGGGTGCAGAAGATATTTTCTGATACTGCTGTAGTTTAGGAATTGCATGTTCTTTAATTTTTCTGAAAGTTGAGAGCAAAGGAATTGTTTGGCAAAGGTTTTTGCTAGCTGGGCTGTTTCTGTGAAGGTCAGGGTGTTGCGACTAGATCATAGGGGATCTGGAATTTCTTTGATTTATATACAAATAGGATTATATCAACTATGCTGCTTCATAATTTCTTTTCTCTCAAAAATATGTCCTGGCGCGTCTTCTCAAGTCAAAAAATATAAATCGGCATGATTCTCTTTAGTGGATGGACAGATTCTCTGGTGGGAATACACCGTGTCTTTATAAATGTTGGTGGATGTTTAGGTTTTTTCTCTTTCTTTGTTTGTCTTTTTAGGGCCGCACCCACGGCATATGGAGGTTCCCATGGCTAGGGGCCGAATTGGAGCTGTAGCCGCCGGCCTACACCACAGCCACAGCAATATCAGATCCAAGCTGCATCTGCGACCTACACCACAGCTCACAGCAACGCTGGATCCTTAGCCCACTGAGCAAGGCCAGGGATTCAACCTGCAGCCTCATAAATGCTTGTCAGATTCGTTCCTGCTGAGCTACAATGGGAACTCCTTTTTTCCCATTTTTTTATTTTTTATTTTTTGCTTTTTAGAGCCATACCTGCGGCATATGGTAGTTCCCAGGCTAGGGGCCGAATTGGAGCTGTAGCTCCCGGCCTACACCACAGCCACATAATGCCAGATCTGAGCTGCATCTGTGACGTACACCACAGCTCATGGCAATGCCAGATCCTTAATCCACTGAGCCCAGGGATCCTGAACTCAGGGATCAAACCCGCATTATCATGGATACTGGCTGGGTTTGTTACCTGCTAAGCCACAACAGGAACTCCCTGTTTAGGTTGTTTCTAATGGTGATGAACAACTTTGTGTATCTTTGTATGTTCATGTGACTACTGCATTGGAAGGACTCTTTATCGGTTATAACAATTTATATTTTAAATTTTATTAGTTAATGCCAACAAAAAGTTATGCTACTTTATATCCTCACTGAGTATAAAAGTCTCATAAGCACACAGACTCATTCTTATCATCTTATTTTGGGAGAAGGATGATCACAATTTAGATAACATATCTGAAGCCTACCTACATCAGAAGAGCTAAAATCCAGGGAGTTCTAAGGTGTTAGAACTGAGTAGTTCCGGGCTAGTGGCCTCTCTCAAGAGGTCTTATGCCTGGAAGAGCCAAATGACAGCTATGTCTGTTAGGCCACACGGAAATTAACGCCGCCGTGGAGGAAAAGGAAGATTCTGAAAAATGGCAAATGAAGTTATTTTCGGTTCAACTCATCCCTGTACCCAGGGCACACACACCATGGTGCTGAGATAATGTGTACATAAGCACTTGGTATGTGGCTAAAGACTGAGGTACCACTTGGGAAAACAATTGTCTCCTTTGTCTGCACAGTTAGGATTGTGTGTGTTTAGCTAATTTAAGAATTATAAGCAGTGTGGTTTGACCTTGCATCACGGTGTCATTTTTATCTTCTGCAACCTGATAGCCAAATTCCCAATAAATAAAGCATTTATTACCAAAAGTGCTGACAGGGTCATTGCCAACCTGGACCACATTTACTTGTGATACCCTGATGTTTCAAAGCCAGAAGGCCCGATTCTGTTATGTCTTGTAGCAAATGGACCATAGACAGTACATTCCTCTGTCCATTCACGTCCCCAGGTTCCCTCTGACCTTGCCGCAGGAGGATTGTTGATTCTATGCTTATATTTATGCTCATTTTGTCTTTAGAAAAGTGGGTCTAGACAGCCCTCTCTGAGTTTATTTTATCAGCTCAGGCCCTGCTGGGCTCTGAAGGATTTCAGGCACCAGAACAGCTGTGTTTAACCTTGTCTGTTAGTCCCTACCCAAAAAAACCATCCGAATTGGCAATACTTCTGAAAACACAAGTGAGACTAAATTACAAATGGAGAAAGCGCTGGAGTTCAAATAAACTGTCACCAGACAAAAGCTATCTCCTTCCTTATTCTTTTTTCCGTAAGAAAAACAGGGAACTAGATCTGATCTTACTCTTAGGTGAGATTTATTGTTCTTTTTAAAAGTACTTAGCTCAGAATTTCTGATCAGCAGTGAGAAGGGAGGGGGGCGCAGTTAAGCTGTCTGCTTATAATAATAAAGATTCAAATCTAATTTCTGCAGTTCTGCCTTTAGTATCTTCATTTTGAACTGGAATAGCACAGAAAAAGTGGACTGAGGACCTCGTAACAGGAGCACATCTTGGGGGGGGGGGTTACTGGGATCTTCTGGAGATTAAATTTTCAGAATACTTAAATTCACAGAAAAGCAAACGAAACTCTTACCTCTCTGGTCATTCTTTTGTGAGGCCAGGACAACCTGTAAGGTTGGGAAACCTAGATGAGAGGAGAAGATGATTTCTGTTAGCAGAGGATAATAAATAGTAATTATTTTCAACTATGTCTGCCCATAAGAGATGGTCTCGCTATCCAAGAGACAAAGTGAGTGGGGAGGGGTCACATTCAATCTGATGAATTGCATTTGCTCTATTGCTTGGGACCCTCCAATGAGTACACACTGGCCTGTTTACCTTGAAAAGCTGCCTGCCCTGCAATCTTCAAAACAAGAGAAAAGGGCCTTCTAACTCACCTGTCTCCAGAAAAGTAAAACAGAAGCAGGTTTTCAAGGATCCCTAAGGAGGGCGCTATAGGATTTGTGTTGGAAATAGATCTGAAGACTCCGGAGATTCTGGCAGGTTAGAGATGTAGCCAGGCTGATTCTCTTCCATCAGTTAATTTAGAGCTAATCTTCTGCCAAAATCTTTGCAGATGCTTTTAGCTCAGCATCATTATTGCCCCTTTCTGTATCTCCTCCTGCATCACAGGAGAGAAATGCAGAATGTCATTTTCCTGAATTTCTTTCCAGTAGAATTCTGGGCTAAATCTGCCAATGACAGGGATTTAGGTGAGATTTAAAAGGACAAAAGAAGGTGTTTTTCTCTTGTGACATCCGTAGGTAGGGAGGTAAGATCCTCGCTGATGGCTTCCCTAGGCGGGGTAGTTCCTAGAGTGGGCAGCTGAGGTCACTTGGCAGTGGCTTCTGTACCATCACTGCCTCTCCAGGTCTTCTCAAGTGAACTCTTGACCTTTGTTCCCTCAACCCTTCCAATTTTTTCTGTTTTTTTATACTAAATATCTCTCCATTCAAAATGCATAGTCAATTTTTCCTCCCTGAATAATCCTGAATGATACAAAGGCATTGAAACAAAGTTCCAAGACTTTGGTCATCTATGTTGATAAATCTAAAGTTTGATTATCACCAAATTATAGACCAATACGTGGCTTAAGACATCAAAAATACATATGGTATGATTTCATTTTTATAATGTTCAAGAGCAAAGTAAATTGTGGTGTTAGAAATAAGGATAGAGGTTCAGATGGTTGAGTCCTTTTTGTGATAATTCTTTAAGCAAGAGAAATATAATTTATGCACTGTTCTTTATAGATGTTAAACTTTAATAATAAGATGTCCATTTAACAAAAGTAAGGCTGGAAGATTTCATTTTTTAGCACCAATCCTAAAATGACAACATAATCAGGAAGTTCAGTCTTACTCTTTGACGGGCGCTACAACTGAGGAAGCAAGAGACCCAATAACTTACTTGTTCAAGGTTTTCCTTCAAGCTCAGTCTTTTACCCACTTACAATCTGATTTAATATGAAAACTTGGAGTTCCCATCGTGGCTCAGTGGTTAATGAATCTGACTAGGAACCATGAGGTTGCAGGTTCGATCCCTTGGCCTCGCTCAGAGGGTTAGGATCCCATGTTGCTGTGGCTGTAGTGTAGGCTGGTGGCTACAGCTCCAATTGGACCCCTGGCCTGGGAACCTCCATACGCCACGAGTGTGGCCCTAAAAAAGGCAAAAAGACAAAAAAAAACCAAAATTGTAAAATCAAGTTTTCCTAGTTATCTTTTCCCCCAGTTCAAAAAATTTAAAGTGAAATCTAAATTTAATAAATAAAGTCAAGATTTCATAAAAATAGAAAAGAGGAATCATTACAAGTTATTTTGTCAGGCATCAAGAAATACCAGGCTCTCTGGTGAACAGGTCTGTGGATAACACGGGTAGAGAATGTGTAGACCTTGCCAAGGTATTTAGAATTTAGGAACAGGAAGCAGAGATGTTGCTTAAAAGATGGATTATTGTGAGTTGGATATGGTGCTAAATCAAACCAAAAACACACAATGTAAAATGTCACCAAGAAAGGTAAATTGGATACTGCTTGAAAATCCACTAACTTTGTCTATTTGTTCATTGCCCACAGCCTCTGCTACCAATGAGCCACCTGGACAATCATCTCTCAGGGCCCGTGATTTCTAAGGCCTGATGCACACATCAGCTCAGTGTTACCTTCCCTGCTGTTCTTGTCCAGAGCACATGGGACCTGTGAACACCCACTGAGTGACCCTGAGTTTTACTAAAGGAGAGAGAGTTCCTGGAGAGCTGTGGATTCATACTTAACAAAAGATGAGAAGGTTCTTTCTGCAGAGTTCTCCCTCGCCCCACCTGTCGCCAACCCTCATTAGGATGGAAATCTCAATATTTTCTAGGACATTCTAGGTTCCTTACAATACACTTATGGTTTTGAAATCATCTTTTAAATCACTGCTTTTAGAAATCAGCAATAGTGTGTGCTTTTGAGCTCCTTGGCTTTTTTGAACTCGCATTCAATGTAATTCAGAAAAGACTACTTCTTACCATCTGTTTATCGAACCTCCACTATATATCTGGCAGTGGGCTCGATGCTGAGGCCATATGATGAATAAGGTATAGTCTCTGTCCCCAAGAAGCTCTTGATTGGCTGAAGAACAGTCATGCAAAATAATATTTTGTTATAGGAATGAAATTTGGTGCTGATTAAAGAATATTATTTAAGTCCTAACTATGAGTTTTAAATTCTGTTTCTTAAAAGTTCTTTGGTGGTGATCTTCCAATATAAGGCTCACTTCTATTTTGGATAAAAGGATTTTTTTTCAGAATTCATTCTGCTTGACTTCATTTAAATGTACTAAACTTGGAACATGATGGAAGATAGTATGAGAAAAAGAATGTGTGTATATATATATATATATATATATACATATGTGTATATATATATATATATATATGTATGACTTGGTCACTATGCTGTACAGCTGAAATTGACACAACACTGTAAATCAATTATACTCTAAAAAAAAGAATATTCTACTAGATAAACACAACAAAACCATGATTATCAAGATTAAAAAATGAAAAAAAATAAATGTACCAAACTTGGGAGCATCTCAAGTTCAGAAGATAAAAAGAATAGATGGATAGATAGATAGATAGATAGATAAGAAATAGTCTGGGGCTTCTGTTTGAAACTGATACTAATTAGAAGTCCTAGGAGTAGGGAATTTTATGGCAAGAAGCTTCTATAATGGTGACTTGTAAACTAAGTTTGAAAAGGTTCTAAGAGACGCACTGATGTTATATTGAAAGCAAGTTCAAAGATAATGTCCAGTATGTTTAATTGCCAACCTATCCATCATCAGGCAATACTTCAGAGCTAACAGCTCAGAGCATGGAAACTTAAAGACAGCTTCTCCAGTCTCTGAGTTCCTATGTCTTTCCAGAGAAGAGACAGTATATCCTAAATCAAGAGATATCCACTTACAGTTATTCCTGAGTTTTTTGTCTGGGAGATAAATTATCTGCCATAATGTGATAAGATATTTGAACCAGAAAAGATTATCAGTCAATCAAGATGTTTTTGACCTAGTAGTTATTACCCTTGGGTTTGAATGAACCAAAATTTGGTTTAAAAACTCCTTCAGCCCTGAAATCACAGGACTTGGCTGGATTATGGGGGTGGAAGGAACTGGGTTGAAGTGGGGAGTTCCCACCCCATGTAAAGGGGAAGACTCTGCTTACCTGTGACTAACTACTGCACGTAGGACTGTGGGCTTAATGGGTTCAAAAGAACCTACTTTCAACAGAAACTGGAAATCTGCATAAGTTTTTGGATTTTCCTAAATTTTAATTGTTGTCAATTAATTAAACCACTAGAAAAAGGTCAAAGGAAAAGACTTTTGTTTCTAGCTAGGATCTAGATGCACATGAAAGCCCTTTGCTTCCATGGTAACAAAAAGGAAAATCTATACAAAATTTAAATCATACTTTTCCATGGGGCTAGCAAAGAGCAATGGGCACAAGGAAGCCTAGATGGACAGAACTGGCTCAACAATTTTCCCTCCAAACCAAATTTTGCCAAGACGGCAATATTAAAGAAGATAGAGGAAATAACGTAAAACCTTATGTTCCTATGGTAACTGGATCCCTGGACCTCGATAGAACTGAATCCAAAGGTGAATCAAAAATATCTGCAACTGTAGCCGAACTTTCTTGTAGCTCAAATACTGACAAAATCAAAAAGGCAATGCTCAACATCAATTTTCATCATCAGAGAAATGCAAATTAAAACCACAATGAGATGCAATTTCCGACCCACTAGAACGACTAAAATTCAAAGTATGACATCAAGTGGTGGCAAGGAAGTGAAACTACTGGAACTGCTGGTGGGAGTGTAACTGCTTTGGAGCACCCAATGACAGTTTCCTGTAGTGTTATATATGCTTATCCATGACAAAGCAATGCTACTCCTATGCATACACCTAAGAGACGTAAAAAAGTTTGTCCACCAATAGACTGTACAACAACGTTCTTTACAGCAGCTTATTCACAGTAGCGCAAAATACGCCTGAAAATAAAATGTCCAACAAAAGAATATAAATTAATTGTTATATATCCATGCCATGGAATACTATTTAGCAATAAAAGATAACAAACTACTGACCAATACACCAACAACATGGATGAATCTTGACATTTTGTCGAGCGAAAGAAGGCAGATGTGAAATAGCACATACTGTAAATTCTGTTTATATGAAGTTCAAGAATACCCAAAACTAATGCATGGTGATAGAGCAGTGGTTGCTTTTACCAACCAATCACGGTGCTTGAGCTACCACAAGAGAAGGTCAATTTTTTTTGTTTTTGTTTTTGGCTTTGGCTGCACCCACAGTATATGGAAATTCCCAGGCCAGGAACCGAATCCAAGCCACAGTTGCGACCTATGCCACGTCTGTGGCAATGCCCAATCCTTAACTCACTGTGCTGGGCTGGGGATGGAACCCATGCCTCGGCAGGGACCCAAGCTGCTGTAGAGACAATGCTGGACCCTTAACCTGCTGCGCCACAGTGGGAACTTGAGTAAGGTCGGTTTTTGACTAAAAAAGGAAACAAGAAAACTTTCTGGGTTAATGAAATTGTCGATTCTCAGTGGGCATAAGATAGATGCATTTCCCTATGTAAAATTATACCACAATGAAAAATAAAAATGTAAAATAATCATAATACTAACACGTGGGAAGAGTAAAATGGTTCATGACCTATATCTACCCCTGACTTTAGCCCAATAAAAGGCTGCATAAAAGTGCTCACGGCTTCTGGGTTTCCTCTCCTCCAGCCTGGCTTTATCCCATCCCCACAGATGTAGTCTGGGCTTGAGAACAAGACTCTGCTGCTCTCATCTTTTTGGCTTTGTTTTTAGGTTATGACTATCTTAGGCTGTTGGTTCCTGCATTTAGTCCCTCCAGGATGCTGTCTTAAGGTCCAACATGCTTGTCCTGAAATAAATACTTTAACCACAGCCAATCTCCTCTCTAACTCAGAGATTGTAACCTCAGTCTGACCTCTGATGGAACTCTAGACAGAATTCCAGAACTTAGATGGGACAATTACGTGCTTATTTTTACTAACCTTTAAATCGAAATTTGTCATATTCTTCAATTATGAATGCAAGCAACAAACTACGATAATATTAACATTATTTGTGACCATCACAATTAGAAATCATAAGTAATTATATACATAGATATATAATACCACTTTAAAATATTTTGATAATTTCAACATAGCTTCTTTCCACTGTTAGGCTATTGATTTATAAATATTCCATGCTGGAGTTCCCGTCGTGGCTCAGTGGTTAACGAATCTGACTAGGAACCATGAGGTTGTGGGTTCGATCCCTGGCCTTGCTCAGTGAGTTAAGGATCCGGCGTTGCGGTGAGCTGTAGTGTAGGTCGCAGACGCGGCTCGGATCCCACGTTGCTGTGGCTGTGGCGAAGGCTGGCGGCTACAGCTCCGATTAGACCCCTAGCCTGGGAACCTCCATATGCTGCGGGTACGACCCTGAAAAAGGCAAAAAAAAAATCCCATGCAGAGGTCAGTATTAATTTTCTAGTGCTGTTATAAGAAATTATCATAATGTAATATCTTACTGTTCTGTTGGTCAGAAATCTGACATGGGTCTGATGGGGCTGAAGTCACGATGTCAGTTGGGCTGTGTTCTTTCTAGAGGTTCCAGTGGAAAATCTGCTTCCTGGCCTTTTCTAGCTCCTAGAGGCTGCTTGCATTCCTTGGCCCAAGGTTTTCTTCCTCCATGTTCAAAGCCAGATTTGAGAGTTCCCGTTGTGGCACAGTGGAAATGAATCCAACTAGTATCCATGAGGATGCGGGTTCAATCCCTGGTCTTGCTCAGTGGATTGGGGATCTGGCATTGCAGTGAGCTGCGGTGAGCTGCAGTGAGCTGTGGTGTAGGTGGTAGATGCAGCCTGAATGGTGCATTACTGTGGCTGTGGCATAGGCCAGCAGCTGTAGTCCTATTCAATCCATAGCCTGCGACTTCCATATGCCAGATTTGAATTCTTCTTCAATCACATTGTGCTAACCTTCCCTTCCATCTACCTTTTCTATTTTAATTCTAGAAAATGCTAGAATTAAAACTGTTTTTGAAAAGAAATTTATAAAAATGCTTCTATTTCTGGACTGCTATAAATACATTCCACTTGTGGGGTGTCCTGGAGCCCAGGCTCTGCAACCCAGCTCCACTCTAGACCCTGCCCAAACCAAATCTGGGGCAGCCTGGAGTCTGAGAGGGAAAATTATATGGATTTGAATGCAAAGGGTCCTAGCCGTTGTGGCTGGGGACCCCGCTCAGGGCCGGTAACACTGGGAAAATGGCCCAGGTCCTCCCTGAATGGTCCTTACGATCAAGGCAAGACCCTATCTTGGATGTGTGGATACTACAGGGACAGGGGACACGGACGGGCCACTTCCATTGGCATATAACAAACTAGACTTGTCTTGAGATACCTATAAGCTCTCAGAGATCCCAGAACATAGAACAAGCAAGGCACTGGAGGTCTGAAATAGGATATGCTGGATTTCTGAACTTTTTGTTATTATTGGGATGTGAAAGCAGAACCTTTGCATTCTAGGGATCTGTACCCTAAACTGAGTAGAGAAATATCCCAGTTTTATCGAAAACTTTTAAAGTTGAAAACAGTTATTCAAAACTGGAGGACCAGACATGGTCCTTCAAACTAGAGCCTTAAGTGATGGCTCAGTAGTATCCTCAAGTCTCATTGCCACCTAAGCTTCAGTAAGTACAGTTGCTGTAAAGATATGCTGTTCTGTATTTCTTTGTCTCATAACTTGGAATGCATTTTTCCACAATACAACTGAATATAGTCGAGAACTGTTAATCATTTTTGGTCAAAAAGTCAAACGACCTGGAACTAGACCTAGTTTTACCTCTAACCAACAATATGATGCTAGGAAATGATTTAATGCCACACAAAGAGCTTGTTAAAAATAGAAGTGGCTTGGAGTTCCCGTCGTAGCTCAGTGGTTAATGAATCCGACTAAGAACCATGAGGTTGCGGGTTCAATCCCTGGCCTTGCTCAGTGGGTGAAGGATCTGGCGTTGCCGTGAGTTGTGGTGTAGGTTGCAGACATGGCTCAGATCCCGCGTTCCTGTGGCTGTGGTGAAGGCCAGCAGCTACAGCTCCTGTTAGACCCCTAGCCTGGGAACCTCCATATGCCGCAGGTGCGGCCCTAGATAAGGCAAAAAGACCAAAAAAAAAAAAAAAGTGACTTGGGCTCTGGGCACGCACTCTGGGAATCAGAATTGGCACTGAGGAACACTGTACACTGAACAAACACCAGGTGATTGCTACCATCAAGGGCCCACTGAATTCAGTAACTACATTCTGGTAACAGATATGTTCATTTTCCTAAAGAAAATCACTAGGAAACTTTGCATTTAAAATAAACTGGGCCAGGGGTCAAGTGATGGATTTGCTCCCACTGCTTAACATCTGGGTCATGCAAATGGCATTTTCTTGCAGGGGCCTCATTAATAAATGGCAAATGTGTTTCTTCTGGCAATCAACACTGGGCATCAGTCTGCTTTCCAGTTTGGGTGGATATGGGGCTAAAGTAAGCTTGGAATCCTCCTCCACGAAAACAAGTTTAGCAAATATCAATCCTTCCAGCAAATAACTGAGACTGAAATTGCACCTTCATGGTATTCTTCCATCTTCCAAACAGTTGGGCTGGAAGACTTTTGTGGGAATGCAAATCTGAACTCCCAGGGTAGCGGGTGGGGTGGTGAAACAATTTCACGGAGTCTAGCAGATAAGAGTTGTTACGCCAACTCACATTTGCAGTATTTCTTCCTTTTCTTTCTGTTCATTGAGGCTGAACCAGAAAAAAATGTATTATTTCTCCAAGTATTTCTCTTGATTATTTTTTAAGTGACTGCTGTCTTTTCATCTTGGGCAGAAAGTCTGAATCCCAAGAACAGACTTCATTTCTGTGCTGTTGATAGGAAAAGAAAAGGTATGATGAGTGCCCTAGGAATTTCTGTCTGAGACTCCTCACATCCTTTAGTTCTGCTGAAGAAATAAGTAAAAAACAAGAGAGATGGTAAAATGGTTTTTTTCCCTAAGCCTATCTCATGAGCATGTGTGTGTTTCCATGTGCATGTGTGCATATCTGCAAATGTGAACCAAGCTGAGGTCAGCACCTCCAGATTATAGCGGGAGGCCTGGAGCATCCCCTATGGACTCTGACGAGTGAGTGTGTCGGGATGCAGGGCCATGGCTGGCAGATTTCTGTCTGTTCTTTTCTCTGATATTAGCCTGGCTGCTGTGCCCAGGCTCTGGGAAAGTGCTGTTATCAGTACCGAAGTCTAGCCCGCTGAAGCCTGTCAGACTGATGGATGGAAGCGAAACTCAAAAGTCCGCCAACACTGCCAGCTCGCCTTTAAATGGAAGACATGCCAGGCTGACTCAACAAAAAGCTCAGCTCAGCATCACCCAGTGGTAAAGGCAGCTGGAGGAAGTGAAGGAAGATGGAAAGGGCGAGAGAGTGCCGGTTTTACACTGGAAGAACTTGATGATTTGATAGGTCTGGCTTCTGCCAACAAATCAAGGCAGTTTGTCCTGGTGTCATCTTAATTACCTTCTGTGCAAAGAAAAAACAAAAAAAGGCAGTAAGTGGCAACAATTAATTTGCACTGTCAATTGATTATTATTATTTTTTTCTTTCTAGGAATTCTTCTGACTCACAAAGCTTATAATATAACCTTCTGTTTTCCCCTAAAGACGAATCCTGTTAGGTTCAGCCATTTGTGTCTCCTCAGAAAAGGTACCAACACTGCCAATATCGAGCATCTGCGTGCAAGTGTTGGGGGGAGCTATTTGGTGGTTTTTCTTTTGCACACAGGTAAGTTCTGTGTCCCTTATAATTTCTCTTGCTTTCTGGTCTCCAAATTCCAGCGACCATTTGCACTTAGGACCAGATGTTCTGTAGAAATCAGAACCACAACTTCTGCTACTCTGGGAACTTAGAAGGAAGGAGAACGCTTTCTCAAGATGAGGAATTCACACAAATCAAAACTTCAAAGGAGATGTGGGTTCTCACCTGACTTGGCACCATCTTCAGAAGGCTCATCGCTTATACACTCAGTTTTGATTTCTTTTCTAAGAAAACAGAGAAAGTGGTACATCCCATCTCTTTTGGGGAAAAATGGGAAAAAGAGCAAGAGCAAATGAACACAGTCATTTCCTGCTTTTCTACTTTCTGAATTCTATTTGCTAATTTGATACTATCTATTCAAAGACCAGTGGGAATGTTTTATCTATTTATTTAACATTTATTATTTAATTATCCATTTATCTGACATGTATCCATTGATTCAAGATTTTCCACTAATGTCTGAACAGGAGACGTACCTGCATAGGTGTAGTTGGGGACAGTGAGCCTGCACAGAGAGAATTTGGCTTATAATGGTCTCTGCTCAAAGACCATCATCTCAAGTAAGTCGGGTCTCAAGTAAGGGTGCCTGTTTAGAACGTGATATAATAAGTGGCTTATAACTGACTTCCTTGAAGTCCCTTCCCATTTAGTCCCTTAATCCTTAATCCTTTGATTTGGGTCCCCAAGAATACTGGGCCTTCCCATTTTCTACACATGCTTGAACCAAAGAACTTCCAGAACAGAGAAGGCAGCAGAGGAGTTGGGTGGTCTCCATGCACAAAACCATCCTCAGAGAACCTCCTACCTCTCTCAAGACCCCCATCTTCACTCCCCACTCCCAGTAAAACCTAGTATCCTGTCCTGTGCAGCGTAAGGACCAAACAGCCTTTGTTGTGTCAGTGAGAAAGTGGATGATAAAGTGAATTCACTGGTTTATGGTGCCTCTGCTCTCCCACTTTTAGTCTGAGTGAAGTTGAGCCAAGAGGACATACTCTGACAGTAGATGAAAGCTAACAGGCATTTGTTTTCTGCCCTAGAGAATAAGCAAGGGGACCCGAAGCAATGCCCTCGTGTGGAGCCCTGAGCTCCTAGGGCCACTGATAAGGCTGTGGTTTCAAGGTAAGATTAGTGGACCAGAACCCTGAGAAAGGAGGTTCCTTGGGGTTCCAGGCTGTCTGCTCTGCTAGTCTGGACATCCTTAACTGGAGTATTAGCGGGGAAGAAGGCAGGGGGCAAAGGAGAAGAGATCTTCAGTTCCACGCAGGACTTGGTGATGTGGTTTATGTAAGAGACTGCTTTAAACAGCAGGTGATAAAGAAGGGTTGTCACTGCGTGTTGACTGGAGAATTCTATGGGCTCAATCTGTGAGGTGGGTCTGTGCTCTGGCTGTAGGGCGAGCAGTGCCAGGTCTGAATGGAGGTTTCATTTCCACTGAAACATGAATTCAAATTTGTAATAGCACACAGAGTTCTTCCATTGTCTAACCTTTGGGTGCTGTAATGTGGATCTTTCCTAACCTGCTATGTGTTCTGTTTGAAGGTAGTGGCTTTCCAGAATCATCTCCATAGCAGCTCCTTGCTCACTTACAAACTCCTATGGACACCAAGTCACTTCTTGGTGAGTAAGAAATAGATGAGGGATATGACAATAGGCTTCATTCTTTAGAGATTAGCAATGTGGAAATATTATACATTATTATCATTTCAGTGCAAAGAATGGTCTGCACATCTATAACATACAGTACTAAATGTAACACAGCACAAGAGTACTTAGTCTTTCAAGGAGATAGTTGCTTATCAACTCTCTACAGAGGCTATGGGCAAAGCTTATCTGTCTTGGATTCTTTTCCAGCCAAGCAAAGCACTGCCCGCCCACTGCAGCTCACTTCCTTGGACTTCGTGTCATTCTGAAGATTCATTCCTGCTCATAGCATACCCTCTTTTCACTGAGCCAGTCTCTCCATGCCTTTAAGTTTTAACATTTAAAACATGTCCTCAAGCTTTCAGCCTCTTGGAAGACTTCAGAAAACCCCTCTCCAAATCCTTCACTTTGGTCGGCTCAGCCAGAGCTGGTTTGAAGCCACAACTAGGCCATGCTGGTGATTTCTGTTGCTTATTTTTGCATTGTCATGTCTTTCCATGAAAGTCAGACTTTGTATCCGCCCCAGGTGGGCAAGGATGGTCTTTGATTTCGCTATGATTCTGAGCAGCACTTTCTGTAGGCAGATTACATCCATGTGTTCTTTTTTTTTTTTTTTTGTCTTTTTTATGTAGAGCCGCACCCGCGGCATATGGAGGTTCCCAGGCTAGGGGTCTAACAGGAGCTGTAGCCGCCGGCCTTCGCCACAGCCACAGCAACGTGGGATCCGAGCCGCGTCTGCAACCTACACCACAGCTCACGGCAACGCCGGATCCTTAACCCACTGAGCAAGGCCAGGGATCGAACCCGCAACCTCATGGTTCTTAGATTCGTTAACCACTGAGCCACGAAGGGAACTCCGCATCAATGTGTTCTAACTGATCAATGAAATGGGGGTCGTATTGAACTTGGCAGAGAGGAAATAAGACATGAAGGCCTGAGAGTGACTGAAAAAAAGGCAGAGTTATCCCACTGGACTATGTTCCATTGAAAGGTTCCTGTTCAAACGTAATAGAGAAGAACGGGGACTCAATGCACCAGCATTTACCATCTGATGGTCATTTCCTGCTTGGAAACTTCAGCAGCTCCTAGAAGACATATACCCTGAAGACTGAAAGTCCCAATTAGAGGGGAATTATATCTACAAAAAAAATTACAGTTTCCAGAAATATGACATAACTAAATAAAATCCAATACTGAAGGCAGGAAGAAAGACCCGTCACCTGATGCTTAGTTGAAATAGCTTTTCCTCCAGCACACAGGACACATTTTGTTCAGTTCTTTCAATGAAGACAGATTGGAAAAATGAGAAGCTGTTGAGTTTGGGACGTTAATTATTGTATCATTGTGTGAAACGCTGTAATGCCTTAAATGTAGGATTAGATGGACATCAGCTGGGGGCTAGGGGCTGAGGGGCAGCGTGGGATAAAGGAAGAAAACAAAAACAAAATATACTTGAGCCAGTCGTTTAATCATCCTCCTGGACAAAAGATGACCTTGTGTTATAAGTGTTCAGGTTTTAGAGTGAAAGATGCATTTTATACCCTCATGTACACCAAGGGCCTAATCTGACCCAGGTGTAACCCAATCTGTGATTTAAAAAGGTGTTTATAATAGGATTTAATTGTACTTGTCTGGAATTTTGCCCTTCATTCCACTTGTGGGATTTAATTAATCCTTAACCCAGAGGTCAGTCACGTTTGGGCAAATGCCATAGAAGGGCAAAGAATTATCTTAATGTGGGTTAGGATAAGATGCAGGCAGTTTTCATTTTATTACTATTATCAGCTATTTAAAGAGCTTTGCTGAATGATATCATTGTACCCATGCCTTGAGGCTTTCTAGAGCAATTTGGAAAATACATTATAAAATAAACCACGAGGTTATTAAAACAACTTTAAACCATACGAGCCTAATTTCTAAAAGAGGAATATCCATATTTACTCATATTTCATCTCCTCATATAGTTTTTTCTTTTTTAATGATTTTTATTTTTTCCAGTAGAGTTGTTCTGTCTCCTCATACCATTATTCACATTCCAGAGTTCAAGAATAAAATTTATAAGAATGTGTCCCCTCCCCTGATTATCTCACCTCTTTTCCCTCTTTTATTTTTGTTCTTTTTATTCTAGGAAGCAACTTTCTGGCTTTTAGAAAGAACTCACAGGGGAATTTAAGAACAAGAGGCTGAATGATCTAGATGAAAACCCCAGAATTCCTCCTTCATGTGCTTTCCTTTCAATATGTCTAATTTTTTTCCCCATCAAGGAGTACCTTTTGAGCAAAAGAGAGTGGGTTTGTCCTCGCCACGGCTGGCATACAAATACTTGCTTTCCTCCTACTGTTTTTTTATTGCTGTTTCTCACTTGTTTCTGCCCCCATGTTCCCTGAAGTGTTGGAGGTTGAGCTGGAATCTTTGCTAAACTGCCACTGAGAAAGATGAAAAAAGGGGTGAGGTAAGGAACAGTTTCCCCAAGGACATCTGCTTATAGTTCCAACCCACCATGATCCCGGGGGCTAGCGGAACAGACTGGACATGATTTGCCTGAAGAGCTTGTCTCCTGGTAACCTGTTTCAGACAAAACAAACCACAGTATTAAATATGAAACTTGAAAGAAAATGACATTCTAAATAAAGACCACCTTCTCATCGCTTTGTAAATATATTTTCCTCTCCCTCTTTTCTAATTCATCTTTTTTGTCCCCCTCCTGTATTAATGGTCATAGGTATATTTCAAATCAATACCTCTATCACGGAGTTCCCGTCGTGGCGCAGTGGTTAACGAATCCGACTAGGAACCATGAGGTTGCGGGTTCGATCCCTGCCCTTGCTCAGTGTGTTAACGATCCGGAGTTGCCGTGAGCTGTAGTGTAGGTTGCAGACGCGGCTCGGATCCTGCGTTGCTGTGGCTGCAGCGCAGGACAGTGGCCACAGCTCCAATTAGACCCCTAGCCTGGGAACCTCCACATGCCGCCGGTGCAGCCATAAAATGACAAAAGGCCAAAAAAAAAAAAAAACCTCTTTCACAATCCCTTGTTTGTATCTAGATACAGTGTTGATTTGTCATAAAAATACAAAATACCTGGCCTGTTTACATTGCTGAGACAGAAAGAATGCTGGATTTATTGTCCAGCATTTAAGTTCCAGCACTGCTGTTAACTAGTGCCCTTGGTTTTCTGTCTAGTCTATCAGATTCAAATGCCTTATTTTCCTCCCAATACAATCCCAACCTGGGGCTCCTCTCATGATGTTCAGAGCAACATCATTCTCTTAGGGATCAAGGCTCCTCACAGCTCTGCCATCATCTTTGATCCTGATCCCCCATTATTTGGGCTTCCCATCATTTATCAAGGGCTGTTAATTATACTTCATAATGTCTTCCACATCCAAACTGTCCTCTCCATTCCCACTGTCATTACCTGCCAGGGTCAACCTATGGCACCGCTTCCTGCCTAGACCACTGAAACAGCGCTATAACTGGCCCTGATGCTTAGAGGCTCCTACTTAATATGTCACACACCTGCAGACACAATTTGTGCTCTAAAATTTTCCACTTTTCCCCTTTGTTTATAAGATAAACTTCAATGTCCCTGGTCACTGATGTCACCTGGCAATCTGGTCTCAGAGTACATTTTCAGGTTCCTTCCTTGTGCTTCTGGGCATTAGTATACCCTCTTTCTACAACGGCCTTTACTTCTCACTTCCCAGTCCTCTTTCTAAATTTTTTAAGCAATTGATTGGTTGATTGATTTAACTTTTGGCCATGCCTGCAACATGTGGAAGTTCCCAGGCCAGGGACTGAACTTAAGCCATAGCAGTGACAATGCCAGCAGGGAACTCCTTCTCTATCTGGCTTCTTTTATTCCACTGCCATGGCTTGCGAAACCAGTTCTCCTCTCTCTACATGTCTGAATTTTATCCCACACAAGCCCCTCTCAGATATCACTTCTCCAGGATTCCAGCTCTGTGCCCCCTCCCCCCCTCCACTGAGGCAGAGGTAAAGCATTAGATGCCAAAAAACACAGAAAAACTAAATACCTTTTTCTCAAGGTTTTGACAACAGTAGCAGACAGACAGTAAACAGACACTAAATCTGGGATGATATGAAACGAGATGCTCAGGTGCTGTGCAAGGACATCTGAACTCTATTAGATGGAAAGGAAACCAGGAGAACAGGACCAGGGCTCCAAAGAGGGCAGATATTCAACTGGTTCCTATGGGGCATGTGTACCAATGTGCCAACTACTGAAATTGTTCTGTCCTGGTTGATAAGTAGCTGCTCCGATGGCCAGGCTGCCTGGGACCCATTCTGGGATCTCCCCAGGATCTAGCCTGGCAGGAGGCCTCCCATATCTGCCCCGATGCTCTGGCCCACATCCATTCTGGTTGGTCAGACCCTGCCATCTTTATTTATTAAGTATTTTAATGATCTCTCCTGCTTGTCTCACTAACTACAGGTGAAAGCTTGGATTGATAGAGCTGTTGAGGGACAGAGTCAAAGACACTTGACCAGGGCATCACCCAGTCCTTCCCAATTTGGTTCCCCTTCTAGGATTAACAGTCATCTGGAGTTGGTGCTCTGTGATCGTGGAAAACCTACGCTGCATGCTTTTCCCTTAGAATGTTTCTCATCCTCTTAATGTCCTATTATTCTATTTTCAACATTTCTGGATTTCTTCTTTCTTGTGCATTCAGGACCTTGCTCTAGGCTCCAGATTCCTGGATGCATCATTGACAGAGGTAGTGAAGTAATAATTGGATCTTACAGATTTTACCTGTGACTTAAGTATGTCTTTAAGGAAGGCACTCACCACAGAGATGCCCCTTTCCTTCTAGAAAGGAGAATTTCTTTCTGATGACATGTCTTGCCCCAGTCACTGCCATCCCTCCATGTCCTCTCTCCGCCAACGCTGGACTCCTGACATCCAAGTAAATCCAGAGATCTCACTGGAATCCCTAAAAGAGTTATTGTGTGACTTGACTGTCTCACTGTTGTCCGCTGAAATTTTACCAGTGAGTTCGAGTGACGGCTGGGGAGCATGGCAGGGAAAAAGGTTTCCATTATCAGAGGCCTTAGTGAGGTGTGCTCATTATCAAGGTTCAGAAGGTCTGGAAATCCAAACAGCCTGAGTCTTGGTGAGGTCAAACCTCAGCTGACTCTCAGTACGTTGTTGACCCCATGGGCTTGCCAAGTTTCTTGTACAAAATGCTGCTGTTTTTCTCTAAAGCAGTTTGTGTGCCCAGTGGTAAAGCCAAGGCATGTTCACAGCTTGCTTTTGTGCCTTATTTTGGGAGAGGGGCTTAACCTGTGTGATTCACAGAGGCCCGGATCATAAGCCTTTTGGCCAGTTAAAGCTCTAGGTGTCTTACAGTTTGAACCAGTTCCCATGGCCCCTAGGCTGACTTGAAGGCTGTAGTAATTGGCTACGCTGGTCATTATTTCTCACTGGCTTGTCCCCCATCCCTGCCCCATTCTGGAATGAGAATGCAGGGCCGGTACTGCTGTCCTCTAGCCTATTGGTACCCTATCCTTTTCTGCTAGGCAACAACAAACACAACACAGCAATGTCAAAGCTCAAGGAAGCATAGACTAAAATGATATATCTGGGTAATCAGTCTCCAGTGCTTAAGGGTGTTGCAGATTGAGCTCCTATGTTATTTTCATTCTATTTGTGGAGTTCTTGTGCTCCAATCTGTATTCATCTTGTTCCATTCCTCCATGAAGTTAGAGCTTAATCTCCCAGAGATGTTTCTCCTGCATAATCAATCTGCCTGTCTGTCTGTCTGTCTGTCTGTCTATCTATCTATCTATCTATCTATCTATCATCTATCATCTACCTATGTTTATCTATCATCTATCTATATCTACCTATCTTCTATCTCTCTATCCATCTATCATTGATCTCTACGTTTATCCTTCACTTATCTTCAGAATACTCTCATAGCTCTCTTGGTCAGCACTATGCCTTAAAAGATTTTTTTCTGGAATTTCCCCCTGAATTAAACATTTTTATTGAATACAATTGATATAAAACTTATATTAGTTTCAGGTGTAAAACATAATAATTCAATATTTGTATACATTGCAGAGTGATCACCACAGTAAGTCTAGTTAATATCCATCACCACTTAATTATTTTTCCTGTGATGAGAACTTTTTTTTTTCTAGGGCCACACTCACAGCATATGGAAGTTTCCAGGCTAGGGCTCTTTTCAGAGCTACAGCTGCTGGCTTACACCACAGCAAGAGCAACACAGGGTCTGAGGTGTGTCTGAGATCTACAACACAGCTCAGGGCCACAAGGAATCCCAGACCCACTGAGCAAAGCCAGGGATCGAACACGCATCCTCATGGATTCTAGTCGGATTCATTTCTGCTGCACCATGAAGGGAGCTCCTGTGATAAGAACTTTTAAGACCCACTCTCTCTCAGTAACTTTCAAATATGCCATGCAATATTATTAACTATAGTCACCATGCTATACATTATATCCCCATGACTTATTTATTTTGTAATGGAAGTTTGTACATTTGATCTCTTTCACCTATTTTGCCATAATCTATATTTTAAAATTCCAAATAGACTGAGCCTGAGCTGACTGCTTCATCCCTGCACAGGTGTCTCCCTGCCTGACACTTATCCAGTGTGTCTCAGCTTGGCTAATAATGTTTTCATCTGGCCTGTGCCAAATTAGAAAATTCAGCATTATTCTAAACGATTCCCTTTTCTTTGGCCCACCACATTCCATTCTTGGTCAGTGTTGCAGATTTTGCTTTTTAAAATGTCTCCGTGTGGGGCCCCTTTTCCCAGGTGCACTGACTGTCCGTGGTCCAGGTCCTCATCATGGTTCACTTGGATGTGTGGAATCACCTCTTATAGGCGCCATTGCCTCTGGGTGGTCTGTTCCCCTCCCTGCTCTGATTGTGATGGTTTATCATCATTTTGTGCTTTACCTTTTTTTTTTTCCCCCTGCCTTCAAAGCACTTAGCTTGGAACATCCCAATTCAAATTTGATTACTTTCAATCCTTTTCAGAACATGGTAAAACATGAAAACAAAATAAAACAAATGGCACAAACAACCCAAGAACAACCATCTGCTGGTTCTTCAGAATCAGATTCTGAGGCCACATTCTCATAGCCTTTCCTGATCCTTTGCGGCAGCGCAGGCAGTGCCTTCCTGGAGCCCCCACAGGACTGGGTCAGACCCTGGCTGCCTCTTTCATGGGATGGGTTGACAGGGACCATGTCTTACTCAATTAGTGAACATATCACCTAACCACTAATATCTGAATTGTAAATACTTGAGATCTGTTACAGTAAATTTATCTCATCCTCTGGTATTTCTTTTACTTTTTCCGATTGGGGTTTAACAAGTCCACGTGGGGCAAATCGTGCTGTACCCAGGGTGGTCTCCATTTGATTCTACAGCCCTTCTCTGCCCCCTGAGGTTCCTTCTGAAACACAGTGCCTGGAAGAGAAAAGTATTTTTCCAGCGGGAGCTACAGGTTCTAGCTCGCTGGCTTTAAGCCATGCACTTTCTTTTTTTTTTTTTTTTTTTTGCCTTTTTGTCATTTTATGGCCGCGGGTTTTTTTATGGCCGCACCCGCGGCATGTGGAGGTTCCCAGGCTAGGGGTCTAATCGGAGCTGTGGCCACTGGCCTGCGCCACAGCCACAGCAACGCAGGATCCGAGCCGCGTCTGCAAACTACACCACAGCTCACGGCAACGCCGGATCGTTAACCCACTGAGCAAGGGCAGGGATCGAACCCGCAACCTCATGGTTCCTAGTCGGATTCGTTAACCACTGCGCCACGACGGGAACTCCAAGCCATGCACTTTCTGTTGCCATCTTTCTTTCCTGTTTTTCTTTTTCCTTTTTTTTTTTTTGCTTTTTAGGGCTGCATCTGCAGCATATGTAATTTCCCAGGTTAGGGGTCAAATCAGAGATACAGCTGATGGCCTACACCACAGCCACAGCCACATCAGGTCCGAGGTCAGTCTGCGACCTACACCACAGCTCATGGCAATGCTGGATCTTTAATCCACTGAGTGATGCCAGGGTTCAAACCTGCAACCTCATGGTTCCTAGTCAGATTCATTTCCGCTGTGCCACGACGGAAACTCCATCTTCTTTCTTTCTTACCACGATTCCTGTCTAAGGCTACTGTATTTTCTCCAGAGTCTGGACTGTGTCTAGTCTGAGTGTAGGTTCTTGCTCTCTATCTGGAACTGTGATTTGTAAACTTTCTGGGCAAGCTTGTCGACAAAAATGCAGATTTCTGTAGCTTGCCCCCAAATAACTGTGATTAATACCCCAGCAACATGTAATATATGCTTTCCCATTTACATGTGGGGTCAAGAAAGAACATTCTTTGCTTTACCAGATAACCCACATTATTAGCTTTGCTTTGATTGACACTGTTCACCGCCAAACCAATTTGGTGGCCACAGTGATGTCTGGAATATAGACACCCACGCTGCTGATTTGTCTGCATGATTTAAAGCCAACGGCTTAACATCTTTAACAAAACTGATGGAATTTAACTTAGCTTTGTGATCCACAAGGCCCATCTTCCCCAGTGAACGGGAAGAAATGCTTTGTAGACAAGAGTGGGAGGTGTTTGAACCCAAACGAGTTGAAAAAGGAACAAGATTTTCAGAAGATAGTCACTGTTGTTAACTGTTATTCTCTATATGCCTTCTTGTTCATCTTTATGTCTAGTGACTAGCAGATGCTCGGTTCATGGTTAAAGCTCATTACGTGTTTGTTGAGTGAATGGATAAATAAGTGAATATATCCTTTATTGTAAGTACTTGAGATGTGTTGTAAATTCATCCCATCCTCTAGTGTTTCATATACTTTAAATTTCATAAGGTTTTATGTTGATGTGTTCTGTCCCAGGCTGAACATCTTTAGGGTGATATAATCACAATTCTCTCCATATAATCTAATGTTCTAGAAAAATCAAAGCATTAAAACAGGCCATCCCAGAGCAACATAAAATTGAAGGCAAAAAATGTCAAAGTTAACGATAAGACTCCCATGTTAGGAATAACGTTATCATTTCAATTAGCCAATAGTGCTGTTTTTGTTATTAAGGTTACTGTTTTCAATTTAAACATGCGGAATATTGATTTAACACAGCTGGTTGCCAAATGCCACATCAAATTTATGTTTGCTGCAAAGGTCATAGCAGTGATCTGAGCCACAGCAATGATAATGCTGGATCCTTAACCTGCTGAGCCATCAGGGAACTCCTAAGTCCACTTTCTTAGATTTCAAAATTGATACTGAATTAGAGAGAAACTACTTTTAATCCTTGAATCATCTAACAATAGCCTATGGAAAGTGGATGGTATGTGTTATATATTGCTGCTTAATAATCCACTCTAAAATTCGCTTGCTTACAACAACAATAATTTATTTTAATCATGAACCTTCAGTTTGTCAGGGGTCAGCAGGGACAACTCCTTTGCTCAACTGAGAGTCAGTTGGGGCAGCTTCTCAGAGTTCACGTGCTGCTTGGACTTCCTGAGAGCAGGGTGGTTGGGTCTCAGATGTGAACATCCCAAGAGAGAGAAAATGAAAGTCTAGTGCCTTTAAGGCCTGGGTCTGAAAACCAGCATAATGTATTTTCCTCTGAATTTTATTAATCAAGCCTAACTTTCTGGAGAGGACACATTTATGGCAATGTCTATGAATGCCACAGGGATCTCAGTCTCAGTTCTTGCCCATATTAATGAAGTTTCACTGATACATTTAATTGTAGTAATACCAGTTTTGTAAAACTATCAGAACTAATTCAACTTCTTATAATATTAGACATCACCTCTTTCAAAATGAATTTTACTGAGCATAATTGATTTACAATGTGCTAATTTCTGTGTTATAGCCAAGTGATTCAGTTATACATATATATGTTATTTTTCATATTCTTTTCCATTATCATTTGCCATAGAATATGAGTATTGTTCCTTGTGCTATACAGTAGGACCTGGTCATTTATCCATTCAATATAACAATAGTTTGCATCTGCTGATCCCAGCTTCTCACTCCATCCCTCCCCCACTCCCTTTCTCTTTGGCAGCCACAATCTATTCTCTATGTCTGAGTCTGTTTCTGTTTCTTAGATACGTCATTTGTTAGACATCTCCTTTTGATTCAAGAAATCTGGCTCCAGTTTTTCAGTGAGACCCTCAAGGTGCATGAATTCCCCTTGGAACCTGTGATGACTAACCCTTGTGGGTCAAGGCAGCCCTGGTCACTGTACTCAGCTACAGTTTGGCTCTTGCAGCTAGAAAAGTGAGAGGCGAGGTCGCTGGAAGAGTTGCCAGCCAAGTGATGTCTACTCTTCTTGTGTGAGAAATAGCCCCTAACTTGGAACACTTCAATTCTAGCCAGAAAATTGTCCAAAACACAATTCAAATGTGAAGTCTTTACGGTATCTCTTTGCTTGAGTTATTTGGGGGTGTGGTTGGTTAAACACAAAGTGAACACATGAACAGCTTCCTGAGAAAATAGTGATGCTATTCAGTGCAGCCCCAGGAAATACAACTCTTTATGAAAGGTTGGCTCTCTTCCTGAGACAAGACTTCTGAGATCAAACAATCTATGTTTCCCCTGCCAGGGAATGATGCCAAGTCAGAAGAATATGAGGGGTGGGCTGGGGTGGGCATGGGGGTGGGGGAGGACGAGGGTGGATCTCCTCGTAACAACCAGAAAAGTTGGACTTGTCTCTCAGGGATGTGTCTATTCATCCACTATGCAAGGTTCTATAAAAGGCTTGGGAAATCCTCTTTGGGGAACCAGCACGATCTAGGATATAACAGAAAGAAAGGTACCTTTTAATTTCACTCTTCTTGCTGTTTCTCTACTGCTAAGATGACTTCTGGGGGCTTCCTCATGAAATGACAGGAAGCAGTGCTGGTTGGTGTGTTTGGTCAGTACATGACCTCTGGTCCCTGAAAGTACCGTGGTCCTAGTGGGAAGCAGAAAGGATAACAAAGGACAATGTGGATATTGTCACTGGCCTTTGTCTAAGCTAAGATTTACATGACCTGGGAAGGGTAAAATCCTGGAAACTCTCCTTTTCCCAAAAGCAACCTTTCATTTGTCAAGATCTACTCTGGACATTGAGTAGGAAATTTTTTCTACTGGGTAAGCAAAGGAAAGCACACTCAGAATATATAAGGTGCCGTCCCCCCAGTTTGGCCAAGATCAGATAATGCAGACTTTTATCTCCTAACTACCCTTTTCTCACGATCTGACACTCCCCTGGGATGTTCTATTCTTTGAGCACAAATTTATGCCAACATTAGCAGAAAAAAAACCTGTTTGCTTCCTTGTGTGGTGGTGGAAGAATGTCAGGCAGAACACAGCTTTGTTAGTTATGTTTCCCTTTTCAAGAGACACCCACAGTCAATTTGTCAAGGGAACCGGAAAGAATTCCAGGTTGAGACAATCCTTAATTGGCTTTTAATTAATAATTCTGAAAAACCTATAATTATGAGCAACTGGTTCTTGGAGTCATACCAAGTTTATTTAAAAACAGGAAGCAAATATTCTTACTACCTTTGAAATATATTTATTGTCCCTGTATCTTCAAACTTGAATATACTTGAAATCCACCTCCAAAGAATTCTCATAGAAATGAATGTATTGCATCCCTTTTTAACCTTATACATTTCTTGGGCTAATGCAGTTCTATTTTCATCTGCTGCTATTCTTTTAAATATCAGATTTCAAAATGCTACACTTAAAGCTATGCAGTTCATGCTTTTCTTACAAGCTGAGAATGTAATCTGCCTACAGCATCTGTTGTCTTGGTGATTGGGTTTTCTTCTTCTCTGGTTCAGTGGAGACCTGTAAGGCCAGAAGTCGCATTTTTCAGTTTAGCTAGTCATTCTTCTCAGGCAGGGAGGGATGTTTCTCTGCCACTGGAACACGAAATTCTATATTTATTTTGTCTCGTTTCAAATATCAAGGTTTTAGACTTGTTTTTCAATTTTCACTAGAAGACACTCCCAACTTTGTTTTCCAAATCTTCTTTTATATTGTATCTAGAACATGGAATGAGAGTTCTACCTTCTTCAGGGCTAGTCTCTCCACGTCCTTCTCTTTTCTTTTGTTTTTACTGGTTGTCTTACGTTTACTTTTACTGACTTCCTATGCTGGATTATCCAGTCTATCCCTTTTATCTATGAATCCTGAGTTAGTCAGTCTCTCTCTCTCTCTCTCTCTCTCTCTCTCTCTCTCTCTCTGTCAGTAAAGAGATGTAGAGTGGATGGGTGGTCTGTAGACATGGGGTTGGAGGTTAAGTTCTATATCTATTAAAAAGCTGACCGACACATTAGAGAATTGAGTTAAACTGAGTTAAACCACAGGAGCTAGGTAGCAGACAAATGTGAATTACTTTCCAGGAAATTTGCTTATAATGTCTATAGAGAGAGGGGATACTGTGGTCAAGGGCCCAATGATGAAGATGGCAGATGAACACCCACAAAGGATAAAAGAAAAGTACCTCTAAAATCTAAAGAGGAAAAGACTAATCATCAAGGAAAGAAAAAACTTGAACTGGGGTGGAGAGCAGGGGTGAGGTGAGGTCATGGGCTTCCATAAAACCCAGAGGGACCAAATTGGTACCAACGACACAGAAAGGGATTACCATTAGACTCAAACTAAGGAGAGTATATATGATGTCCTAGACAGATACTTTTCATTATTCTTCAACTTCTTCATTTTGCTGTGGCCATACTCTGAGTCAGCTAGATAAATTAGAGAAATTCTTGCATCTTTCTCCTTTATTCTGTCTCCCACTTGTAATGAGACTCTGTATTTAGAAGCACTGCATGAGCAAGAGGAGCATAACAGCTGAAAGTGACCCGTCTGAGTTGGGGTTGCTTTTCAGGATGCCTTTAACTCTCACCCTCAGATTGTACTGAGATACAGTAAACCCTGAGTGTAGCATCCAAAGATTTTTGGATGATATATTTTTCAACAAACCTTCATTGAGCCTGCACTAAGTATTTGGACCTGGTGAAAGCAATGGAGTTACCAAGATCTGGAGCTGCTATCTAGGTCTGCATGGGGGGCCAGGGGCAGCCAGGCTCTGGAGCCTAATGTTTATGTGATTTGCAGTCTCTCTTTAAGGGAAAAATATTAACTTATAAATATAAATTTAAGTATACAAGGGAGGTTTTATTTAGAGTGACAAATAAGATTCCAACAAATTCCAAATTTTAAAAATCAGACAAATAGCACAAATACAAAATCCAGGTGGGAAATAAGGTGAAGTGTTTTCATTAACTAGCTGCATAACATGCATTTATTACTTTTTCCCCTGTATTTATGTACCCATATACTCTTTGATCACCTCTTCATATGACAGTGATTTTTATGACTATTTTCCATAGAGAGACAGAAATGTAATTCAGTCCTTTCTCTAACATAGTTCAATGAAATCTGTTTTTTATTACTGATTATTTTGGCTAGGTGTGACTAAAAGCTAAATCATTCACTTACAAATTTATATATTTAAAGATTGGAAAACTGTTTAGTACATCTCAAGTCTTGTTCCACCTAACTGCCCTCATGGTCCCAGTGCCCAGCGGTGCAGCCTATTATTATGGTGCAGCCTCTAGCCTCCTAGTTCTGAGTGTCATGGTGCAGGGTGAGTCAGCCCTGTAGTCAGGAGGGATATTCTTGCAAGCCAGGACAGCTAATATCATTGAACTATCAATAGCCATGTTTATGAGCCACATAAATAAACCTGGTTAAATCTAAATAAATGTCTCTCTAACTCAACTGTCTCCAGACTGGGTCCCCAAAATGCCCCCAGCATTTCCAAGCTACCGGATATATAAGGAGACATATGCAAAGTGGTATGGGGGAAGTCAGAGTGGGGAAGAGACAGTGGACTTAACTCACTATAGTTAAAATAGATTCCATCTGCAAATTTTAGAAAGATCTATGACCTCATGAACATACGGAGCTCAGGGTCTTTGCAAATGAAGTGCACCGATGCTTGAGTTTTATTAACCTCCATGTAAATCCACCTGTGGGGAGGCAGGTAGGTAGCCTGAGTGGGTGAACAAAGATGTCACAGTGGAATCCAACATGGAACCAAGTCTTGAAAGACAAGGAGACATTTTTCATCAGGTCAGTGGGAATGGGCAGGTCTCACAGGAGGTGCCAATAAAATACACAAAGAAGAAATGTTAAGAGCGAAAGAAGGAGCATCAGGTGAGAATGGGGCCTTTGGAGAGTTTTAGAGCAAAGTTCAACAAGGGGTAACTAAGTGCTGTGCCAAGTCCAAGTAGATGAGAACATAAAGGGGGCTATTGGATTCGTCAGTTGGGAAGACGCCATGGTCTCAATGATGTGGTGGGCACCAAGGCCTGACTTCAATGGGCTGAGGATGGATTACAAGGAAGCTGACATTTTGATTCTCTTCCTTTAAGAAGAGTGCCTGGGAAGGGAAGAAGAGGCAGAAAGCTGTAGTTATAAGAAAGCATCAGCATGAGGGAATCCTCATTAGTGCTTTTTTTTTCTTTCTTTTTAGCCTGGCTCACGACATGTAGATATTCTTGGGCCAGGGATCAAACCTGTGCCACGGCAGTAAGCTGAGCCATAGCAGTGACAACATTGGACCCTTAACCTGTTAAGCCATCAGGGAAGCCCAGTATTGTTATTTTGTTTGTTTGTTTGTTTGCCTTTTTGCCTTTTTTCTAGAGCTGCACTTGCGGCATATGGAGGTTTTCAGACTAGGGGTCTAATCAGAGCTGTAGCCGCAGACCTACACCACAGCCACAGCAACGCTGGATCCGAGGCTTGTCTTCAACCTACACCACAGCTCATGGCAACGCCGGATCCTTAACCCACTGAACGAGGCCAGGGATTGAACCTGCCACCTCATGGTTCCTAGTCGGATTCATTAACCACTAAGCCATGATGGGAACTACTTTGTTTGTTTTTTGAATTAAAGAATTAAAGAAGACCAAGCATATTAAGAGTGCCCTGTAAGCGGCTGGTCATGAGAGACGTTTCCTTGTTCTGAGGAAAGGGCATGTGGTCTCCATCTGCTTGTCATGTTGCCCATCTGTTTCTCAAGACTTGAATATTCTTTATTCTCACCAATACCAACCAACCAAGAGAGTGCTCAGATCCTCAGAAGAGACTATACTCGATCAACCCAACTTCCTAGGTGGTTACCCAGAGCTCAGCCTGGCCTTCCTATCCCATATATTGAAAGTACTGAGTTCACATTCTGATCTGCAGTTTCTCATCTTCCTTTTCTTTCCTTTTTTTTGTTTTGTTTTAGGGCTGCACCTGTGGCATCTGGAAGTTCCCAGGCTAGGGGTCCAATTGGAGCTTTAGCTGATGGCCTACGCCACAGTCACAGCAATGTGGGATCCAAGCCACATCTATGACCTACACCACAACTCATGGCAACGCTGGATCCTTAACCACTGAGCAAGGCCAGGGATAAAAACTGTGTCCTCATGGATACTAGTCAGATTAGTTTCTGTTGAGCCATGATGGAAACTCTGAGTTTCTTATCTTCTAATCTCATCCCTTCTTCGAACCCTCTGCCTCTGTCTCTGAATCTCTCTCCACACCTTTCTTTTGCTTTTCTGATATGAAATATTTCCCATGCCATTACCATTCTGCAAAGTATAGCTTTTAAGGGTTGCATGATATTCCCTACCATGGATTAACTATTATTTATCCTAAATCTCTTATTGGACATTTGGTTTGTTTCAAAATGATTGTTCATTTATCTAACTTTTTATGTATAGTAGCTGTTTCCTGATGACCAATTTAAAAAAAAATTCAAGAAATGGAATCATCTTCACAAAGATATATCTGTTATTACGGCTTTTGACGCATATCACCAAATTGCTTTCCTGGTCTCTCAAGGGTTTGACGATAATGAAGCACTGAGAGATCACAGATATTTGCATATGATGGAACACATTTCAATAACACAATAAAATGGAAAATCTGATGCAATCATCTGACACATTTGGGCAAAGACTGGATTTGATTGTTCTTGTCCCTATGTTGAATTGACTAAGTAATGGATACCTGGTCTCCATATTTTCCACTTACTGTGAAAATTTATTAAGATAAATTAAATTGCGTCAGACTTGCAGTTGGATCTTTCTGGTTCCTAGACTGTGGTTACTTCCCTAATTGGTCAGCTTGGGATGAAAAACACTTCCTGGCAGTCAGCAGGCTCATTATGCTGGGATTTAGAAACATGAGAACCAATGAGAGGAAAGCTAATCCACCAAATAAACAGACAGGCGTGGTGGAGTCATAGGGGGCAGCCAGCCCAAGACAGTAAATTTACCCTAGGCTGAAAGACCCACCTAATGTCTCATAGCCCACTGGGTCCTGAATCTTGACCATACCTGTCCCCCTCTGTGAGAATGTAGGATGTTTGCCCCCTTTCTGGTCTTTTCTTGGTCCCCAGGTTCTGGGTTCTTGCTGAATAGCCTGAGGATAATTGAGATGCTAAAAACAAGAGATCTTTGCAGAGGCCTCTTCTCAGAAGATGTTGCCAAATTTCTGGGAATACGTAAGAAGTTTGCACCTCAGAAGCTTGGGTGATCCATGAATATAAACACATCACTAGGGGAAATCCAGATACATTTTTTAACAAAAGCCCCTTTAAAAAATGTCTTGGTTTTCAAAATGCTTCCTTTTCCAAATTATAATTACACAGTGGCATCAAACAAGAAAATTCTTTGATAAAACCCTGGGAAGGGTGGAAATGAGAAAGATGTGGGTGGGAGCTGTGCTTGGTCACAGTTTAAGAAGCTGAACTTTGATCATTCAGCGGAGAAGGGACAAGACCATTATGCCTCCAATTCACAGCTTCAAACCGAAACTTGTTAATAAGTCATGTCTCACCCACTCTATTAATGATCAGCAAATGACGGGAATTCTGGCCAAGAGGCCCAGACTTCAGGACAGAGTGTCAAATAACAGCTGACACCGTCGACTAAAAATAGTACTTTGGATTTAAATAAGTGACTCAGACTTGATTTCCTTCAAGTGCCTGGGATAATACTGTACATAGGAGGGCTGTTTTAAAATGTTTCTCTTTTATGTGAAAGGAGGATTTTATTGCAACCATCTGGGCAGTGAGCTCAGACTCAGCTCTGCTGGAGCTGGATGCACTCACGTCCACCTACAAGGCTGAGGGCACTTGGCACCGCTGGCTTCCTAAGCACGTGTGTGCACTTGACCTGGTCTCCAAGAACAGGAGGATGGTTCAGGAAGTTACGTCCCAGTTTTACACCATTTCCAGAAACTTCTCTCTTGGTACTCTTCCCGTTATTCTCCTTCATAAGACGGGGGCAATTAAAAGGCTAACTAGTCAATGATGAATGACACAAGCTAAACAAGCCAGGATACTCTTTATCAAAGTTGATAAACTGAAGAACCAAATGTATCTTTCCAGAATATACACATAATGACTTTCAAATGGACCAGATATTTTAAAAATAAAGTTTACAATAAAATATACATTTGTTGTTCATTGGATATGAATTTTTTTCATCAAATTTGTTTGTATTGGCTAATCAGATTGGTCAATGTGCCCTTCTGAATTTCAGTCAGTATCACTATATGTCAGAGCAGTGAAGGATATTTAAGCTATCCAGTCTCAAGGTCCTAGCTGCTGTGAAATGCATATTCCTTGAAAGGAGATGAGTTTCTGTTTTAAATATGAGCTTTTCCTCCTCTTGGACATTTTTCTACTACACAGCCAATTACCAGATCACATTTTACTTAGGGATCACGCAATCTGTCCACAGTCCCTGCCTGGTCTTTGCTGTCTTGGCAACTTCCCAGTCAGGAGAACAGAGAATGGAGCCTGGAGAAAATTATGTAAGTCAGTTTTCCACAGAGATTGCAGGCCAGAAGTACATGTTCAGAACCCAGTTACCAGATTCTAATAGGACAGCACAGAAAGGGGTCATCCCACCTTGGAACCTGCTAGAGTAGATGAGTGGAACTCATGTGTGGTGAGGGCAGAGTTTAGACCCTGAGGCCTCACAAGAGTCCCTGAGCCAGGAATTCGCAACAGCATTACTGCAGTTTCTTCGTCCTCAGACATGGGTGTGGGAGTCACTTAAAGATGGACACACAGCAGACATAGCCAGTGGGAGGTGCTAGGATGCAGAACCAGAGCCACTAACAAAATTTCTCCAAGAGTTCTCAGCTGGTTGACTCCAGTTTAAATAGCTTGGACTTTTCACACTGATGTGCAGAGTACCATGGGCCTTTTTAAAAATGCACTAGTAATCTAATGTCCATCGACAGGGTAATGGATAAAGGAGATGTGGTACATATATGCAATGGAATATTACTTAGCCATAAAAAGAATGAAATGATGCCATTTGCAGCAACGTGGATGGACCTAGAGAATATTATACTTGGTGAAGTAAGTCAGACAGTGAAAGACAAATATCATATGATATCACTTTTATGTGGAATTTAAAGTATGACACAAATGAATTTGTTTACAAAACAGAAACAGATCCACAAACATAAAATACAAACTTATGATTACCAAAGGGGGAAAGGGATACGGGAGGATAAATAAGGAATTTTTGATTAGCAGATACAAACTACTATATATAAAAGATAACAACAAGGTCCTACCATATAGCATAGGGAATTAAAGTCAATATCCTGTAATAAACCATAATGGAGAAGAATATACTAAAGAAAAGAATGCACTAGAAATGTCAACAACACAACTGACTCCTGGTCTCACTGCTAGAATGAGACTAGACAGGCCCATGAGCTCTGAAAGCCTGAGTGTGGTGGCAGGGAGCCCCACAAGAAGAATGCAAATCCCTGTAGCCTTATTTCTTTTTCCTTTTTTTTTTTTTTTTTGCTTTTTTAGGGCCACACCCGCGGCATATGGAGGTTCCCAGGCTAGGGGTCTAATCGGAGCGACAGCTGTTGGCCTTCGCCACAGCCAGAGCAACACCAGATCCGAGCCGCGTCTGTAACCTACACCACTGCTCACGGCAACGCCGGATTGTTAACCCACTGAGCAAGGCCAGGGATCAAACCTGCAACCTCATGGTTCCTAGTCATATTCGTTAACCACTGTGCTACAGTGGGAACTCCTGTAGCCTTATTTCTGCCCAGACACTGTTCTCTTCTCTCCTCTTCCCCCTATCCCTTTCCTTTTTCCATCAGGTCTCACATCTGTCATCAGATTCTTAGTCCTGGAGGCTAAGACCTGAGTCTTAGTCTGCTTAGGCATGTCTGCTGAGTGGCCCTTAGGTATGTTTGCTGAGTGGCCAGTCTCTGCAAGTGAGTGCTTCAGCTAGTCTGAGAGCACAGGGGCCACTCTCCCCTGCCCACCCTCACCAGCACCCACGTGAAGACCCCATCACTGACAACATCTTGTTCCAATGATGGTTTTGGATTTTTGCCAACAGAGATAGAGGTTCTGCTGCATGCAGGGAGCACAGCCTCTACCTGGAAGTGCCTCTCCCCCTCCCCAAAGAAGAAGAGTGGGCAGTTGTTCAAACAGGAATGGAGAATGTTATGTGCTCCGGGAAAGTCCGCACCCCTCCGAGGGAGATACTGCACTCACTTTTCAAGAGGGATTAGGTGATACCTGGGAATTGCCCTTTATTATAAACTTTTGAATGATTCTAGGGTAAAAAAATTAATTCCTGATTTATTAGACTAGTCACAAAAATACCGATGGTATTCAGAGTTCCAGTAGGCATATACGACAATATCATAAAGGTCAAAACATGACTTGGCAAACTCTAGTTAAAATTATGTTTCTCTTAAAAACAAGTACGATACTTGTGAAGTTTTCTTTCTTTGGAGATTGATTTAACAGCACTTTGACACTGATTAGATAAGGTGGGTAATGGTAATGATGAAATTTTAAAACACAGATGGCCAAGGAAATGGAATTTTCATTAACCGAAATAGGAAAGACCCCAGAAATGACTGGCTTGAGAGAAAGCTGATGTGTTACAAATGGAATGTGAGATGTGGGTAAGACACCAAGTTAGAAACAGCACCTTGGAAGTAGGTGTAAACCTGGAGAAAGTTTTGGCAATTAGTCTTACAGTAGAAGCCAAGGAAGGAGACGTGATTGAAATGGGAGGGATGGTGAGGGGCAGAGGAGGAATATCAAAGAGAGTGTGGAGAAACAACCCCGAGGGGATCAGATGAGGAAGAGGCTCCTGGTGGAGGAAGCAAAGGAATAAACTAAAGAGAGAACCAGCACAAGGCATTTATGGAGGTCAAGGGGGAATGTAAGCAGCAGGGTTCACAAGACCCAGGATGGCCTGGGACCTAGGAGCTCCCTGATTTGTCTTCCACATCCTTCCCCTCAGCTCTCTCCTCTCCCATGTACTGGCCTCCTTGCTATTCCTTGAACATGCAGACAGGCCCACCTTAGGGTCTTAGAACTGGTCACCCTCTCTGCCTGGAGCTCCCTCCTTGGGATGTCTACACGGTTGCCTCAGCCACCTCCTTCGAGTCTGTGCTTGATTGTCACCTTCTTGGTGATGTCTACCAGCTCTCCCTTTCCTGTTTTCTCTAGGACCACTGAATATGCTAGATAACCTACTCATCTGTCTACCCAATAATAATTGGTAAATTATAGGAGTTCCCTTCAGTGCTTAACGAGCCTGACTAGGATCCATGAGGATGTGGGTTCGATCCCTGGCCTCGCTCAGTGGGTTAAGGATTCAGCATTGCTGGGAGCTGTGGTGTAGGCTGCAGATGTGGCTGGACCCCAAGTTGCTGTGGCTGTGGTTTAGGCCAGCAGCTGCAGCTTCAATTCAACCCCTGGCCTGGGAACCTCCATATGCCTCGGGTGCAGCCCTAAGAAAGAAAAAAGAAAAAAAAAATTGGTAATTTATGTTGTTTCATCTCTGCCCACACAGTCTAATCAAATATAAACTTTACGAGGGCAGGAACCTTTGTTTTATTAACCTATCCTGAGTGCTTACAACAGCCCTTGGTATGGAGAAATGCCAAGTGAATCTTTGTTGAAGGAAAGAATGAGCAGCGCTGAACAGAAGCTAGTAGACGAGGTTGCTGGCACAGGAGAGTGGGCAAGGTCATTGAACTGATATTTTGGGAAGTCCTTGGCAGCCCTAGTGAGGCTAGTGTGAGGACAGTAATTGGGGGCTGGGTGAGTGGGGCAGGGTAAAGGAAGTGGAAGCAGCAAGGTCACAGCACTAATTCATAGAGCAAATCAATGTTTGGGCATAATATTTAAAACTCCAGAACTGTAACTAGATCAGCTCTTCATGATGCTGGTTTGGGAAGACAAATGAAAGGCAATCACAGTGGGCTGGCCTGTGGGGAGTTGCAGCTCAGAGGGCGGGATGTGACCTGCCACGTCCCCAAATCTGTGTGACATTGAACTGTTCTATAAAGGACCACACAGCATATTCAAGGCCCACTTATTTTAAGACAATCCTATTTTCTGCAAAATCCAAAACTACATGTGGCATGAGTCAAGGGTGATGGACTTCAGAAGGAGATGAGAGGAAGGGGAAGTGGGAAACTGGCAATGCGGCGAGGGCTCCACAAAGAGCACAGGAAGAGATGGGGGAAGACACCCCCTGCTGAGGAAAGGCGACAGTCTGGGCCTGCCCCAGAGAAAACAACCTGTCCGAGGGCCACAGGGGAGGAAAGGGCGCAGGGAGGAGGCCGTTCTCGGAAGTAAAGACAGCCAGCAGAGAACAACAAGCTCAATTATAGAAAGATCCGCAGGAACAGGATCTGCTGGAGGAGGGAGTAATTGGAATCGGAGACAGTGAATAAGCCAGAAATCAAGGAGTCAAGGAGAAGAGGGAAAGAGAAAACCCTGAGGGCAGCCAAAGGAGGAGTTAAATCCATTTCAAGAACAGGCTCCAAGAATAGGAGAATAGGCAAAGCCAGAGAGAGCTTAAAGAGGAACTTGAAAAGCAAAACAAAACAAAAAAATACATAAAAGGGAGGGAGTGGAAAATCTGAGTGTACCTTTTGTACGAGAAACTGGGAAGCGTTCAAGTGTGTGTGGAATTTGTTTGATGTTGGGTCATTAATTCGTTCTCCTGTGCCATGCATTTGCATATGGAACACATCAACACCTTGTGAGGGTCAAATGCACTGCAGAGAAGGGGGGCCCAGGAGGGGGAAAGGAGTGGGGAGCCAGAGCCACACCATGTTCACCTAAAGAATCCTTAGTGTTTGACCCTAGAGAACCTGGGAGGTGGGCTTTCTAGGAGCCCACTACCTGGTGGATGTTGGAGCCACTTGGGAAAAATCCACAACACTTCCTCTCTGGGATATAATGCTTGATCGTTGGACTAGAAAATCTCTCCTTTGTTGACATCAGCAGTAGGTAGCCCTGCGGTCTCTAGCAGTTGTTGAGGAAGGCGATTGGGAGCTTATCTTAACCACGATCACACCGGAACAACAACGGTTAACATTTATTGGGGGTTCCATGTCATGCGCTGGCTAATCTCTTTACAGACATCTAGTCTAGCCTCATGATTTGTGAATTCCACATTTGTGAATTCCACATTCCCTAGAATGTATTTGTGGCTCCAAACTCAGTACTCACAGAGCTTGTGGTCATTCACGGACAAGGGCAGAACAGAGAAAAATCTGAGTCACCTGATGTGCATGTGTGTTCCCAGCTGAGGTCAAGCAGGGTGACACGCTCTCTTCTTGTTTCAACTTTTGTACTGTAAACAAGTGTCCTTTTTGTAGTCTGTATAGTGCCATGTTTTTTGCATTTTTGTGCTTTTTGTTGGTGATTTCACTGTTTCAACTGTGCTAAAGTATCACTGTTATTCCTAAGCACAAGAAGGATATGATCTGTTTTAGAGAAAAAAAAACAAAACAAAACATACAAGCTATGTTTCAACATGAGTTATAATGCTATTGGCCATGAGTTTAACATTAATGAAGCAACACTATATTTTATATAAGGTGTCTTTAAACAGAAACACACGGAAAACAAGATTATGTATTGATCAGTTGACAAAAATGTGACCAGAGGAACCTCTTTCCCCTAGTAGCAATGGTCTAGTATTTGCTAATTCAGTATTGGTGGAGACTCTATAGACCATAACTACCACAAATAATGAAAGCTGACTGTACATTATTTCACCTAATAGTCAAAGTTCTAGAAAGTAATTCTACAAAGCCACATTTTGCAAAAATTTAGGCCTTGATGAATCTTAGAGAGGTTAAATATTATGTTCAAAGCTGTAATACTGGCTAGGAAGTAGAACCCCATTTTGACTCTGGATCTCCGGCTCATGATTCTTGTGTTACCTTGGTCTGAAGCCACAGGCTTCATTTCCAGAGAAATGGTGGATTTCCCACATAAAGAGAGGATTTTTTTTTTTTCCCCAAGGCCACATCCTTTGCATATGGAAGTTCTCAGGTTAGGGACTAAATTGTAACTGCAGCTGTTGGCCTATGCCACAGCCATAGCAATGCCAAATCCAAGCTGTGTCTGTGACCTGCACCACAGCTCACGGCAATGCTGCGTTCTTAACCCACTGATCCAGGGCAGGGATCCAACCTGTGTACTCATGGATACTAGTCGGGTTCGTTACCGCTGAGAGGATTTTATTCATGAACAAATATGAGCTAGCTGGAGGAAATGCCTAGAAATTGTTTAATGGAAATTCATTAATTTGTTTGTTTGTTTATTTTCTTTTAATGGTCGCACTTGCGGCATATGGAAGTTCCTGGGCCAGAGACTCAAATCAGAGCTGCAGATGAGGCCTATGCCATAGTGAACACCAGATCCAAGCCACATCTGTGACTTGAACTGCAGCTTGTGGCAATGCTGGATCCTTAACCCACTGAGCGAGGCCAGGGATAGTACCCACATCCTCACAGAGACAATGTCAGGTCCTTAAGCTGCTGAGTCACAACGGGAACTCCTGTTTAATGGAATTTGAAACAGGACTGGTATTTCTAGTTCTAGAGAAAGAACTAGAAAAATGCTATTTGCTGTTTGTTGCTATGCCCTTAGTTTGTATTCCTGAATGGGGAAGACTTGGGGCTATAGCTACACGAGGTTATGACCATGCTTCAAAGAGAATAAAATCCAACAAACACATGTGGTTCACTAGGAAAACACTGGGCTGGGCGCAGAAGTTCTCTTCTAGTCCTGATTCTGCCAGTAACTTGTTGTCAGGCTTTGCGGAAGTCTTCACTACAGCCCTACACCTTTGCAGCAACACCTGTAAAATGAACGTATTGGTGGATGATTCCCTCTGCTCTAAGTTTTTAGGATCTGAAAACTGCACAGCTCTACATGGCTTCTAATGGGGGGACTATAAATCCTATTTTGCCTGGAATAGGCTTAGTTACATCTTTTGTCTTGGCATAATTGTTAATAGCAGCTTTCACTCTCAAAAGTGTAGCAACTTGGAGAATAAATTGTATAATTATCCTGTGCTTAACCAATATTTGTTCCTTATATTTTCTTGGCTGGGTCGGATACAAGAAAGCCCTTACCCTTGTCTTAGGAGAGGCAACCAGCAGGGTTACTTCTTCAGACACAGCGAGTCCCTGGCATCAGGTCCTTGAGCTACTTGTCTCCTACCTGTGGCCAGATTTCTGGTCCACCCCATCTGGCTCTTGCCTTACAACCTGGGTCTTTTAGTACAAAGTGCCCTGCTGCTTGACCTGGGAAATAATTGTTTCACTTTTTAATAAAAATAATTCTGTCTCCTTTTAATAAAAAGGAAATTATATCAGTTGGGCAGTAAAAAAAGGAAAGGCTTTAATACGGAAAAGTAGTTTGATGTAGCACTGCCGATTCAAGGACACAGTATGCCCAATAAAGTCATTCCTAGTCATATTAGATGTGATGCTCTTTTTTTTTCAAATTACCTACAATCATGATATAATTCTATCAATACTGATAGACTATAACAAATTAATTCTCAAATATGGAAATAAAAAAGCTAGACTGAGAAGTGAAATGTTAAAACAAAAACTTTTGGCAGTCTTTTTTTGAGTCTTTCTAAATGTACTGTTTGTCTTTTGAAACACTGTTTCATACTCCTGCTGTCATATTTGAAAGTTGCATGAACTATGCATGAAAGTTGCATGAAGTATGCAAAAAAAGTAAATATGGTTGTGGCTCAGTGGAAACTAACCCAACTAGTATAAATGAGGGTGAAGGTTCAATCCCTGGCCCTGCTCAGTGGGTTAAAGGATCTGGCGATGCCTTGAGCTGTGGCGTAGGTCGCAGACGCAGCTCGGATCTGGCTGGGAATTAGACCCCTAGCTTGGGAACTTCCATAGGCCACACTTGGGGCCCTTAACAAAAGAAAAAGTAGATAACACGTAAGATCTCCATTATTAAACAAAACATTGTATTCTCCTTCACCCATTCAAATTTATAAAAAGAAAGCACAAACAGAAAATAGTTATACCTCATTCTTTTTAGTGGGTTAAAGTGCACTGGATAATTTTATTACACTGTTAATTTACTTAGCAAAGCATTTCTTCCCAGATGGTGAAAGACAAAATTTAACACAGGTCAGATTAAATAATCCTATACTTTCTGAATGCAGTTCAGAAGAAAAAATGATAGCCTAATTCTCCGTGTTTCTGGTTCGAACTCTCTTTTCCTAACCTTCCAGGTAGATTTCAGCTGTCCAATCCAGAAAATATAATATGTTAGTGATTGAACAAACATCATTAAACTGGCATCTTAATTGAAATCCTATTTCCACATGCAGCTCACAGGTTAGGAATCAACGATTTCTCAGTAGCAATTGCTTGCTTCCTGGAAAGATCTCTGGGTCAGAAACAAGTGTCGGGGGAGAACCTGTGCTTGGTGCGAACTTGACTGAATGACCTGTGTCTATTATTACAACCCTTTGGGACAACATCGAAATGGGTTATAAGAGATCATATTCGTTGGAACTTGCCAACAAGAAACTCAAATGGAAGACTGCTCCCTGGATGCTCTGAAACAAAGATGTCAAAGTAGACCTGGGCCCCTCCCTCCAAGAAGCTTGCCCTGTGGTCAGGATATGTCCCAAGGAAGGTCAAGGCCTGGCAGAGCTCTGCTGGTCTACGCCCTGAACAGGAAGACACCACTAGCATCTTCTATCTGATTCAGTTCAGAGTTTAAAATACCATCCCCGTCATTGCCAAAAAGGGGCAATTCGATCTCATGAGCAAACAGTAAAAGGCATTTTGCATAAAAAGAAAAAAAAAAACCTGATTGTTGTTGGCGTCTTACAGTTTCCACAATTGTCTTCCTGTGAAATGCTAGATGTTGTTAGGACATTTTTACTCGGTTCCTGACACATGTGTTAAGTAAAAATCTCTTAAATGCTGAGCATTTTTGCTTAATCTGTTTTCTGTTAATAATCCTTCTAGTTTAATTATGAAAAAAAAAAAAAAGAAACAAATGTTGTCTCTTTGTTTGGTACCTGGTTCAAGATATTTGACTTTTAAATGTTGGCTTGAGGAAGGAGAATGTGGTTGCTATTTGCTGAGACTGGAACAGGGAATTTGCTATGTGATAGTGGAACTGGTTGTTACCACCGCTGCCCTGCTGCCCATTTGCTTCCCGAGCCACTTTCTCACTCTTTAAATGTTCCACCAACCTCACTTTTGGGCATGTACAATTTCATCTTCCTCTTTTTCCTAACATTTGGGGTAAAATAAAAAGTTAGTTACGTGGTAACCGGTTCACATCTTGAACTATCAGCAAAGACTGACCTGGCCAAGCCCAGAGATACAGACCATATTTAAGACCAAGACACATAGCAGGTGACAACCAGATTCAAAGCTGAGAGTCTGTGGGCTTGAGGTAATGATATGAATGATCACCCACACCCCACAGACTCTGTTCTGGGGTCGGTGCTATTCCTTTATCCTCTTCTGGGGTTTTCTACTATGAACAGGTGTCTTTGGGCTCACCTCAGCTGAGCCAGCCTCCTGGGACTGGGGATCCAGACGTGTTCTGTGCCACTGATTGAGGAAGTGCAGGTACTAGGAGTCTTAGCGAGTTTTTGCCATCACAAATTTTTTCTCATGGTTAGAAGCAAAACTAAACAGTTTAAGTAATTCTGTTTAATGGGCATCAAGAAAGAGAATAAAATGGTAACTAGGAAGTGTTTCATACTGTGCATGGATCATAATATTCATAAACGGGAGAGGATGCTAGGAAGTGAAAACACTCTGTGTAAGGAAATAATAGAAACAAGTCCTCCAAAACATTCTGATGAACCCAAATATACTTAAAGTAACTTAAATATGAAGAGTGGTCTCCTTCTTCCTTCCTTCCTTCCTTTCTTTCTTCCTTCCTTCCTTCCTTCTTCCCTCCCTCCCTCCTTGCCTCCCCCCACCCTTCCTTCCTTCCTTCTTTCTCCCTCCCTCCCTTCCTTCCTTTCTTGTCTTTCTTTTTAGGGCTGCACCTGTGACATATTGAAGTTCCGAGGCTAGGGGTGGAACCAGAGCTGGAGCCATAGCAATGCCTGATCTGAGCTGCATCTGTGATGTACGTTGCAGCTTGCAGCAACACTGGATCCTTAAGACACCGAGTGAGGCCAGGGATCGAAACCTCATCCTCACAGAGACAATGGCGGGTCCTTAACTTGCTGAGCCACAAAGGCAGCTAGGAAGGTTGCCTTTTTTTCAGCCACAAATTTGACAGGTTAAGTAAAGAGCTGGTTCTACACTTACTGTAAGGAGGAGTGGGAAGAAAGTTCATTGAATGAGTTTAGTGAGTTGACCAGGTCTTTTTCCTGATAGGAAGGAAACTGGGTTTCTTCTGGGTGAGAAACCCGGAAGAAAAGAGACATATTTTGACCTGGTTTCTTTTTTCTGCCACCATGGTTTGGCTTTGAAAAGAGAGATCACTAATGGGAAAACAAAAAACAAAAAAACTAGTCTGAAGCTTCCCTAGAGACGAGTAAACAGCTCTTCTTTGCAAAAGGAGATGTTATTTCTGCGCCTGACAGAGGAAGAAATGAACCTCAGTAGCATTTTGGAGGGGGGACAGGAGGGGAAACAGTGGAGAGAGTTTCACCCCCAGTGTTGGAGGCCCATAGATGGGATGAGGATCTGGGACCTGACTGTGATCAGTCAGGTAATGAATTAAAAGTCCTCTGGGAGGGGAAAAGAAAGACTTGTTCTTTTTGCCATGTTGATAATCATTGAAATGTGATAAAGAGATTGGTAAAGAGATCACATATTTAAGTACAGTCCTTCAAATTTTACTCTGTATTATTTTGTGCCATATACATATATATATATATATATGTGTGTGTGTGTGTGTGTGTGTGTGTGTGTGTGCGTGTGTGTATATATAAATAACTCAATATGAAAACGAAATTGCTTTTGATAACATGATTTTTTTGGTCTTTTTAGGGCCACACCTGCGGCATATGGAGGTTCCCAGGCTAGGGATCTAACAGGAGCTGTAGCTGCCGGCCTACGCCACAGCCACAGCAACACAGGATCCGAGCCGTGTCTGCGACCTACACCACAGCTCACGGGGGAACACCAGATCCTTAATCCACTGAGCAAGGCCAGGGATTAAACCCGCATCCTCATGAATACTAGTCGGATTGGTTTCCACTGAGCCACAATGGGAACTCCATAACATGATTTTTTTTTTAATTTAAGAAATCCCGATTAGCTGTTTTCCTGTTTCTGTCAGTGTTTCCTAATTAAGGAAGCCTGTCTGCAGACTTTCTGTCCCCGTAGGAGACACCAGTGTTTACATGATGCCTAATAATTTCAGAGTTAATGCACAAATAATCAGGGCCTGCAAGACTGGCCTTGAACATTCTATGAAATGAGCCTATGAACAACAAATACTCACTCAGATCATCATAATGGACAAAATACAAGCTTTGGAGCCAGAGAGAAGTGGGCCCAAACCCCAGCTGCAAAGTAACCAGCTGTGTGTCCTGTAACCTCTGTGATCTTAGTTTCCCATCTGTATGAGCTATAATTTCTGATAAGCTGTACTATTGTAGGAATTAGATATGATCTATGCAAACTGCTAACACAGTGCCCCCAGTGCTTTAGGGCCTCAGTGAGAACTCATTACTGTTATTACTAGAGACTGTGAGATCATTCATACTTTTAGAAATATGGATACTCTATAGATGAGTATCTTAAATGTGGTGGTTATAAAATTTCTTTTATCTTCTAAATATAAAGTCATAATACAGCATTCTTGAAAATGGTTTTTGGAAATATTAAGAGCTTGATTCAAACTAGAATATGTCTGGCCTCACCTACAGTGACCAACTGTCCCGATTTGCCCTGAACTGAAGCAGTCCCTGGAATGCGAGACTTTCAGTATAAAAACTGGGAAAGTCTCAGGCAAACCAGAATGAATTAGTCACGTTGGCCCCACCTCAGAGATATTTGGCCCTTGAACTACAACTAGTTAGGGTTCTCCAAGTAGGGTCCTTGGACTAGTGGCTTTATCTGAAAATCTGTTAGGAATCAAATCCTTGAGGCCCAACCCAGACCTACCAGGTCAGAAACTTCAGGGATGGTGCCCAGCAGTCTGGGTTTAAATAAGTTCTCCAGGAGTTTTTGATACATGCAGCACGCTACTGTTTGAGAAATGTTGGTCTATAATAAGTCACACGTGCCAGACAAAGACATTTTAAAGAGAAGAATAGAAAGAAGAAATGTCTTAAGCATATTTCAAGTTCTTTAAGACCCATGGGTCAATATTTTCATAGCTAGTAGTCTCCATTATTCAGATTCACCAAGTTCTCTATCATTTCATCACTGAGCTCTGATGGAGAGAAATGAGAAGGAAGGTGAGACACTGTAACCAGTGCAATAGTTCAGCTCAGGAAAGAAGCTGCATCCTGTTAAAGATTTGAGGGGAGGTTGGTAAGTTATGCAAACTGAAATACAGGTGATAGTCTCATAGCTCCTTTACCTTTGTAAAACGTCACACAGTCAATACCAGGACTGGGATTAGGGCAGGAAGTGTGTGGGTTGGGCCAAATAATACCTCTGGAGGGAAACACCCAGAAGGCTCTCAAAGTGATGCCATTTTAGTGCCTCAACAACCACATGCGTCAATTTCTCAGAAGGCTCTGGTTACTTTTGCAAAGCAAACCAGGGGAATTTTCATAATACCTGGTCACTATGTGTGACTTTAAATATTTGAATGACTAGGACACAGGACTGGACAGCAATTCATTTTATCCCATAATACTGAAGTCTTCACAACAATCCCCTCAGTAGCTAACCGAACTTTCTCAGTAAGAGGCTACTTCTTTTGGTAGAAGGTGGGAAAAGACGAAAGAAACAGCCAGATAATATTATAATTATGAGTGTTTAAGTGATGAGTGGAATAAATGAAAGGTCATTAAACTCAGTTGTTACCACTTTTGGGTGGGAATTGTAGGAATGATTGTTTTTTTATCAATTGCTTTGATATTTGCATACAAATGTGTCATAAGTACATATCATTTATTAAATTTGCCACAGGACCTAATTTTTCCTTCAATAAGCAGCATGGCTATGCCTTTCTTTCCCCAAGAAGGATCTCTCTTTGACCTGGGATGAAATCAACTGAGGCTTCCTTGACTGGCACAACTTTCTCATTTTCATTGCAAAGTCTTAAGGGTCAAGTCCTTTACTTGCTAAATCTAAAAATCACAAAAGTCAAAGTTGCTGCTAGAGTGTACTAACTTTTGTCTTCTCAGTTGAAAGCATATAATTTTTCTTCTATTATTCTATTAAAATGTTGGATAAATTTAACTCAAAAAGAAATATGATGTCAACAGCTTTATACCTATTTATGACTTGTAGCTCTGTCTGTCTAATTCAGGTGAGCTAAGTAAGCCAAGTTCCAGGCAGGAAACATTCAATGGCATGGCTGTTCCAGTATCTCAGTTCATTAGCAATCTCAAAGCAATCATTAAATAGTGGAGTCTCACATTATTTTCCTTTAATTACTAAAGAAAAACAGATGTTAAAGTTTCTTCACAATGATACAAGCTAAATCACCATTCAAACCCTGCATCTGAATATAACCATAGCTTATTATTCTTTTTTTTTTAATTTTATTGGAGTACAGTTGACTTACAGTGTTGTGTTAGTTTCAGGTGTACAGCAAAATGATTGAGTTATACATATACTTATATCCATTCTTTTTCAGGTTCTTGTTCCATATAGATTTTTACAGAATATTAAGTAGGTTTCTCTGTGCTATACAGTAGGTCTTTGTTGGTTGTCTATTTTAAATATAGTAGTGTGTATATGTTAATCCCAAATTCCTAATTTATCCCTGACCCCCTCCCCCGTCTCCCCTTTGGTAACCATAAGTTTGATTCCAAAACCTTTGTTTCTGTTTTGTGAATAAGTTCTTTTGTATATTTCACTAGATTATACATATAAGTGATTTCATATGATATTTGTCTTTCTCTGTCTGATTTATTTCACTTAGTACGATGATCCCTAAGTCCATCCATGTTGTTGCAAATGGCATTTTTTTCATTTTTATGGTTAATATTCCATTGTATATATGTACCACATCTTCTTTATCTTTATTACTCTTTAAAGAAATGGAAAGAGCATCTTTATTTAAAATCTCCAACTCTGGTGGCAATCCAAAAGTGATGGCAGACATAACTCCTTGTGCCATTAAAGGAAGTACCAGTAAACACTGAGTTAGTGACTGTTAAAACCTGGAGTATGATGATAGAGTTGGAATGTGGAATTTCAGGTTCACTTCCTGTTCCTGTTCAATCCTACTTTTCCTGACCTCTCAACCAGTGGGAGAGAGGATAGAGCCACACATCCGTGATCCTTCTTAAAGCATAAGGTTGAGTTTGGGAAACAAAGATGGACTTCTGAGAGGGTGGTGGAGGGTAGGTGGAGGGTACAGAAGAAACAAGCTAGTGTGTCCCTCTCCTAAGTAGCAGACGCTTATCCAACATGGGCTAAGGGGTGCCCAACCTACCAGAATTCAAGGAAACAAGAGTTATTTTCTGTTATTTGTTTTTGTCTTGTTCTGAGGTCAATGAGGAAAGAACTCTAAAGGTGACGGAAAGAAAGAGACTGCAAAATTGAACAAATCCATGCAAGAGAGGGGTAGCATCACTGTAGTGTATATCCAAAAGAGGGACCAAGATGCCCTGAGCGATGCTCAGCTGGGACCACCACTACTTTCATCACTGTCAGCATCAATGTGCTCCAGCTTTGAGCTGGGATGAAACAGGACCTTCCCTCCATCTGTCTTTTTGAGTCTTTGTCTCCATGGAACCTCTACTCAACACTTTGTCACATCCTGAGATCCAGCCTTTATAAACTCTGTGTTTAAGGGGCCCTGTACGTAGTGTCTTCTGCATTGGCCTAGATAACCCCATAAGTGTGAGCCTAAATACACAGAGCTGCCAGGATATGCTCCCTGGGCCTGACACTTACTGACTCCAATGTCACACACATGTTTGTCACTTATACGTCCAAAGTAAGGAGAGTCATGTCACCCGTGGGTGAGAAATGTCCAGCTCTTATTTGTCAGTTGTTCGTTCTTACTGTCTTTCTACATGGGAAGACACTTAATCGTGGATCCTCAGGGCAAACAGCAACCACTGAAGGCTGAGGTTTTACCTCCTTTACCAGAACAAATAAGAAAGAACTGAATAATAAAATTTGGAAGATACTAAGTTACTTCCAATCTAAAGATATTTTATCCTTTTCTCACCTTCTTTAAATAACACGGTACACTGAATTGAAGCCAAAATAATAACTTCGAACTCTAAAAGCTTTAACTTATTTTTACATGTATTTTGTGGCTCCTTTCAACAGCCTAATTATTACAATCCAATTGTAAATTTAAAAAATTATATGCTGCAGAAAACAATTACATCAGATGCTTCCAAAGGAATAAACACATTGAAAGACATGAGATATGAAGACCAAATCTATAGAAGACACCAACTCAGTGAGACTTCTTATTTACACAAATTTAGTTTTACTAATAAAACCTATAAGATATTATGAAAGTGAAATTAAATCTTTGCAATGAGAGATTACAATAAAAACGATTCATGAAAGTTGAATTATGAATCAGAGAAGGAGAAAAGGGAGAAAGAAAAAAATGCTGATGAGGTGCAGAGAGATTTACATACTTTATCTAATTTAACTGTTGGAGTAGTTCTGTGAAGTGGGTATTAACAGTCCCACTTTGAAGATGAGCAATTGAGAGCTGAGGAAGTTGAGAACTGAGACAAAAGAGACCGAAAGATGGAGAACAAACCATCAGCTTTAACTTATAATAATGATTGCAATGGCCTAGAGATTACCATACTAAGCGAAATAAGTCAGACAGACAAAGATAAATATTATATGATATCACTTAATACATGGAATCTAAAAAGATGATACAAACTAAGTGTTTATAAAATAGAACCACAGACAAATTTATGGTTACCAATGGGAAAGGGGTGGGGAGGGATAAATTGGGAGTTTGGGATTAAGAGATGTACATCATTACATATAAAATAAACAGTAAGGACCTAATGAACAGCACAGGGAACTATATTCAACATCTCGTAATAACCTCTAATGGAAAAGAATCTGGAAAAAATATATAAATATGTAAATCATTTTGCTGTATAACTGAAACTAACACAACACGGTAAAATTTAGAAAAAAAGATAAAAATAGTATCTATCTCCTTGGGGTTAGTGGCGAGGACAATGAGGAACATTCAGCATGTGTTTTACATGTTAAGATATTATCCTGGGAGTGATTTCTTCTAAACAAACTCTAGCAAGCACAGGATGAACGAACAGTGGGGCCTAGTCTAAGCTCTGAAAGGTCATCAGTTCAGCATTTCACTCTTTGGTAGAAAAGAAGAAACGAGGTAAACAGTTTAGAGTAGGGAAGGCAAAGGAAAGGCGAGCTGTGTTTGCCAAACAAACCATAAGAAATGCTCCTTCTACAGTCTCTCTAGCATTATAGTTTTTCTCTTTTCCTTCTCCTCTTTTTCCCCTTCCAGTCTCTCCTCTCTTCCATTCTTCCTTTCTCCTCCCCACTCCACATTTTTCCATTCTTTTTTGCCTTCCTTTCATTTCCTAGGAAGCAGAATTTCAGACTTGATAACCAGTAATTTCATCTAGTTCAGGAAAGCAAATGTTCTCAACTGTTCCTTTATGATTTAATTATTGTAGGATCCAAATGTAACTTTCTTTGGAAAAATAAAACACTAAGCAAACAAGCAAAATTCAGAAACAACATTTTAGGCTAGTTTCACTGTTTTTTTGAGAGAGGAAATGGAGGAGATTTGTGCAGGGGAGACACTGGGAGCTGCTATGTGATTGGTCCTGGCAGACACTCAAGGCATTAAGTCTGGGTTTGAATCCAAACTAGAAAATCATTCCTTTCTAAAAGCCTTGATAATTTGGGCCCAGAAAAGTCTATGTGAAGAGATATGGGAAGAATTTATGATTTTGTAGAACCAGAAAAATGTTGCAACTGTTACCTTTTCTGTCCCACTGTGGAACATCTTTGTTCCATCTTGTCTTGTACCAATCCAAGCTGTATGTAAGAGCAGCTATTTATTACTTCTTGTCTTACTGATCAGCACTTAAATTCTAGAAAAGGAGCACAGAGCCACCTGAGGAATTTAACTTCTTACCATAGCAGACTTTGTGGTCTGCTACTGATTTAAACCCAGACCTTCTGGAAAGCCTCTTATAAATATTAAGTATGACCATTCAAATAATTATTTATCCTTTAATCGTTTATCTAATGTAACACGTGGTGATTATAGTTAGCCCAGCGTTATATCACAGAAATCATTAAGAGAATAGAACTTTAATGTTACCAAAGGGGGGGGAGTTCCCTGGTGGTGCAGTGAGTTAAGGATCTTGTATTGTCACTGCTGTGGCTTAGGTCACAGCTGTGGTGTGGGTGTGATCCCTGGCCGTGGAGTTTCCGTATGCCATGAGAGCAGCCAAATAAATAAATAAATAAAAGAAAGTTAAATATGTGATTTGATAGATGTGTTAATGAAATACATGATGGGTTTAAAAAAATGCTTGACAATCAAAAATAGGGAAATAGTGTGTTAATTTCACTATCACATAAACCATAAATTACCAAACATGGCTTCTCCGTTTATTTGGAAATCATACCCCACCTAGTTTCTTAGGGATATAAGAGTGAGAGGAAGATAATTCCCTGTATGCCAGGGATGGAAGGGACCAAACTAACTAACTTTTAATGACCACCTTCTGAATGCCAGCTGCTTTGCATATGGCATCTCAGAGTATCTTTACAACCACTGTATAAAATAGGCATTTTTTTCTTCCCCTTTAAATGAGAAAGGCTCACTGCATTTTGTTAAAATACTACAGCCAAGCCGCTACAAGTTTAGGGGGCCAGGATGTGAACACATTTCTCTTTGATGCCTAAGCTCAGGTGCTTCCCAGTGTGAAATGCTGCCCCCAAAGCAGAGTGGGGACAGGGCTCCAGTCCTGGGCTGGCATTTCCCAAAGCAATGAATGCCCCCGTGTAATTCATAGTGATAAGCTTTTCATTTACTGTTATTGAACTATTTGCAAACTTATCCGGCTGGGCTCAGTGGTTCTACGCTCATGTGTGCTAAGCACAGAGCTGGGAAGTTGAACAGGCTCTTGAGCGTCTTCTCTTCCAGTTCTTTCCCTAAAGTCTAGTCTTTTTTATCCTTTGGCCATGTCTAGGGCATGCAGAAGTTCCTGGGCCAGGGACTGAACTCATTCCATAACAGTAACCCAAGCCACAGAGGTAACAATGCTAAGTCCTTTACCGCTAGGCCACCAGGGAACTCCCTAAAGTAAATCTGCTGCTCTAATCTTGCATTTCAAGACTCAGAACAACCTTTTCCTCACTGCTTTAGCAACTGCCTTTTTGTCTCTCATTGGGATCCTCATTCCCCACTCATTCTTCTTATCCAGTATAGCTGAGCTGTGCTTTTGTTTTGTTTTGTTTTTGTTTTTGTTTTTTACTTTTTTAGGGCTTCACTCATGGCATATTCAGGTTCCCAGGCTAGGGGTCTAATTGGAGCTGTAGCCGCCGGCCTATGCCGCAGCCACAGCAACGCGGGATCTGAGCTGCATCTGCAACCTACACCACAGCTCATGGCAACGCCGGATCCTTAACCAACTGAACAAGGCCAGGGACTAAACCCTCAACCTCAAGGTTCCTAGTCGGATTCGTTAACCACTGAGCCACAACGGGAACTCCTAGCTAAGCTGTTTAAAGTCCTATATCCTATATCCAGGAGTCATGAATGTTTGGATAGTCATGACTGATCACTCCTCTCTAGTAACATCATTCATCAGTTCCTCAGTGCATTCTTCCCTAGGACTGCTGTAACAAATGGCCCCCAACCTGGGTGGCTTAAAATAACAGAAACTTCTTCTCTCAAAGTTCTGCAGGCAAGAAGTCCAAGATCAAAGTATCGCCAGGGCCCTGCTTCCTCTGAAGGTGCTTCCTTGCCTCTCCCTAGTTCTGGTGGTTTCTGGTAACCCTTGGCTTGTAGCTGCGTCCCTCCAACCCCTGACTCTTCCCTGTGTCTCTGTCTTTTCTCTTATAAGGACGTAGGTCACTGGATATCATGTCTGCTCTTATCCAGTATGATCTGGTCTTAACTAATTATATCTGCAAAGATCTTTCTTTCTTTCTTTCTTTTTTGAGTGCGCCCATGGCATGCAGAAGTTCCTGGGGCAGGGATAGGACTTGAGTCACAGCAGTGAAAATGCTAAGTTCTTAACCACTAGGCCACCAGGGAATGCCACAAAGACTCTATTTCTAAATAAAGTCACATTTTAAGGTTCCAGGCAGACATGAATTTTTTTTGGAGGAGGAGATAATATTCAACATAGTGCACTACTGGCCCTCATTCTCTGCCCAGATCCACCATCCGGGATGACCTAGAGGTGACAGTGCTGAGAGCGACAAGCAGTTGTTTGTCCTGGATTCCAAACTGGCTCAGAAAGACCCTGGAAGCCATATGAACATAAAATTCTATTCCCGACTGTGGAGTTTACAACAGAACATTCTCAGGACTCCTTGCTTGTTGTGAAACAGGTAATAGACTTAGCTAGCTCTGAAGGTTAGAACATATTTTACCAATTTTATATATGGTTCATTATACTTCAATGCAATAGAAAAAAATGCCCTGACGATGTTGAAAATAAGGTGTAAAGCTTGGATGGCTGTCAAAGAAAAAGCACATCAGTTTAACAGATGATAGAAATAGCTTTTTCAAAACTTCCTAGACAAACAATTAAAAAAGATAATGAATTTTAAATTATGCTTGCCAAAACACAGCTCTCATAGATAGCCATGTACCTGGTATTTTTTTTTCTAAATTGAAAATGAATCAGGAGATTGAAGTCACTTGAAAGAATGATTTAAAAAAAATTTAGTTACCTCTGAAGTTATACCCACCTTCTTATACAAAGTCAACCAAAATTATGAAAAGCTGGTCACACATGACTACATACAGAGTCAAGATTTTGCATTATGGTCCCTAACTGAGTTATACTAGAGAGAAAGCAAGGGCATTTTTCTTATTGTCTTCCATTAACCAAAGTAGGTTTACAGCTCACAACATAAGTCATAAGGACCTGGGGAACAGACCAAGAACTTGGCTGATGAAAATCACCTAATTTAAATAAACCTTAAGAAGCTTGCTGGATATGACTGTTACAGTAGCCTTTCAAAGACCACTTCACCAAATGTGTTTATCTGAAAAGTGAGCCAGACTGGAAACGATCTGGAGAGCTCTACTTTGCTGTCTAACTTTTGCTGTGAGGGTAGGAGGGCTCAGGGTAAGGATACACGGGTGACGGGAGAGACGCCATCCTTCTCCGAATCTAGAGTTTTGCAAGGAGGTGGAGGAAGTAAATATTGCCAAACACACAGAGGGTATGAACATTTGTGAGACTGTTTTAAAAGTGTGCAAATGCTTGGATTACAAATCTTGTCTAGCAGGCTATGATAATGCCTTAAACAATATTTGTTGGGAAGCATCACAGGTGATTAGTTAACAGCATGAACGTGAAAACCAGTCAGACTTGTGATTGAGTCCCTCCTGTGTCTCTATGAGTAAAGAAATTAATTTCCCTACATTTCATCATTGGCATTTCTAAAAAGGTACTTTTAGAAATTCTGTTACATCTATAGTTGCACCCGCCCTTAAATACAATGTCAACCAAAATTCTGACAAGCTGGTCACATAGGCAGAATTAAGATTTTGTACACTATGATCTCTAACTGAGAAGGACAGTGAAAAGGAAGAAGGAAGAGAGGGTTGAGTGGGCATCTCTGTTCTGCTTGATTATGTAAGTGATAAGCAGGAGCTGGATCCTGGAAACCAGCTGAAAGCTCAGGGCTATGGCCGACAGTGGCCAACTCCCCAGTATGAGGAAACCTTGTAAAGCCAGCCTGGCTGTACCTTTCCTTTCTGGGAATTCAATTTGTTGACATCATGTTTCAGTGCAGAATCAGTCCAAACATAGGAGGACTGTTTGAAACATAAGAAGACAAGGGAATGGAGGAATTCCCATCGTGACTAGGTGGAAATGAATCGGACTAGTATCCATGAGGATGCAGGTTTTAACCCTGGCCTCGCTCAGTGGGTTAAGGATCTGGCGTTGCCATGAGTAGCAAGTAGCAGACAAGGCTTGCATCCCACATTGCTGTGGCTATGATGTAGACTGGCAGCTATAGCTCCAATTCAACCCCTAGCCAGGGAATCTCCATATGTGACAGGCGTGGCCCTAAGAAGACACACACATGCACGCGCGCACACACACACACACACACACACACACACAAATAGTAGTAAAAAAAAAAAAAGGAAGACAAGGAAATGGACTACAGAAAGGAGAAAATTATCACAGAAATAATGCAAAAAATTTTCCTGAAGTGGAGGATGTAAGAATTCAGACAAAAGGGCCCTTCAAGTGAATAACAATACAGAAAAATGAGAGACACGATAAAGCTCACGATAATCCTGAAATTTTATGACATTCATGAACAATTGGACATATTATAAGTTTCCAAAAGGAAAAAAACAGGTCACATAATATAGATTAGGAATTAGAGTGGCATCAGTCTTCTCAAGGACAATGAAAACTAGAAGACAGTAGAACAATGCCTTCTGTTCTCCAAGAAACTGATTTCTTTCTTAGATATCTATACCCAACCAAATGCTGAATTAAGTATATTTAGATGTAGTCAGTGTTAAAAATGGACTCGGTTTTTTAGGAACCAACAAAATAATGTGTTCTATATAAATTAAGAAAGAAAGAACAAAGGAAGGAAGGGAGGAAGGAAGGGAGAGAGAGAGGGAGGAAAGAAGAAAGGAAGGAAGGAAGGAAGGAAGGAAGGAGGGAGAGGGATTCAGGAAACACAGGCTATGTCACAGGACAGAAGTAAATTCCTAATCTGCTGCTCAGGGTAAATCCTTAAGTCCTAGAAACAGTGAAGATTGCAACAGGAAAGCAAGGGACTGCAAGAAGCTGTGGGAAGAGGAAACTGAAACTAGTATCACATGATGCATGTGATCATGTTGAGAGACTGTAGTTCAAGTGGAAACTTGGCAAAGGAATTAATGAAAAGCAAAGAGCAAGCAGAATAAATATAAAACGTAAAAATAACAAGTGGGGGGGTTACCTAAGAAAGGAATGTAATCATAGTAAACTAAAGGCTCAGCTCTGAAGATGTCTACTGCTGTAATAATATAAGCACTGAATCCTTATTTAATCACAAATTGTGGTAAACTGTATTGGGAGGATGAATGAGGGGAAAGTGTGTCTAGAGGGTGGAACTGAAGAATTAAATTTTAATCTTTCAATTTAGGAATTCAATGTATAATATCTAAATGTGGGAAAACGTCCAGAAAAAAAGATACAAGCATATTAAAAAAAATGGATATAAACAATTAAAAAGAGTGGACAGTGGTTTCCCCTGGGAAGCAGGAATCAGGGAAGAAAGTAGTGGCTATTTTCATTACTGTTTTTTTTGAGTCTTGTGGTACCATTGGAGTTTTAAAATTGTGTGCATTGATTCCCTTAATGATTATAAAATATCATGTTTAAAGTAATTAGAATGTAGAGAAAAACAGACCTCACCATGATGACTGATGTGAAAATTCAGAAGAGCTCTAACAGATAGGCATGAAATGTTCACTTCAGCTGGGAAGAAACTGAAGCCCAGAGAGACTGTGCAAGTTGACATAGTTACTAAGTGGCAGAGCCAGAGATCAAACCCAGGCTTTCTGATTTCCTATTTCAGGCTTCCTCATAATACCTTCCCCCTTCTAATTATCTTTTACCTTAAATTTGTCACATTGCTATAAATAATATCACCCACACAGCAGCAACTATAAAAATCTGACTACACAGAACAACATCCTTCATTAGTCATGTCTGAGCTAACCGAACAGACTCTAATGTCGCTGTTGAACTCTTGGTTTGGAACAGAGGTGAACATTCAGGTGAACACTAGGTACAGCTTTGGGGATTCACACTTTTCCTGGTGGATAAATGCTTTCACTAGAGAATCCCAGGATAGAAGACACTGATCTCACTGCCCACGAAATATCTATTTGATTAAGTGCACCTGGGAAATAACATTTCTATTTGCTCTCAAGACATGATTGCATTAAGCCTTAATGATGTACCTGACATGGGGGTTAGACACGAATATTTTAACTGTGTCAACTGTACCTCTGGAACATGCTTCTGGATTTATTTTTCAAAAATATCCAAGCTTTGATGAGCCTTCAGTTCTCTTTTATTATTTTGATATAGCCCCTAATTAATATCGCCTTCCTTTCACAAGCACAAGGCATCACCAGCCTTCTCCTTGGTAACCAGATATTTTTTGCATCCTTTGGCACTAATTCCTAGAAGCGTCATTATGATGTCTGCAATTTGCAGAATTCAATGGCAGCTCCAGTAAAATAAACAAAATCTAATTATATCAAAATTGGACTTTGTCTGAAGTAGGATGATTGGTTTTTATTCTATATAATATGTCAACACCTGCAAAAATGGTAAATGGTGAGATGTTTCTTAGAAAACGTTTTAAAAAGAACTATAGGGGAAACTGAGATTGATTTGCTACATGTCCTATCAATTTGACCTTTCAAGTCTAAGTTGTTGGGTTTCAGATTTATGAACCCTTGGAATTTTATGCAAAATGGTGTGTGTGTGTGCATTTTGGAAAAAAGAAAAAGATAGCCCACAACGTTCATCAAATTTTAAAAGAAATTCATAACCCCCAAACATAAAGAATCACTGTTCTACATAAAGAAATGAAGTCCATGTGGAATTCTGTAAATTAGATTCTTCTTAGTGAGAGCATAAAGATTATGACAATGGGAACTAGTACATTTTCAAGAGATATAAAGTATTAAACATGTCCTCTATTGTTACTATTTAATTCTTTTTCTAATTCTGGAGCCATGAAGCTCACAGTTCATCCAAGACAAATTTCATCTACCCTCCCACACCACCCCCTAAATTTCCTTTTTTTCTAGTTTTAGAGGGTTCATATGAGGTTATCAATAGATAGTGCTTTTTATTGTGGCTCCCTAGTTGAATTTCTTACTTCTTTCTCTGCATTGCACACTAAACATACTTAATAGAAAAGTGCAAATCTAAAGCATTATATTATTTAGTGGTGTCTATGGTATAACCCTGCTTGTCCTTTCTCTTATTTTTTCATGGCTTTTGTGCTGTCTCTGCTAGAGCTCTCAAAAGGCATTTTTCACTGAACAGCTGTAGAGAAGACATAGGGTCAACTCAATAATAAGTAAGTAGGCTGACTTTCTGAAACTTTTTATTATCTATTATCTAAGAGATTTCATCATTGTTAGTCTCTAGCAACCTGGAAGCATGGCATAAAACTTCTAGGAAGTTCATTTAATTGATTATTCTGACTAGGAAACATTTTTATTTAATATCTTAAGGTTAACTACAGAATAGTTTATATCACAAAGAAGTAGAACACATTCTCTCAAAAGTTTAATAATCTACTGAGAATAGCCTATGGAGTTGAGAAAGAGAAATACCATGTAGGTCAAGTCAGATCTTCAGGTAAAGTGATGATAGAAGATGAGCCACCACATTGTGGAATCACTTTCTTACCTTTTCACATTAAGAAAATAAATTTTATGCAAATCAAAACTACAGCAAGGTAACACCTTACACCAGTCAGAACAGCCACCATCAAAAAGTCTACAAACAGTAAATGCTGGAGAGGGTGTGAAGAAAAGGGAACCCTCCTGTACTTTTGGTGGGAATTTAAGCTGGGGCAACCACTATGGAAAACAGTATGGAGGTTCCTTAAAAAGACTAAATATAAATGATCCAGAAATACCGCTCCTGAACATCTATCCAAAGAAAACCATAATTCAAAAAGATACATGCATCCCTATGTTCACAGCAACACTATTCACAATACCCAAGACATGGAAACAACCTAAATGTCCATCTAAAGAGGAATGGATAAAGAAGATGTGGTACATATATACAATGGAATATGACTCAGCCTTAAAAAGCATGAAATGATGTCATTTACAGCAACATGGATGGACCTAGAAATTATCATACTAAGTGAAGTGACGTAAGGCAGAGACATGAGGACGAATATCATATAATATCTCTTACATATAGAATCTAACAAAAATGACACAAAAGAACTTATTTATAAAACAAAAACAAACTCACAGATTTTGAAATAAAACTTATGGTTACCAAAGAGGAAACCATGGTGGGAGAGAGGAATTAATTAGGAGGATGGAATTAACATATACACACTACTATATATAAAATAGATAACTGAGAAGGACCTACTATATAGCACAGGGAAATCTATTCAATATTCTGTAATAATCTATATGGGACAAAAGAAAGCATATATGTATATGTATAGTGTATGTATGACTGATTCACTTTGCTGTACACCTGAAACTAATACAACATTTTAAGTAAACTATACTGCAATAAACTTTTTTAAAAAGAAAATACATTTTTATTTTGTCTTGCCACACCTGCAGCTTATGGAGGTTCCCAGGCTAGGGATTGAATTGGAGCTGTAGCTGCTGGCCTACACCACAGCCACAGCAATGTGGGATCCGAGCCACGTCTGAGACCTACACAACAACTCCTGACAATACTGGATCCTTAACCCACTGAGCGAAGCCAGGGATCGAACCTTTGTCCTCATGGATACTTGCCAGATTCTTTTCTGCTGAGACATGACGGGAACTCCAAAAGAAAATAAATTTTAACAGTGTATCTGGGCTTATGAGTTTCTTAGATATTGACTCATGCTATCCAAGCCAAGGAAACACGAAGGTATAAATGAGATGTAAGTGTATTTGTGAGAAGGAGAATACATCTATTAATGTCTGATATAATTGTTTCTTTTACTTTTGATACCTACTTTCTAGAATCTGAAAAACAAAAACAAGCAACAGTTGAAAGCTGAGTATAGAATCTTAATAAAGAAAACTGACTATGGGAAAAATTCCTACTGAACAATCTCGAGTGTACCCAAAGCACAGCTCTCAGACATGAGTGATTTTCTAACTGACTGATATTTCTTGGGCCACGTTTCCTTCACTTGTAAATTAGATCTGCCACTTTCTTGTACTGAATGTTTGGGTGAGATAATTAGCCTTTCTGAGACTCATTTGCTTCAACTTTTAATAGAAGCAATAACAGTAACTACCTCCTAAGGTTGTTATAATTTTGACTAAGATAATGAGTGTAAATAGCTTAGTGTTAATACATAGTAAATTGGTTCCATAAACCCTTTATTGAATCTCTTTTTCCCTCTTACCCTTGTATATTTTCCTTTTCCTTCTTCCTCTCATTCTTTGAAAAGCTATATCGATTTTCCTTTTAATAAATGAGATAAAGGTGTACCTGATAAATACTTAGCATTATTTTATGCGTGTGGTTTTAAAAGTTTACATAAATGACATTGTGCTCTAGCTCATTCTGTTCTATTCATTTTTTTCATGTTACTATATGAGAATCTATTTCATTGGTTCTGAATGTTACATAGCATCCTGCCATGTATATAAGGCATATTTTATCTGCTCACTTTGTAATAGACATAGGTGTCTTCTATCTCTTTGCTTCTCCCAAACAACTCTGTGATCAACAGGCAGGTGCACTGTTCCTTGTGAAGGTATACAAGCTTTTGTCTGGGATCTGTTTTCAGGGGCAAAATTGCTGGGTCATAAATGCATATGCTTACATATGATGGACCTGGAAGGACAACTTAAACTTTTACATATTTTCCAGTAAAGCAGGGAGGGAAATTGGATTGGAGATGGGAGATGAAGAGGAAAGTAATAAAACAAATCAAAGACTTTCCTCAGATGGATACTAATAATGTACCTAGGACTAAGGAGTATGATCTTCTCAGTCCTGTGCACCTGAGGTCCTTAAAGCTGAAATAAAAAAGAATATGACCTAATGCATTAACAATATAAATAGAACACTTACTACAATGGCTTAGCATCCCCATTTGTGCTCTACAGTCAGGATGTCAGCCTTCTGTTACCCTATCGAGATGCTGCAGAAAATCACTAGGTAATGTCTGTGAGGTCCTTAAATTCTTGAGACTTAGGTTCTATATGAACAATGCAAAATGTTGCTCTGCAAAGATAGCTCTTGAAATTCTAATTATAGATCTCTTTGCTAATCAACACTAGAGAGAACCATGACTTAAATGGTCTCTTTAAGTCTGACTATTGCTGATTCCAAATTAAAATATTTCATATTATCATATCAAGATATTATATCTTATTCCAAAATAAAATGTATCATAAGTGGACTGCTTTAACCATTTCATCTAGTCAAAGAAAGGAAAGTCTCACACTCAAATCACATATTATTTAGACACATATATTACCAATAGATGTAGAATTGGGAGTTTTGAAGCAAGCAGTGTAAAAAGAAATGTCAAACAGGGTTCAAGTGTTAGTGTAAATGTACATGCATAAACGCATATTACTTTATAAAAAAAGGAACAAAATATAAAATCAAATCACTATTTTGTCTTCACTGAAAAACTGAAACAACTAAACCTTGCATTTTCAATAGCCCTTCTTGCTTTTTCATAGATCCAATGCTAAATGACAAGTATGTCAGCTTTTCAAGGCTGGATAAGGTGTTTTTTTTCTTTAGGAACTAAGAAGAGACAGATCTGGAAAAGTAGTCATAATGATTCTCTTCAGAAGTAATAATAGGAACTAATGTGAAAGGAATCTTCTTTGAGACATGTCCATGGACAGCTCAGTCCTTTGATTCAGAGCTGAATTATTTTCTTTTTTAATAGTTCAGCATATAATAGATAAGTCAATCAAATTAGTTCATTTTTCTTGGATTATTATAATATACATTGTTATTTTTGATAAATCATGTCACTGTAATTCTATTATTTATTTATTTATTTGCTTTTTAGGGCCACATCCACAGCACGTGGAGGTTCCCAGGCTAGGGGTCAAATTGGAGCTGTAGCTGCTGATCTACACCACAGGCACAGCAACACAAGATCCAAGCCGTGTCTTTGACATACACACAGCTCACGGCAACACCGGATCCTTAATCCATTAAGCAAGGCCAAGGATCAAACATGCATCCTCATGGATGCTAGTCAGATTCATTAACCGCTGAGCCATGACAGGAACACCTCTATTACTATTTAGAAGCCAGCAATACACAATAGAAAAGGACATTTAGAAGGAAGGACTACCACTAAATTTTCAAACTCTTTCCATTTTATGAAATTAAGTTTCATTTAAAAATTTTCTCTTCCTTTTGGCTTTGTCATTGTCAGTATGTCTGTATTCCTCAAATCTAATCTATGTTCTGTTTATAATATTTAAACATATTCATTTTATGTTAGTAGTCCATACAAAAATTATCCCATGCATTCTAGATAAAGGACATTGAAAATGTAGGTTACAAAGGATTAGTTTTATGTATAAATACCATTCTTATTCAGTTATCTTTAGCTAAGAGAAACAGTTTACTCATAAAACCTTTGAGAGTTCACTGTAAATATACCAGTGAAGGAGGGGTTTGGGGACAATAATTTGTGATTAAATCCCATCTTTTAATCTGGCTGTTGAGAGTTTCCTTTGAAATCCTCCTCCTCACAGCTTTGCCTTTTTAAACTTTTATTAGTTGCATACTTATTGATTGGCATGGGAAAAATCACCTCCTCAAATAGGGCATTTCCCAAATTGAAATTTTTTTTTTTATTTTAATTTTATGGCTGCACCCAGGCATATGGAAGTTCCTAGACTAGGGACTGAATCCAAGCCACTGCAGCTGCAGCAACTCTGGATCCTTTAACTCACTGTACTGGGCCAAGGATCAAACCCACACCCCCTCAGCAACTCGAGCCACTGCCATCAGATTCTTAACCCACTGTGCCACAGTGGGAACTCCTGAATTGAAATACTTTGAAAGCAGTATTTGAAATATCAAATAGTTGCCATTCTTTTAGTAGAAGGTAACCACTGATGCAAAAACACCACTTAAAAACTCACACGTATAGCATGTGTTCTACATACAGCACGTTCTACATATAGCATGTGTTTACATACTCATATTATATATCTGCAGTAAGTCTCATTTTCCAAATCTAATCCAGAGGATCCCTTTCCTGGAGTAAGAAAAGCAACTAGCAAAACAATCTCTTGGTCATAACCCTTAAATAGTATCTTCTGGCCTTGAAAGCAGGTTGGAGGTTCTGTTGGCTCATATCTCAACAGAAAGTCTGCACCCAACTCATCTCTCTGTCACACCAGGAAATATACCCCGGGACATTCACCAGATTGTCTTAATTCACCATCTTCTTGCCTTGTGTCACTCAATTCTAAAAGAAGAAATTACACGGTTTACAACAGAGATACTGTAATTCTATAGTTAAAAGTTTGGAATTTGACGCAAAAAAAATCTACTTTTCCTAGCTCTAACAGTTCTGAGGAACATTAAGAGAAGGAACAGTTTTTTGTTTGTTTGTTTTTGTTTGTCTTGAATATGACCCAGCGGTTCTGTAGCATCTTTATAAAGCAAAGCAGTGCTGGCCACTGGTTCGCCCTGGGTCATCTGAAGTCGATTACCCCTGTCCTTAAAGGACAGTGGAAAATGCCAATGAAATCGTGCACTAATTCAATGACATGCCATTGTTCCACTCATTTAGGCAAGCAGTTTTTTGAACAGGGAAGCATTCCTGACTGTGCTAAATTAACTCAGAAAATGTAAAGATTAAAATCTTTGCTGTTTATTGCTACTTCTTAGTCAACCCAGGGACAAGACCCCAGAGTCTTCTTAATCATGAGAGGACTTGCAAGCATTCAGAAAAGCCTAAGTGGACCCTGGTTAGGTCACAAGGATTTGGAAGTAAAAGCATATTCTGTGGCATTTGTGGTGCTCTGCCCCGGCAGAATTGATATCCTTAATTAAAAGCAGCAGATGGAGCTGTGAGTGAATGAATGACCTTCTAAACTCTGTTCCCCAAGTAGACTTAGTGCTGTCACAGCTCAGAGGCAATCACTGTCCATCAGCTCCAGGTCAGCCTGCGATGCTGGAAAGACGTTGGCTAGGTTTGAACACCTAATTTCCCTACTCTCAAATACAGATACATAAAAGAGGAGCTCTTTGGTTTCTAGAGCTCTAAATGCTTAAGTACTGATAGAAGGTACCCTTTCCCGGATTCTGTGCCCCTGGGAAAGAAAGATTAGTCTGGGGTATAAGACACTCAAGACGCAGCAGCCGATGAGGATAAGAAACAGGCCAAATCACAGAAAGACAAATACTTCCTGATTCTACTTATAAAATGTATCCAAAATAATCATTTCATCGAATCAAATAGAAGAGTGAATCGTGATTGCCAGGGGTTAGGGGGAGGGGGAAATGGGGAGTTATTAATCAATGGGCTTAAAATTTCAGTTAAGAAGAATAAGTTTTAGAGATCTTTACAACATTGTAACTGTATTCAACATGCTGTATTGTACATTTAAACATTTGTTAAGAGGGTAGACCTCACATTAAGTTTTCTTACCACAATAAAATAAAATTAAAAAAAATTAAATTAAATTAAAATAAAATAAACCAACAACATAGCCAGATGTGCTGATACTTTTTAGCAGATTACAGGACCCAAGCATCAGTATCAATGACAATCTAAAGCATGACTCAGGCCACAAGGAACAGACAATAAAAGAAAAACCCTTCTCTTTCCAGAATAAGAATTCTCTGCCTTCAGAGAACACTGGATGCCTCTTTGCTCCACATCCATACGGCAAAATGCTTTTCTCACCTACAAAACACTGTAGTTTACAGTTTACCTGAAGCCTGTTATTGTTTCTTTCCCTAGTAAGCCACATTTACCATTTCTTCTACAAGAGATGCATAGATGGAGATGGAGTGTAACACCACCTGAAATAATAGCATTTTACAGGAAATAATGTAAATGAAGCCTTTTGCCCTTAATGACCCATAATAAAATGCTCTTGTTACCAAGCTCTGCTGGCAAACCCAGTGCTGGTTGCCATGGCAACGCCCAGCTGAGCCTCTGCACTGTTGCTTAATGATCAGTGTGATGTCAGGCCCTTGAGATAACCACAAGCTCAGACAAATCTTTACAGCCACAGTGACAGTCCACTTGGGACTTCAGTTATGTCTGGATGAGGGCTCCTGTGCGCAGGTATAATTAAAATACACTCAGACTTATGATTGGAAATGCTTTCAACAGAGAATTAGGTCATCTTTTACATTCTCCGTTCGCTTTCATTTCTCCACATGACTGCCCAGTCATAAGTGAGCCAGAAATGGGGTGGCCCCAGCGCATCCCCGAGGATGGCACTTCTACACCTGTGCCGGGCTCACCTTTTGTGTGGGTGGCCTCAGTGACTGTCCACATCTAAAAAGGACACTAGCAAGAACTTTTGTCCCCTCTTCTCATGTCCCTTGCAACTACTTTCTGCTGTGACTGAGCCTGAAATTCTCACAATGATTCATTATTTAGACAAAAAAGTTGGGATGCTTTACCCAGAAAATAATTTTCAAAATTTGTTATCTGGGAGGAAAAAACAGACCCTGAGGAATCTGGAATCTGTCCTTTTCCTTCTCTCTCTCTCTTTTTTTATTCCTCCCCCCCATCCTTGTTCTGTCTTAAAAGCATTTACTAGGTACCATTATCTGCCAGGCAATCACCAGGAACATGAGGATGAATAAGGCTCAATAATACTGTTGCTCGAAGGAGCCCACAGGTTGTCCAGTGGGATGAGATGTGTAGGCAAATGTGTAAGCAAAAGAGGAGTTCCCATTGTGGCTCAGTGGTTAACAAATCCGACTAGGAACCATGAGGTTGTGGGTTTGATCCCTGGCCTTGCTCAGTGGGTTAAGGATCCGGCGTTGCCGTGAGCCGTGGTGTAGGCTGCAGACGCGGCTCGGATCCCGCGTTGCTGTGGCTGTGGCGAAGGCCGGCAGCTACAGCTCCTGTTAGACCCCTAGCCTGGGAACCTCCATATGCCGCAGGTGTGGCCCTAGATAGGGCAAAAAAAAAAAAAAAAAAAAAAATGTGCAAGCAAAAGAGACAAAGGCATGCAC
>PVHT020004944.1:23154160-23183039 GCA_004024745.2 Catagonus wagneri
AAAAAAAAAAAAAAAAAAAAAAATGTGCAAGCAAAAGAGACAAAGGCATGCACAAGGCCCTCATGGATAAATCCTACCGGAGGGAGAGTGGGGAGGATGCTTGTGTTACCTCTGGAGAGGAAATTAGTGGGACTGGGGGAAGGAGGTGGAGGGGACAATGTGAATAAACACTGAAGGAATTGGATGATCACGAATGTTTGGGGAGTTGCAGGCAATTCACAATAGCTGGAGCTCTATGACCTTGAGAACAATCAGGGGGAGAAATAAGACAGAGGTAGGAAGGGCTCAGATTCTAAATGAGTTTTGACTTTATTTTGTAGGCAAATAGGAGCTAAAGTTTCAGGGAAGGCAAGCAGGGAATTATAATTGCTATTTAGGAAGGCTATTCTTTAGCAAAGAAAAGAATAAACTGAAGAAAACATGGGGGCAATCAAGATGTTACTGAAATTGTGTAACTATAGAAGACATTCTATCTTGTGTTTTGTTTTGCTTTGCTTTTTTGTCCATCTAGCATTTCCTTTTTGGAAGAGAACTGCCCTGTTATCAACTCCTGGCCCCCTCACAGGAATGGGCATAAGACCCAAACCCAGCCCATTAGAGTATCCTAGCCCTGTTCACTGTGATTGGTCCAGGGGTGGGCACGTAAATCAAGCAGCACCAATCAAATATCTTTCATGAAACTTCATGTATGGACTCCTAGACAAAGGATTCTTTCTTTCTCTCTCTTCCTTCCTTCCATCTTTTCTTTCTTTTTCCCTTTTTCCTTCCTCCCTTCTCCTCCCTCTACCTCCCTTCCTTCAAGATGAACAGATGTAACCTGTGGTTTCCAGAGGCCATTTTTCCCCCTACATAGAGAGGGCCCCCTGATCATTAGGTCAACACTTAAGAGGAAAATGCACTAAGAGATGGGGAAGCAGAGCTTTATTGATATTGTTTGAACCTCTAGAATCTAGGACCTAGATCCACAGCTGTGCTGAAACCAGTGCACCAGTAGACTTTCCAGTTACACACACCAATAAATTCCTTTTGCTTAAGCAAGCTGGAGTTACTCACAACTGAATGTTTCCTGAATAAGAAACCAGGTAAAATGATGAGAACCTGAGTTGAGCCTGAAGGGGACAGTTTCAGTGACATTAATGAAGATACTCAGGGACTGGAGACGTGGTCTCTGCGAAGAGTACTCACAGAGGCACCTACAAAGTACCTGGGGCAACCCAGGGGTTGGACCCATCAGCCATGAGTTCTCCAACTCTCTCACAACCAAGTGAAGTTTCTGCTTTGGCAAGTGGATCAGTGAAGAACATTTCTTCTTCTGATGGAGACTCTCTTCTCTTGGAGTGACCAGATGGATAGGGGTTTAATTTTATGCTGAGTCGATTCTGTCTTCATGTCTCACTGGCCCTAGTTCTATCTGTCATAGCTTCAGAGAATATATTTAGTCTTTTACAGAAAATTTCTTTTATATTTTAATAATGCATTTGCATATCTCTTTTATCTTTCCCTTTCTAATCTAAACTGTCTCTACTTCCCATCCAATATGCTTCATGGTTTGGGTGGTTTTAAAAGTAGTACTTATCATTGTTTAATGATTTTTATTACAATTATTGGTGTACAAAAATCATTAAGCAATGAAATAAATAAATAAAGTAGTACTTATCGATACGTAAAGTTATCTTATCAATTGTTTGTTTACCTTCTGTTTTCATTAAACAACCGCCTTGTGTTTGATCCACCACTTATCCCCAGCACCCAAATCAGTGACTGAAACAAAGTAGTCACTCAGTAAACATCTGCTGGTGAATGGTTTCTAGTTTCTAGCCCATCACCATCTCAGTGGACCTCTTATTTGTCTGTGGCTCAGTTAATCCTGCAGTAGTCAGTGCAGAATACTCTGATGTCAGTAGAACCAGCACAGAACGGAAGAGGGTAGCTGCCAATTTTTTCTGGATATTTTTATCTATATGATGCTCCTCAATGTTGCACTGGCTTTAGAGGAGGTGCATTACATTGTCATCTTGTATCAGTCTTCTCATTATCTCAGATCATGAAGTCTTTTTGTGAAGCAGTTGCTAAGCCCTGTCTTACCATTCTATAGCAGCATTGTTAGGTTATTATATTTTTTGATCCTTTGTTCAGAATTTCACATACATCCCTGCTAAATTTAGCCCAACGAATGTCTGCATGGTTTTTGCTTGTGATGACGTCATCCAGTCTTGAGGTTTTCTGGCTTTCTACCAGGAGCATAACCAATGAGGGTGACTTTAGGCCCCCAGAGGTCAGGCTTTCTGCGACATCCATTTCCCAGGATCCTGGCACATGGCCTGGTATCTAGAGCACAGTCAACTAAATTTTTATTGGATACACTTGAAGACATACCTTCTACATTTTCCAAGTTTTAATTGAAATGCAAAAAAAAAAAAAAAAGATGGAGTATTTTAGCTTTCTTCCAGACACATCCTTCTTTTGGTACCTATCTCTCAATGTGTATCAATCCAAATGTGTTTGGATTCAGCTCATTCTTCTCCTTCATCTTTGTCCTAAGGGAGGTTTCAGGATAGTTTGCTCTCATCAAGATACACTGCACTTACACTATAGAAACAATTTCAGTGAAAAGTGAGTTTAGACTTATGTAACTGGATATTAAGGAACTTATAGCATGAATGAATTTTTCCCAATTATTTTCCTACATTTATTGAAGTGTTCATATGGTTTTTGCCATTATCTTAGTATTGTGTATTACACTGATTGAGTTTTGAACTTCAGACTTCTCTTGCAGATCCCACCTTTTCATCATTTATAATCCTTTTATTACATTGATGAATTTGATCTGTATGCCAGTTCTTTTCCTATAGGTTCCAGAGCCTCCCTTTGTGAGTAGAAGGTCCTGTGAGCCCTCTTGTAGACATTCTGGTGGGGGAAAGTTTTCTAGGAGTCAATTGTGAAACTACATTGACTTTTCAGATGGCTGCAGCAGATCAGGATGTATGGAGGGGAGGTAGAGAAGAGAAGCAGCTACAAAACTGTATATATGTTTTTTTTTGCCTTTTTTTGTCATTTTAGGGCTGCACCCACGGCATGTGGAGGTTCCCAGGCTAGGGGTCTAATCGGAGCTGTAGCCGCCGGCCTACGCCACAGCCACAGCAACGCAGGATCCGAGCCGCGTCTGCGACCTACACCACAGCTCACGGCAACGCCCGATCGTTAACCCACTGAGCAAGGCCAGAGATGGAACCTGCAACCTCATGGTTCCTAGTCGGATTCGTTAACCACTGGGCCACGACGGGAACTCCCAGAAGGTATATTTTTAAAGCATATTTTTGAACAAGATAAATTCTCACTTTGTTTAGAAAAGCATCACATGTCCATATATATTCAAAATATACTCAGTGATAACTATAATTAGAGATGTTCAAGATTGTGTCTCCATCCCCTGCTTAAGCATGAGGATTGTTTCTGGCATACTGCTCATCCTAGGTTTGGCCCAAGAGGATGCTGATGGAGGAGGCAGGATACAGGAGTTGCGGATCACTGGGCTCCACATCCCATGCTAGGGCCATTTGAGTTGAGTATGTTGGTTACATCAGCAGTACTTTTTCCTCTATTCCATAGTAATGACTCTGGAATACTATGAAAGGCCCTTCTTATATTTCAACGTCCTTTAAAACCAAGAGCATATGGTAACAGACCAAGCCAATATCCCCTTTCAACATAAAACAGTGTGATCCTTCTGTCTTGAGTGGCTTCCTCCAGAATCCCATGGCACAAAGAGCCACAGTTGCTTGAAATGTATAGGACATTTAAGAACAACCATGGCATCTCATACATGATTTATGGCTGCCTATTCTCTGTGGGTTTTGGCAGGAAGAAGGGAATTCAGATTTGGCTATATGTGGGCCAATTCAACAGGCTTGCAGCATCATTTTGTTCAAGCTAATTTGAGGAGGATGCCATGTCCCCAAAATCTGTGGCAGTTAGTATGATTACTATCACTTCTCTACTATCACATCCCTACTCTCTGTAGCTGTACATTAGGAATGGATAAAAATAAGGATGGTTCACAGGGAGGCTATTTTTCCTCATTTTCCCCCTTTTTTAGGCACTCTTAGATGGTTTACTGAAAAATGATGCCAAAACTTTATTTTTTGCTCTGTAAGGCATGAAAGTTTCTTACCCAACCCATCCCCTGCCATCCCCCCTTTCTCCCCCTCTTTTTTTCCCTCTTTTTAGAAAATGTCCAGAAAAGCATGAGAATCAAAGGATCAGAATATCATTACAAAGTTGTTACTACTAAAATGAGCTAGGCGGCAACCTCAGCATCTTAAAGAATCTCTGCCTTGTCCTATGTGTTGAAATGATTGCCGGAAAATACGAGCTGTGGGGGAGCTTTTAATTATGTAATATTTCATAGCCCTTGGCGAGGGGTGGGAGTGAGGGCAAGAAATGAGTTTGGCTAATTTGAAATGTACTGAGCTTAATGACACCAAGTACTTCCATCGATTAATACTGTTTGAATACAAATAATGAATAACAATAAGAGCCCCATAAACACTTGCTGACTGATGATGATGCATTTATGGATTCAGTGAAGAAACTCTGTTCATTACTTAATTTCACTGCTTCCCCATTTCTCCACCAGATGGCAGAAGAAGGGCCAGGTTACTGAGCTTGAGATAGTTTTCATTCTTAGATATTAAATCTGAGATAGTATCAAAGTAGGAAATAAATGCTGAAATATGTTACTATGATTTCATTTTTATTACACTTTCTACATAGAAATATATTGAAATAAAGAGAGCAGTTGTGGAAAACTTAGGTGAACCTTAGAATTCAGGTTGGAGGGTTACAAGTTAAGCCAGGGATTACAGAGCGAGGGATGTATTAATCCTCTTTCTGGTATCCTCATAAAATGGACAATGGGAACAGAGGAATGGCTCAGTGGCTGTTTTTCACCACCATCCCTCTGCATTTGGAAATAGAATAGGAAAGATATGTGGGTAGGAGAAATGCTCTTTTATCCCAACTACAATGGCTCTAGGCCTTACAGGAATTACATTCTCTACTCCTATTTAGTGTTACTTTTGGGGATAAACCCTTAAAAATCTCTCTTTTGGATAAAGTGTATGAAGAAATCAAAAGGGTTAGTCAAGGACCTGAGAGCTACCAGCCAACAAAAAGAAGAGTCTGCATTCTTACAGCTGGTAAATGTTTAACATCTTGGCACTGTCAAGGTTGCCCAAGTTTATTTACCAAGTTCTTAAACAAACTGCGAAAAATATTTTATTATTCTTGTATAAATGGATTTAAAGGGGATATTTGAAAAAGACAGTGTGTTTCGGTCAGAAAACGACTCCATTCACCTTCATTCTCATTGCTGTTTCTGATGCATATCAAAAACCCAAAGCGTTTCTCATGGTTTACATAGTCTGTCATTTGAGATAAATGGCCATTAGATTACAGTTTAGAGAGAAAGGGAGAGAACTGAAAGAGATTGTTTTGAGAATATTATTGTCAGGCACTAACCTGCATACTAGAAATGGAAAATTAATTTTAAAGACAGTGGATTAAAGATTTTTTACATACACATGTGAGAAGAATACTTTAAGAAGCACGCACATATTTATATTTTATTGCACACCCATTCTATTTTTGAGGCTTTGGCTTTAACCTTTTCTTGTCACCATGGCAACGAGGACACAAATACAAAATCCATACTATGAGCTGGATCTGTGAGATGGAATTTCCAACAATACACATAAGTGTGTATATTTGACCTAAGCACTGCAAAAAGAAATTTTAAACATAGGAAATCGTCTGAATGAGTCACAAAATGGAAATAGTGTATATGGCTAGGAAAATGTAATCTCATAAATGATCCAAGGGAAAGCAGTGTTAGATTCCCCTTCTCTCTAGAAACTCCATCTTGCCTGCGCACTTCTCCCTTCTTGATGTAAAGAATGTCATGGGAAACTTGAGGAAAATCAAACTAAGACTTTATTTTTCTTCTTTCTGAAGCCTAAGCCTAAAATAAATGATTTATTTTTAGGCAAATCATAAACCTGTAATCTGAGACACTGGTCTTGCAAAAACACTTCAGCACTTTCAATTACTGGCTGTAAATTGCTTTCCTAAAAACCCTTCTAAATGTTCACTCTGCATTCCGAAAGAAGAAAACAGATGCTGAAATTTCATCCCTATAAGCTCCGACTACTGGCTAGGGTGCTCCTCACACAGAATCCTATGAGAGCAGGGGGAAAGCATAGATTCTACAGCAGAATGAAGGCCAGACCATGCCCAATGCTCTGCCCTGGATTTTGAATAACATCTTGGAAGGAACCAAAAAGGGATCCTGCTCTGGCTGTGATGAGGATAACACCAGCATTGAGATGCATGTGCCTTGGGGAGTTTTTTGGGCAGGGGTGAAGAGCCATGGAAGAGACAAGGGAAGTGTGAATGCCAGAGACAGAAAGAAAAAGGCCCTGCAGGGAGCCTCACACAGATGCCTAATAAATGCTTTGGATTTGACTGAGTGATCAAAGTGTAATATTAGTGTCAGGCAGTTTCAGCACCATTGCCTATGGAGGCCTTTGGCAGTCCAGATCCTGGCTTATTTGGGGGGTTTGGACCGTCAAAAAGAATGCCATATCCTTGGGCTGTTATGAATGGGCAGCCAATTCTCTTGCATGAGACACACTCCCTTCCTTTTAAGCCTGTATTGAGCACTTGCCTCTGAAGGACTGTCTTGGGTGTATTTTTGAGACTCTGTGGGAGCTGCTGCAACCCAGGAACTTAGTTTTCTGATGTCTAAAATGAGGATACAAGTCCATTAATAATAAGTAATAATACTTATGTACAAAATCTAAGTCATAATGCTGCATGATCCTAAAGAAAAAATAATTAAGCAGCTGTTGTACAAATGTAAGGTCCTTTTCATGAGAATGTTCTTCTGCTAGCATCTATCAGGGAGATGCCTTAGCAGAGTGGGAAGAATGTTGGCCTGACAGGCTAGAGAAGCAAATTCAACTTCCAGATGGTTGGGAACCTGCTATGAAACTCAAAAAAGCCTCTCAGACTCTCTGGCATCTAGTTTTCTCATGGGCAAAAAATAAGATGCTGGTCTATAAGATCTTTTATCTAATATTTTATATTCTAAAGAGAATTAAGTAAGGAATTGAGAGCTTAGTGTCTCTGGGAAGGTCAATTTTACTTCTGACTCCCTTACATAACCTCTAGAAACCTCAAAAATGGAGAGGCATTCATATTCAAATTTTCTGATTGGGTTTGGGAAATCAGAACAAAAGGCCAAAACATCTTACATACTAGAAACTTGGCCCTAGGGTAGTAAGGAGAGGAAGGCAATTGCTGTATAGCCAACACCAGCCCTGTCTCTGCCCCTGACCTGCTGCGGCCACACACCTACCAGGTGAACCATTTGAGATGGCCAGCAACCAAATAAAACCAAATAGCCATGTGCATAAACAATGTGGGGATGGAAGTGTGGGCAGAAAGAGAAAAAAGACTTTTCTGGTTCCAAGGTAAACAGGATTTCTTTGGTATTGAGTAGAGAAGAATAGGCATTACTACTGGTTAATCAAGTCCAATTCTCAAGACTTTGAGACCTTTTCAGTTTAAAAATAATGTAGTGTGCACACACACATATGCACAGAAATTATATTATATCCTACATAAGAATCCAAGGAAAGCTCTCATCTTCCCACCGGTGGTCTCCTCTCTGATTCCAAATCTTACTCTGTCTTCTGCCATAAAGGCACAAGTGAAATACATAAACTTGAAACACACAGAATCCTTTTCTATATGTTTTCCTTGGTGTGAACACTCCCTTAACCTTGCCCTCTGTCCTAGTGTTTCCACCATTACAAAATATAAGGACATACCTTGAGAACTCTAACTAGCGTGGGAAATTGTAATCGCCCACACTTTTTACATTTTCTACTGTTTCCATGACAGCTTGTTTTCTTTCCAGGAGAAAGGAAGATTTCCAAAAGATCAACATTAAATGACTTTGAAGGATCAAAAAAAGATGGTGGCTCTGGGAAAGTATCAAAATGGAATAACATTGTATATATCTAAAGTTGGTCATAACATTTATAAAATTCCTCAAGCACATCTAATCTGCTAAATTTTAAGTTCAGTCTTTTCTTTGTGTTTCTTTTTATTGGCATGGAATACAAAAGGGCAAATATCTTCTGAACTCTTTGGTGATACCATAAAGTCTGGATTCACTTATGTGGGTTATTGCTAAGTAATGTATTTTATGCTGAAGCGGTAACTGCTATTTTGGCATATAAGGGAGAGGCTGTACCTATATCTATATAGTAATTTTCATTCAGATTAAACTTCTTTTTGCCTTCCCTATATTATTCTATAGTTTTGCCAATTGTTTTCTGTAATTTCAACATCGGTTTTGATTATTTTCCTAGAAAGTTTTAAGGAGTGATAGATAATGGATGTTGATTTATATCCCAAAGGAATAGTGCCCCTCAGCCTAGACATATAGGATTGGATACATTTAAAGCATATAGTACAATTCCATTAAAAATAATTTGTATTTTCATTAATTTGTAATTTCCCAAGGTTAAAAACAATGTCCCGGTAACTACGAAAATGAACTGGAAACATTTCTTTTTTGAGGAGTGGTAACCAAATGAATTTCTTATTCTAAGGAAATAGTTCAGAGTTTGGAGGGAAACTATCTATAAAACAAGGCTTAACAAAAATATCTAAGAGTGGAGACACTGAAAAGTGAATTATAGCAGGTTTATGCTAAAAGAAACATCCTTTAGAGAGATATACTATCCTCTAAAGAGGATACCATAAGAATGCTAGAATGGTTGCACTAATATCAGACAAAATAGATTTTAATACAAAGGGTATTTTCAGGGAAAAAGAGGGACATTTAGTAATGATAAAAAGGAAGCAGGAACATATAACAGGAAGACATACAATTATAGGTGTATATACTCCTTACAACAGAACTTGCTCCAAAATGTCCAGAACAAAACCTGACAAAATGATAGCAGCAATATACAAGTCAACAATTGTAGCTGGAGATTTAAATAACTCCTCTCTCAGTAACTGACAGCACTAGAAAGAAGATCAATGTGAAAGATTTGAAGAGTATCAACCAAACTGGCCTGGTTGATATATGTACAATGCATGCTACCATCGAGAGCAGACTGCACATTCTTTTGAAGTACATATGGAAAATTTCCCATATAGATCTTATTATAATTCTGTAAAATAAGTAATATACATTTAATAGGATTAAAATTACACAAAGTAATTATCTGATTACAGTGAAAATAAATTAAAATCCAATCCCCAAAAGGAATGTGGAAAGCCATGAAATATTTGAAAATTAAATTGCACACTTTTAAATAACTCTTGAGTCAAAAGAGAAATCATGAGAAATTAGAAAATACTGTTAACAAATTAAAAATTAGAAAAAAAGTCAAAATTTATAAGAGACAGGTAAAATACTGCTTAGAGCGAAATTATAGAGATAAATACTCATGTCAAAAAGAAAAAAATCTAGAATCACTAATCTAAGTTTTCATCATAAGAAGCTAGGTAAAGAAATGCAAATCAAACCCAAAAGGAGTAGAAGGAAATAATAGCGATCTGAATAGGCATCAGTAAATTAAAAAAACAGCAAAAAAAAAAAAGAAAGAATTTCAATTACATTAAATTTTGGTTCTTTGAAAACATCAACAAAATTGATAAATATTTACTTAGGCTGATCAAGGAAAGATGGAAGTAGACATAAATGACCAAAATCAGGAATAAAAGAGACACATTAACACAGACCATAAAGAAATTAAAAAGTTATAAGGGAATATTACGAACAACTTTGTTCTAAAAAATTAGACAATTTAAATGTAAAGACACAAGTTATTAAAACTGACTTGAAATAAATCTGAATAGATCTACATCAAGTAAAGAAATTGAATTAGTAATTTAAATTCTTTCCACACAGAAAAGCTGAGGCCCAAATGACTTTATTGCTAAAATCTATCAAGTCATTTCTTCAAAGGAAGAAATAACACCAATTCTATACACACTTGGAAAACCGAGGAGGGAATAGTTTCCTACTTGTTTAATGAGGTCAGTATTACCTTGATATCAAAGCAAGACAGGTATCATAAGAAAAGTTAATAAATAAAACTATGGAACAATAACCCTCGCAAATACAGGCACAAATCCTTAGCAAAACATTGACAGGTCAAATTCATCAATTTAAAAAAGAGGATTATAAATGATGAAAAGTGGGATTTGCAAGAGTAGTCTGAAGTTCAAAACTCAATTAATGCACAATATTAAGAGGATAGTGGGGAAAACCCATACAAACATTTCAATAAATGTAGAAAAAGAATTGAAGAAATCTCATTCATGTTAAAACAAACAAACAAACAACTCCCAACAAACAAGAAGGAAAAAAAAACTTCTTTAATTTAAAAAAGAGCATCTAAAATCACCTACGGCTGATATCATACTTAGTGTGAAAGACTAAATTCTCTCTCCCTCAGACTGGGGAAATTCATTGCATATTGGTGGCTCTACCCAGTAAAGCAAGGCAAGGAAAAAACTTAATGGCTTATGGATTAGAAAGGAAGATGTAAAATGTTTTATTTACAGATGATTTTATGTATAGAAAATCTAAGGAATTTAAGAAAAAGACTCCCAGAAATAACTAATTATAAGAGTTTAACCAGGTCATATGATACTAGATGAATATACAAACAGAAATGAATTCCTATATACTAGCAACAAGTAATCTAAAAATGTAATAAAATAATTCCATTCACAAAAGTATCAAAAATAATAAAGTACTTAGGAAAAATTTATAATTTAAAAATGATAATAACTCTACATTGACAATTATATTTCTGGAAGAAATTAAAGAAGAACTAAATAAATGATAAATATATCATGTTCATGGATTGTAAAACTTGATATTAAGATGTCAATTATCCACGTGTTGATCTAGAGATTCAATACAATCCTTGTCACATTCCAGATGACTATTTTTTTATTAGATTCAATTAGTTGATCCTAGGAAGTATATGTAAGTGCAAAGGACATAGAATAGTCAAAACTATTTTGAGAAAGAGGAACAAAGTTGACGGACTTAGGCTGCCTGATTTCAAAGCCCAACACAGAGTAATAGTAGGCAGGACAGTGTGATGTTGGCATAATGACAGATATAAAGATTAATGGTGCAGAATAGTCAAGAAATAAGTCCACATATATATGGTCAATTTATTTCCAACAAATATGCCAGAGTAATTCAATAGGGAAAAAGTCTTTTCAATAAATGGAGCTGAAACAATTGCATATCTATTTGAAAAAAAAAAATGAACTTTAAATTGATGGCAGACTTGCATGAAAGAACTGAAACTTTAAGATTATCTAGAAGAGAACACAGGAGAAAACTCTTTGTGATCTTAGGCTGGTAAATATTTTTAGATATAACATTAAAAACACATCTATTAAAAAACTGATAAATTGAGAGTTCCCTTTGGGCTCAGTGGTTAACGAATCCGACTAAGAACCATGAGGTTGTGGGTTCGATCCCTGTCCTTGCTCAGTGGGTTAAGGATCTGGAGTTGCCGTGAGCTGTGGTGAAGGTTGCAGACGCGGCTCGGATCCCGCGTTGCTGTGGCTGTGGCGAAGGCCGGTGGCTACAGCTCCTGTTAGATCCCTAGCCTGGGAACCTCCATATGCCGCGGGTGAGGCTCTACATAAAAGGCAAAAAGACAAAAAAAAAATTGATAAATTGGACTTGAGCAAAATCACTTTTGCTCTTCACAGGGTACTACTAAGAAAATGAAAAGACAAGATAGGCTGAGAGAAAATATTTTCATATCAATAAATAACTTTTAAAATTCAATAACAAGAAATAACCAAATTAAAAATAAGAAATGATTTGAATAGATATTTCTCTAAAGAAGATATACAAATGGCTAATAAACACATGAAACATGAAAATATGCTCAATGTCAGCAGTCATCAAGGAATGCAAATTAAAACCACAAGGTACCACTACACACCCACTGGAGTGGCTTAATTAAAAAAGATTAAGAGATTCCCATTGTGGCTCAGCAGAAGGGAATCTGACTAGTATCCATGAGAATGCAGGTTCGATCCCTGGCCTTGCTCAGTGGGTTAAGGATCCGGTGTTACTATGAGCTGTGGTTGAAGGTCACAGATGCAGCTTGGATCCCGTGTTGCTGTGGCTGTGGCCTAGGTCGGCAGCCACAGCTCCGATTCAGCCCCTAGCCTGGGAACCTCCATATGCTGTGGGTGTGGCCCTAAAAAGCCAAAAAAGAAAGAAAGAAAGAAAAAAGACTAAAAATTCTAAGTGTTAGTAAGGATGTGAAGGAAGTGGAACCCTCTTACACTGCTGATAGAAATAAAATGGTACAATCACTTTGGGAAATAGTTTGATTTTTTTTTCAAAGTTAAACATAAACATATCAAACAGACCAGCAAAATCTACTCCTAGATATTACCCAAGAGAAATGAGAACATACAGCTACACAAAACTTGTATGTGAATGGTCATAATAGCATTACTCATAATAGCCCCAAAGTGGCAATGTACTTCAGCTGACAGATTCAAAAACAAAATGTGGTAAATCCCTTTTTTTTTTGGGAGAAAGGAGTCTTCGTTTATTGACTATATCTTATAGGCCTACTGTGGGCCAGGCACTGGGTTTGTGTTTCCTCTAGTCCTATGATTCCGTGGTTATCTGATTCTTAATTTTCAGTAGATATTCCTTTTACAGTTTCTTTTTTTTTATAACAATGAATTTTATTTCAATTATAGGTGTACAAAAATCATCACAATGTGGTAATCCTTATAATGAAATATCACACAGCAATTAGAAGGAACAGATTACTGATACATGCAACATAGACAAACCTCATAAACATAATGCTACATGAAAGGAGCCAGATGCATTAGCTAAAATGATTACATGTTTAATAATTTTTTTTTCCTTTTTGGCCACCCCATGGTATATGGAATTCCTGGGCCAGGGATCAGAATCCAGCCACAGTAATGACCTACACCGAGGCTGCAGCAATGCCGGATCCTTAACCCACTGTGCTGGGCTGGGACTGAACATGCTTCCCAGTGCTCCAGAGATGCTACCAATCCCATTGTGCTACAGTGGGAACTCTTTATAGAATTTCTGAAAAAGGCAAAGCTGCCAGGAGCTAGGATGAGAGCAAGGATTAACTAAAAACAGTTCAAGAGAATTTTTTCCATTGATAAAAAATGCGCTGAAACTGGACTGTTTCCAAATGTTTATAGCATTTTTTTCCATAATCACTAGAAACCAGAAGTAGCCAACATACTCTTCAAGACGTAAATGGATAAACAAAGTACAATACAGTCATATGAGGAAATATTATTCAGCTATAACAAGAAATGTGTTATCAAGACACGAGAAGACATCAATTCATCTTAAACGCATATAGCTATGTAAAAGGAGCCCATCTGAAAGATCTATTTACAATATGATTCCAACTATGTATATAACATTCTGGATGAGGTAACATTATAGAGACAGTAAAATAATTGGTGGTTGCCAAGAGTTCAGGGCGGGGTAGGGGGAGTGTTGAAGATGTGAAACACGAAGGATATTTCAAAGTGGTGAAACTATTCTGTATGACACTGGCAGTGTGGACGCATAGCACTATGCCTTTTGTCCAAACCCACTGAGCTTCACAGCACAAAGAGTGAAACTCAGTTTAGTATATATTTAAGAAATCATTTATTAAGTTCCCACTGTGGCTCAGTGGAAACTAATCTGACTAGTAACAATGAGGTTGTGGGTTCAAGCCCTGGCCTTGCTCAATGGGCTGAGGATCCGATGTTGCAGTGAGCTGTGGTGTAGGTCCCAGATGTGGCTCAGATCTAGTGTTGCTGTAGCTGTGGGGCAGGCCGACAGCTGTAGCTCTGATATAACCCCTAGCCCGGGAACTTCTATATGCCGTGGGTATTGCCCTAAAAAAAAGAAAAAAAAAAGGAAATCATTCATAATGCCAGGAGATACTAGCAAGGAATGAAAACTCTGAAAAGAAATATAACTGTATCATAGTGTATGAAACAACCTCACTAAGGGAGGTAGGGAGAAAATGTGCTGACCTAAGTAATTTGGAAAATGAGTAGGACTTGTAAGACTTAAAGGCCAAAGACCGCACATAGGCACTGTACTCTAGTTGGTAAAGTTGTTTCCATTAGGAATATGGGCTAAGGATCCTGAAACTACCATACGTGCATATTGGAACTAAACAGTCAAGTAAATGAATGGCAGATGATGACAGCCAGATTCCTTACTGTTAGAAAGGAAGCTTATAAATAAGCCAGGGGACGAGGCCGCAAAGATGCATATGACAATGGATTAAGTTCAGAGATATCAATACGAACTCATGTTTAGCTTAATATAGATACAGATGGTTACATATCAAAATATTTTCAGACGTGTAAATACACAGGTCAGTATATGCACATAGATTTCTTTGTTCTGTTGGCTGAGAGGACCCAGAAGCACCAGCACGCAGGTAAGCAACAAGCACACCTTGCATCCAGATCTTGGTTTCTAATACCATTCCCAGTAAAAGGAACTAGGGCTCACTGGAGAAATGGTTGATTCCAGGGGTGTATCAGGAAATAGACAAGATGATCCTGGAGCACCTTATAGGCCAAAAAGTAAGGATGTGCCCCCACATCATAAACAAAAGCAAAACACAGAAACCCCCATAACAGAGGAGATATTACAGAGGGATACAGGAGCCAACTGAAAGAGTTCCCCATAGCCAAAGCTGGAACAATTTGGGGGAAAAAAATCAAATAAAGTAGTATTGGATTAAAATATAAATGTCCATGAGCACACATTGACATAAAGAATTGAATAGATGAGGGAGCTCCCTTTGTGGTTCAGTGGAAAAGAACCCGACTAGTATCCATGAGGATTCAGGTTCGATCTCTGGCCTTGCTCAGTGGGTTAAGGATCCCGTGTTGCTGTGAGCTGTGGTTGTAGGTTGCAGGATGGAGCTTGGATCTGGTATAGCTGTGGCTATGGTATAGGCTGGTAGCTGTAGCTCTGATTGGACCCCTAGACTGGGAACTTCCATACGCCGTGGGCACAGACCTAAAAAGAAAAAAAAAAGGAAGTGAATAGATGAATAAATGGGGTGGAGGTAAATACATCCTATGTAGAAGATTTCCAAGCAATTTATGTAGATACTCCATCCTCAAGAAGTGGGGCATAACTCCCCACACCTTAGGTATGGCTGTGTAGCCTGCATACGATGCCTTCCCACAGAAGAGAACAGTATGAAAAGAGGGAATGAAAAAATAACTTTGCAGGAGTTCCCATTGTGGCTCAGCAGAAACAAATCCGACTAGGAACCATGAGGTTGCAGATTCGATCCCTGGCCTCGCTCAATAGGTTAACAATCCGGTGTTACTGTGAGCTGTGGTGTAGGTTGCAGACGCGGCTCAGATCCCGCGTTGCTGTGGCTGTGGCGAAGGCCGGCGGCTACAGCTCCTGTTAGACCCCTAGCCTGGGAACCTCCACATGCCGCAGGTGCAGGCCTAAAAATACAAAAACAAAACAAAACAAAAAAACTTTGCAGTGCAGAAACCTGATAAACATGACCTCAGCCAGGTGATCAAAGTTAACAACAGTGATGTCATGTTGATAGTATGCACCCTTAACAGGATGTGATGAAAAACAGTATTTTACCTCGGTGATCTTCCTCTCCAAAACTCAAAATCCCAGTTTAATCATGAGAGAAAAAAATCAAATATTCCAACAAAGTGTCATCCTACAGAATACCTGACAAATACTCCTCAAAACTGTCAGGTTGTCTAAAACGAGGAGAATCTAAAAAATTGTCACACCTAAGAACTTTAAGGATAAATGATGACTAAATGTAACGTGTTGCCCCAGATGGGATTCTGTAACAGAAAAAGGAAATATGGTGAAACTAAAAAAGACTGACTAAATTATGGACTTTAGTTAACAATGTTTCAATGTTTGTTCGTTAATTACAGCAAATATACCATACAAATATGTTAACTGGAAACTGGATGTGGGTATATGGGATCCGTCTGAACTATCTTCACAAGTTTTTAGTAAATTTAAAATTGTCTAAAAAATAAAGTTTATTTTTTATTTTTTTTGTCTTTTTGCCTTATCTAGGGCCGCACCCGTGGCATATGTTCCCAGGCTAGGGGTCTAACAGGAGCTGTAGCTGCCAGCCATCACCACAGCCACAGCAACGCGGGATCCGAGCCACGTCTGCAACCTACACCACAGCTCACGGCAACGCCGGATCCCTAATCCACTTGAGCAAGGCCAGGGAATCAAACCCACAACCTCACGGTTCTTTAACCACTGAGCCACTAAGGGAACTCCTAAAGTGTATTTTTTAAAAAGAAAAATTATCCTCCTTCTATTACAAGACAGATCAGGAAAGATCTACATAGAAATGTCTGGGATAAAACGAACTGATATCACACAGATAAATTCCAGAAAAATGTGTTCCATTTGGCTCTGTGTAGGCTTAGTGCTTAAGTGGCAGGCAGAAAAGTTCAGAGTTAGAATAATCATTATTACATATTTGGCAGAAATTTCCATCATTAGCAGCTGAAAAAACATGACATAGAACCCTTGAACAGAACTTGAACAGGAAAATACAAACTTTCTCCACTTTGTTTTCTGCATGCAGCTGACATCTCCTATGGAACAAATGGTTGGATTTTTCTTTGTAGCACCTGCAAGATATTTCTTTTAGGAAACTCTAGCTATAATAACTGTAGAATGCTTTCCAATGCTCAAAGCCCCCTTAACTCATTTGATGCCTAAGAGGACTTTGTGAAGTGAGTTTTGTTATTATTTAAAGGCAGAAAAAGGTTCAGGCATAGTAAATGATTTGCACCAAATATGCATCTAAAAAGTAGCGCAATTGGAATTTAAATGCTGGTCTTGCAAATGAACGTCTACTACCCTTTCTACAACTAGGTGTTTTTTTTAATTTTTTAATGATTTTTTTCCCCATTACTGCTGGTTTACAGTGTTCTGTCAATTTTCTACTGTACGGCAAGGTGACCCAGTCACACATACATATACACATTCTTTTTTCTCACATTATCATGCTCCATCAAAAATAAGGGTGTTTTGAGAAAGCCTTTTTCCTGCTCTTTGGCACACGTTAGAAAACACCAGACACCCTGAACAAGTGAGTGCACCACAGGTGGGCTTTGGTCTTCTAAGGGGGCAGGGATACAAACAAACCTCAAAATGCTTCTGGGCATCAAGTCCCTATTCCAGTTATTTAGTTTCTTCTTTCAGCTTGTCCCCCCAATGCTTTAATTGTCTCTTCTTGTATGAGTCTGATCAGACCTTTAGGTCACTCATTCGAGCTCAGCTGGTGAGCAGTCACTCTCTACCTCGCTTGATTGTGCTTCTACACTATAATTCAGCTTTCTTTCTAAAAAATGTATCTGTATTTTTTTTCTTTTTTTTTTTGGTGATAACACTTAAGTGTTACTCTCTGAGCAAAAGTCAATTATACAGTATAGAATGTGTCACCATCTTGTACATTAGATCCTCAGATCTTATTCATCTTACAGCCAAAGATTCAGCTCTAAACTTCTCATTCACTTGCCTTATGCTGAGAACCTGGTCCCTATCCCTGTTTGGTCTTGGTCTTGAGCAAGTGCGACACACGACAAAGAGCATTAGACTGTCAGAAATGACCAAATGCTACTTTAAATAGGCCCTCTGTACTATTTTTAAAAGCTCACTGAAAAATGAAGTACTTGAGAATTCACAGAGTTATTATGAATATCTAATTCTACTTCATCTCTCTTCTCAGGAGAAAATCTTAATATGCATCACTGCTATTGAAGGAGATGAGGAATTGGGTCATTATTTTCAATTTCACAGTAATATTTCACTGACCTCTAAAAATATTTATGATTAAAATGGTATAGAAGAAAATTCTTTAGCTGAATCTGTCTTTAATAGAAGAGCAAGCTTCTACTACACGTTAGAAGAGCAAGCTTTTCTTTCGGATGTCAGCTTACGTTTTCACAATCTAATTTGTTCAGGTATGAGATGGATTTAGTGCCTATCCATGCTGGGGTTATTGGGGAGGGGAGTCATGTGTTCCATGGTGGGGTGAAGGATCTCAGGAAATGGAACTGATGACTTTTGAAGTCAGTCTTTTAAATCAATATATCAAATGAGATTTCATATTGGGTAACTCCGGCCCATTAAAACACATCTCACTTGCGTTGCCAGAGTATTATTTTCCTTGAGTGGTGCTCTGTCAATTCTCATTGCTTTTGCTCATAACTCTGAATTGAAGTCTACATGCTCCTAGGGAGACTGAGAGCCAATGGCTTTGTCTCTGTGTGACCAGCCACTGAATAGCAATGTTCCCTTGCCTCCAGGGGCTGCCAGGTAGTCTGAGGAAGAGCATCTTTGGAGGGACAAAGACTTAAAGTGGGGGAGCAGGGACAAGGGTCCACCTGAGATTACAGGTGCTGAGAAGTGTGGTCTAGCAGAGAGAATGCTGCCTCAGGAAGTATGGAAATAAGCCACAGGTATGGGGGAGGGGCACTGTAAGTAGAAAGACTGTCTCAAAGCAAGAGATGGGGGAAGTTATGAAAGACAGGCAGAGGAAGGCCGTGGAGACTGAGGCTTGAAGTGACACTCAGAAGTCCAGACAGGCAGAAAGAAAAAAAATGTTAGCAGGTAGCAGGGCTTCACCTCCTATGTCAAAGTTCAGAAATGACTCTAGTCCCTGTCTTGTCCTTGTGGCTTGGGAGAAAAGGGGTGCACAGACAAGGGAAAGGCAAAGCTTGCTGTAAGAAACAAAGGCCAGTACATAGAACAGGGATCACCAGGGGCTTTGGGGGGTGGGTGGGTGGGTCAAGGAGTTAGTGTTTCATGGGTATAGAATTTCACGGGATGATGAAAAAGTTCTGGAGGCAGATAGCAGTGATGGGTGCAAGATAATGTAAATAAATTTACAATGTGAACATATTGTGTGTTTGAAGACACTTAAAACGGTAGATTTTCTGTTATGTATCGTTTACCACTATAAAATTTTTTAAAGAAGGAAAAACCTTTAAAAAGGGAGAACATCAGGTTTTCAATGTAGGAACTCAGACACCAGGGATAAGGGAGAAACTGGATTCTTAGAACCTGCACCTCAGGTGAAGACTAGCTCTCAGTGCTAAGGCGGAAGGGCCCGTGTACAAGGTCAGAGCTAGACCGGAGGCACACGTGACTTTGTTCAGGGTGTGTTCTGCACAAAGTCTTGCTGCTGTTTAAACCTGGGAAGTATGAGCCTGAAACTGGCCTTGAATAGTCTCAGCTATGGAGAGAGAAGAAGCCTGGAGAGGCTGGACACTGGGCAAGACCAGTCCATGTTGGTTTTCTGTGATCTCATTTTCCTCACTCAGAACTCATGTTGGGGATGACAACAAGAGTTGTCAGCCCTGAGGAAAAGCGGCCCACACTGAAGGAAATAATTTGAGACTGAACAGAGTGGAAACAGGATATGGAGTTCCTAATATTTTAGGCCAACTCACTAACTAGTAGACAATTCTTCCTTTTAAAGAACTCTATGCCTTTTCACTAATGAATTCATGTCCCTGTAGAGCCACAAAGGAGAAGAATTTGGCCCAAATGTACACTTAAACTAGATCGCCTTGTAAGAACGCTTTAAAAAAATAAAATGCAGCCACCTGTGACCTATTAAGACTGTTAATGTACTCATTGACATAAATACCTGAAGGGTTTCTGCAACAGCTGGAACATGGCTCAAAGTTCTTTTGTGTCTGCTTTTTAATGTACTTCTAAAGTGACTTCATAAAATTGCAACCACTACCACCAGTGGGACCAAGCTTTTGTTTAACTGCCTGAGTCCATCTTCCACCACTATTTATGAAAGTGATTATTAATATTGCCTACTCTAAATGTCTGGAAGATAGAAATCAAACCCACATAAGTTAGCAATTGAGAGACGAGGCTTAAGAGACTTAGGCAATTTAACCCACTTGTCCACAACTCTCAAAAAATGGCATTTTTCTAATTCTATTTTAACTCACTGTGTAGACTCTTCAGCTCTCTCAAATTCTTCCTTTGAGGGTCTAAGACCCCAGTTCTTCCCAATGGCACCTCCTGAGAGTTCAACCAACTTTAATGTTCTCAGCTGTCATGACACCCAGCGTGTCCAGACTTGCATGGTGCTGCATTTGCCTCCACTGGACCTGACGGGAGAGCCTGGCCTTCACCACCCACCAGAGAGGCCTATTGTTCCTGAGGTCCTCACCGAGGCTCCCAGTGACCAAGGGAACCAATGTCTGGGCCGCTGCAGCTAGTTGTGACAGTCTCTGTACTGTCCCCAAAGCCACCCTTGCCATTCTGCCTCCACCCCGGTGTCCTTGAGCTTTGCTCGGTCGTTGTCTAGTCTTTCAGTCCACAAATGTTTAGTGAACATCTATTATTTACTAAGCACTAAAGCAGACGCATGGTGTACAGTTATGTACTAAAGAAGCATCATGGAGCTTAGATTCTCGTGTGTAGGCTGACAGTCAATAAGCAAACAAGTTAACAGATGGACAATCGTCTACGTGAAGTGCCAAGAACAAAATAGTCAAGGTGTTGTTATAAGGAACACAAGCTGATGGGACTGTCAGGAGGTGGCTTCATTCAGGAAACGACATTTAGATTGAGAGTCAAAGGGGTGAAGACAACAACCCTTTAAGGAGCTAAGATTTTTCCGGGAAAAGGGAATAGCAAAGGCCATAAGGAAGGAAGAAACATGATATATTTGAAGACCTAAGATAAACCTGGAGTGAGTGCAGCTAGGAGAGAGACAGAGACAGAGAGGCAGAATGGCAGGAGACGGGACTGTGGCAGTAAGGAGCGGTCAGGCTATGTTTGGGTTTGTGGGTTGTACTGGGATAGCCATTAACAAGCGGAGCAATGGGATAATTCTTCACATTTTGGAAAGATCATCTTGACTCTACTTGGGGAATTAGCAGTCAGTTAGAGGCTAATTAGCAATTAGAAGGGAACAAGAGTGTTAGTAAGGAGAGCAGTCAGGAGGTAAGTTGCAGTCAACCAAGTGAGAGACGATGGTGGCTTAAAGGACAGTAACACTAAAGATGGTTATAAGAAAATGGAAGATATACTTTGGAATAGGAAAAAATTGCAGATAGAGTCAATACAGAGGTGTGGTAAAGGAGAAGAGTCCAATCAAAATCAGCTACCATGGTTCTGACTTGAGAAACTGGTTGAATGATGACACATTTACCAAGATGAGAAAGATGAACAGACTTCAGAGGGGAGACTGAAAGTTTTCCATTGCATGGGTTACTGAAGTGGAGCACTGATTAGGCATTTATATACTCTCATCTGTTTAATTAACAATATTTTTGAGTCTTTACTGTGCATTGGAATCGGGACAGATTCTGGGGGTAAAGCTGTAAACAAAACAGAGATGGTCTTGGCCTTGTGAAATTTATAAGAAAATAGAATAGACATTGAACAGGTAACTAACATTATGTAGGTACTGATGTAGAAATCAGGGGGCTCTGGGAGAAAGAACGAGGGGGGATGACAGTCTAGGTGGCTAGAGCAAAGGTTTCCTAAAGAAGTAATGTTTAAACTTGGTTGACATATAAATGAAATTAGCTCGGTAAAGAGGTGAGAGGAGAGTGTCAGGCAGGACATGTGCAGAGCATGTGCAGAGGCCTGGAGGCGGGAGAGATTAATCTTTCCAGGAACCGGTCCGGTGGTACTAATTCTCTCCCCAGAGATTCTCAGTCTTCATGAAAACAGCTTGTAGTGCTGGTTCCACCAGTCCTCCAGATATGCTGGCCGTGGGGTAAACGGCTCCCACTCAGCCAGGATTCCTATTATGTGTAAAAGATCAGGCTGAGATCAACAGGTTCTTGGGCACCTAACTATGATTTATGTAAATATATATAGAGACACACACATATATATATGTGTATATATATATATATATATATATATATATATATATATATACACACTTTTTTTTTTTGGCTGTGACCATGGAATGAGGAAGTTCCTAGGGTAGGGATCGAACCCATGCCACAGCAGTGACAATACCAGATCCTTAACCTGATGAGCCACCAGGGGACTCCAGATTATGGAATTTTAGATGAACCTATTGCCTTTAAGAAAGAACCTATCATGTAGCAGAGTAGTAAAATGTGTTACGTTAAAATTATGTATAGAGAACTATGGGAAGACTGAACAAGTGACTAATTCACCTCAGAGGCCACAGAGAAGACATCACAGAGGGATAAAAGGGAAAAAGAAAAAAAAGGTAACACTGACATTGGGATGAGCACATAGGAAACGTGTGAAAGAATTGAGTGCTTGGGAAATGACAAGCCACCGGTGACCATTCTCAGGAACTTGATTTATACAATGAATACAAACAGTTTCCTCTTGCATACATTTTCTTCCCTAGAGCTAAGAAGACTTCTCTACATTTAGCAATAGCTGTGATTTTGAAACTGGCGAGTTTCTCCAAGGGGAGAGTATCGAAGGCTAAGGAAATAAAGGATCCAATGCCAGTGGTCATATGAGTACAGGAGGGAGCAGTCCCCTGGGAGTGAAGCTGAAGACCTCAAGGCTCCACTCTCCCTTGGCACATTTCAGCCACCTTCACAGGCAGTCAGGGAGCAAATGGGATAGAGAGCCTCTCCTTACCAAGAAAGACAAGTTATTTGCTTAGCAGTTCCACTGTCCCCATCCCCGCAGAAAGATACCCAGCCCTTGGTAGCCCTCCATATTCCTTATCCCATCCCCAATACCAATATTAGAGCAACTGCCATTTGGAAGCTTTCAAACACAGCTTTCTCCCATGACTGATGGGGAAAATCAATTTGCTTGTGGCCAGTTTCTTAAAGTGGCATTATACAGAAACACATTTAGAAATCTCAATAACTCAGACCTGTTAGAAAATGAAGACAAGAAGAGGGGGGGAAAAGTGGGAGTGGGAAGAATCCTAGAAAGAGGAAATGAATCTGTGTGAGAAACTATTTCCCAACGAGCCCCCACATTAATCACAGCTTTCAGATGGCAGCCTCAAAGACCACAGCTGGGTGATAATTAGGAACCAAGGAATTTTCTGCAAGGAGTACAAGATGGAACATTATTAGGTGACGTGTCTTTTTTTCTTTTCTTTTTTTAACCCAAGAAATGTGCTGCAGTTCCTTAATAGCTTTGAAAAGCAAGACCATTAAACATCAAGGCATTGTGTCAGGAGCAGTGGAAAGCTTAAGCGTAGGCTTTCTCATGTCTGTCCTAGGAAGAGTCTAGTCAACTAGTCACATAAAATTAAAACACTCTAGTGGTTTCCAGAAGTTGGGAAGGAAAAGAGGGATGAATAGGTGGAACACAGGAGACTTTTAGGGCAATGAAACTATGAGGTATGATACTGCAATGGTAGATAAAAGACATTGCAAATTTGCAAAACCCACAGAAATGTACAACATAACGATTAAATCCTAATGTACAGACAGTAGTTAATAACTGGTTCATCAATTGCAACAAATGTACCACATTAATGCAAAGGATTGATAACAGGGGAAACTGGAGAAAGGAGAGGGAATAAATGGTAACTCTGTACTTTTTATGCAATTTTTCCGTGAACCTAAAGCTTTAAGAAATAAAGTCTTTTGAAAAATTTTTTTAAAAATTTTATGGCCACACACATGGCATATGGAAGTTCCCAGGACAGGGTCTGAATCTGAGCCATAGCTGCAACCTATGCCATACCTGCAGCAACACTGGATCCTTTAACCCATTGCACCAGGACAGGGATTGAACCCACACCTCCACAGCTACCTGGCCATTGCAGTCAGGTTCTTAACCCACTGCACCACAATGGGAACTCCAAAGAAGTTTTTTTTCTTTCTTCTGATGTAGGGAATTATCACCTGCATCAAATGCCACAAAGTAAGAGGAAGATGTAGAACTGACTACGTACTGCCTTCGATAAAAACAGTTTGAGAGAAGCAGTGTGTACAACAGCCTGACTGGGCAGGTTCAAGAGTGAATGGGTGGAGAGAGAGTGTGGAGAGTCAGCATAGAAAACTCCAGTTTTTTATAAAGGGTTTTTATAAAATGATGGTGAGAAAGTTGGTATTTTGCTAGACATTCAAAATAGAAGGGGAGTGACAAGGACATCAAGCAGAGGACAGAGTGATTCTAATTATGAATTGTGGGCTCTAGACTCGGTGAGGTAAGAGGAGGCCATGAAGGAGGTGACGGGCAGTGGTAAGGTCAATACGATAGGGGTTCTTTTTTTATGAATAGTCATTAAAGTGGCGGTATCAGAAAGAGCATGCTGATCTGTGTGTGTCTAGGGCCTTGTGTCACAAATTAATTTTGTGTTTCTAATCATGATGACAAAGAACTAAGCCTACACTGAAGTCTCGTTGCATTCAAATAATAAATGGAATACAAATCATAATTATAAAGGCCGCACTCCATTTGATTTCCTTTTTTCTCAACCTTATAATGTTTAATTGTTCCATTTCCCCATGAGAAATTACTAATAGGTCTTGGGGTGGTTGTTAGAATTCTTTTAATGCAATCATTTTCTCACCCTTTGCTGATTTCATATGACTCTTCTAATATAAAATTTGAAAGTTCATTCTGAAAAAAATCTCTAAGGCAAATTGTCTCCCATGTAAATGATTACAGGACAATAAGTAACTAGACATACATCACTATCCTGGAGGTTTTGAGAAGGAGAAAATAAGAATACCATTTATTTATTGAGGCCTTATTTATGTCTATCATTTTGCTAGCAAATTTCTAACCTGTGTAACACCATTGCAAGGTAGGTATTATTATCCTCATTTTGCAAATGAAAAAGCAAGAGATGCTGGCAGCATGACTAAGATCACATAGTTAAGAAGTGACAGAACCCGGGAATTTGAACCCTAGTTACTATGACTCCAAGACCACTTCTCACTCCTCCACACTTCCTCTGTTTCTTCCGTACACACTCTGGTATCATCTGCTTAGAGAATTATAGCACCACTTGCACTGGTTTAGTATCTTTGTTGTGTGATGGCAGGTTAGTGGTTTGCTGTAAGCTGATAACGCAAGTAGAGTCTAGAGGTTGTGTTTGTTCACTTATTCCTTTATTTACTCGTTTCACAAAACCACTCTTATTCTAGATTGCACACAGAACAGCACTTTCTCACCAATGCTAATGTGTTGTGCTGTCTCTCATATAACTGACGTGCTTGTGACTCTTTAATAACTGTGGAAAAGGAGCTACTCAGTTCTGCCACCTTATTTTCAAAATTTCAGCAGCAAATGATTACTATCACCTGCCTCTCAATCACATCTCCTTTTATCAAGTTACACTAAAGATCGCAGTGCTACTAGATAATCATATTTTAGGATGAAATAATAGCCCACATATTTTCTAAAAATAAGTGAGCTATTAAGGGTTCTCTTCCTCATACACACCCACACTGACATTGTGGAACTTGTTTTCCAGTGCTTGTCCCTTTGGTTTCAACTAACATCTTGCTGGTGATATGATCTCACAGTTTACTTCTTTCCTCCTATCACTTGGTTTCCAACATAACTGCAGTGTAGTCATCTATTAAAAATGTGGTTGTCAAGTAACTGGTGTCCTAACTTCAGGTTGTTATTTTACTTGGCAGAAGAAACATAATTCTTCTTTGATATTTAAGTAATCTTTTCATCAAAATGATATTTAGAAGTAAAAGAAATTTAGAAGTTTATTCAACTACATTTTTAAGAATCATAGAGTACTTTATCAAATCAATTCCTTCTCTGATAACATCAATGAAAGCTGGACAAATGCTAAAATGTAGCCATTTGAAGTCATTAGAGAACAGTCAAGGAGGAAAGGTGTAAGGGCACAAAAAGTCTGGAAAGAAAGAAAATACAATGCTTTTCCCTTTGAGTCATTTTACCATTGCTCAACTGTTCAGGATGAAAAGATCAGGAGACAAGCACAATGACACACAAAAGAGGTTTGAAAGCCTAGCAAACTTTTGTTAATATCGTGGTACGTGGAGGACAGAAACTGGAATTCAAATCCCAATCAAGGGTGAGTGGTGATGGGAGTTCCCGTCCAGGCACAGGGGAAACAAATCCAACTAGAAACCATGAGGTTTCAGGTTTTGATCCCTGGCCTTGCTCTGTGGGTTAAGGATCTGGCGTTGCCGTGAGCTGTGGTGTAGGTCACAGATGTGGCTCGGATCCTGCGTTGCTGTGGCTGTGGTGCAGGCCAGCAGCTGTAGCTCTGATTCGACCCCTAGCCTAGGAACCTCCACATGCAGTGAGTGTGGTCCTAAAAAGCAAAAAAAAAAAAAAAAAAAAGGAAAAAGAAAGATGAGAAAGATGAGAGGTGATGGTAAACATTCTATTATGTGAATTGGGACCCATGAAGAAATACAAACTAGAAATATTCAAGTCCTCACAAAAACAGAGGACGTGATTCAACCTGATTTCTCCTAGTCCCCCATTTGATAAAGGTTATGTGGTCCTACTTTAACTGCCTGCCAGAAGAAAAATAAATCTTTTATGGAAGAAGATTATATGACAAAAGCCTCTACAATTTTTCATAAGTAATAATCATTATCCAATTGAAAATTACTGGCATTCCTGGAGATAGGACGAAAAGACTGAAAATCAAGGGACAGAAAGAAAATAATAGAAATGGATACACAGGCAACCCAGTTATTGGTTTAAAAAAAAAAAAGAACCTAAAATTAACTGTGGTCAATATTTTTGAGAAAACGGATGATAGGAAAGGAGAACAGGAAACTAGTTTCTTTAAATAAAGGAATCCAACAGAAATTTTACAAATGAAAAATACAGTATTGTAGGGAGTTCCTGTCATGGCGCAGTGGTTAATGAATCCGACTAGGAACCATGAGGTTGTGGGTTTGACCCCTGGCCTTGCTCAGTGGGTTAACGATCCAGCGTTGGCATGAGCTGTGGTGTAGGCTGCAGATGTGGCTCGGATCCCGCGTTGCTGTGGCTGTGATGTAGGCCAGCAGCTACAGCTCCTGTTAGACCCCTAGCCTGGGAACCTCCATATGCCGCGGGTGCGGCCATAAAAGGACGAAAAAAAAAATACAGTATTGTATGTTAAAAACTCAATAAATGAGTTTAACATAAAGTTAGAGTAGAAGCAAGAAATAGCGAATAGAAGATGGGTAAGTGAAGAAAAATACAAGGAGTTCCCGTCGTGGCTCAGTGGTTAACGAATCCGACTGAGAACCATGAGGTTGTGGGTTCGAACCCTGGCCTTGCTCAGTGGGTTAATGATCCGGAGTTGCCGTGACCTGTGGTGTAGGTCGCAGACGTGGCTCAGATCCCGCGTTGCTGTGGCCTCTGGCATAGGCCGGTGACTACAGCTTCCATTTAGACCCCTAGCCTGGGAACCTCCATATGCCGCGAGTGCAGCCCTAGAAAAGGCAAAAAGACAAAAAAAAAAAAAGAAGAAAAATACAAATTGAACCACAGAGAGAAAAGAGGATGAAAAAATACAGAAAGACTGTAAGGGTATACGAAATACACTTTTTTTTAAAAAAGACCTAATACTTGTGATTGGATTTATAGAACCAGAAATAGAACAGGAGCCATATTTGAAGAGCTGGTGACTGATAATTTCCAAAACCTAATGAAACATAACCCACATTCAAGAAGCTCTGAGACACCAGAAAACATTAAATGCAATAAGGAAAAAACCCACTCCAGACACAATACAGTGAAATTGCTGTAAACTAAAAACAAAAACAAAAACTATTTAAAAGCAGCTGGAAAAAAAGACTCATTACTTTCAAAGTAACAATTACCAATTGATTACTTCTCAACTGAAATAACAGGAATCAAAAAACAATGGGGGTCATATTTATAAAATTCTAAAATAAAATAACATCAACCTAACACTATTTATTGAGTGAAAACATTCTTCAATGAAGATTTCAAAATCTTATACCATTAACTACCAGCAAAACTACAAATTAATTATTATTTAAAATAATTCTTTAGGAAGTAGAAGAATTATTTTAAATGGGAAACACAAAAATGTGTAAAGATGGGAAGAACACTGGAAAAGGTAAATATGTGAGCATATATATTGACTTTACAAAACAGTAACATAATAAAATAATAACATAGGGATAATATCTTCTGGGGTTTAAAATATATGCAGAATTAAAATACATGACAACAACACTGAAGGCAGTAAACGTAAATGAAATTAAATATTTGCGCAAAGTTAAGTCTTCGCATTGCTTGGGAAGTGTTAAAAATACTAATTTGAGGAGTTCCCACTGTGGCTCAGTGGTAACGAATCCGACTAGTAACCATGAGGATGTTGGTTCAATCCCTGGCCTTGCTCAGTGGGTTAAGGATCCAGCATTGCTGTGAGCTGTGGTGTAGGTCTCAGATGTAGCTCAGATCCCAAGTTACTGTGGCTGTGGTGTAGGCTGGCAGCTGCAGCTCTGATTTGACCCCTAGCCTAGGAAATTCCATATGTTGCAGTGGCAGTTCTAAAAAAAAAGAACACACACACAAAAAAAACCCCAAAACTGATTTTATTATACACAATAATCAGTTTACTGTGTGTATTATAATCTCTAAGTGGTAAATAATAAGTCACTGGGTGAAATAATAAAATATTTGATTATTAAAAAATTGTAAGAGATGAGAAATAAACAATTCGATAAAAACAAAAAAGCTTGATGACTACATCAGATAAACATATCAAAAAATCACACA